>JAEOAD010000024.1:9147500-9747500 GCA_036365145.1 Orientallactaga sibirica | reverse complement strand
CACAGATGAGTGAGACCTTGCAACGATTATCTTTCTGTGATTGGGTAAGCTCACTGAGAATGATCTAAGTTTGACCATTTTTCTTCAAATTACATTCTGTCATTATATATAAATGTATAGGGAATCAATGCAAAGATTGGATTTTAACAAATGTTTATCAGGTTACTATATTAACAAATTTAATTACTGAGTAACATTTAGTTACCTACTGAAACATGGAAAATTTTGTATTTTTTTAATTATAAAGCTATATTATTTGTGCTTTTTGAATTCTTTTGAATCGGGGTTTGGGACGTAGCTGATTGCTACAATTGCCTACCAAGCTCAAGGTATTAGATTCCATCTTCAGCACAGGGAAAAAAATACCAACTTATATAAAAATAAAATGAATTAAAGTAATGATAAAATGTCATTAACAATTCTAGTTTATTGTTTATTCTGCACACATTATTTGGAATATACTATTTTGAAAAAAAAATCACAGTCCCTTAAGTGTTGTATCAAACTGTAATAATACTGCCATTTGGACAACTTTTTGTCCACAAACAGTCACAACTTTCTGAAATGTACTATTTTGTTTAAATTGAAATCAAAATACCACAAGTTACAGTTGCAAAGATGCAATCAAAACCAACACTCTGCCTGGTTTACAGAAATCTGTGAACTATGCAGGTTGTGTGCTTCCCCACAGTCACTAGAATAATAAGAATGTATTCCCAACCCAATATGTATTTCGTCAGTGTTATGAAAACACTTGTTAATTCCTCACATACCTTACATTAATTTCTAATTTCTTACTAAAATGCCAAAGCCAAAAGGGAAAAGCTGTACATGTTTAAGATAAATTAATTATTATCATTAATCACTAAATGGAAAAGGAACCCAAAATTGTTTCTTATTACATTCTAAGGAAGATTGTTAACATTCATAATGACTTCAATTATGTTTTGATTATTAAATTTATGATAATTACACTAAGGGTGAATTGCAATTATGTATAAATTGTTAATAAGAATGATGGTTTGTTATATGAAAATATATCAATTGGTGTATCTGCATATTTATATACATACATTTAATTTAATAATGACAAATTTTGGAGAACAAGTAACATAAGATGAAACAACACAATTTTGAGAAAAGAAAAAACAAAGAAGCAAATAAGAAGGGGAAAATTCTGTAAGATTATACACAATGTCCTTAGGTATTAGAAATCTAAGTTTTTGTTCTTTACATTTGCTCACCTTGGTAAATCCTATAATTAGACTAGTTTAAATATTTTACTAGAATAGTCAAACAGGAGGATTAGTTAAAATCCAACCTGTAAATTATACCATGGGGGAAAATTGAGGGGCAGAGAACAAAGCAAAGATGGCCAGCAGCAAAGCAGTGGTTCTTGAAAATTCCAACATATCTTCATATTTCTAAAATGGTAATTTTATGGAAATAATTAATGCAAACAAGTAATGACAATTATGGGTTAGGTTAGGAAAACTTTTTGGTATCTAAAATATAGAAAGATGGAGAAATGGAAAGAGAAATATTGAAAGCATCATGTAATATTATGTTTGGTATGCACTATAGGGCATATGGTGTAATGTAACACACATTCCTTGCTTACATTAAGAAGGATTCTAAGCCAAGTCCAGCTTGTGCTACATGGAATACTCTGGTTAAATAAACAAAGCAAAACAAAACCAAACATATGAGATTAAAAGACCCAAATGGATTTTAAAGGTAATCATTACTCTGAGGAAAAGGTTACAACTATTCACACACAAGAGTTTATATGCCAAGTTAAATTAGTAATGTGTGTTTATATGTGTGCCATATGTACTCGACTATATAGCATTTCATTATATACAAAACAGAAAAAGAGAAAAGAAAGTATCAGAATGGCATAAAATAATCAAATAAAATTTTCCCAAATTAAAAAAAAAATGAATAATATGTATATGTATTCTTTATATGTATTATATTGATTTTAGTGTCTGACATTTAGACATTTAAACTAGAGAGTTAAAAAAAGCTAGTTATTGACTTCCGGTTAAGATGGCGACATAGGAACCACGCCAAAAAAGGGTAGGGGATAAAAGCAAAACAAACCCTTAGCAAATCTGACCAAAAGAAAGAGAGAAGAGACAAAAATTGATAAAATTAGAGATGAAAAAGGCAACATCACAACAGATACCAAAGAAATTCAGAAAATCATACGGACATACTTTAAGAATATATATGCCTCTAAGTTTGAAAACCTGAAAGAAATGGATGAATTCCTTGATTCATATGACCTACCAAAATTAAATCAAGAAGAGATAAACCATTTAAATAGAACTATAACAACCACAGAGATTCAAGCAGTTATAAAAAGTCTCCCAACTAAAAAAAGCCCAGGCCCAGATGGATTCACTGCTGAATTTTACCAGACATTCCTGGAGGATCTAACACCAATGCTTCTCAAACTTTTCCATAAAATAGAAAAGGAAGGAACTCTACCAAAATCCTTCTATGAAGCCAGCATCACCCTGATACCCAAACCGGACAAAGACAGATCAAAAAAGAAAATTATAGACCAATCTCCCTCATGAACATGGATGCAAAAATTCTCAACAAAATACTGGCAAACAGAATACAAGAATTTATCAGAAAGATTATTCACCCTGACCAAGTAGGCTTTATCCCAGAGATGCAGGGATGGTTCAACATACGCAAATCCATAAATGTAATACACCATATAAATGGTCTGAAGGACAAAAATCACATGGTCATCTCAATAGATGCAGAAAAGGCATTTGACAAAATCCAATACCCCTTCATGGTGAAAGTATTACAGAAACTGGGAATAGAAGGAGCATATCTCAACATAATAAAAGCTATTTATGACAAACCTACAGCCAACATAATACTAAATGGGGAAAAACTTGAAGCTTTTCCTCTAAATTCAGGAACAAGACAAGGGTGCGCACTTTCCCCACTACTATTTAATATAGTACTGGAAGTCTTAGCCACAGCAATAAGGCAAGAGACACTCATAAAGGGTATACAAATTGGAAGGGAAGAGATCAAATTATCATTATTTGTAGACAATATGATTCTGTAACTAACAGACCCTAAAGTCTCTACCTGCAAACTGTTAGAGCTGATAAACACTTTTAGCAATGTAGCAGGATACAAAATAAACACACAGAAATCAGTAGCTTTTCTATATACTAACAACAAACGTGCAGAGGATGAAATCAGGGAATCTTTCCCATTCACAATTGCCTCAAAAAAAAAAAAAAAAATACCTTGGAATAAACTTAACCAAGGAAGTGAAGGATCTCTACAATGAGAACTTTAAAAACCTCGAGCGACAAATTACAGAAGACACAAGGAAATGGAAAGACATCCCATGCTTCTGGATTGGAAGAATCAATATTGTGAAAATGTCAATCTTACTAAAAGCAATCTATACATTTAATGCGATCCCTATTAAAATCCCAATAGCTTTCTTCATGGAAATGGAAAAAAAACAATCCTAAAATTCATCTGGAAACACAAAAAACCTCGAATAGCCAAAACAATTTTGCGAAACAAAAATCAGGCAGGTGGTATAACCATACCTGATTTTAAGTTATATTACAAAGCCATAGTAACAAAACCAGCATGGTACTGGCACAAGGACAGACAGGTAGATCAATGGAACAGAATAGAAGACCCAAATATTAATCCAAGCAGCTACAGCCACCTGATTTTTGACAAAAATGCCAAAAATATTAATTGGAGAAAAGATAGCCTCTTTAACAAGTGGTGTTGGGAAAACTGGACATCGTTATGTAAAAGGATAAACAGAGATCCTTGTCTCTCTCCATGCACAAGAGTCAAGTTCAAATGGATCAGGGACCTTGATATCAGACCTGAAACCTCTGAACCTGCTAGAGGAAAAGGTAGGGGAAACCCTTCAACATATTGGCATAGGTAAGGACTTTCTGAATATAACCCCAATTGCTCAGGGAATAAAACCACTAATCAACCAATGGGACCTTATGAAATTACAAAGCTTTTGTACAGCAAAGGACACTGTGGATAGAGCAAAAATACAACCTACAGAATGGGAGAAAATCTTTGCCAGCTATACATCTGACAGAGGATTAATATCCAGAATATATAAAGAACTCAAAAAACAGAATAATAAGAATTCAAACAACCCAGTTAAAAAATGGGCTATGGAACTAAATAGAGAATTCACAGAAGATGAAATACAGATGGCATATAAACATCTAAAAAAGTGTTCCACATCCTTAGCCATCAGGGAAATGCAAATTAAAACCACTTTGATATTCCATTTCACTCCTGTCAGAATGGCTACCATCAAGAAAACAAATGACAATAAGTGTTGGTGTGGATACGGAAAAACAGGAACACTTCTACACTGTTGGTGGGAATGTAACCTGGTCCAACCATTGTGGAAATCAGTGTGGAGGTTTTTGAGACAGCTAGAAATAGATTTACCATATGATCCAGCTATAGCACTCCTAGGCATATATCCAGAAGACTCTTCTCACTACCTTAGAGATACTTGCAAAACCATGTTTATTGCCGCTCTATTCACGATAGCCAGGAAATGGAAGCAGCCTAGATGTCCCACCACAAATGAATGGATAAAAAATAAAGATGTGGTACATTTACACAATGGAGTTCTACTCAGCGGTAAAGAAAAATGAAATTATGAAATTTGCAGGGAAATGGATGGATCTGGAAAGGATTATACTAAGTGAGGTAACCCAGGCTCAGAAAGCCAAACATCACATGTTCTCTCTCATATGTGGATCCTAGCTACAAATAGACAGACTTGTATGTGAACTGGAACCAAAAATTGGTACCAGAAACCAGTAAGC
This sequence comes from Orientallactaga sibirica, assembly GCA_036365145.1. Lineage (NCBI taxonomy): Eukaryota > Metazoa > Chordata > Mammalia > Rodentia > Dipodidae > Orientallactaga > Orientallactaga sibirica. The sequence goes on along the minus strand of JAEOAD010000024.1, from coordinate 9,742,623 downwards.
TGGTAAAAGGCTATAAGGGAGGGAGGAAAGGGAAGGACTGAAGTGTATGGTATTGAACATATGTAAGTGGAAAGACTGATTACAAGGAGTGGAATGGCCTAACCCTAACCAAGGCCATGGGTAGAGAATGCATAAAGAAGGGCAGGGGAGGGTCAATCTAATTTCAAAAGATTGTGAATAAGACTTATGTAAAATTACTTTTTTGAATAATGGTACATCTAGAAGCTGTAGACTGTTACTAGAAATTTTTCAGTGCCTGTGATGGGATACCTTCCAGTGAGTTGTTGGCCAAGGAGGTCCCGGTAGCCTCCAAAACATTAAAGGCATTTGCCAAAGCCCTTGGTTTCCCTCGAGAAACAGATAGTAAGACCCTATTGCTGAAGACATCTCTTGCCTGAGAGGCAAGGTCACTGAGAAAGCAAGCTGGTGCTGAGCAGAAAACCTTCTCCCTGTAGACCAGCCAACTGAAAGCCAGAAAAAGCTGCACTGCATGCAGAGTATGGGAGACAGAAGTCATCAGCAGTGAAAACAGTGGATGCTGAATATTCAAATTTGGCCAGACAGGCCCAAAGACTGAACGGGTGCAATAGTGGCATGTCTACTCGTGGGGTAACCAACTGCTCCATAATTGGAATGAAGGCCCTCTCTACGGGAGGGAATACATACCTGGTACTGAAAAACCTAAGCAAAGTCTATGGTAGGTAAGGTCATGAGTCTTAGGGGTATAAAGCATGCTCTTGTCTAAATGTATATACTATTCCCACCAAGCTGCCCAGAAAATACTACACTTAATGCTCATATTCACATATTAATGCTACTCTCACTTCTGGTTAGAGAAGCTTCTCTTTTCAGATGGCAATGACCACTGGGATGATCCAAAAGGCAACATAGTGCTGAGAAGAAGGGATGGAGGAGTGCCCAGCACTGAAACACCTCTGTCACACCCTCCAAGGCTCAGGGATCATTGTGGAAGAGGGGCAGATAGAATAGAAGAGCCAAAGGAAGGGTACGACTCCTTACAATGCAACTGCCCAGACAGAAATTGGCCTTGATATCCATGATCTTGCTGTGCCTAGCAATACCTCCGCAAGACCCTCATAATAGAAGTAAAATATGATGACAACAAATTAAAAAAGAGACTAATGGAGAGAGGGAGGAGATATGATGGAGAGTGGAGTTCTTAAGGGAATGGGGAGGGGAGGGAAATACTATGCACCTTTTGTATGTAAGTATATTTTGTTGTCAATAAATAAAAAAAGAAAAAAAGCTAGTTATTAATAATATGCTTTCAAAATAATTTTATTTTTATCTTTTTATTATTTTATTTATTTTTGGAGAGAGACACAGAGAGAGACAGAGAGAGAGGAAGAGGGAGACAGATAGAGATGGGCGCTCCAGCAGTCTCTCAGACGCTGTGAATGAAATCCAGATGTGTTCACCCCCTTGTGGTCAAGTGCAGCATTGCGCCCTTGCGTCACTTTGCATCTGGCTAAAGGTGGGACCTGGAGATTGAAAGCAGGTTCTTAGGCTTAACAGGCACGCGCCTTAACCGCTAAGCCATCTCTCCAGCCCAATAATTTTATTTTTGTAAACTTATTAATTTTTATTTTGGTTGCATTTCTTTCTCTATAGTCAGGCTAATAAAACATTTTATTTAAAAAAAATGTTTTCAGATGTCCACTTTTATTATTTTCTTTATATTTTATTACCTCTTTTATGGAACTTTGCTTTATTGTATATTATTTTATGTACTTATTATGTACTTAAGTTTTCTTCTTAAAATTTTGTTCATTTTTTGATTTTAACAAATAAAAGTTATATATTTTCAATTATATTATGATTCTTTAAAATATGTGTTTACTATGAGATGCTTCAATCTAAGTAATTAATATTTACAATGCCACCCATCTATATTTTTGATAAAGAAATACCTAAAATGTATCTTTTTAGCAATTTTCAAATATAAAATATAGTTATCAACTATTGTTAAAATGATATAGAATTCTTCTCTTGGACTTAATAAAAATTTAGTATTCCTTTACTAAAATCTTTGCAATGATTTTCACCCACTAGGCTCCTGATAATCTTCATTCTACTCTATTTTAATTATTTTAATTATATTTGGAATCCACATGAAAGACGGATTATATTAAAAGAATTCTGTGTGTGGCATAGCCTGCTGATATTACATTCTCTTTTTGTGTATTCCACATTTTCTTTGTTCATATATAGATGGTCAATCTATTTCCATATTTCTGATTTTGTGAATATTTTCCCTAAAATACGAGAGTATATAAATCTAAGTAACCTACCAAGTTAGTTTCCTTTGGTTTAGATTCAGCTGTGGGATATTTACCTGGTATTGCAGTTCTTTCTTTACAGTTTTAAACCAATTTTATACTGTTTTTCCTCAAGACACTACTTTACAGCTCTCACCACAGAATACGGTTTCTCTTTTGTCCATATGGTCATCAATGCTTTTTCATTGAATTACATTCCTTTGCTTCCTTTCTTCCTTCTCATTTTCATTTTTGAATGGTCACTCTAACAGCCATTTCTGGTGAAAGATGACATCTACTTTCTTAATACTGAGGCAGGCTCATGAACTTCACTTGTTTCATTTAGTATTAGCCATTTACACCTGCCATTCTAAGCCCTGCTCTAGCCCCGCCTCACACATTCACACTATTCTGTTTATATTCAATAATATATTCATCAACACAAAATATCTTTAAATCTACTTTGAATTTCTTTGAAACTTGAACCATTGCTGTTTTGTTTTTAAACAATTCACAAAATATTTTATATTCCTAATATTCATTCCACAGATCTCTTGAACTTAAAGAAAATTTAGAATTGTTTTATCAACATTTTACCAATGTTCTCTGTCATTACCCACTCCCTATTGCTGTTGCCTAATACCCTGAGTCATGTGTCTTTTTTTTTCTTTGAAATGTTTGTTCTTTATGTTTTTTTTTTTTTTTACCATTTTTTTCTTTATCATTTATGTACATACTCAGTGTGTAAACAGCACATGTTGGTACCACCCTCACCCTCATTCCTATCCTCCTCCCTCAAAGGGACCTTCCTTGATGGGGATGCCAGATATCCCCATGGGGATTGTGGGGCCTGCATTGTGGGGGTAGCCATCTGTCATGAGGCAATGTCTCTGTGCTCACTGTTTTAACTTGTGGCTCTGACTATCTTTCTGCCCCCTCTTCCATGAATTTCTCTGAGCCGTGTTGGTTCATTTTAGGTCAACTTCAGTTGTGAGGACTTGGGAGGCTGTGTGTCTCTGGATATCTGATTTGGTACGAGTTGAGTGTTCTCTGTGTCTATCTCCTTCACCCTTGTGCTGGTACCAGGTTCACCAAGAAAGCAGCACTCTTATTCATTTTCCCAGTTACTCTATGGTTTCAGCTAGGGCCCTGGTGAGGTGTGATGGGCTGATTCTCTCCTCAGGTTCTACATCCATCTGAAAAAGAGAAGCAGCTTCTCCAACAAAGAGTGAAGTCAGCACAGGATAAATGGGATAACCATTATTAGTTTAGAGAGAATTTAATAGTTGGAGGCCCTTTTGTAGCCAAAGATTGGTCGGAGCTTGGTAGTGGAGAGCAAACTCATTATTTGGATATGAGTCTGACTTGTTTCCCTGTTCCAGCCATGGGTTCTATTCCACTGAGGGGATCTGTTAGCCAATCCAAGAGCAGTTGATTACCCACAATGGTTGTGTGGCACTATTGCACTTGGGTGAGTATCATGTCAGTGGTAGGGTTTGGTGTCTTGTTTTGTATTATCTTTTCCAACTATTGAGTTTGATTTCTGGTTGTGTGTAATACGATTCACATTGGAGACTCTTCAGTGAGAAAGAGAATTGCTTTGCTTTGAATGACCTCATGACATCTGTTAAATCAAATTGTTTCACATTGCAATTCAACTTTCCTATGCATTTGCAGATTTGGGGTTTAGTTTTGTGATCCCTCACTGTACATGAAACACTTAAGTTTAGGAGTCCTATTGTTAAATAGTTGGTATCTTGCCTCAAGCATGTAATTTTTACTTTAGATGTTTTGTGCCCTGTCATAAGATGAATAAACTTTTATAATGATAAACATTTATGGAGTTATCATTTGTCATTAAAAATGTCTTGCTTTGCCTCTAATATTAAAGTTTGTTGTCAAATAAGGATAGACTGGAGAGATTGCTCAGTGGTTAAATATGCTTGTTTAGAATGAGAATATGAAACCTTTTCCAGATCTCTCGTTTGTATAACACGTATGTTCTAACCATTTGTTTTCAAACTATTTGTGGTTTTAAATTCAAAATGTGTCAGTGTTCATGATGTCCTCTCCAGTTCCTTGTGTTCCCTCTATGGGACTACTGACGGATCAGTTTTAGCCTGTTGTTCGGAGTATAGACTCTTATGGTACCATTTCCATTTGGGTCCCTATTTGTGTCTCCCCACCCTTACCCTCCCTCCTACCCTTACTCTCCCTCCCACACTTATTCTCACCTCCCGTCCCACCCTCCCTATTGTGTGGTCCTCAGGGTACTTATTAGGTATGACAGCATCTGAGTGGACTCAGATTAGGAGCCACAGATGAATGATACCATGCAAAAATTATCTTTTTGTGACTGGGTAAACTCACTGAGAATGATCTGTTCCATTCTGACTATTTTTCTTCAAAGTTCATTGTTTCATTTTTCCTTACTGCTGCACAGAATTCCATAGTGAAGATATACCAAATCTTTGTTATCCATTCATCTAATGACGGACACCTGGGTTGATTCCAGCTCTTAACTATTATGAATTGAGCAGCTATAAACATGGTTGAGCAAATCTCTATGATCTGAGGCATGGAGCTTTTAGGGTAAATGCCCAGTAAGGGAATAACTGAATCTATTGGTAGGTCTATAGTCATCCTTCTCAGGAGTCTCCATATAGCTTTTCATAGTGCTTGTACCATTTTTCATTCCCACCAACATTGGAAAAGTATTCCTATTTCTCCACAGCCTTGCCAGCATTTGTTTTCCTTAAGATTTTTTAATGTTAGTTATCCTTACTGGGGTAAGATAGAATCATATAGATGTTTTAATCTGCATTTCCCTAGTGATTAGGGATGGTGAACATTTTCTTAAGTGTGTATTTTCCATTTGTATTTCTTCTTTTGAGAACTCCCTGTGCAGTTCTCTGCCCCATTTTGTGAGTGGGTTGTTTGATGATTTCTTGTTTATGCTTTGGAGTACTTTGTAAATTCTAGAAATTAGGCCTCTGTCAGTTGAATAGCTTGCAAAAATATTCTCCAATTCTGTGGGTAATCTCTTGGCTTTTGTTATTGTATATTTGTCTGTGTAAAAACTTTTCAGCTTCCTGAGAACCCAATGGTTGAGTGATTGTTTAATTTCCTGAGCTTCTGGGGTTTTGTTAATCTTTTCATGTTTCTCTCTTTCTCTCTCTCTCCCTCTCTTTTCTATCCTCTCTTTCTCTTTTATATAACCTATCTTTTTCTTCCCTCACCTTCCTTGGCACTGACTTGTAACTCCCAGTACCAGCATGGGGTTAACTAACACAATGAGCTGTTGTTAAGGGAGACCTACAAGGTTTCCCAAGAAAAAACAGACTTCTGTCAGAGTTCTTGATGACCCGCCAAAGGTTAATGGTAAGACCCTACTGCTGAAGACACCATATGCTGTTGGGACAAAACATGGAGTGACCTGATAAGAATCTGGAAGAGGGTCAGTCCCAAGACAGTTAGTCTGTCTAGTGCCAGAGGGTGCTGCACGAGCAACTGGGGGAAAATGACTGGCATCTGTCCAAAATATGGGCAGCCTAAGCTACTCAGCTGCAAACAATCTGATGTGATGCTCAAACAAGTGCAATAGTGACACAGAGCCATGGTGGGTAACCAATTGCTTTTGATTTGTCTAATAGATCCACTCAGTGGAATGGAACTCATAGCTGGAACTGGGAAATAATTCAAAACCATGTACAAAATAATGAGCCCATTCTCCAATATCAAGGTCCCACTGAATGTAGGCTAGAAGAGGGCCTACACATATAAAATTCTATCTAAGATAACTATGGCCATTCCATCTATCTGGTACTAACTTCTCTATCCATTGGAGATTTTACTTCTCTTTTTCAGATGGATGACAAACCTGAAGGGATGATCAGCCTATCACACCTCACCAGGGGCCCAGCTGAAACCACAGAGTAACCAGGGAAATGGGCCAGAGTACAGCTTTCTTGATGAACCCGACACCAGAACAAGGCTGAAGGAGATAAACACAGGGAACATTCAACTCCTACTAAGCCAGATATCCAGAGACACAGAGGCTCCCAAGACCTCATCACTGAAGTAGAACTAAAATGAACCCAATGTGGCTCAGGGAAATTCATGGAAGAGGGGGTGGAAAGAGTGTTAGAACCACAAGTTGGGTTATTATGCACAGAGACTTTCACTCTCACCCATAACTGTTGACTACCACCATAATGCATGACCCACATTCCCAATGAGGAGGACCCCTTTGCATGGGGGAGGCTAGGAGGAGGCTACCAGAGGCACCAACATGAATGCAAAATTAAAATAAATAAAAAATGTGTCAGTGTTTGATGTTTTAGGAAGAAACCCTTTCTGTTCATCATGTCTGCTTTATGAATATAAATTTAATCCAGTGAATTTGTCTTAGAATAGATTCAAACCTTTAGTTTTATAAATAAGATAGCAATCATCATGTATATTGTTGCATTTGTATACTTAACATAGGAGCTTTCTTTTGCTTAATTTATGATTTTACTTTGTTAATTTTCCTTGACTTCATTAGTGTGAGAATTATGTGTCTACATGTGAATTACTGTCTACCTTCTCCAGATTCTGTTAATTTCTTTGGTTTGAGTATTAATGTTTTTCATCAAATTTGGAGAAACTGAACCTATTACTTAGTCATACATTTTTATTCTTCTTTCTTTGCTTTTCTCCTTATTATTCCTTTGATTAAATATTAGCAGAGTTGACGATTTCTCTCAGTTTTCTAGTTTCTGTTCATTCAATTTGTCATATTATATTGACAATAATATTGTCATATTATTTATTTCTTCAGGTAAAACTATTTATATTGACTTATTATTTACTTTACTTATTCTTTAAATGTTTAAAAATCTCATTTTAAATTTATTTATTCATTTTCTTTCAATTATATAATTTCTATTGTTTCATGTTTTAATGTGTCTTTTCATTGAAAAACTCATTTAGTATCTTATTGTCATTTTGCTTATCATTTTAGCAGCTTCTTTTCACTTTCCCTGATTACATTCCAGACTTGTGTTCTTTGCAAGGCCTCTTTACCTTGATGCTCAAAGGGGACATTTTAATTAATATGTACTAAGCTATAAAATCTGAGTCTGAACAATGGGTTCTAGTCATTGCTGGTATTTTAATTATTTGTTTATTATTTAACAGTTTGCTGAGAATAATTCTACGGACCCTGTCTATCCTGTGATATTCAGTAGCTAATGCTTATTTTCAGATTTTCTTTTTGTATTTGTGAGAGAGGAATGATGGAGTGAAGGAGAAGGGTAGGAGAGAAGAGAGAGAAAGAGAGAATTCTACACTCTGCTTCTTTAGATTGATTTCTGTGGTGACATTACCTAGGGATCTTTGCAGATGGCTTTTTTACCTTTTGTCCTTTTCTGTTTTATAGCTTCATTAGTTTTCAGCATTCATCAACTTTAGGAAACTTCATAAAAAGTTCATGCTGATTTATAACATGTTTAATAAGGTTATTGAAACTTCAAAGACCATTCAGGAAAATATTTGTTAAAAATTTTACTTTCTTGTATGATATAAGTCTACTTTGAGATTTAACAATAGTAATTGTACATTGTATTTACAGTTAATACAATTACAAGGAGATTATATATTCATGGACATAATATAAGTAAGCTACTAGAATGGCCCTTCCTTATAAAATTGTTCTTTATTTCTGAATGCCACAGGTATTATATTTCCAACAAATCTCTCACAACTAATTTTTCCACATATGAAGAAAGTGATATCCTGGAAGTGCAGCTACTACAAGGTACAGAAATGTTATGACAACACAGTTTTCCTAATGCAGTTAAAGTCCCAGTACACTGTAGTCAGTATTCTTAATGGGCATTTTTTTTTTTTCAGAGAAAATGAACAGTCATCTCTAAGATTGTGACTGCTATCAAAGAGCATAAAGGAAGGGGATATGGGAAGAATACTAAATTCCTGAAACTGGTTATACATTAGGATCATCTGAACCAATATTAAACACACACACAAACACACAATTTAGATGATAAGTGAATAGGACTGGTCATTTTCATTACTAAGAACCTCAGGTGAATATAACATCTATGAAACTTTAAAATAAGTAGCATTATTAATTTTTTCTCAACAAAGTTGGGGTCACCTAGAGTTAAATTCCAGTAAGCAGGTAAAAGGCTATAAGGGAGGGAGGAAAGGGAAGGACTTAAGTGTATGGTAATGCACACATGTAAGTAGAAGAATTGATTACAGGGAGGGAAATGGCCTAAGTGAGGCCATGGGAAGAGAATGCATAAAAGAAGGGCAGGGGGAGGGTCAATCTAAATTCAAGATATTGTGAATAAGACTTATGTAAAATAACTTTTTTTGAATAAGGGCACATCTAGAAGCTGTAGACTGTTACTAGAAAATTTTCAGTACCTGGGATGGGATACCTTCCAGTGAGTTGCTGGCCAAGGAGTTCCCAGTAGCCACCAAAACATTAAAGGCTTTTGCCAAAGCCCTTGGTTTCCCTTGAGAAACAGATGATAAGACCCTATTGCTGAAGACATCTCTTGCCTGAGAGGCAAGGTCACTGAGAAAGCAAGCTGGTGTGGAGCAGAAAACCTTCTCCCTATAGACCAGCCAACTGAAAGCTGGAAAAAGCTGCACTGCATGCAGAGTATGGGAGACAGAAGTCATCAGCAGTGAAAACAGTGGACGCTGAATATTCAAGCTTGGCCAGACAGGCCCAATGACTGAACGGGTGCAATAGTGGCATGTCTACTCTTGGGGTAACCAACTGCTCCATATTTGGACTGTAGGCCCTGTCTACAGGAGGGAATACATACCTGGTACTGAAAAACCTAAGTAAAAGTCTATGGTAGGTGAGGTCATGAGCCTTAGGGGTATAAGCCTGCTCTTGTCTTGACTAAATGTATATATTATTGCCACAAAGCTGCCCTGAAAGCACTACACTTAATGTTGATATTCATATATTAACGCTACTCTCACTTCTGGTTAGAGAAGCTTCTCTTTTCAGATGGCAATGACCACTGGGATGACCCAAAAGGCAACATAGTGCTGAGAAGAAGGGATGGAGGAGTGCCCAGCACTGGGAAACACATCTGTCACACCCTCCAAGGTTCAGGGACCATTGCAGAAGAAGGGACAGATAGAATGGAAGAGCCAAAGGAAGGGTATGACCTCTTACAATGCAACTGCCCAGACAGGAATTAGCCTCGAAATCCATGACCTTGTAGTGCCTAGCAATACCTCTGCAAGACCCTCAAAATAGAAGAAAATGATGATGACATCAAATTAAAAGAGAGACTAATGGAGAGAGGGAGGGGATATGATGGAGACTGGAGTTTTAAAGTGGGATGGGGGGAGGGGAGGGAAATATCAGGTGGTTTTTTTGTATGTAAGTATAAAAGTTGTCAATAAAATAATAATAAAAAATAAAATAAAATAAAAAATCCTCCTCTCATTCAGTATGATAACCCTTAGCTTTATGACATGCTCTAGAAAATGGTATTGTTTCTTTCTTATTTATAGCTGTATTTAACTGTACTTATTTAACTGTACTATGTAAACTAACCCATTTTATTTGTACATTTATCTGTTGATACACACTTAGGTTGATTTTTTTAATTATATATTTTGAATAGTACTTCATCGATGTCCCAGTATCTCTTTAGTATGTTGAATTACAGTTCTTCAGGTCTATACACAGAAGTACTATAGTATGGACACATAGTATTTTTGTAGTTTTAGTTTACATAAATTTGTTTCTTTATATAATGCCACATATATGTTATTAATGATGGGATACTGAAGGAAGGAAATAAATGTGGTGGGGTGGTTCAGGAGAGTGGGGAAACAGGGAAGGATTATGAGAGAAGGTAGTTAAATGGTCAAAGTATATGATATACTTGAAAGAAATTGTCTTTATGAAACCCAGTCTTGAGAACAATGAACACAAACCAAAAATAACTGTAAGAATAACAGAATAAAAAATCCAACTTGTTATGTTGATTAAAGAGTCATATGACAGGAATTATCATTTTGTACTTAAATATAAAACGTCCCTCATAGACTCATGCATATGTGATTAAGTGTCATACTTAATATCTAGCTGGTGGAACTTTTGAATGGGGATTTGATCCTTGATAAAGAATTTATGGTGCTGGGGGCTGTCCTTGTTGTGTTAATAACCCAGTCCCATTTGCCACACATAACTCACTCTCTGTACTTGCTCCCTGCTGTTGTACAGCATTCATTTGCAAGCAACAGATGGTTTTTGAACTATTAACTAAGCAAACACTACAGACAATATTCACTATTATCTATATCTTTTTCATGTAGGAAATTTAGGGATAGATAGATGTAATGTTTTGTTTAAGGTAACATAAGCTTTCAGATCAAGAAATGTGGGCTGGAGAGATGGTTCAGTGGTTAAGATGCTTACCTGCAATGCTTAATGCCGTGCGTTCAGTTTCCCAGTAGCTACATAAAGCCAGATACATGAAGTTGTGTATGGATCTGGAGTTTGTTTGCAGGGGCACGAGACTTTGGCATGCCCATCCCCTCCCACCTACCCTCTAACTCTGTTCTCTGTCTCTTTGCTTGCAAATGAATAAATTAATAAAATAAGCTAAAGAAATGAAAAATAACACAACCTTTCTTTTTTTTTCACTCTTTTTTCTTCATTTATTTGAGAGAGGGAGAACAGATAGAGAATGGGTGAATCAGGGCCTCCAGCCACTGGAAACAAATGCTAGATGCATTTGCCCTCCTTGTGCATCTGGCTTATGTGGGTACTGGGGAATCAAACTTGGGTCCCTAGGCTTCTCAGACAAACACCTTATCCACTAAATGCTCTCTCCAGCCACAATTTTTCATTTTATTAATTGTGCTGAGTTTCCTCTTTTGTAGCACCAAAATGACTATAAGCTTACACACACTTTCACACACACAATGACATATATAAACACATTTGAATTATGTACTTGTATGGTCCAAAATGAGTAGGATGTTAAATTTCATGTTAAATATCACTGGAATCAGCAAAGGAAATGATTAAGTATCAGTACATAAAGTCATTAATGTTCAAATAGATAAATAACTTGAGATACTATACTCAATAGAAATGCTGCTCATCAAACTGCACACACATGTCTATTGCTTGTCTCAGCTAAGCCTTCTGTCCTGTGTGCCTCCACTGAGGATTCCTTAATGAGGGCAAGCAGATGGATTAGTGATACTGAATAATGTGAATCAAATCTTTATTAATTGTAACAAACTCGTGGCCCACAAATGTACAATAATCAAAGAAACTATACATGAAATAATATTTCAGCATCTAAACATATGAAAGCCTACACAGAAACAGTAAAAGAAAGACATTTCCAGATCTTTCCAGTGTAAGTATGCACAGACTACACTAGGAAATCTGAACCAACCTTATATTATAATATAATATAATATAATATAATATAATATAATATAATATAAACCACCTTATATAATAAGATTAAATTGTATAATTTCAGAAAATTAAAAAAATTCTCCATAATTTACTGTGCCCATCATGGATTACTTACCTCAATACTCTGAAGTCAACAGCATAAGACACAGATAAGCCTTGCTCACCCCCATATCAAAATAGGGTGAAGCATTCTTAAGTACACCTATTATAATAAAGTACAAAATGACACTAAAATGTGATAATTATTTTGGGGAGGCGTGTTGAAGAAGGGTCTTGCTCTAGTCCAGGCTGACCTGGCATTCACTATGTAGTCTCTGGGTGTCCTTGAACTCAAGGAAATCCTTCTACCTCTGCCTCCCAAGTGCTGGTGTTAAAGACATTCACCACCACATAATGCCTGGCTATCACTAAATATTTTCAATAAGAGAGACAAGATATGTAAAACCATTAATATTATCATATCTCCTTGTGGAATATATGTAAAATATAAATAAAATTCTTCTGGAATAATGTTCTGCAGTACACAGTTATGTTGCATGGAAAAATACACAGGTCAAAAATAGTATTAAAATAATAGCATTCAAACAAAAGAAGGGAAATATATAAGGCCAGATAGTCCAGAGAAACTCAATTTTCATAAAAATACATTATTTCATTATTAAAATTACTTAAAATATGTTGAAGAACAATAGCTAGATTGTTTTCATTTTCTAAAATGAATACATTGTTGCTGCACATTGACCTAAAATTGATGAACTGCCAAATTTTTATGAAATCTCTTTAAGCTAAATATCAGTTGATCTCTATTTTATCCAAAGAATTTTTTTATGTTTTCCCAAAGGTGAATGAAATATAGTTAAAAAAATCATGGTAAATATCAGGTGGGGGTGAGATCCAAGACTGTTGCTGTTGATGACATAGGGGGAGAGGTGATTAAGGTGGAATAATTTGATCATGTGAGAAATGAGGTATGATGTATATGTCTTCTTATTGAATGAAAAAAAACTTAAATTGCTTATGTGAGAAAGAAGAAAGTTTTGTTTAAGTGAGGGGTTCGACCTTGAAAGTAACACAGATCAATTCTTTGAGCAGGGTCACCAGGCCTTTGATCTTTGCTCTCTGCACTCAGCGTGAGAAGACACTGGTGAAGGAAATAGAACTTCTGTAATGGTGATTTGAAAATTGCTTCTAAAGGGGAAAAAAGCATTCTGGATACTTCAAGGAAAAAAAAAATATATAGTGAAGATGTTACATATGATTAGTACATATCTTTGTGATTGGTATCGGTAAAACCACCTTAATGGAATATTCAAAATAGTTGATTTCCCCAAACAAAATACACTCTAGTGATTTCACTCATTATTGCCAGATCTCAGCAATTTCTTTCCTGTATTTGCAATGTCTCCATTCGGTGTTAGTCCTTTTCTTTGAGAAAAGATTTATTTATTATTTGCTACGTTCTTCCATGGCACTGTGATTAATCCTGAAGATGACGACCACTGCAAATGTCATTTCCTTCAAAGAAAAATTACTGCCAGTGCTTTGTCCTCCGTGATGGTTATAAAAGGCATATGTATTAGTTTTAGCCTTCAAATCTTGAATTGTTTTTCTATAATTTATTGCAGAAAATGACCCACAGATGCTATAATGTCCTAAACATCTTTTACATCTTTATGGCTCAGAGGTTTTCAAAAATCTCAGATTGACAGGCAATGATATCTAATTGTAGCACGGCCCTACTAAATTGACTTGTCTTGAAAATATTACAAGGCTCTAGTGTTGCCAGTGATTAAATATTATTGAATAATATTTGTGGAACCAAAAGCCTAAGTTCAGGGAAGATTTGCCTTGATTCTTAGATTCTCTAGCTTGGAGCACTACAAAATATTCCTAAGAGACTCAATATCTTTTCATGCATGCACACATTTATTCTAGCACAGAATGAAGGCTTTTATAGACATCTCATCAGGTCACTTAAGTTTACTTGAATGAATTAGCATCTATTTTTCATTCATTAAAATTCCCTCACCCTATGTCTTATAATATTGTGGATAGCTGCGTATCACTTTACTTCCTGTTTTCTGCTGTGGCTTTTATTACATACAATCCAGTAAATATCATACTTATGCTTTTAGACATACATTTTGAATTAATTACTATTCAAGAATACAGGAAAACATACACATAGAAATGAATCTGTTAGGTATGTTACTTTTCCTAAAAATGTCAAATTTTTAGAAGAAAAAATTTTCAAGTTATTTATACGTCATGCACAAAATTTGATGATATTGCTGAACATATTAAGAATATCACCATTTCTTTCATAAAGAGCAGGGGTTTAATGGGTAAATTTTTTTCAGGATAGAAGCCAAGTTAAAAATTTACCTAGCTAGAAGGGACATCTTTAATTAGTGTTTTTAAATTACTATTTTATAGATAAAATTCACAATATTGAATAGATGAACTAGATCCATAAATATAGATAGATAAATGAATGAAAGATGATAGATGGATAGATAGATGATAGATAGACAGATAGAGAGATAGATTACAGATACTTTAAGAATATATGCTGTTACTTTATAGGAATTATGATGCCCATGGGCAGGGACATTTATCTCCATTCTCAGATACTACAGAAGTTTAACCAAGATTTCTAAAGGCAGGGCACTTAAGAAGCTGATATGAGAAAGGCACTATAGCCAAGACCTTGCCTCAAAATACATATAGATACATTACATTCAACATTTCTGTTTGTTTTTGTTTTATTTGCCCCTTGGAATATTAAGTTCAATTATCACAGCTCTGGTAGAAATATTGCTGCAAGTTCATGCCTGAGTTACCTTTCAAATAAAAACCTTAGTTATGTATAACACTCTACAAGAACTCTAAGTGTTCTCTTTATTTGTTTTGTTGGCACTTGCAACAGAACCCAAGAATTTTTATATTAGCCAAGTGTCCTTCACAGAAGGACATGCACTGTATATTTTTAAGTTTTATTATGTATTGGAAGAGTGGATTTAAGTAGCTCAAAGATGTGTTTAAGCTTGGATAGATTTAAACATTCTAGATCTGGAGTAACTAAAAGTTTCCCTAACATTTTTCTTGCATTTCTTTTACAAGGAAAGGACAGAAGAAAAGGCCTTTAGCTGTGGAGTAGATGAAATTTGTCAGGTATATCTTGTATTAATATGATCTACTATACTGACACATAACCAGCAGCCTTGAATTGCTGCTTGGATCTGTTGCAGTTAATAATCCTGAGTGTTATAGGGTCATCTGTGAAACATATTAACTGCTCCACACTATTATAAATGTCTGTACATGAAATGTGTGTTATTATGAATGAAGAATATGGGTCTATGGGCATTTGGGGGGTAATTTGGTTTCTTTCTAAATGATTTATATGCATGCACAGAGATAACTTAATCCACAAGAGATGTGCAAGTAATTTATTTTGAAGCAAGGAAGTCAAAGTAGACAATAATTTATATGTCTTTTAAATGGGGTACTGCAGTCAAGGTAAATAGGACATTGAATAGTACACAGTTGATTCCACTGTACTGGTTATTTTTGGATCATGTGCTCGATATAATTGTTTCTTCCTATGTATAAACAACCATAAACACACAGAGAAATGTTTCTCTTATTTCAAAATAGAAATTAAATAATTAATGTTTAGTGTTGGATGTTTTTTATTTAAATGTGTTATTTACACATATCATACAAAATATACAATTATCATATTAAAATATATATGTATTTGTGCAATACAAAAATTGTCTTCATTTCAAAATGGTATGATTTTCTTTTCTTTGTGAAAATACTAAACCAGTCTTCTATATTGGTTACAAACTTTTTAATGATGACACAAATTCATTTTTATTGATTAGATGATGAGGCTTGAAATCCTGATTCTGGTGAAGGTGATATAAATCCAGTAGAGTTTTGTTTTTTCATAAAACAAAATGGAAAACCCTGGGCAGATTGAACAACTTTCTAAGGACCATGGAAAATAAAACAAAGGTCAATAGTTTGCAAAGGAATTCAAAACTGTAGAAATAAATAAGAATAGTTTGTTCATTTGCTTTGTCACTTTCTCTGTGTGTCTTTCTCTGAACAGTAGAGCTTTTATACAAGAATTTCTTGAATCCCACAATGACATGGAAGCATAAATAACAAAATTCTCATTGGAAACAAAGTTTTCCTAACTATAGCATGAAGGAATTCCTATTGTGAGGGTGCATTGGAGAGTTTCTTTCATTTGAATAACAAAGCTGCCATTCTCCTGTACTTTGTGAATATCAATGGAAGAAGAAAGAAGAATCATCCCCCTCCAGGAAGGATGTGTGGCTATGCACCCTGGAACCAGAGAAAGGACCCCACTGGTGTTCCAATAAGGAATATAGTGGGAATCTCTCTCTCTCTCTCAGTTCAGTTTAGTTTAGTTTAGTTTAGTTTTGTTTTGTTTAGATTTGTTTTGCTTTGCTTTGCTTTGAGTTGCTTTGCGTTGCTTTGCGTTGCTTTGCTTTGCTTTGCTTTGCTTTGCTTTGCTTTGCTTTGCTTTGCTTTGCTTTGCTTTGCTTTGCTTTGCTTTGCTTTGCTTTGTTTTGTTTTGTTTTGTTTTGTTTTGTTTTTCAAGGTAGGGTCTTGCTCTAGTCCAGGCAGACCTGCAATTCACTATATAGTCTCAGGGTAGCCTAGAACACACTGCATTCTTCTTTCCTCTGCCTCTCCAGTACACCACCACACCTGACTCTGTTTTTGTTTTTGTTTTGTTTTTCAAGGCAGGGTCTCACTTTAGCTCAGGGTAAGCTGGAATTCACTATGGAGTCTCAGGGTAGCCTCAAACTCATGGAGATCCTTCTACCTCTGCCATCCAAGTGCTGGGATGAAAGGTGTGCGCCACCATGTCTGTCAACTTTAACTCATTTTTGAGCTTAAGTACTAATAATCATTTTAGCATACTGGGTGTGTCCAAAGAAAAGAACTTGTGAAATATTCCTTATTTATGCTGATGGTAATATGCACATCAATTTTATATATTAGTCTATTATCTTATTGTTTTATAATATTAAGCCTGATCTAGCTCTAGGGTTTATGATTATAAAATCATGATTTGTAGTTTTGGCATTATGTCAGATATTTCAAAAACAGAAAAATTGGTACCTTTATGTGTAGAAAATGTAAAAATAAATTACACAACTACACAAAATGTGAAAATAAATTACACAACCCTGCAAATACAATCTCAATATGATTAATAGATATTTCACAGCCCATATTCCTTAATTGTAATGCAACATAACAATGAATCATTATTTATTCAAAAAATAGCCACCAACCCATCAGAAGGAAATACTATATAATCATTATCATGTATATAAATATCAATTATGTAATAACATAAACTGTCACCCAGATGCCTATAATAAAAATATATATTCTTAGTTTTATTTCTTAATTTTTAAATGGAAATGCTTGACAAGAAGAGATGTGTATTTCATTAAAGTTAAAAAGTGATAGATATAGGAAATGTTACAAAATAAAATATTTATTGGATTTGAAAATACAAACTTGCATAGAGTTTATAGATACATAATATTGTTTTATAACATCTATATGACAATATGGAATATTATAAAAATTAAGGAAGATGCATATGATAAAATGAGTATAAGGATAAATACAGGCATGTGAAGATATTAGATGCATAATATACAGTACTAGAACTTGGTTAGATTAAAAAAAAACAGTTTTCATGAATTAAACTTTCTTAAACTAAAACAGAGTATCTGAAGGGATAAAAATTAATAATAAATTGCATTTACATTGTAGCTATTGAATTATATTATTATCACTCACTTTACATATAATACAAATAAAGCATCATTCAAAATAAGCATGGCTTCATTATTCTTTAGCTAGAAACATGGAAAATAGTTTACTAAGAATATGTGCCTGCCTGCCAAGCCAAAGCATACCCATTCGTTCACCAGGTCCCACATTTAGCCAGATGCAAGTGACACAAGCACACAATGCTGCACTTGCCCACAAGGGGGAGCATCAGGAGTTTGTTCATAGTGCCTGAAATGGCCCTGGTGCAACCATTCTCTCTCTCTCTTCTGCCTCTTCCTCTCTCTGTTTCTGTCTTTCTCTATCTCTTTCTCAAAAATAAATAAAAAATAAAAAAAAATAAATAATAAAAAAGAATATGTGTCATGTAAAGATGTCAACATAAGTTATTAGTTTTATAATTTGAGATTGTAACAAAATATATTAGGAATATTTTTATTTTTATTTTTTTTTTTTTGTAAGAAAAGGGGCTGGGAGATGTATCATTGGCTAAAGGTGCTTATTGAAAGGTCTTTTGGCCTGGACTGCATGTGTCCAGTACCTAGTTAAAGCCAGATTCACAAAGTGGTACATGGATCTGGTGTTTGTTTGCAGTGTCAAGAGGCCTTGGCATGCCCTTAATTTCTATCCTTCAAGTAAATTAACAAAGATATTTGTTCAAAAAGTAAACATAAAATTTGTTTAGCATGATATTGCAAAATCTATCAATATCAATGAGATGAAAAAAAAGATGCCTTACTTATGTTAAACGAATTGACTGCATTTTGCCTAAATAACAAAATTATCTCATGAATCAGTATAAGTATTTGCTATTGAGGAGTCTATATTAACTAATACATTTCTCATTCAACAGTTTGTTCAATAAATATTTATTCAAAGGACCAGAGATATTAGGATATCTACTAGACTCTAATGATTAAAAAATTAAAAAGTAACTATAGACCAAAAATGTTCTCTCAATTGCAAAGACATTTAATTTCATAAATAATTTCAATATTTTTATTAATGTTCATTTTAGATTTTTATAAATTTCTTCATAGGAAATCATGTGTAATATGCTTTTATTATTTTAAAAAATTACATAATTTTGACAATAAAAATAAAATAACATTAAAAATAACATTATTGTTGAAGTGTTTTTCCATTAACTTTTGAAAATTCTTTTCTCAAAATCATGCACTGACCATTGATATTGTTTTTAATGCTGACATGGGCCCTAGATTTATGCTGGTTGTGCATGTACTGACATAGACTAGCAAAAAGTTTTCAATTTTCAAAGGAAAGATAGGAATTCTGAAACTCACTCTAAAGAAATCTTCTCTTGTGAAATTCTATATAACTTTCACAACCTCTCTATATTGGATTTTGAAGCCAAACCTTTGAACTTTAGTTTACTTAATTTCACAGAACTTGATCTTTTACTATGAATCAAACTCATTGTAAATTGTGCTATCAAAAAAAAAAAAAACCTGTAGTTAGTTTTATATGTATTTTTTCAAAGATTACTTATAACTGAAATCTTTTTCTTATATTATCATAAATATATATGAGCCATTCTTTTAAAATATATTCTCAATTATAACCAGTATATATATGGAGAAGAGAGAGAGAGAGATTTTCAAATGTTTAAAAAATAAAATATGTCCTTAGATTCCAAGTAAAGCTTTACATTCATCTTCACATCTTTCACTTGATCTTTCAATCACTTAAAATATCATAAAATTTTCAAACTGATTTCTTACTTTTAAAATAATGATGTATATCTTTGCCTGTTTCTGTTTACCATGGTTCCATAATTGGTGGGGATTATTTTGCTTAACTTTCATTCACTTGGACATCACTGTTTTGGAAGGATGTAATAATGGTTGTAGTAATGGTTGTTTTCCTACTATTAAATCATTGCTAAAGATAATAAGATAAAACATAAAAGCTTTATGTGATTATAAAAAGCATTTTGGCATAAAGAGAATAGATTAATCAATATGTTAATCTGAATTATAGTCCTCAGTACAATCTTCAAAAGTACCGATGGCAATTTCTGAATGTGTGTCTTTCCACTTGATATTATAGTGAAACCTACACATTTTCAAGTAATTGCAATAGAATTGAAATTGTACCATAGTGTATTTTGACTTTGTTAGCATTTTTTAACTTATAAATAAATGTAAATGAAAATCTATGTGTTAAAACTTAATAACAGCTTGATTTGAATAGTTCACTAAAAATCTCAAATACATTGCACTTTAAGAATAATATTTGCTTTGGAGTTTAAGAACAGGAGGACAATGGTTCATAGTTTAATAGAAGTGAGATAACAAGAGGATTACGGACCTTCTTAGCCTGGGGATAATTTTTTCTAGACTTCAAAAATGTATGCCTAGAGCATATTGTTATACCTGATGATCAGAGGAAGTTCCGTCTATATTTCTGCATTCTGTCTACCACCCCCCCAGGGGAGATTATTTTTCTACCTCAGTAACAGCTATCTTCACCTTGCTGGTACAAAACGCCCAGCCTACAGAAGCTTATGAGAGAGAAACATTTATTTGGGCTTGTAGTCTCAAGGGGAAGCCTCATGATGGCAGGGAAAAGATGATAAAGCAGAAGCTGGACATTGTGCCCTTGCTATTGCAGACAGAAATAGCCACAGGAAATGATCCCATCTCTGGAAAGAGGGGTCTAGCTGGCTCTGACGGTTTTAAGCCTATCCCCAACAACACTTACATCCTCTAGCAAGGTTCAACTTCCCAAATTATCATAAACTAAGAACAAAGCACTCAAAACATGTGAGTTTGGGATGGACACCTAATCCAAATCACAACAGCTTTAAGAACAGTTTGTGGGACTGTCTATTACTAAACTGAAATATTATCAGTGCACTACTTCCTTTTGCTATTGTAGAGACTGGCAAATTGTTTTATTCCTTGTCTTAGAGATTTTGATGAGAGAACTAATCAGGCTTAGGAGGTCTGCCATCTGTCCATGGAAAATGAAATTATTACATACATAGGCTGGATATAAGTATAAGAAAGAGGAGGGTGACCAGCGGTGTTAGTTTGAATATATGATTCCCATAGACGTAGGTATTTTATTAAAGCTTGTAACTTTGGTTTTCAGCTGCCTGGCTGGAGGAGGTGTCACTGATTCTGGGTCCAAATTCCATCCCACATGTATGCAGAGAGGACTGAGCTCTGGTGGAATCCCAGCTGATTTGCTGCTTTTTGTTGTTGCTGCTTGGTGGTGAATTTCTCTCTCTGCTTGAATTTATGGCTAGGAGCCAGCTTCTTCCACCATAGATGGAACTGCTCCTAGATCTGTAAGCTTGAAATAAATCCATTTCTCCCATAAAATGTGTTGGTTTGGATATTCATTCCAGCAACATGAAATTGTCAAAACACCAGCTTTATATTTTCATATTTAAACTAGATAACTCTTCAGAGATACACAATAAATCCCTACATTGTCATTATATCCTTACTATGCTCAAAACATCATTAGAACAAATAAACAGCTAATATCATATAGATTAGATCTAGTGAAAAGTAGCAACAACTGTTTCCGAAGTTAGGCTAAAATATTCAGCGTTATGACATTAAGTATAAAAGTAAATTTAGTGTTGTTCTAAATATAGTATTAGTTTAAGCAAATATCACTTTACCTTAAATTCATAGTTGTTATTTTAGTCTAAGAATTAGCGCAGAATTTTTTTCAAGATATTTTGTTATGCTTATAGGAATGAACTTGAGGTAAAATTATAATTAAATACTTGGGACAATAGAGCATCTATCATATTTAAATTTTATAGTAAACTAAGTTAACTCAGAAAATAATGAGCATTTGGGAAGAAGACAGTGCAGAAACGGCAAGGAAGTAGTACACAAAAAGAGGAATTTATTGAAAATTACTGAGGTTTAATAGAACATTGCAAATCAGGTTCAAAAGATTGTATATAGATTCATCAAGAACTGCCAAAATATAAAAATAAAGTCAATGTTGAGAGAAAGACACAAGTATGGCAATTTTTGGATAAAGTAGGGAACATTTTCTTAGCTATGTTAAAGAACTTTTGTTGAAAATATTGAAAAACTAATAGAAATGATTGCATTAAAGTTATTTCTTTTTGAAAAGCAACTCTGAGATAATTTTAGCTTTAATTTGCAAAATTTTATTTCTTTTTTTGTATTTAAATTAGGACTTCACACATGTTAGGCAAAAACTCTACTAGCTGAGCTACATCTCTAGTTCAATTTTGTGTTCACAGAAACCAGGCTCCTAAAAGGAGGTAATTTTAAAAGAATAAATAAAATAAAATGAATAAAATGAAATAAAATAAAATGGAAAGAGTTCCCATGCTCTTGGATATGCAGAATTAACATTGTGAAAATGGCAAGTTTACCAAAAGCAATATATGGATTTAATTCAACACCATTAAAAATACCAACATCTTTCTTCACAGAGATAGAAAAAATGATCTCAAAATTCATATGGAATGGCAAAAGGCCTCAGATATCCAAGCATACCCTCAACAAAAGAAACACCTCTGGATGTTTCACCATACCTGGTCTAAAGCTATACTACAAAGCCATAGTCATAAAAACATCATGGTACTGGCATACAAATAGGATAGGCCAATGGAACAGAATCGAGGACCCAGACTTTGGGTCAAGTAACTACAGCTACTTGATATTTGACAAAGGCTGGAAAAAAGACTGCATCTTCAACAAATGGTGCTGGACAAACTGGATAATCAGGAAAATGAAATTCGATCTACACATTTTGCCATGCACAAAAATCAAGTCCAAATGGATCAAAGACCTCAATATAAGAATTGATTCTCTGCCACTACTGGAAGAAAAAGTAGGAAGAACTTTCCATGATATAGCAGTGGGAAAAGACTTCCTAAACAAAACCCCAGTAGCTCAGGAAATTAAACAATCACTCAACAATTGGGATTTCAGGAAGGTGAAAAGCTTTAACACAGACAAACATATAATAATAATAATAATAATAATAATAATAATAATAATAAGCAGAGCCAATAGATTACCCACAGAATGCGAGAACATTTTGGCCAGATACACATCAGACAGAGGCCTAATTTCTAAAATCTACAAAGAACTAAAAACCTAAACAATAAAAAGTCAAACAACCCACTCACAAAATGGGGTAGAGAACTGCACAGGGAGTTCTCAAAGGAAGAAATACAAATGGCAAACACACACTTAAGAAAATGTTCAACATCCCTAATCATCAAATTAGAAATGCAAATTAAAGTGACTATGAGATTCTACCTTACCCCAGTAAGGCTAGTAAACATTAAAAAATCTAATGATAACAAATGCTGGCAAGGTTGTAGAGAAATAGGAACCCTCATTCACTGTTGGTGGGAATGTAAGAGTTACAACCACTATGGAAAGCAATATGGGGACTCCTAAATGGATGAATATAGAGTTAACAACAGACCCAGTTATTCCCTTACTGAGCATTTACCCTAAAAGCTCCAAGCCTCAGTCTAGAGATATCTGCTCAACCATGTTTATAGATGCTCAATTCATAATAGTTAAGAACTGGAATCAACCCAGATGTCCATCATTAGACGAATGGATAACTAAGATGTGGTAGATCTACATGATGGAATTCTGCACTGTAGTAAGGAAAAATGATACAATGCAATTTGAAGAAAATTGATAAAACTTGGAACACATCATTCTCAATGAGCTCACCCAAATACAGCATAATAAGTGTCACATGGTCTCACTCATCTGTGGCTCCTAACCTGAATTTTCCTGAGATGCTGACATACCTAATATACATCTTGAGGACTGGACAATAGGGCTGGTGGGATGGGAGGGGAGGGTAAGTGTGGAGGGAACAAAAAAAAATTGAACCAAATGGAAATAATACCATAAAATCCTATATCCTGAAAGACATACTAAAACATTGAACCTTCATCAGGTACATAGAGAGAATTCCTGAATTACAGGAGCCAGTAGGATGAAGACTAACCTCAATCAACTTCTCTTTCTCTCTCTCTCTCACACACCCTCTTCTTTCTCTTCTCTTTCTCTTTCATATTACCTATATTTTTCTTCCTTCTTTTCCTTTGGAACTGATCTGTAACTCCCAGTACTAGCATGTAGTTAACATCCACAATAAGCTGTTGATCAGTGAGACCTACAGGGTTTCCCAAAAGAAGACAGGTTTTTGTTGGAGTACTTGATGATGCACCAAAGGTTAATGGTAAGACCCTACTGCTGAAGACACCATATGCTGTTAGGACGGAACATGGAGTGACCTGGCTGGAATTTGGAAGAGAGTGAGTCCCCAGACAGTTAGCTTAGCTAATGCCAGAAGGTGCTACATAAACGATGGGGAAAATGACCAACATTTGTCTAAGCAACTCATTGTCAAAGCTACTCAGCAGCAATCAACCTGTCATGATGCTCACACAAGGGCAATAGTGGCACACAGCCATGGTGGCTTACCAACTGCTCTTGATTTGGCTAACAGATCTGCTCAGTGGAATGGAACCCATATCTGGAATGGGGAAACAACCCAGAACCATATAAAAAAATGAGCCCACTCTCCAATATCAAGCTTTCACTAATAGTGGGATACAAGAGGGCCTACACCTACAAAATACTCTCTAAAATAATAATGGTCATCCATGTATAGTCACTGACCTTACTCTCTGTCGGAAAATTTGCTTTTCTTTTTCAGATGGACGCAGAACCTGAGGAGAGAATCAGCCCATTGCACCACACCATGGCACTAGCCGAAGCCATAGAGTTATTGGGGAAATGAACAAGAGTGGTGCTTTTTTATGAACCTGGTACCAGCACAGGAGTGAAAGATAGAAACAGAGAACACTCAACTCCTACCAAATCAGATATCCAGAGACACAGAGACTCACAAAACCTCGTCACTGAAATAGACCTAAAATGAACCCAACATGGCTCAGGGAAGTTCACAGAAGAGGAGACAGAAAGACTGTTTGAGCCATGAGTTGGGTCATTGTACGGAGAGAAATTGCTTCTCCCCATAACTTATGGCTACCCCCACAAAGCAGGACCCACAATCTCCATGGGTGCAGGACAAGGAGAAGGCTAACTATGGTACTATCATAGCCATATACACACTATATACATAAGTAATAAAAAAAAAGTTAAAAAGTGTATAGAAAGTGAAATTTTATATTTAGTTTGAAAAACACAAATAGAACATGCAATTTTAATTAAATAAATGTATTTATTTATATTACTTTCTTTTGTATTACTATAACTTCAGTAATGCACAATTAAGGGCCTTTAGTAAGTATTAATACAAAAAGAATCTCAAGTATATGATAAATCAAGTACATGATGTGTCATGGTTTTGAATGAAGTTTCTATTTTCCCTGCATCCTCCTCTTTGCATTTTTATTGATCCACATTATTTTTTTTTTTTGGTTTTTCGAGGGGGTCTCACTCTGGCATATTCTTCTTCGTTTTTTTTTTTTTTTTTTTTTTTTTGTTTTTGTTCCTTGATTTACTTTTAAAATTTATTCAATGTTTATAGTACTTTTATTTTGAGAAAAAATATTTAAATTCTACTAAATCTCAAAGTAGAAATACTATTTTGCTTCTTTTGATACATTAAAATATTTATTCAAGTTTTTTATTATTTTTAGTGACAACCTTTCTCAAAATGATTAGGATTAATAATTAATCTATAATAATAGCAGAAATGTTGAACCTATTTTCTAGATAGTGAAATTTTATTAAATATTATAAGAGCAATGATTTTCCTGGTTTTAAGGTATATAAAAATATGATGTATGAATGTTTCTAAATGATAAACTTCAGTTAAAAAAACTTTTAACAATATTTCAATTAAAATTACTATTGAGATATTAACAGATAGAATCCCAATACTATAATGGTTATAAAAGCTTCAATGGATATCAGGTTGAAAGAAATTTTTTATTCAAAATAGGTCTCCCCAAACTGTTATTTCTTTGGTTTGATAATTAAAATTTAATTCTAAGAAAAATAAACTTTCCAAAACATTTTATTATCTTAATTATGAGGAAATGATTAATCTAGATATCTTTTCCTCAATACTATTGTTTCTTTTTTTAACAACTACTACCAGAACAAGGATTCAATTCCTAATACTGTAATAAAATTTTAAAAAATCTAATTTTAATTTTCAAGAATTTCCCTAAATCAAATTTGGGATTTTTTTTTTTTTTTTTTTTTTTTTTTTTCGAGGTAGGGTTTCAGTCTAGCCCAGGCTGACCTGGAATTAACTATGTAGTCTCAGGGTAACCTCAAACTCATGGCGATCCTCCTACCTCTGCCTCCCAAGTGCTGGGATTAAAGGCGTGCCCCACCACTCCCGCAAATTTGGGATTCTTTAATATTGTAATATTAAAAAAAAAAAAAAAAAACAACTGGTCTTAGCTAGAATAATTAGTGTAGCAAGGATAGGATGTTTCCTTATTTATTTATTTTTTCTCAGTACTGTCTGCCACTCTTGGTCATTATTTCTGTCACATTTGAACTTGTCAATTTGTCCTGAGTACTAGATATTTTCATAATCTGTTACTTATGTTAGTAAAACCAACGTAGAAGAGGTGAAGCCTAAAGCCATGAAAAGTCTTCAAATTTGCATAACTTTCAGACATAATCCATCCCTTTTGATGAGAGAGGACATTTTATAACATTTAAGATCCATACTATATATTCTAAAATATACCCAGAATTTTATTCATAGAAGTAGGGCAAAAGTCTAATGTCATTGAGAGAAGATTTTTTAACAGTCCATATAATGTTTCCCAAAATAATGGAAATGTCCAGTTACACAGGCCTGAAGGGAAAACAAGAGGATTGCTCACATTCAGAACAACAATGTATGATAATTCAGTTATGGTCTGGACAAAATATCCAACCAGGAACTACCCAAGGCTTACAGCTTAAGTGGGATGTATTTCATAATGACAGGAAAGGTATGATAACAGGAGCAAAAGACCAACAGAAGCAAAGAATAGGAAATAGGGCCAAGCTATAAAACCCCCAGGCCCATGCCAGTGATGTGCCTCCTCATACAAGGCTCTACCTCCTAAAGAGTACACAACTTCCTGAAACAGCACCCCCATGCTGGGTACCAAGGGTTCAAGCACATGAGCCTATTGTAGTATTTCATATTCTAACCACAACAGGAGCAAGAAACATTTTGAGGGCACATCTTTAAGTGGGCTTGTGTAGGTAAGAAAAGAGTATAGTGATGAGTTTAGAACTGGATGTTTTGAGCAATTTCAGGTGGCTGTGGGCACATAGGGGTAGCCATAACCTTCTTTTGGTGAGTGAAGGAAAAAGTGGAATTATACAGTGTAGTGGTGTACTTGAACACAAAATACCACATTTAAACCTTTACTATATCTTTAACTACAACCAGAATGAGTTTCTCTTCTGAAAATAAAGATAGCATGCCAAAATACCATAAGGCAAAGGCAATTTAGCAAAATAAAAGGGAAATGTATATATATATATATATATATATATATATATATATATATATATATATATAGAGAGAGAGAGAGAGAGAGAGAGAGAGAGAGAGAGAGAGAGAGAAGAGAGAGAGTTACCCCTCAAATCCATCCTTAGGAAATAGAAGTTCTCTGAATCTAAATCCATCATTTTACAGCAAAACAACACTCCATATCATGATGAATATAAATAAAGATGATAAGATGAGATTTTATGTATTTGTTTATTTTTTGGCTTGACTCATAAATCTTTCCCACATCCAATATTTTGTGGGAATAGCATGTGGGAAGCCCATGGTTCAATCCACAAGAGGGAATACAGCAGGATAAGAGGTACCCTCCCGCAATCCCAACTCTCACACATGCTAGACCAGGACTCTATAAGTGTGCTATATCCATTGCAGTGAACACAGGTATTTTCATATCATAGCAATTTTTCTCAAAAATAGATAGCCATTATATCTTGGGCTCTCATTTTAGTTCATTTGAAAGATTTTTGTTCTTATGAAAATGGATAATACATTTGCAAGATCATTACTCACCAATTTATACTATTCTATTGAAAATATCTGAGAAAATCTTTGTTACAGTTACCATTTCATTCTTTGATCAAAATACCAACCAGAAATGGTTGATGGGAGGAAAGAGATATTTTCAGCTTGCTGTTTCTTGAGATAGCTTTATTATGGTGAGGAAAGCATGATAACTATAAGCAGGAAGTTTGGGGCACACCTCCACATCAAGGGAAGGACTGGGCGTGGAGCTGGACTATAGTACCCAAAGCCTGAACAGCTGTACACAGTCTACAGCAAAGATCACCCTCCCAAAGCCACACAACTTTCCAATGTTGCCACACTTGAGGACCAAGTATTCAAAACACATGAAGCTATAGGGGACACTCCTTTTAAACCATCACAACATTTATCTTTATCTTCTTGTGAAATTCAAATGAATAGGTTCTATCCTTTCGGAATTCCAGGGAAACAATGCTGAAAAATGTGCACTTTCATACAAGGACAGTATTTCAACATAATATATGGCATCATCTATGAGTTCATTTTTTATTTACCATATGATTCAAAAATTACTTTAAAGTCAGGCGTGGTGGCACACGCCTTTAATCCCAGCACTCAGGAGGCAGAGGTAGTAGGATCACCAAGAGTTCGAGGCCACCCTAAGACTACATAATTAATTCCAGGTCAGCCTGGGCCAGAGTGAGACCCTACCTCAAAAAAACCAAAACCAAAAAAAAAAAAATTACTTTATATTCTTCTTATATTTGGCTTTCTTTTTTTCCCCTAAGTTTTAAAGAAATAAATAGGATGTTATATATTTATATATTTGTTTTTTCTTTGTATTGTTAATTCTTCATCTTGGTTGTTATACATATTCATCAGCTTTTCCTGCTCTCTCGTTAATTGTTCCTTGCACTTTAGGACTTTATTACATCTCTCTACGGAGTCACTAACAAGTCTCACAAGGGAAGAAATACTAATCACCCAAACTTGTTTAGATTCTCCTGGAAATGCACTGTCTTTTAAGCATTTCTAAGAACCAGTGACCTTCAAACTGACACACTGACTGTATGATTACATCAAAGCACCATATTCTTCTCACCCCACAAATAGCATCAACTACTGCATGTTGCACTGTTTGCTAGATTGGAACTGTATTTGTATCCACTGCAAACAAAATTAATATCCTTCTCACAAAGTTCCTTTATTGCCTTTTTCATGACACATTGTGTTATTTCATTGGCCAGATTTGCCACATTTATATCTTGAAATAAATAACTTTCAGATATCTGAACATAATTGTACTATTGAAATTGGTAAGGTTCTTTCTGAATAATAAAGAAACTTTAGGAAGAGAAACCTCAGATATTATATAATATTGAAAATTACCCAGCATTGTGATAAAGATGTACCCTATATACAAGCAATCTATAAATGTTTATTTTCAAAGTTTTTTTTGTCTGTTTTGTCTATTTTAAAAGATTTGCTCTCTCCTTTTTAGTTTTTGGCAAATGAGAAACTTTCCATAGTTATTATCAGTAGTATTATGAATAATAATAAAGAAAAATATAATGATTATTTTCTGCTGATAGTTTCCATATGATCCAGCTACACTATTTCTGGATAAATCAAAAAAGCTATCATGCTAAAGACATAGCTCATTAATGTCAGAATTTATTATGTTACTTTTAACAATATACAAAGAATCAATTTCTATGCCAAAAGGAATGAATGGATAAAACATATATGGTGTAGTATATACAGCCATTTACAAATAACACAATGTTAAAATGATCTCCTATCACTTGCACAAAATGAATAAACTAGGAGACACTTTGATGAGTGAAATGGGAAACAGACAAACTGTTCATCATCTTTTTTCTCACATGTGGCAGTTAAACCAAAAACTAATAGTGATTATTAGATGTACTGAAGGATCATAGGAAGTTTGAGAATAGAGAAGCCATATTTAATTAGTGTATGCTGCATACATATCCATACATGTATCACACTGATACCATTAGTGTGTACAATTGAAACATATTAATCAAAAGTCTAAGAGTCAGTTGAGAATAAGCCTTAGTAGGCAAAACAGATTTGGCACAAGCATGAGAATCTGAATTCAAAACCTCAGAATGCGTGTGCGCTTGAAATCCCAGGACTGGAAAGTAGATACTAGGAATTCTTGGCACTCACTGGCTAATTAGTCTATCCAAATCCATAAAGAGTTTCATCAAGAGACTAGGTCTAAAAGAATAAAGTAGAGCAACTAAAGAAGACCCCTGACATTGACCTTGGCCTCTATATACAAACATGCAAGTGCACATTAACATACATGTGTGTCCATACACATATACACATGTATATAAATGCAAAAGAATCTAAGAATGTAACAAAAAGGACTAAAATCTGACTATATTATTTAAACATATGATTATCAATGTCAAAATTAAAGGGTATGTTTTCTCATGTATTTTATAATTATTTTTTATTATTCTGTAATAATTACCTCTTTATGTGAATATTTATTAGGGAAATCAAAATATTAAAATGTGTGTGCTGTTGGCTCACGCCTTTAATCGAGGCCACCCTGAGACTACATAGTTAATTCCAGGTCAGCCTGGACCAGAGTGAGACCCTACCTCGAAAAAAAAAAAAAAAAAAAGTGTGTGCTGTATGTAGATATATTGGTAACTAAATGTTCATATATATATATATACATTTCAATTAAACAGATATATATGTATATGAAACACATGTAGCTACACGTGCACGCACACACACACACATACATATCATATATATATATATATATATATATATATATATATATATATATATATATGCCTGGCTATCGTGTATAAACATTTTGACTTTGCATTTCCTTATTTCTTTTTTCTGTATTTGACTTTGTAGCCAGTGCTGACCTTGAACTGATCATGTATTCTAAACTGGTCTCAAACACAAAGCAATCACCTGTCTTATCCTTCAATGTGTTGGGATGACAGATATGTGCCACAATGTTCAATTAAATGCATTTCTTATGTTTTGCAATAGAGTTTTTTTTTTTTTTTTTTTTTTTAATGTTTTGTGACCTGACATTCAAATAGTGCTAAATATGGGGCGGGATCTGTGAAGAATTAAAGGTGTTTGATTATATTCATGCAGACCTGTGTTTGATCCTCCTCAGCCCCCTCAAAAAGGCAGATACAGTGTCATAGGTGCCTGTAATCCCAACACACCTATGGCAATGGAAGTCAAGCCAGGAGAATCAGGATGCTTGCAGGCCAGCTTGATTTATTTACACAGTGGCAAGACACAAGAGATACCACATCTCAATACAGAGATGAAAGAGAAAAGCAAACAAACAACACAACAACAACAACAAAAACAAGGCTGTGCTCTCACATCCACATGTGTGCCATGGAATGCACCCACACAATATACATATATATTCAAATATATACACGAATAAAAATTACAAAAATGTCTAAGAAGTGAAAGGGTTGAAGGTTTCAGTTCTGTTTGCACTGAAATAAGGTCCAGATTCACATTTCTTACTTTCGTCTATTACCTCTCAACAGGCTGAAGCCACCCTATGTGCTCTCAACATAAATACTGGAGATTTTAAATAAAATCTGACGTTTATTTAATATAAATATAATGCTTGCATTTCAAGCAGCTAATTCATACTTTTACCTTTTAAGGTTGTATGTCCTCAGTAAACCATGTCCATTTTATGCACAGAGAGTTTGATATCCAGGACTCCACAGAGCATGCTTAGCCACATATCCTTTAGATTTCTAGACGTTTGTTGCTACAGTTGGATATACAGGAATTACGGGATGTTCTGTTTTATATCAATAGAGCCAAATATAACTTGGCAATGACTTGGAATTTCACAATTCTCACAAATGATGTCAGTTGACACCTCAGCTGATTCACACTGCTATTCTTTTTGGGGTTTCAAAAAATCCATGATATTTAACAAGAGTATGCTTTTGATCTTAGAAACCAAAATAGGTGTTTTGTTACTTTGTGTTGTTTTCTGCAGTCTAAATTTTCATGCCTATATTTAACTTGTTCCAGAGAAGTGTTAACAATGGTTTAAAAAAATGAAGAAAAACAATTATTCAATAGTATTGTTTTTTAAGTTAAATTTATTTTTTTCAAAGGTTATACTCTTATATCCCTTATTCTCCACCCACATTCTGCTGAGGTTTATTGGTATTCACTGAAGGGTTCTGAAGTCCTTAGTCAGTCTGGCTGGTGGGTCATGCTTCAGGTTATTACTACCCACCCTGTGGCTCTAACAATTTCTCTTCTCCTTCTTCTTCTTCTTTTTCTTTCTTTTTTTTTTTTTTTTTTTTTTTTTTTTTTTTTTTTTTTTTGAGGTAGGGTTTCACTCTGGTCCAAGCTGACCTGGAATTAACTATGTAGTCTCAGGGTGGCCTCGAACTCGTGGTGATTCTCCTACCTCTGCCCCCCAAGAGCTGGAATTAAAGGCATGCACCACCACACCCCGCTCCTTCTTCTTTTTTAATTTAATTTAATTTAATTTAGACAGAGGCAGAGAGAGATTGAGAGAATGGACACGACAGGGCCTCTAGCCCCTGCAAACGAACTCTAGAGTGGTGCACCCCTTTGTACATCTGGCTAACGTGGGTCCTGTGGAATCTAACCAGTATCCTTTGGCTTTAAAGGCAAATGCCTTAACTGCTAAGCCATCTCTCCAGCCCTTCTACTCCTTCCTTTGCAATGTTCCCTGAGCC
Organism: Orientallactaga sibirica; assembly: GCA_036365145.1. Taxonomy (NCBI): domain Eukaryota; kingdom Metazoa; phylum Chordata; class Mammalia; order Rodentia; family Dipodidae; genus Orientallactaga; species Orientallactaga sibirica. The sequence goes on along the minus strand of JAEOAD010000024.1, from coordinate 9,710,188 downwards.
TTGGCAGGTGACTCAAACCCTTTCATGTTGCCAGCAGAAAACTCCTGACAAAAAGCAGTTTGTGTTTATTTTGGCTGACAACTCGAGGAAAACTCCATGACAGCAGGGGAAACCTGTGGCATGAGCATAGGTTGAATATCACTTCCTGGCCAACATAAGATGGACAACATTGGCAGTAAAGTCCTCCAAACACTGGCATGGGAAAGATGGCTATGACACCAAGACCGCCCCCAATAACATACCTTCTCCAGAAGGCCCCAATTCTCAAAATTGCCACCTAGTGACCTAGCGTTCAGAACACATGAGTTTATGCAGGACACCTAATTCAAACCATGCATAAGGCATGTTAGAAGTTTATTTAGTATTGAGTTCTCTGTATCCCCTGGATTTCTGCTTTGATGAATTTTGAGTGACTACATTATCTGCCATGCTTTTCTTAAAGCAGGTTGTCAGGTTAGTAGTGAGAGCAGTACTCCTATTGGTGCTTCCTGTATAATTTTTACTTTGACCCTGGAGAAGTAGTAAAGATAACAGGCCCTGTGTTAGGTAGTTGGCTATAATTTCGTGTCATAGTGATGGATCTCCACAGTCATCTCTGCCATCTATAAAATAAAACAGATTCTCCAAACAAGAGTGAAAGCAGCTTAGATTAATGGGGATAAGTACAATTATTTGAATGGCTTTTTGATGTGTATACCCACTCTTTGTAGCCAATGAGCAGTGGGGCTTTCTCCCTGGTTTCTATGAATTTCCTAACCATGGGATGCTGATTTGGTCCCAAGTAACAGGTGTAAGTCCTCTCCCACTTAGTGGATATCTGGTTTAATCTTTGAACAGTTGGTTACCCACCTGTTGCACAGATAGATACTTTTTGATCAGCTAGTTGATTTCATGGCTTGCAGAATCTTCTGTAGATAATCATTATTTCAAGAAGATTCCATGGCACTTTCCAGCTTATGAGGAAGGGAACTGGGTTCAGTTTCTTCAAGGTCTCTCAATGTGCTGTGACCACAAGCTGTGGTATACTCAGAAATATTGATTTACCTTTTAGCTCTTATAGATAACTCAATGCTTTGGCAATGGCCTGCTTTGTTTTGGGAAACTCATGGGTCTCCTTGATCAATAGCTCACTGTGGGAAATAATCCAGTTCTAGTCCTGGGATTTACCAGCAAGAGCCCATGGTTTTAGGATTAATCTTTCTCCACCTTTTACCTGGCATGTCTGTCCAGGCAATCCCTCACCCACCATTATTAACAGTTATATTTTGTACAATGTTATCCAGCAAAAAGGTTTCTATGGTATTGATACATGCTGTCATTAGTTTTATATAATTCTCCCCCACTCTCCTTTACCCTTACCTCCCCAGACCTTTCCATCCCCTGTGATCTTTTTATATCCCTTGTCCAGTAACTCTTCCTCCAATCCCTGTCTATTTCCCTTTCTGCTAGCTTCATTCTAGTTGCATATCCATATACCTGAGGTGTATTCTCACTTACAATGAACCTAAGCTGTTCCGAGTGAGGGACTGCTTATGACACAGACTATATGCTGCATTGGCTTATCTGAGCCTAGGTGACCTTGTTTACTATATTTTTCAAAGTTCATCTATTTTACTGCCTGCAGATTTCATTATTTCATTTTCCCTTAATAGTGATTAGAATTCCATTTTGTATATATGCCACATCTTCATTAATCAATCATTTGTTGACGAGCATCTTGGTTGATTGTCGATACTACTTATTTGTATACAGCAGCCACAAACATGGCTAAGCAAGTATCTCTGTAGTAAAGAGTAGAGTCTTTAGGGTACAGCTACATCTAATGGTAGATCTATTTTCAGATTTTTGAAGAGTCTCCATACTGTTTTACATAGTAGCTTTAAAAGTTTGTACTCCCAGGAGCAGTGGATGAAGGTTCCACTTTTTCCACATCCCTGTAGCATTTGCTGTCATTTGATGTTTTGATGATTGCTAATTTGATTGTAGTGAAATAGAATCTCAAATTTGTTTTAATTTGCATTTACCTGATAGCTAAAAATGTTGAGCAACTCTTTACATGTTTATTGGCCATTTGTATTTCTTCCTATGAGAATTCGGCTCAGTTTCCTGCCTCGTTTTTTGAGTGGGTTGCTTTATTTTTAATTATTTAGTTTGCTGTGTTTTTTTGCAGATTCTCAATATCAATACTGTGTTATATGTATAGCTGGAAAAGGTTTTCTCCACTTCTGTAGATTGTCTATTGACTCCTGATGCCCCAATGATTGAGAGTTGTAATTCTTTGGGCTACTGGAGTCTCACTGAGAAAGTCTTTCCCTATGTTTATATCTTGGCATGTTCTGCATATTTTTTTCTTCTAATAATTTTAGAGTTTAAGATCTTACACAGAGGTCTTTGATCCATTTGGAATTGACTTTTCTACAGGGGGAGAGAAGAGAGACCAAATCCATTTTTCTGCATGTGGATATCCAGTTTCTTCAGGACAATCTATTGAAGGTGCTTACTTTTCTCCAGCAAGCATTTTTGGTCATTTTGTCAAAAATCAGGTATCTATAGTTACTAGAACTCATACCTGGATCTTCTATTCCATTTCAATGGTCTTCTTTTTGTTTTATTCCAAACAGTTCAAAAAGCAGAGGACAATACTTAAGACAAAAGAGGACAAGCAAAATTATTTCTTTACCAAAGTTCTCTGAACACATTAGTCATAACAATGACCACAAAGGAAAGAATGCAGTCCATACTGCCCAAGAGAGAGGAAGAGATTCACCTGACCATACGCAGTATTTATGGCAAAAACCTGATAAAATTTCCTCCTAAGTACAACAGTGGTCAATGAATTTATGCTGATGAACCTTTGCTTTTTTAAAATTTTTTATTATTTCTTTTATTTTTGGAGAGAGACACAGAGAGAGACAGAGAGGGAGAGGGAGACAGATAGCGAATGGACGCACCAGCAGTCTCTCAGCTCCTGTGAACGAAATCCAGACACGTGCTCCCCCTTGTGGTCAAGTGCAGCATTGTGCCCTTGCGTTACTTTGCATCTGGCTAAACGTGGGACCTGGAGATTGGAACCGGAGTTCTTAGGCTTAGGAGGCAGGCACCTTAACCACTAAGCCATCTCTCCAGCCCCCTTTGCTTTTTTAAAGGCTAATTATGACATCAAATAAGAAAATGTATCAGAAATTGAAGTTAGACTCATCCTTGAATCATAATATCTGACCTCAGGACTTTTATTGCTAGGTGCATGTCAATGATTTTCATTTAAATTTTCTTCTGAAGTGAGTCATTTTCATTCTCACATTCATATATATGCATTAATGGGAATGGATGGGAATTATTATGTATGTTTTGGAATTAGTGAACCATACAAATCATATAAGTAGTTGTATAATTTGTGCACATAAGAACTATGAAAAAGATAAACAGATGAGGGATTCAGGAAATAGAGGATGTAGCAAAGGTAAGTTTACCAGATATGATTTCTCATAAAACAAGTGATGTTGAAATGGGAAGCTCAGTGAAAAGGTAAAATTTATTTACTTTTTAAAAATTTTTGCACAGTTACATATTGAGTATATTGCTTCTCATTTCCCCTTTCAATCTCTTTTTCAAAGCTTTTCTCTCTCAATCAACCTGTCCCCATAGACTGCTTTATATCTCTTCTGTGTCATATGTAAATACATAGTTTTATGTATTGGTATGAAATCTAGAAAAAGAGAGAAAATATGATATTTATGTTTCTGAGTCTAGATTACTTTACCCAAACTGATAATTTATATCATCTATTATCCTGCTTATTACTTGCCTTCACTCTTGTTGGCTGAAGTAAATACCATTGCCAATGTACTGTCAATTTCTTCATCCTTTTCTCTGTTTTCAGAAACCAAAGTTGTTTTATTCACTTATCTACTATGAATATTGTTATAATATACATTGGTATACATCTCTGTAATTTGTTGGCTTAGAGTCTGTGGGAAAAAAAAAAAAAAAAAAAAACAATCAGGGGTGGTATTGGTGGGTCATGGAGAATCTACATTTAGTTAATTGTGAGAAACCTTGCATAGTCAAAGTCCAGCATTATTTTGTTGGTTAAGTTCTAGTGCATAACACCAAGATGCATCTCTGATAGTCCTGACAGGCAGGCTCAGAAAGGGTCTTTGGCTTCCAAACCAAACAGGGATCTGTTTTCAGTAGCTTCCTGATGCTTCTCCGTTTGGATGCTGAGTACCAAGCACTAAATGTCTGTCACCAAGAAGACAGACTTTCTCCACTCTCCTCCTTCTACTGCCATTGCTGTGCTGTCTTGTCTCTTTCATTTAAAATGTTCCTTACTGAAAGAAAGTCCAACACATATTTTCTGAGACTCCATGACTCCTGAAATCATCTGTGGGCATTCCATCTCACTGCAGAAATTCATTTTTCCTATACCATTCATATTTTGAATATGTTTCTCATCTTTAAAAGCAGTATTCTTAGTTTTTCCATCTTTTATATGTTATGTCATCTATGAAGAAATTTCTCATATGCCCTATTTGTTTTTCATTTACTCTCATCATTTCAGATAAGATTCAATTCCTCTCTGCACAGTAAAATTATTAATTATATTTAATATTGTAATGTCTATTTCCACACCTGGATAAGACACAAAATTCTGTTTCACTCTGGAATATATCCTGAGCATTAAATAAAGTTTGTAAAACAATATCTGGCAGGTTTTTTTGTATTAGTATTAGTTGTTAGGAGAAAATGTGTATGGGGAATCATATATCATTCAACTATGGTTATTACACTTAAAAATAAATATATATTAAATTTACTATACTATATTCACTTTTTACATTGGTTTTCTAAATAGGCTTTTGTTTTTTAGATTAACATAGGTACAATTTATATATCTTATTTCACTTAAAATACACAGAGGAAATAATAAAACTTGTGGTCTAAGCTGCTTAGAATATTTTGTGAAAAATACAAATTTATTGGTTATTTGAGAAAAAAAATAGTAGCTGAACAAAGAAAACTTTTTTGTATATTTGTAGGAAACAAGCTAATACAATATGGTGTTATCAGTATTTGAAACAATAAGCATCTAAATGAAATTAGTGTTTTGATATTTCTGTACAAAGTAGGCAAAACAGAAGAAAGCCTTCACCAATACTTTAACAATGTTCACCATAATATAAAGTGCTCATATCAAATCATATTTAGTGACTATGTGAGAAGCCAAAAAGTCTACTTACATTCATGATGTTCCTTTACCTAACAAACACAAACATGCAATTTCGGCTTATCAACACATACTTTGTATAGAAGAAATGATTCTGAAAGGGTTAGAGAAAATGGCATGTATCCAGGAAGGCATCAATTGTTGCCATATTTTAGACTATTCCAAAACTTCAGTTTAATATAAAAAAATGCTGATCTGCTACTATTTTATGACTTTCAGAGTGATATGATAGCAGGTCATTGCAGAACACTGTAAATCTAAATGAAAGATTTTAAGATCTAATGAGGAGTACTTGAAAAGACTATTTATGATGGGCTGTCATAATATCATAACTCAGAAAAGAAATATGATAGTATCAACAGTCATCTTTTTATTTTACCAAATCACATAATGTCTTAATCAATTATGGTTGTAACATTATTGCACTCTGGCATGCTTCATGATCAGATATATATGTGTTCTTCTATCTAAGTAAATTGTGACCAACGTGGAGCATTCAACTGTGTTACTCATTTATCATGTGACAGAACACTTTTTTTAAATATATAAAGGGTTCAGTACAGTTTTAGTATTTATATATGGAAAGAAATTGGAACATTAAAGATATTCTAACATGCAATATCAAGTTATAAATTTAAGTTAAAATAATTCCATATAGAAAATGGTGAAACATGAAAAAGTTTTGCCATCTGAATAGAAAATCAGGCCAAGATTTAAATCTGAACATTAGAGTCCAGAGAAACTGGCCAAGGTCAGTGAAGGTTAAATGCATTTCACTTTGAGAACTCATTAGAGTGGATACATAGTGTTTTAGAAATAATAAAACATAGGTTGGGTGACAAATTACCCAAGTCAGTAGTCAGTTCTATACATGGGAAACAAACAAACAAAAACAATCCACTATTTAAACTGATAGATGCAAGTGATCAGATCTGATTTAACAAAGGCCAGAGGGAGCAGTGGAGGAGGAAATATGAATGTTACCCTGTGGCTGATGAGCACCTTCACTGCGATTTGTTGTCTGGAGGGAGTAAGGATTAAGCACACACAGAGAGAGAGAGAGGGAGAGAGGGAGAGAGAGTGAGAGAAAGATAGAAAGAGAGAGAGCTAGCTGCAGAGACCTTCAGGTGTCTGGAGAGTACCTCCCTACTTCAGATAAAATTGCTGGCATTTCCCAAAATACATCTCTTTGTAAAACACTTGTTCAGAAAAAAAAAAAAAATACTTTTTGGAATACAAAAATTATAAAGGAATGTGAGTTGAAAGTGTATAAAATAATGAAGGAAATTGACAAGAAAATTCCACTTAAATAACACACATAATTAAAAAATAACCTCAGGCTTAGCAAAAATGATAATATTTTCTGTGACACTAGACTTTGTATAAATTGCATTAAAATGAGTGAGTGACTGTGTTAATGTACATGCTATAAAATGAGTGTAGAGATCACAGGACAATTCTGGGTTTTTCCATGCCTCTCTATCTCATTTGAGGCAGAGTTTCTCCCCAGTTCTCAATCTGATATTGTTCTTTGCTGTGCTCACAGTGATCTTCTGGAAAAGTCTCCTGTCATTGCCTCTCGTTCCTCACAAAGCGTGTAGCGTGGCTTCTGGCTTTTTAATGGGAAGTCTAGATCTAACTCAAGTACTGAGGCTTGAGTAGATAGCACTTTATCCACTGGGCTATCTTCCCAGCTCATAATTGCAATTAAAAAAATCTAGATTTTCCTTGCAATGATAAGTTATAATGGAGTAAGATAAAAACATAAACTAGAATAAATGATGACAGCAGGAAATAATCAAAGCTGTGCCATACTGGAACAGTAAAAGGGAATAGGCAGGAGATGAATGCCTGAAGATGTAGTCGGAGACATAGCAACTTGTCAGAAGACCAGAAGCAATGTGAACAAAAGAAAACAGAGAAAAATGAAGACTAATGGAAAGCTAAAATTGGTATGACAGAAAATAAAATGGAAAATTAAGATTCAGGGTATACAATTAGCATTTAGTAACAATTGTCTGAAATACTGATTATATACACCAAAGGAAAAACAACTATGTCACCAATAAAATAGCCATAGACATAAAGTTGGAAGAGCCTGAAAAACATGTTTGGTCAGAGGATGTTGCAATCATATTCACATTGCTGGCAGAAAACATACAACCAATAGCTGTTTGTGGAGAGAAGAAAGGTTTATTTTGGCTTATAGACTTGGGGGTGAATGAGCTCCATGATGTCATGGAAAACTGATGGCATGAACAGAGGGTGGATATCACCTCTTGGTCAAAATCAGGCGGACAACAGCAAAGGAGAATGTACCAAACACTGGCAAGAAGCTGGTTATAACACCCATAAACCTGCCCCTAACAATACACAGCTTCCAGGAAGCATTAATGCCCACATCACCATTAGCAGGGAACCTAGCATTCAGAATACCTAACTTTATGGGGGACACCTGATTCCAACCATGATATTCTGCCCCTGACTTCTGTAAACTGATAACCATACATGATGTAAAATGTAATGCATTCATCCAACTTTAAAAGTCCCCATAGTCAATCATGGTCAATCAACCCCATTATCCAAGCTCTTTAACTGGGCTGCATAATAAAAAAAAAAAAAAAAAAAAAAAAAAAAAAAAAAAAAAAGCAAAGAATAAACATTCACAGTGCATTGGCAGAACAAATAAATATTCAAGCAATTTAAGATTTAAAACAATCAGGGCACACATCAAACTCTGAAGCTGCAAGTCCAACAATTCTAACCAGTGACGAGTCTCCAAGTTAATTCTAACCATCAATAAGTCTCTGGAGTTCCAATTCTGCCCCTCCAGCTGGGCTACTCACAGTTCCGGAAAACTTCATCCAATGCTGGCAGCTCTCCTTGGCAGACATCTCATTGTCCTGGTGTATTTAGTGGGTTTCTAGTTCAACCCACAGTTCATCCTCATTGGCTCCACTGGGTTTCCATGCAGATAATCAAACAAGCCTGCTACACACTGCCCATGGCCATTTCCAATATACAAAACTGTGTTGCAAAATCAATGACCCTATCTTTCCTGCATTTGTGATACTCCATAATAACAGGTGGGGTAACAACTTTAATCAAGGGGGAAATAAAACAGAATTTGAAGAACAGGACACTCCTTAAGCATTCAGGCCCTTTCCAAAGAATCTGCATTCTTCCTGTTGTCCCAATACAGGTCAGCTGGCCCAAATCTCAATGGTTGTAGTCTCTCAAGCAATTGCAGTTAAATGGGCAGAATTTTTTTTTTTTTTTTTTTTTGAGTTAGGGTCTCACTCTGGCCCAGGCTGACCTGGAATTCACTCTGTAGTCTCAGGGTGACCTCAAACTCACAACAATCCTCCAACCTCTGCCTCCCGAGTTCTGGGATTAAAGGTGTGTGCCACCATGCTCGGCTAAATGGGCAGAAATTTTGTCCCAAAGATTTCCTTTTTTCTATATCAAACCGGTCCATTTGTATGCAAAACAACCCTGCAAAAGTTCTCAGGACACAGGCATAATAGCAAGCCTCTCATGCAAACTACTTTTAGCCCAGTCTAGGCAAAGCTCCTTCTCGCCCTTATAATCCAAACCTCATGGTCCATAGTTCTTACTGCATTCAGGTCTTTCAACTCTAAAATAGTTCATTAAGCTGAACTTACAATGCTGCACGGCATCTCTTAGGCCAAGATTTCAAATGATTCTACATTCCTCTTGAAAATCAACTCCAAAAGGCCAAAAGCCACATAGTCAGGTGTCTAGCAGCAATGATCCCACTTCTCAGTACCAACATTAATTTTGCAGTAAGGTTCACATTGCTGGTAGAAAACACCAGACCAAGAGCAGTTTATGGGGTGTTGCAGTCAGGTTCGCATTGCTGGCAGAAATCACCCAACTAAGAGCAGCTTGTTGGAACAAAGAGGTTTATTTTGGCTTACAGGCTCAAGTGGGAAGTTCCATGATGGCAGGAAAATGATGGCATGAGCAGAGGGTGGACATCACTCTCTGGTCAACATAAGGTGGACAACAGCAACAGGAGAGTGTGCCAAACACTGACAAGGGGAAGCTGGCTATAATACCCATAAGCCTGCCCCCAACAATAAACCACCTCCAGGTGGCTTTAATTTCCAATTGCCATCAGCTGGGGAGACTAGCATTCAGAACACTTAAGTTTATGGGGGACACGTGAATCAAACCACCACATTCCACCCTGGCTCTATAAACTGATAAGCATACATGATGTAAAATGCAATGCATTCATGCAACTTTAAAAGTCCCCATAGTTTTTATCAATTCCAATGGTGTTGAAACATCCCCATAATCTAAGGTTTTTTAACTAAGCCATCTTACCAAAAAAAAAAAAAAATCCCCCCCAAAACCCATAATGACACAGAATAAACATTCACAATGCAGAGGATGACACTGGTCAAAGCAAAGAAATATTCAACCAATTCAAGATTTAACTCAACCAGGGCAAACATCAAACTCTATAATTCCAAGTCCAACAACTCTCTAGTCAGTGACAAATCCCCAAGTCTGATAATTCTAACCAGCAACAAGTCTCTGGAGTTCCAATACCACCCCTTCAGCTAGGCTACTCACAGTCCTGGAAAACTTCATCTGGGGCCAGCAGCTCTCCTCAGCAGTCATCTCATAGTCGAGGCATCTCCACTGGGTCTCCACTGCAACCCACGGTCCATCCTCATGGCCCCATGGGATCTCCATGCAGGAGTCCAGCAAAACTGCTTCACACTGCCCATGGCCATTTCTAAAACACAATGCCACATTACAAACTCAATGACCCTGTCTTTCCTGCATTTCTTATGCTCCATAATCCCAGGTAGAGTGCCAATTTGTTAATCCAGGGGGAAATAAATCAGACTTTGAAAAGCAGGACACTCCTTTAGCATCCAGGCCCCTTCAAAAGATTCTGCATTCTTCCCGTTGCCCCAGTGAAGGTCAGCTGACCCAGTCTCAAAAATTGTAAACTATCAATTGCAGCTGAATGGGCAGAGTTCACCCAAAGATTTCATTTTTTCTGTGCCATATCCTTCTGCTCACACCAGTTCATTCTATGCAAACAACCCTGAACAACTTCTCAAGACACGGGCATAACAGTAAGCTTCTCACACAAACTGCTAGCCCAGTCCAAGTAAAGCTCTTTCTCACCCTCATAAGCCAAACCTCATAGTCCATAGTTCTTACTGCATTCATGTCTTTCAGCTCTGACCAGAATAGTCCATCAAGTTGTACTTACAACACTGCAAAGCGTCTCTTAGGCTAAGGTTTCAAATCCTTCCACATTCCTCTTGAAAATCAGCTCCTAAAGGCCAAAGCCACACAGTCAGGTGTCTAGCAGCAATCCCACTCCTCAGTACCACTTTACGGCTGCAGTCAGGTTCGCATTGCTGACAGAAATCACCTGACTAAGAGCAGCTTGTGGGGAAAAAGAGGTTTATTTTGGTTTACAGGCTCGAGGGGGAAGTTCCATGATGGCAAGAAAAACGATGGCATGAGCACAGGGTGGACATCACCCTCTGGTCAACATAAAGTGGACAACAGCAACAGGAGAGTGTGCCAAACACTGGCAAGGGGAAGCTGGCTATAATACTCAAAAGCCTGCCCCCAACAATACTCTGCCTCCAGGAAGCTTTAATTCCAATTGCCATCAGCTGGGGAGACTAGCATTCAGAACACTTAAGTTTATGGGGGACACCTGAATCAATCCACCACATGGGAAAAAAAAAAAAAAAAAAAAAAAAAAAAAACTTTTTTTTTTTTTTTTTTGGCTGACAGACTCAATCTATAGCTTCTGGATGTGCCATTATTCGAAAAAGTAGGTTTACATAAGTCTTATTCAGAATATCTTGAATTTTGATTGACCCTTCCCCCACCCTTCTTTTACACAATCTCTTTGGAAAGTTTACCAATGCAAATAAACCTTCTAAAATTTTAGTTCATTTTGACATTCCAAGAAATGTAAATTCTGAGACATGTTAAGAGTATCTCTGGTTTTGAAGCCACCAAACTTATTCTAACTCTGATCTTACCTAACAAAAGACATCCATTGAGACAGTTAGCACACAGCATAGGCTGCTTAGCTTACAGTGTGCCACACCCAGACCCTCTAATATGTGGCAAACCCACACCTTCCTAGATAAAAGCGGACCAGCACACTCAACCCAGACCCCACACGAGATACTGTTGATGCATTCTCATCAAGACAAAGTGATTATCTCTAGATGGTCAAACCCAAATGCAAAACAAACAACAAAAGCAACCAAGATCTTCCCACCAAGTATGCCTAGTCCCATTATGGAATCCTATAGTGAATGCTACTTAGAAGGGACAGAATACAAAAGGTGAAGGGTCTTGGAAGGGCAAGGGGAAGGGGAAACATACAAAATTAATGACAGCATGAATCATTGCCAAAGCATTTGGTTAACGACTAGAACTAAATGGTAAGACCTTATTGCTGAAGACACAATAGGATGAAGTTGCAGGACAGTGAGAGAACACACTGGAATGGAAATGGAAGCCACCTCTCTGCTGACTAGCTCTCTTACTGCTAGTAAATGCTATGTATGTTACCAACAATAGAAAAAAAAAAAAAACAGTGGATTCTGCATGCTATGAAATCAACCAGATAGGCAAGATGTACCCCCTGTTACAATAGTGGCTTGCTGGTTATGATGGTAACCAGTTGTTCTCCTATTGGATATGAAACCCACTTAGAGGGTGGAAATTCATTCCTAATACTGAGAACAAAGGCAGAAGTTTTTACATTCTCTCTTCCCCCCACATTGACAATATTCCCTGAGATTTGTCTAATGTGGTCACTCCATTTTCCCTCTTGACCTTTTTATGGACTTCGGGTATTTTCCTAAGTATACTGTATGTTATTTAGTTGTACAAACATCTTTCAAAGAATATTTAAGTAAATAAACTACTTGCAGGTTTTTGTACCTTTGCTACATCTTTAGTTTGTCCTTATATATGCATGAATATTTTTCCTGTATAATTTGAGTCTAATTTATCTTGTGACTTAAATGAATAAATACATAATTATATACATAATTATATAGGCAATGAACACATACATGATAGATATAGATCAATAATAGTACTTAAAAAACAAGTTTCTTATATCTCTAGGATCTTTTAGCCTTTTCTCAACTACACATATACTTATATATTACTGCCTTTTAGAGAAAATGGTTTTATTTTATGTTCTCTCTGGTAGTCAAAACAACAATTTTATATTTTCTTCTTCAATCATCTATGTACTACATTATTATACTTGATATTTACTACTTTGTTGAAAATCTGCTTATTCTGCATAGTGTTTGTAAAGTGAAATACTGTTTTGCTCATATTCATGTATGTCTTCAGATACCATTACAAAATAATTCTCTCTTGTCTTAATATTTCTCTTTTATTCTAGATTCTTACAATAAGAATATTAACATTTTTTCTTCCATATTTCATATCAGAATTCTCTCATAAAAATTCTCATATCTAACACATTTCTAAGGAGATATGGGAAACAAGCTTTGACATAATTTTCTAGTTCATAAAACTCTATTTTGACAGAAGCAGGTTTATTATCAAGCAAACTCAAGAAATTTACTTTAACCTATATATTTTCTTACATCAAGTGTTTTCATTTTCCCTAAACAAGTCTGAAAATAGCTCACTTTACCTCCTCACTGATATCTTTCTTTTACTCTTTCAAGACATTTACTTTGTTAACAAGTTAACATTTTCTATTCCAATTATTATTTAAAAAATATATAGTGGGCTCATCAGCCATCTAGTTAATTTTCTATATTAATAAAATTGCTGTGTTTGTCTTTATCTACACTTTCTTTTTCACCTTGTTATTCTTTTTTTATTCAAGAACTTCACCTTTCCCTTGTCCTTTGAAGTTTTTAGGAAGAAGAGGAACTTTATTGCATTTGCTTGCATATATTAATCATCTCTATCATCTCTGAAAAAGGGAGCCTACATCTTTACTGTTGGTCCTCAGCTAATCATCGTTACTGTCATCCAGGCAGTATTTTTATCTTGTTCAAATGAAGAATGACCCAAGGGTGATATAAGCAATAAAACTGGTGAAAGAAAACCAGAGGACTAAACAAACTTCTCTTCTGCTCATGGATTGCATCAAATATTAACAATTTACTAATGAGAAAACATACTATAGATTCTATTTAAAATTTTCAAATGATGCCTGGAGAGATAACCAGCAGTTAAGGGGCTGGACTGCAAAGCCTTAGATCTCTGGATTCAATTTCCCAGTACCCACATAAAGCCAGGTACACAAAGTAGTGCATGCATCTGGAGTTTATTTGCAGCAGCTAGAGTCCCTAGTGTACCAGTCCTGCCCTCTCTGTCTCTGCTTAAAAATAATAAATCAATTCAATCAAATGATCCAGTAAATCAGCAAGTACAAAATGGGACTTGCTGGATAGACCAGCCATATAGAAAGTATGCATGTTAAGAAATACCAAAAAGTCTCTTATTAACATCAACAAGAATAAAATTACAATATTTAAAGAAGTGTGCTCTAAATGACATAGGTTTCTTTCATATGGTAAGAATGTAGTCCATAGGTTAAGCCAGATGCTGCAGTGTGTAGGTCTGCAATTCCAGTGCACGAATGGTAAACATGGAGGTAGAGATAGAAGAATCCCTTGGAAACCCATAGGCAAGCTAGAATGGTTAATAATACAATGAATGCAAAGAGATACTGCAACCCAACAATGGAAAGATTTTCCTTGCTCCTTGTAAGAATAATATTGTGAAAATAGCTATACTACCACAAATAAAATAATCAATATGTTCAATTCAATCATCCTCAAAATTCCCAGGATGTACTTCTCAGAACTTGAAGAATGTATGATAAAGTTCATATGGGAACATAAAGACATAGTAGCCAATGCAGTCCTAAGCAAAAAAATATTGATGGAAAGATCACAATAGTTGTTCTAAAAATATTATGCTACAGAGGCATTGTGACAAAGATAGCATAAACCTCTTACAAAGACAACTATATAGACCAATGAGACATGAGGAAAAACAGACATAACCACATAGTAAAGGACACTTTATTTTTGAAAAAAAAAATCAGAAATATATACTAGATAAGAGAAACCCTATTCAACAAATGGTGCTGGAAAAACTGGATATCTCCTTGTATATGAAGGAAATTATATCTCATCATCATAAAAACCAGTTCAAAATGATCAAAGGACTTAACCTAAGACCTGAAATGCTGAAACTTCCACAGGAAAATAGAGAAAAATACTTCAAGATATAAGTATAGACACGATCTTTCTGAATACAATAGTGTAGGAATCAGTCTCATGTTGAACATGCAAGTAGGATTTCATGAAGTCAAAATGCTTTTGCTTTTGCACAACCAAGGAAACTATCCTAGAGTGAACATTTAGCACCCAAAATGAGGTCACATCATTGCTAACTATACTTGAGGCAGGGTTAATATGTATAATATAGAGATAACTGCAAAATGTTAATTCAAAAAAAAAAAAAAAAAAAAAAAATTTCTCTGTGGTTTCAGCTGTGTCTTGGCTGATGTGTGAGGGGTAGTTTATCACCTGTGGTCTAGATACCTTCTGAAAAAGGTATCTAGAAAAGATTCTGCAATGGAGGGTGAAGTCAGCATAGTTTAAATAAAATCAGTGCCCCGGCCGGCGGGGTTCAACAGGGGCTCGAGGGGAGGCTGTTCCTGGATGAGAGAGACAAGCAGACACAAAGAAGAAAGCCTTGCTTCCACACCAGTCAAGGCTTTATTATTATTATTCATACAGAGGTATATATAGGGGAGGCAGGAAGAGGGCAAATGGGATTTTATGGCTATAGGGGAGGCGGGAAGAAGGCAAATGGGATTTATGACTGCCTAATGGATTTTATGGCTACCAGAGGGTCGGGGGTCTCTTGAGTGATAGGCCTCAAGAATGTCTGTTGAGATTACAGGCAGGGCAGATTTACATCAGTCCTGTTTGTTTAAGATACACATCTTTAGGTTACATTCTTGTTCTTATCAAAGCAGGCTTTTTGGGAAGGCTTGGTAAATTTCACAGGAACTCAGGAAGCTGAAATCTTAACACAAAGAGTGGAGGCTTCTTCCTCCAAATGGTTGCAGTTTGGCTCAGTGGTCTCCAACAAATCAGCATTATTAATTTAGGGAGAATTTGATGTATGTAACTCCTCTTGTAACCAAAGACAAATGAGAGCTTGATATTGGAGAGCATAATCTTTGTCACCATAGGATTCTGATCTAGTTCTGAATTCCAAATATGGGTTCCTTTACACTGAGCAGATCTCTTAGCCAATCTGATAGCTATTGGTTACCCACCAAGACTGTATGCCACTATTGCACTGGCATGTACATCCTGTCATGGTGTTTGCCTCTGAGTAGCTGAGACCTGTGGTTGCTCAGACCTTTGTTGATCACTATCCCCCCCAGTAGCTAGTATACCACTTTCTAGCACTAGACAGACTAACTGTCTGGGGATTGGCTTTCTTCTGGATTCCAGCCAGGACTCTACATGCTTTGTGTCAGCAGCATATGGTGTGTGGTAGTTTGAATGTATGTCCCCCAATATATTCAGTGTTTTATTAGTTACAGTTTGCATCTGCAATCACCTTGCTAGAGGCAATGACACTGGGGCTAGTCTTAAGATATGGTGGTAGGTTTGAGATTCCATTGTAAAGATATGCAAAGTGTGCCTAGCAGGAGTTCCTGAAGTGTGCTGTGGCTTTTAGCTGTAGTTTTGCTCTGTGTGCTGTGTGCTTGGTTGGATTTTTTTCTCCCTCTTGCCTGGTCCTGTGAGATCAGGCCCCTTCTTCTGCCATTATGGAACTTCCCCTGGATCTGTAAGCTTCAATAAATAATATCCCTTCCTCCATAACTGTGCCTGGTCTGAAAGTTCTCAGTGAACCTGAAGCTGTCTGCTACATGGTGTGTTCAGCAACAGGGTCTTGCCTTTTGCTTCAGGTATGTAATCCACAGCTGAAACTACAGAGGAACTGGGGAGACAAGCAAGAGTACTGCTTCCATGCTGAACCAGGGTAAAGTAGATATTAAACACTTACCAAAGCAGAGATCCAGAGGCTCCTAAGAAATCATCAGAGAGGTAGACTTAAAACAAACCCACCATGGTTCTGGAGGAGGGGGCAGGAAAATTGTAAGAGCCAAAGGTTGAGACATAATGCCCACAGGCATTCACACCACTGAAAAAACATCTGTGTGTAGCTCCTACAAAACATAACCCACATCCCCATAGGGAATACCTGCAACCCACTGAGGAGGATCCCCAATGGAATTGGGGCAAGGATGGGGGAAAACAGGGTACCACTACATGATGTATCCATATGAAATATGTTGGTTAATAATAATAATGAATATTTGAAATTTAAAAAAGAAGTACTTCAATATCCTCTTTCCCAGCTGGGCATGGTGGTGTAGGCCTTTATTCTCAGCACTTGTGAGGCAGAGGTACAAGGATAGCCATGAGTTTGAGACTATAGTGAATTCCAGTTCAGCTTGGGCTAGTGCAAGACTGTAACTTAATCCCCTAACCCCAAATAAAACAACCTTATTCCTATAAATATTCCAAACTATCACTACTTTGGTATTCCATCTTACCTACTTCAGAATAGCTCTTGTCACGAAAGTAAGGAAAGAGACATATTCAATGTTAGGGGAAAGGTAAGTTGGTGATGCCACTAAATAAATTACTGTGTATTTTTTTTTTCATTCTTAAAAAAAATAAAACTAAGAATAGAGAAACATTATGACCCAGCTCTACTATCACTCAGTATATACCCAAAAGACTGTATCTTAGCACAAATACTTGCACATTCATGTTTACTGCTACTATATTCACAAGAGGAAAAAAAAAGGAATCAGCATAAATGTATATGAATAGGTAAATGGATAATGGAAATGTTGTACATGTAAACCAGAGCATGCATATATATATATTCTAATATTTGTATTTCTTTCTTTTATTGCTCCACACTCAACAATTGTTTTTTTTTTTTTTTCACAGAAATTTCACATATAGTTATTAATGTCCAAGTTCTCTAAAAAATTAGATTTTTTTTTTTTTTTTTTTTTTTTTGGTTTTGCAAGTCTCACTCTGGCCCAGGCTGACCTGGAATTAACTATTTCTTATTCCAACTCAATATCCTATTTTAACTGGGATTAAAGGCGTGCGCCAGTAAAAGATTTTTTATTCCACCAATATTATTTTAACTTTTAATAAGAGTTTTACTTTTCTTAAAGAAGACTTTTTATGCTTTTGAGATTGAACATTCTGGATTTATTTTCAATTTATAATTTTGTCTTTTTCCTTCATTAACACACAAAATTTTATAAACAAGATCCATTCCACTGATATTCTTTTGTCTCTTTTGATCATTCCCCAAAATTAGTACTAAAGGATTCAGGTTGTTTTATTGGGAAGTAGCATGTTGTGGTAGTTTGAATATGTGGCCCCCAATATATTCAATGTTTTATTAGTTTATAGTTTGCATCTGCAGCCACCTTGCTAGAGGCAATGCCACTGGGGGTGGATATTAAGGTGTGGTAGTGGTTTTGAGATTGTAAAGATATGCAAAGTGTGCCTAGCAGGAGTTCCTGAAGTGTGCTGTGGCTTTTGGCTATAGCTTTTGCTCTGTGTGCTGTGAGCCTGGTTGGTTTTTCTCTCTCTGCTTGGCCCTGTGAAGGCAGGCCAGCTTCTTCTGCCATTATAGAACTTCCCCTGGATCTGTAAGCTTCAATAAATAATATCCCTCTTCCATAACTGTGCCTGGTCTGGAAGTTCATCTCAGCGAACCTGAAGCTGTCTGCTACACTTGTCTATTCTCAGCTCAATATGTTTCTAACATTGCCACCTGTTCAGATATGATAAATACTGGAATATCAGTTGAAGATCATCTACATAGGACTCTAGGATATATAGTCAGTCTTGCAGCTCCAGGTGATCCAACAACATAGTTATGTTAAAAATACCTGAAAGTAAACTTAAGATAAAAAAGAACCATTTCCTGGAATAATAGGATGTGCCTCACTGAAACACAAAAACACAGTTGATAGTTCTTCCCCTAGTTAAACAGAAGAGAGAGAATGACTCTTGTGGACTCCTTTGCACACTGCCTTTCAGAATGTCATGAATTCATTCTCCTTAATGTAAGAGAAATATTCCTCATGATTAAATGGGCCCATATAATATGATTTGTCCAACTATACTGTAACAGTTACTTTGTCTTTTCTGGGACAGAATAATCCATCAGATGCAGCAAAGAAAAGAAAAGGGGTTTGTTTCTGGTTCCAGTTTCTAGGGGGGATTATGATCATGGGAGGAAGGAGAGTAGGAATGGACATGAAATTTCACATTATCACAAAAACAGGGAAAGGGAGAAAAGTGACAGAGCATCAAGCAGGGAAGAACTGAATCAGCTCAAGCCTGGCCCCCAGTGACATATCTCTGCCAGCAACTCCACCTTCCAAAGGGGTCACAGGCCACCTAAACAGTACCAACAACTGAGAATAAAGTATTCAAATGCATGAATCTACGGGGGATATTTTACATTAAAGCCACCACATCTACTAATAAATCACACATTTAGACTTTTCCTCTGGCTGAGTTAAATGTGTGTATGCTACTGCTACTATTGCAATAGAAAAAAGGGGAAAGTTTACCCATCTTCTGAACACTATTTCAAACCCAATGACCTACAAGGGCACATGCTTGTTAAGATAGTTCCAAGGTGAAAGCAAATAAATTATATTAAGACAATTAGACTTCTTATTCATATCTTATTTAGTGCATCAAGATTAAAATTTTAAGTAACATTTTAATTAATTATGTTTAATTGGATTCCTAATTACTTTCAGATTTATCACCAAATACATGAAAATAAGGGAAGCCAGTTGACACAGCAGGAGGGTCTGATTATCTTAAGAAACTGACCTGGTTTTAAATCTTAGATCATTCATTATCCTTGCAAACTGAGAAGTAAATTTTAATCTTTCTTTAGCCTTAATTAATTATTTTTGAAATCTCTCTTATTTCCCACTATGATAATTAAATGACTTAACATATGTAATCATTTTTATAATAAATATCTTATAGTATGACTAAAATATGAGAGGATTGAATTGATTTTATATTCCATCTTGAAATTGTGTTTTTTTTTTTTCCTGTAC
This sequence comes from Orientallactaga sibirica, assembly GCA_036365145.1. NCBI lineage: Eukaryota > Metazoa > Chordata > Mammalia > Rodentia > Dipodidae > Orientallactaga > Orientallactaga sibirica. Next base: position 9,690,716 of record JAEOAD010000024.1, on the reverse strand, counting down.
TATGTTATCTGAAAATATATTGAATTAGGGCTCAATTCTAACACAATAAAAACCAAAGTGAGTTTGATACCATCCAGCAAAATCCTGTAATCCATTTCAGAGTTCAGCATAAGACTTTTGGTTCCCTTGTTCATAGATCATTCTAGCATGGCCTGTGATTCAATATTCTCTTAAGAAGCCTTCACCACTAATGGAGCTGAGGGAGAGCAGTGAAGCCCAGAGATGTCAGGGGTTGCAAGGTCCCTATACTTGTGGACAGTATTAGCCATCCTTGTGAAAGGTGAAGGTTCAGTATTGGCTAAAAATGAATTTTCACTCTAGAGCACAGGGGTAAATGTGCTAAAGACTTCAATACTATTGAGTGGCTGCTCTTAAAAAGTAGACCTCTAGACCCACTGTCTCAGAGGTGAATCATTTCAGACATATTGGATTCACAGAAACAGTCCCATCATTAATATAAATGTTTGTTTCTAAACATTCTGTTACAAAGTATAAATTTACTTTAAATCAAGCTGTAACTTAAAGAAATTGGAAAATCTCATAGCAAAGTTCTAATGAGAAGCTTCATTTTAGCCAATAATCTTCCAACTTTTGTTTGCCCACTTGTATGTAGCTTTTATAGAGGTAAAAAGGGTAAATTTGTTTTATAAGACAAATTCTTTTTTTTTTTTTAATATTTTATTATTTATTTATTTGAGAGAGAGAGAGAGATACAGAACTAGGCAGGTAGAGAGAGAGAGAGAGAGAGAGAGAGAGAGAGAGAGAGAGAGAGAGAGAATGGGCATGCCAGGGCCTCCAGCCACTGTATGATGCATGCACCCCCTTGTGCATAGAGGGTAAAAAGGGTAAATTTGTTTCCAGCCCTTATAAGACAAATTCAACCCAAAAAATTCAACTTAGGTGGGTACCCTTAATTGATTATATTTAACACAATATAATCATTAGTGTTTATATTATTTTCTATTCCATATTATTTTAAATAAGATGGTTTAATATCTAGATATATTTTAATGAACATACTGTAAATTTTCAAAATAAATAATAGAAAGTATCATGAAAATGCATATATACCTGATAAGATAAAACAATTGCAGGGAGGAAATCCTCTGACAATCAAATGAACATGAACTCAGAGTTTGTCTCTCTCTGACAGAACTGGCTATGTTACCACTGTTTATTTATTATATTTTCTTTAAACCCCACATTTGTTGTCATTCCTGCTTAACTCATTTGTTTTTTGATGTTATCTCCTTCAACTATGTACATAACAGCCAAATGCCCAACACACATGGGAAATTAACGGCTGTTTCCTATTATTTAGAAAGATTAATTCTAAGAGTACATCACTGTGATATATTTTGCCATGAAGAAGGGAAATGAGGTTCATGATGTCTAGACACCATAATGCATATATGAACTGGAGATGGTTATGTACCGTTCAGGCAAGTGTTTGCATTTTCAATCATCTTTTAGATGATCAAATCCATTATTTTGACACTGAATTTTGCTTACATACTATTTGCAAAGGACATGAAACAAAATAACTTATTAAGAATATTGAAGTTCGATAACATCAGATTACTGTTTTTTTTTTTTTTTCATTTCTTTATGAGACAGAAAAGGCATGAGAGAAAAAAAGAGAGAGAAAGAGAGAAATAGAGAGAATTGGTGTGCCAGGGCCTTCAACCACAACAGATCTATGCACCCTTGTGCCCACGTGTAATCCTGCGCACTTGTGGCATTTTGTGCATCTAGCTTATGTGGCACCTGGGGAGTTGAACAGGGGTCCTTTGGTTGTGTAGGCAAGTGCCCTAGATAACTATTTCAAAAAAATAACACATATTTTTATTCATAGCTTATCTACCCTTATAGGCATTTATAATGTAAAGTCTTTTTTATCATTGTCACCATGATCTCTCAATTCTTGTTAATTACTATTAATTGGAAAAATTAAATCATGAACAAATATTGATTTTAATTATGTGTTCATATTTTGTGGTATATTAATATATAGCAGAAAACTCATCATTTTAATGTTTTCAGTATATATTTTAGTGGCATTGTTAGCAAACCTGAATGTGGACTATAAGATAATTGATCTACTTTCTAGTTTTAATGTAATCAAGAACTATCCTAAATGTTTGAAATGTTAAAGTGAAAGTCTGAAAATGAAATAAAAAAAAAATGTTCACTCACAACATTAGTTGTATAGCCGTCACGAATCATGCTTCAGAGCTGAAACTGTAGTGACTAAAAACTAATTCTGTTTGCTTCTTGTTCTGTATGTGTGTTTGTGTGTTCATGTGTGTGAGTGCAAGAGTGCATGTTGAGGCTTTTTGTTACATTGTTCACCACAGTATTTTGTCCAGGTTCTCTGTCCTCTCACTTGCCTGCTTCCCTTCTTGATCTTAGGTATGGCTGGCATTATAGAAGCCTACCACAGTGTCAATTAATTTTTTGTGCATGCTTGGGGGCTGAACTTGGGTACACAATGTTCATGTGGTGAGCCCTTTATCACTGAGCCATCTCCCTAGATCAGTGATTATGGTTTCTATTTCAACCAGCTCCTGACAAGAGCCATGCAGACTCCAACAATGAAATCCAGTGCTTAAAGGCCTTCCTGTATGTGAAATCATATAGTATATTTCTCAATCATAATTGCTTATTTAAACATGCAGCGTTTTCAGGAGACTATTTTGGTGCCTGTATTAGAATTTCCTTCACTTTCTGTGGATGAATATTTTGTGTGTGTGTGTTCACATATTGTGATTACATTCAGCCACTTAGAACTTTCTACATTTATGTGAAGGTAAATAATATTGCTTTGAGCATGTCAGAAATATTTGCTCAATTCTGTTTTTGGATTTTTATGGAACCCACTCCAAAGTGGATATGGTAATTCTTTTTTTTTAAAGTTGCTTTTGGATATTGTTTTCTGTTGTATAATTATTCAGCGGTAGAATCCCCTTTGGTCAAATGTGACCCAAAGGTAATAGGCAGAACTGAGTTTTTTGTAAGACTGCTGAATTTTCTTTATTCTGGCATTCTTTGTGAGTGTGTGTGTGTGTGTGTGTGTGTGCACAATAAAGGTTCATGTATCTGTGTATCTGTGTGAGTTTGAATGTACAGCTGGTAAATGTGTGTGAAAGCCAGGTTTACGTGTCTCAATTGTTTTCCACCTTATTGTTTTTTCCACCTTATTTTTTGAAACAAGTTCTTTCATAAATGTGTAGCTAATTAATTCAGCTAAACTGGGGGGTGGGGAGGAGGAATGATAATGCCCAAGGATCCTCCCCTCTCAATCCCAAGCACATGTAAACACATACCACTTTTAACTGGGTGGCTTGGGATCTGCATCAGAACTCAAATCTCCATGCAATATATAGTTGACAGTCACTTATGCCCAAGTTCCTTTCAGCTAACTCCTTATTATTATGAGATTAATGTTCTATATTTTGAGCTAAAATATCTCCTTTATGAATAGTAATAGACATAAAGGGAAACAGACACAAGAGTGAAGAAAAAGAAGTTAGCATGGGATATTTCACAAATATAAATCATTAATATCTAGAATATATAAAGGACTACTAAAATGAAATCATCCAATAAGTGAACTGATTATACATCTTAAAAGGAGATAAATGAATGCCCTATAAATACTCAAAACAGTGTCCAATATCCTAAGGCCATCAGAGAAATGTAAATTGAAATTGCTTTAAAAATTCACCTCTCTCTTAAACTGTAATGGTTATCATCAAAATAACAAATGAATGAATGTTGGCCAAGATGTGGATAAAGAAGGCCCCCTTTCACCACGGGTAGGAATGTAAACTGTGTAACTGCTATGAGAATCAGCAGTTTTTCAGAAAACCTAGAAAGAAGATTTACCATGTGAGTGAGGTGATCACTTCTGAGTATATATCCAAAACCAATATACTACAAAGATACTTGCAAATCCTTGTCTATCTGTGTTTATTGCTACACTATTCACAATAGCCAGGAAAGGGAACTTGCCTAGTTTTTCATCAATGTGAATAAATACCAAAAAATGGTACAAAAACAAACGGAGTTTTATGTAGCCACAAAGAAAAATGAAATAGTGAACTTGTCAGTGAAAGAAGAGGAGTTCGAAATAAATTATGCTAAGTTAAATAAGCAAGTCTCAGAAGAAAACAATCATGTTTTATCACATATACAGAAGATAGATTTAAAATTATATGTGTTTATACATGCTTGTTGGTGTGTAGTTCAGAAAACTAAAAATAATACTAAAGAAAAAAAGAAGTCTTTATGAGGAGAAATAGGGTATTTAAATGCATGTTACATTAAGGTTGCACACATTCTAGCTGGGGTGGAAAGCAAGATCGTCAAAGGGAACTAGGGAGTCAAATAGAAGTAGGGGAATAAATGATCACAAAGGATAATAATACATATGTATGAACTGACATAACAAAACCAATTACTTTGGATGCCAAAGCCAAAAATTAATGGTGCACAAACGCGTGCATGCACACACACACACACATGCAGAAACTTATGAGAGTAACAGTAATTTGATATCACAGAGGCTTTTCTTTCAGATAATTGTGCAAAATCATTTTATTATTGAAATGAAAATGTAATAAAACTGATAAAGTAACATTCAAACAAAACGACTAAGTATGAACCAATTGTGTTGATTTTACATGTAGATGTGTTATAGACATAAGTTTCAGGAAATTTTGTTAATTACTCCACACATCCATTTTGCCAATTTAAAAGGCTATGTATGGACTATTATAACATAGCTTCTAAATCCTAGAAACAGTGATATAGCCTGACGTACTCATATTCTTATACATAAATCTGGTAAAAAAGATCTAAGCAATATTTATATTTATAATCATGTTTTTGTTACTTCAAATTTTTATTATGCATATTTACCAAAATGTAAACTATTTTGTCCAGAACTTCCTCTGTGGTCTGGCTTATTTATGAACCATTAGGAATGTTCACAACATTTTTCATATCATGCAGTATTAATTAAATGATTTGTATTAAAAAGGCAGTTATTGAAAACAGGTAAGTGCCTAATTTCTTTCAGATATTTGATTATTATTTGTGCTCTGAGATTACTATTACTGTAGATTCTCCTGGTATTTGGTGAGGTTTACTGTTGTGTCTCATTGGAGTAACTACACAATAACTTGCTAGTTCTCATGTCAGCTATACGCTATAGCCCCCAGCTACATGTTTGTATTCTGAAATCAGTCATGGTGGAATTCTTTATATAGGGAATACAATAAACCAATCTAGCATAGCTTAATTCAATTATCTGTAACTATTTTGCCTTAAAAAAAATAATGAAAACTTTTAACCATGAAAATAAGAATTAAATATGTGTTCTTATATAATGCAATTATATGATATATATATATATATATATATATATATATATATATATATATATATATATGAATAAATCATATAATGACCATCAAAATAAATTAACCAGCCATTTAACAATAGCTCTTTTGCCTTTTGGATTTATTTAAATTTATTAAGAATGGACAGTGCAGTGTAACACTTTCTAGGTTTAGGTTGGAAGGACTGAGCAACTCCCCATGCACTCACTCTATCTTGATCCCATGCATTTTATATTAGGTAACCAGAAAAAAAGTATCAGCTTTAATGTTGCAGACATCTTTGCCAGTCACCATATGTTTGTTGGCATTTACTTCAACTACTTTAGTGACTGGTTCCCTAACCAGCATAGAATTATATATATGTATGTATTTTCATAGCTTTAGTCACACCTTAGTAACAGGATTACATTGAATGTCTATTTCCAGTCATTTAAAGCTAAAAATAGGGATGTTAATTGGGAAGAATACTCTTCTAGGCTTACATTATCTGAAAGTAAAAGCAATACTAAAAAGAATTAGTGCTTTATAATATAAATTCTATATGAGCTCAGTCTACCTTGGTGTATTTCTTCCTATATCAAAAATGGAGTAAAAATAACTATAATAAGTACATATTCTATAATTGTCTTTGTTAACGAAGAGAATCTCTGATTATTAATGCTTATTTAAAACACTTATTAATCAAAAATGAGATGAAAAATATTTCAAGAGTTAGCTGAGTAATTTAACTGAAATGGGGCTCAGAATATATATGAGTGAGAAGTAATTTGGGACTTCTTTTCTCGATTTAGAATGACATTGGTAGTGAATTAGAAAAAGATAAAATAATGTAAGCTACATGGTTTTCTATTTCTTTTTTTAAGCTATAAACACTTTTCAAAAAAGTATTTTATTTTTATTTATTTATTTATTTATTTATTTATTTATTTATTTGAGAGATAAAAAGAGAAAGTGAGAGAGAGAGAGAATGGTCAAAACAGGGCATCCAACCACTGCAAACAAACTCCAGATGCATGAGCCACCTTGTGCATCTGGCTTACCTGGGTCCTGGGGAATCAAACCTGGGTCCTTTAGCTTTGCAGGCAAGCACCTTAACTACTAAGCAATCTCTCCAACCCAGTTTATTTTATTGTATATGGCCATATTTTCCCTGTATTTCAATATGTTAGGCATATTTTAAACATCTGCATTCTAAAGAAAGGAGATATCAATGATCAATTTATAATATTAATGCCATTATTTTAAAAAATAACATTTAAGATATCATTTTTGTTGTGTTACTAGGATAGGTTGTTCTTTATATATAATCCATTCAATTGCTAAGTACAGAGAGACACCCATTTTTGTCATTCAGTTAATCAAAACCATCAGTCACCTTCATAGTTTAAATTGTGTAATTATAATTAGTAAAACTCAGCAGTCTCATTCAGTGATGGTTTTGGCCTGAGATAAGGTGGACCAATATAATGAATGAGATATGATAAAACTTAGAGAATTGCAGCATGCATTTTACCAAATGACTACGATGTATTACATAAATATAACCATTCCCTTCTACCTAATTTCTAAGAGTTTAAGTGTATACTATGATTTAAATACTACCCAGGTTTTCCAAACTTACTTTTTAAAATAAATAATATTTGTTGTCACCTCAAGACAGCTCCTTGTCATTCTTAACACTAGTTTTCTCTACTTCATTGATTGTATTTCTCAAGAATAATTGCTTTTAATTCAAGATTATGAGTTATAGGGTAACAGTCTGAAACAGTTGGGCTGTGTTCCTCTCTCAGAGGAAACCTGATGTCTTTCAAAGCTCTGTCATTACTTGTGACCCCACTGAGGAAGCTGAGTTGACTGATCTTTGTGATCACTTACCATGTTCTAAAAGTTCAGATGAGATTCCATGAGTCTACAGATGACATTATTGACCCACATAGGACCAATGTTCCATGAATTATTTCCGTATTTTGTCCCTTATGTGTGAGACTAGTAAATCCTTGTCATATGATTTGATGCATATCTGTGTGTTCTCTCTGAACAGTTAAACCACAAGTTGGTAGAGATACATAGTAGGTGTGTTCTGAAGCAGGAAAGCTTTTTAGGACCAAACACAGTGAGAATCTAGACAAACAACAATATGGAAAGACTGGCATAAAGCCACTCCTCAGTGCTTCTCAAGGTGTTTTTGCTCCTACTGACAATAATATCTGGAAAGAGTTTTGATTTTCAAGACAGTACTGGACATGCCACTGTCATCTACCACATTCAATTAGGTGACATTACTAAACAGTGTACAATGCACAACACAATAGTCATTTCCATTGTTCCCACAGAGCAAAGAGAATGATCCAGTATAATATGTATTCACGAGATCAAAATTTCTAGCATAGATGCATATGGTCTTATAAACAATGGTACTGAAACAGACATAGAAGTCACTAGGCAATAATTAAGCACTATCAGAAAAAATAACAAACTAAGGGAATATTGAGATGTGTTAACAAAGAAGCTATCTAAGCAATTCTGGAAAGTACTTTCAGACACAGCCAAAAGCAGAGATAGCAAAAATAGAGAAAAACCATTTAATCAGCCCCTAAGGTATAGACAATCAAATCAGACAGAAAACACAAAGAGTAGAAAATATGATGTATTCTAAAGGGATGAAACCTACATAAGTTGTAAACTTCTAACAAAGCAGTTTGTTTTGGGCTCTGTGAGATTTTTTCCCTCCAAGTTTCAGTATTTTTTTTTAGAAGCCAGTTAAATAATGTTCAAAACCTACACATTACATAAGAAATAAAACCAGGTTCAAAATCAACAATTAATATTTGAATTCTGTTTCTTTGCTAAATTTAAGTTTAAAAAATGAGTAGTTACAGTTAAACAGGAAGTGTCCTTTATCCATTCCAAAAAATGGAACGAGCTGGGCATGGTGGCACAGGCCTTTAATCCCAGCACTTGGGAGGCAGAGGTAGGAGGATTGCCATGAGTCTGAGGCCACCCTGAGATTACATAGTGAATTCCATGTCAGCCTGGGATAGCGTGAGACCCTACCTACCAAAAACTAAAAACTAAAAACTAAAAAAAAAAAAAAAAAAAAAAAAAAAAAAAAAGGACAGACTGTCCAGGAGGAGGATATTAATTACTTGAACAGAAAGCGGCAAACTCAGCTATAGGTGGCAACAGCTCAGCCAGCCAAGACGATGCAAAAGTGTTACTGCTCTGAATCTTTGCTCAGCCATAGCATACTAATCAAGAGAGGCTGTTATCAAGTGTTATATATGGTATTGAATCATTGGCAGACCTTGGGGTTCAAACCAAGAGTGGCTGAACCAGGATTATCAAGTGGAAGCTAGAGATAGTAGAGGGAATGGGTCCCCATGGGTCTCTCTCTGAGGCAGGAGGAGGCCTAAGCATTGGAACTAAAGGTACCAAGCAGAAGTAGGCCTGACAGCAATTCTTCCCTTGACTTACAGGAACCACTTCTGTTCTCAGTGCACCAGCAGCTCTTAGGTGTCTGAGTACAGCTTCCCTAGCACAAGCAGCTGCACAGTATTCTGCAAGGCATAAGGACATCTGACAGAAAGGTAGGTCTTCTCCATTTGATGTCCACTTGTTATGATATTCAGGAGAGAAGGAGACTGAGCAGCTCAAAGTTAGACTTCAGATTTTATTTTTATTTATTTATTTGAGACACAGAGAAGGAGAGAGAGACTGAGAGAAAGTGTGAGAATGGGCATGCCAGGCCCACTGACAATGAACTCCAGACGCATGTGCCACCATGTGCATCTGGCTAATGTGGGACCTGAAGAATTGAACCAGGGTCCTTAGGCTTCGCAGGCATGCATCTTAACTGCTAAGCCATCTCTCCAGCTCAAAAGTTAGAGTTTATATACACAGAGTTCAAGTCTGGTCATGCAAATTAGGTGCAAATCATGGGGACAGACCAGAGGAGCATATCAACCTACCAAATATTAAAAAGAACCCTCTCACTGAGCCCTCTGTCTTGGTTACCTCCAAGTAGCAGACCAGCTTTGAAAAAGATAGTGGAGCTAGTGAAACATCAGGAGTTCTCCATTTACTCTCCAGCCACTACCTTGGAAGAGTGCTTGACTCCAAGATTGTTGGTAGCCAGAGCACTCAGATGAGCCACACTCAGATGGCAAGGTGGGTATATGCACACAGCCATAGAGTTTGTGGTTTACTAGTCATGGGCAGAGCCCCTTTCCTCCCTCAGTTGGATTTCTCCCCTTCAAAACGAGTGGCTTAATATTTCATTTGTTAATAATTCTTAAAAATTCTTTCAAATATTAGTTTGGATATATCTCATAAATTTGGTAACAATATTTCATGCACTTTTTATTGCTTTGTAGAGAATGGTCACTCAAGTTTACAGTGAGGATAACATTTACTTATAAGATATCTATAATTCAGTCTGCCCTTTCCTGAAATTACAGTGTATTTTCATAAGTTCATCTACTTTAAATTGAATGCTAAATAACTACTCAAAAATAGGTACTTTCCAAGGTGGTATTTACCAATCAATGATTTTAATTCAGTATAATTTCATTCTCAATTAGTAGGTAGGAATCCATTATGGAAAGCTAATACATATTTTTAGCAATTAAAAATTTTTAAAATAAGATGTACCTCAGAAAAAAACCACAGCCATGGTGGATTTCCAACTGCTCATGATTTGGCTAAAGGATCCACTCAGTGGAACAGAACCCATACCTGGAACTGGAAAACAAATTAGAACCCTATCCAAAAATGAGTTCACACTCCAATATCAAGCTCCCACCAAAAGTGGCATACAAGAGGGCCCACACCCATTAAATTCACTCTAAAACAATAATGGTTATCCATGTACCTTGCAGTGACCTCACTCTCTGTTGGAGAATTTGCTTCTCTTTTTCAGATGGATGTAGAACCTGAGGAGAGAATCAGCCCATCACACCTCACCAGGGCACCAGCTGAACCCATAGAATAATTGGGGAAATGAGCAAGTGTGCTGCTTTCTCAGCTAACCGGGTATCAGCAGAGGGGTGAAGGAGATAAACAGAGAGAACACTCAACACCTACCAAACCAGAGATCCAGAGACTCCTTCATCACCCTCAAAATGAACCCAACATGGCTTAAGGAAGTAGACCTAAAATGAACCCAACATGACTTGAAGGAACTGGGTCATTCGCTTCAAGAATGCCATTTAGAATGCAGAGGGTGATATATAAAGATTACAGCACTGAGAAATGTACCAGGGTTAAGGTTATGTTCTCATGTCCTGTTGTTTACATCCTCCTATCCTGTTGTTTACATCCTCCTATCCTGAGTTTACATCCTCCTATCCTGTTGTTTACATTTAAGCAAGAGCCCCTGCAAACGGAACTGATGGTTTATCCCAGAAATGGGAGTGGAACAATGTTCTTACCAAGCAGGGCACAATCCCTGAGAGGGGGACCCCACAGATGAAGAGGGGCAGAAAGATTATTAGAGCCATAAGTTTGGTCATTATGATGAGACATTGCCATCATAACTGGCTCCCACAATGCCAGATCCACAATTGAGAGGTGAGGACAGGAGAAGACTTATGATGGTAATCATGGCTCTAACATTTTATAAAAAAAAAAAAATCATAAAACAAAGAAAAAAGAAAAAAAAAAAAAAGAAAATGTTCAACATCCCTAATCATCAGGGAAATACAAATTAAAACAACTATGAGATTCCACCTTACACCACTAAGGATGGCTAACATTAAAAAAAAAAAAAAAAAAATGAAAACTAATGCTGGGGAGGCTGTGGAGAAACAGGAACAAGCTTTCACTGTGGGTGGGAATGTAAAATGGTTCAACCATTATGGAAAACTATATGGAGACTCCTGAAAAGAATAACTATAGACCTGCCAACAACAGATCCAGTTATTCCCTTACTGGGCATTTACCCTAAAGGGTCCAAGCCTCAGATCAGAGAGATTTGCTCAAACATGTTTATAGCTGCTCAATTCATAATAGCTAAGAGCTGGAAACAACCCAGATGTCTATCATTAGATGAACGGATAACAAAGAGGTGGTATATCTATACTATGGAACTCTATGTAGCAGAAAGGAAAGATGAAATAATTAAATTTGAAAAAAAATGGTCGAACATGGAACAAATCATCCTCAGTGAGCTCACCCAATCACAAAAATATAACAGTCACATGGTCTCATTCATTTGTGGCTCCTAACCTGAATCTACCTGAGATGCTGCCAAACCTAATAAGTGCCCTGAGGACAAGACAATAGGGAGGGTGGGATGCAGGGGAGTGTAAGGGTGGGAGGGAGGGTAAGGGTGGGGGACACAAATAGGGACCCAAAAGGAAATGGTACTATAAAACACAACATTTTGAACAACAGGTTAAAACATTGGTCCTTCAGCAGGCCCCTAGAGGGAACACCTGAACCAAAGGGAACTGGAGAGAAAATCATGAAGACCAACCTTAATCTTTTCCTGTTTCTCTCTCTCTCTCTCTCTCTCTCTCCTCTCTCTATACTCACTTTCACTTTTATATTATCTATCTTTTTCTTCCTTCACCTTCCTTGGCACTGACTTATAACTCCCAGTACCAGCACAGGGTTAACTTTCACGATGAGCTGTTGATCCTAGAGACCTACAAGGTTTCCCAAAAATGACAGATTTCTGTCAGAGTTCTTGATGACCCAACAAAGGTTAATGGTAAGACCCTACTATCAAAGATAGTATAGGCAGCTGAGACAAAACATGGAGAGACATGGTTGGAATCTGGAAGAGGGTCATTCCCCAGACAGTTAGCTAGTCTAGTGCAAGAGGGTGCTACACAAGCAACTGGGGGAAAATGACCGACATCTGTCCAAACAACTCACAGTCTAAGCTACCCAGCAGGAAACAACCTGACGTAATGCTCAAACAAGTGCAGTAGTGGCACACAGCCATGGTGGGTAACCAACTGCTCTTGATTTGGCTAATAGATCCACTCAGTGCAATGAAACTCATTGCTGGAACTGGGAAATAAGTCAAAATCATGTACAAAAAATGAGCCCAGTCTCCAAGATCAAGCTCCCACCAAATGTGGGCTAGAAGAGGGCCTAGGCATATAAAATTCTCTCTAAAATAACTATGCCATTCCATCTACCTAGTACTAACTTCTTTCTCGATTGGAGAATTTGCTTATCTTTTTCAGATGGATGATGAACCTGAAGGGAGGATCAGCCTATCACACCTCACCAGGGTCCCACCTGAAACCATAGAGTAGTCCGAGGAAAGGGCAAGAGTACAGCTTTCTTGGTGAACAGGACACCAGAAAAAGGCTGAAAGAGATAAACACAGAGAACATCCATCTCCTACTAAGTCAGATATCCAGAGACAGAGATGCTCCCAAAACATCACCACTGAAGCAGAACGAAAATGATCCCAATGTGGTTCAGGGAAATTCACGGAAGAGGGGGCGGAAAGAGTGTTAGAGCCACAAGCTGGGTCATTATGCACAGAGACTTGGTCCATCCCCATAACTCCTGACTACCCCCACAATGCATGACCCACATTCCCCATTGATGAGGGTCCCTTTGGAGGGGGGAAGACAGGGAGGAGGATAATGGAGTCATCAATATGAATGTGAAATTAGAATAATATAAACAAAAAAAAAATTATAAAAAATAAATAAAAAACAAATTGTGACAGAATAGAAACAAATTCCTTAAATGAGTAATCTGAAAGAGATATACTATTGACTATGCCAAAGAAAACCAAATGGTATTAATCTTATGATGTTAATTTTAATTTTAGTTCAATAGTGAATTTTGATATTAGTATTGAATGTTCACTGATGTTAAATATATCAGTATCACATGTGGTTCACTTATGTATCGTGAAAAAGAACACTCTTAAAATGTTTTACTAAATACTTTACTTAAATTAGAATAGATTGAACCATTAGTTAGGGAAATTAGTACGACTCTGACATTATTCTTAGTTGTGATGATAAGCACACATATGAGCTAAACTAGTTGATTTCCAAAAAGCAAACAGAATGGTGTTCAGTAGAGGCTATAAAGAGAAAGTATATAAAAGGTTCAGTATAGGTATTATTTGATTTTGCAAATAACTCACTATGTGAAAACCTCTTGAATTTAATCTATTTGTGATACTGAACATAAGAGCCTTGCTTTAAAATGTCATATTAAACAAATGGCAATTAAGGCAGTCAGTATTCCATTTTCTCTTTTGTTAAACCAGATGATAACTGTGATTCACTAGCATCTCTAAATAAAAGAAAACATTCTGAGTACACAAAACAAGCATTACAGAAGATAATTAAACCAATCCTACACAGAAATGAGGAAGAAAGTTAGTTACACTTGTGAAATCTCAAGAAAGGATGACTTTCAAATAAAATAGGTGAAAATTGATGAGAAAAGACTTTGAAATGTCCAACACAGTAAGCCTCTAAGACTAATTAGGAAAAAGAAAGAACTAGCAACATATAAACCCACAAAGAGAAAAAAAAAAAAAGAAAATTACAGGAATTACTCTTTTCTTCTGAATATAATAACTTTACAAGGAAAGGTCTTAATCCTCCAATTAAAGAAATGCAGGGGCTGGAGAAATGCCTTAGCAGTAACAGCCACTTACTTGCAAAGCCAAAGGAACCAGGTTCAGTTCCTCAGGACCCACGAAAACCAGATATACTAGGTGGCGTATGTGTCTGGAGTTCTTTGGAGTGGCTAGAGGCCCGGACTTGCCCATTCTCTCCTTGCCTCTTTCTCTCTCTTTCTTTCTCTCTCTCAATCCCACCCTCTCTATCTCTCAAAAAATAAAAAAGAAAATAATAAAATGAAGACTGTGTTATAAAACAATGCTGATTGTGTTATAAAACAAAATGAAAATGTTATACACACATATAATAAAATTTTATAAAAGTAATATAAATAAAATAATTGATTTAATTTCATTGTATTTTAAATAGTAAGAGAAATTGGGTAATATAAAGTTAGTAGTAAAATAATTTTTGTTATTTTTTATTAAGTAGAAGATTTGCATGGATATATCATGTGTTGGTACCATTATTTCCCTCCTCCCTGTCCACATACTTCTAACTGCCCTTGTTAGAGGGATTGCTGGTATTCACCATGGAGTTGTGTGTTATGAGTTGTGAAAGCAGGAGTCTGTCACTGTAAGGGGATGGGCAGCAATGCCTCTGGACATTCTTCCCTACTCTGTGACTCTTACTGTCTTTCTGCTCTCTCTTCTGCAAAATTCCCTGAGTCATGGTGGGTGAGTTTTAAGTCTACTTTAGTGTTGTAGTAAGTCATTTTTTTTTTTTTTTTTTTTTTTTTTTTTTTTTGGTTTTGCGAGGTAGGGTCTCACTCTGGTCCAGGCTGACCTGGAATTATCTATGTAGTCTCAGGGTGGCCTCAAACTCTCAGCAATCCTCCTACCTCTGCCTCCCGAGTGCTGGGATTAAAGGCGTGTGCCTCCACGCCCGGCCGTAAAAGTCATTTTGATATCAATTGGGAAATAGAAAAATTTAAAAATACCTTCAATTGTTATTATAATATATTTGATAAACTGATTAGTGAATACTTTTCTTTTTCAAATTAATCCAAGGTAGTAATTAAATATTAACCTCCATAAGATAATGCATTATGTTGATATGTTAATTCCCCATTAATTTTGTTTGTTTGTTTGTGTGTGTTGGTCTTTTGTCACTCTGGGTCAGACTGTTATGGAACTCACTGTGTAGATTCCAAGATGGTAGTGATACTCCTACCTCGGCCTCCCAAGTGTTAGGATTAAAGTCGTGCAATACCACACCAGGCTAACTCATCATTTATTCTTGAATCACTGAAATATCGCCAAAATACCTCTACACCTAAACAAAGGTTAATAATTTTATGCAAATAATTGAACAGATGAAATGTTGTACAACAAATTCTTCTAAATTGAAACATTCCCTCTTGAAGACAGGAGGGAGGCAAGAGGTCAATAAGCCTGGGAACAAAGATTGCAAGCCTCTTTCTAAAAATATATAAAGAATAATCAACTGCTTGGGGAGAAACTCCACAAGCCCAGCCTCCTGCATATTATGGAATGAGCTCCAGAGACCCAGCTTCCATGTATCATCATCTAGGCTGGGGGAGCCTTTTGAGTCATATATTGCTCCTTTCAGAAACCTTTCACCCTGCTCTGTGAATAACCCCAATAAACTCATCAGCTCACCAAAACAGATTTTGGTGCAGTCATACCTTAGTCTGTCTCTATGTCCTATCTGGGGCACATCTCTCCAGGATAAATTTTTCCTGTGACACCTAAGTAGGTCCTTGCAAATGGACAATGAATATTTAAGCTTCAAGATTCTACAGCTGGAGGTAGTAGGATCACTGAGTTCCATGCCAGCCTGAGACTACATAGTGAATTCCAGGTCAGCCTGAGCTAGACTGAGACCCTAGCTCAAAAAAAAAAAAAAAAAAAAAAAAAAAAAAAAAAAGATTGTAAAGTTGGAAATATAGCAATTATAATCTTTTCTTTAAAATACTTAATGGGGGCTGGAGAGATGGCTTAGTGGTTAAAGTGTTTGTCTGCAAAGCCAAAGGACCTCCAATCAATTCCCCAGGACCACATAAGCCAGATGTATAAGGTGATATATACATCTGGAGTTTGTTTACATTGGTTGGAGAATCTGGCATGCCCATTCTCTCTCTAGCTCTCTGTCTGCCTCTTTCCCTCTCACCCTCTCTCAAATAAATAAATAATAAAAAAAAAAAAAAAAAAACACTTAATGGATTCACTCATTGTATTTTCCATTTCCATACACTTTCCTGAAAAAATCACAATTTATTTTTTCTTTTTGACTTAAAAAAATCCCATTGTGTATATTTGTGGAGTTTGAATCAGGTAATGGAACTCAGCTGTTAGAAGCCCTGTATACTATAAATAAAGGTAAGATCCTTGCTTTAAGTTTTGTGTTTTCAATCATTGTAGATTTTAATGTTTTATAATTTTTTTATTATTTCATTTATTTTGAAGAGAGACAAAGAGAAAGACAGACAGAGAGGGAGAGGGAGACAGATAGAGATGGGTGCGCCAGCAGTATCTCAGGTGCTGTGAACGAAATCCAGATGTGAGCACCCCCTTGTGGTCAATTGTGGAATTGCACCCGTGCATAACTTTGCATCTGGCTAAACGTGGGACCTGGAGAATGGAACCCCTGGAGATTGGAACCGGGTTCTTAGGCTTAGCAGGCAGGCACCTTAACCGAAAAGCCATCTCTCCAGCCCTGTTTCATTATTTTTGAGAATAACATACATGTGTATATTTGGGTCATTTTCACCCACAATTATTACTTCTTATCCACCTCCCAAGCCCACTGAACACCTTCTTCCCAAATAATGCCCCTCCTATTTTCATCTTATTTTATAGGACCCACTGAATTTAGTAGGGGTTATGTACATTAGCTTAGATGCAATCTTTTGAAAGTCTTGTGCAGCTAAACACTGCTCCTATGAATTTAGGATGCAACCTAACCTTGTCTTATCTAGAGGGCAGCATTTCAAAGGACTCTGTCCATTTTCTTATGTTTACACACTTCATGCCACCCCCTCTCACTTCTGAAATGTTCCCTGGGCCTTAGGGCTGAGCAATTACATATTGTCGGCACTCTGCATATTATCCATAGTCTATCTACTACTCTGAGCAAGGCTGAGAGTAGTAATAATCTATGCATATAAATAAAAATATTTAGAATAACCTTTGACAACATGTTCAATTAGGAAAACAACTATATATGGGTTTCCTTTTCAGCCTCCCCAGCCACAGACTTTTGACCCATTTAACATTCCCAGGCTTGAATTCACTTCTGTGGAGTGGGCCTCAAATTCAATCAGAACTCACTGAGTTTCCCCCATAGCTTATATGTCACTGTTGGACCAGGGGGCTCTTCTCACCTGCTAAGTCAGTGTTGTATCAAAAAGATCTCACAGATGGGTATGATTGGTGATAATTTTTCTTGCATAACATCCTGCAAAGAACCTTTTGGCACTAGGAATGCTAGCCAATAGGGAGGAAGCTTTCAGCTCTCGTTTAGCTTGCTTTCTCTATGTCTAACAAGGCATGTTGGGTGGTCAGCAATAGAATCTCACTATGTAGTTGTTGTGAGAAATATATAGGACAATAACCTATATTGTTTTGGAGACCTCTGGAATCTGTATAGAAAATAAGTCCTAGATTGGTATCAAAACTAGAACTGAATTTTTTTTAATATCATCATGTTTCTTGGAGTAGCATTAATTACTCATGTAGGGGACTGCACTCAAATTCTGTATATATATATGTTATGTAGATAGTGTGTACACAGTCATGCTTTTACCGTTATTAGCTTTCTCCCTGTCCTCTCCCCTTTGAAGGGAATCTCCTAATTGGGGAATGTGGATCATGCATTATGAGGGTAGCCATCAGTTATGGGGAAGAGTCAATGTCTCTGTGCATAATGTCCCAACTTGTGGCTCAAGCAATCTTTCCACCCCTTTTTCTGCAAATTTCCCTGAGCCATATTGGGATTGTTTTAGGTCTAATTCAGTGATGAGGTCTTGGGAGTCTCTGTGTCTCGATATTTGGTTTGGTAAGAGTTGAGTGTTCTCTGTGTCTGTCTCCTTCACATTTGTGTTAGTGACAGGTTTACCAAGAGAACAGCACTCTTACTCATTTCCCTCATTATTCTATGGTTTCAGCTATGGCCCTGGTGAGGTTCAATGGGCTGATTCTCTCCTCAGGTTCTGCATCCATCTGAAAAAGAGAAGCAAATTCTCCAATGGAGATAGAGGACAGCACAAGATAAATGGGATAATCATAATTATTTTAGAGAGAATTTCATAGGTGTAGGCCCTCTTCTAGGCCACGATTGGTGGGAGCTTGATATTGGAGAGAGGGTTCACTTTTGGATATGGTTCTGATTTGTTTCCCAGTTCCACATATGGGTTCTGTTCCACTGAACAGATCTGTTAGCCAAACCAAGAGCAGTTGGTAACCCACCATGGTTGTACCAATATTGCCCTTGTGTGAGCATCACATCAGGTTGTTTGCTGCTTTTGCTGTGGAGAAGCTTAGATCACACAATGCTTAGACAGCTGTTGGTCACTTTCTCCAAGTTGCTCATGTCGTGCCTTCTGGCACTAGACAAGCTAACTGCCTAGGGACTGATTCTCTTCGAGATTCCAGCCAGGTCCCTCCATGTTCTGTACCAACAGCATATGGGGTCTTGAGCAGTAGGGTCTTACCATTAACCTTTGATGGGTCATCAAATACTCTGAAAGAAATCTGTCTTCCTTGGGAAACTTTGTTGGTCTCTCTGATCAACAGCTCATTGTGGCTGTTAACTGCAAGCTGGTAATTGGAGTTACAGGCTAGTGCCAAGGGGAAAGAAGGAAGAAAAAGACAGGTAATATGGAAGAGAATGAGAGAAGAGGTAGAAACACAGAGAGAGAAGGAGGAGAAGCTTAAAGTTAGTCTTCATCACATCCTCCTAGGGTCCTGTGAATCAGGTGTTCCCTCTAAGGAGTTGAGGAAAGTTCAACCTTTTAGTCTGTCTTTTAGAATATAGGATGTTGTAGTGCCCTTTCCATTTGGGTCCAGTTTGTGTCCCCCACCACCATTAATTTCCCCTCCAACCCCATCTTCCTTATTGTCCAGTCCTCAGGATGCTTCTTAAGTATGTCAGCATCTCAGGACAATTCAGGTTAGGAGCCACAGATGAGTGAAACCATGTAACAGTTACCTTTCTTTGATTGGGTGAGTTCCATGAGAATGATCTGTTCCAGGTTAGACCATTTTTCTGCAAATTTCATTGTGTCATTTTTCCTTACTGCTGTGTAAAATTCCATCATGTAGATATACCACATCCTGGTTATCCATCCATCTAATGATGGACATCTGGGTTGATTCCAGTTCTTAGCTATTATGAATTCAGCAGTTCTAAACATGGTTGAGCAATATCTCTGAAGTGAGGCATGGAGCTTTTAGGATAAATGCCCAGTAAGGGAATAACTGGGTCTGTTGGTACCTCTATAGTCAACCTTTTTAGGAGTCTCCATATTGCTTTCCATAGTGGTTGTACCAGCTTACATTCCCACCATCAGTGAATGAGGGTTTCTTTTTCTCCACAACCTTGCCAGCATTTGTTTTTATTAGATTGTTTAATGTTTGCTATCCTTACTGGGGTAAGATGGAATCTCATAGCTGTTTTAATTTGCATTTCCCTGATGATTAGGGATGTTGAACATTTTCTTAAGTGTGTGTTTGCCATTTTTATTTCTTCCTCTGAGAACTCCCTGTACAGTTCTCTGCCCAATTTTGTGAGTGGGTTGTTTGACATTTTATTGTTTAGGTTTTTGAGTTCATTGTAAATTCAAGAAATTAGGCCTCTGTCAGTTGTATACCTGGCAAAATTTTTCTCCCATTCTGTGAGTAATCTATTGACTCTTCTTATTGTATGTTTGCTGTGAAAAAAACTATTCAGCTTCATGAGATCCCAATGGTTGAGTGATTCCTTAATTTTCTGATTTACTGGGGTTTTGCTCAGGAAGTTTTTCCCACCCCTATATCATGGAAAGTCCCTCCTATTTTTTTTTTTTTCATCCAGTAGTAGCAAGTTTCCTATCTTATATTGAGGTCTTTTATCCATTTGGATTTTATTTTTGTGCATGGCGAGATGTTGTGGGCTGAGTGTCATTTTTCCTGCATATGGTTATCCAGTTTGCCCAGCTCCCTTTGTTGAAGATGCTGTCTTGTTCCAATCTGCATTATTAGGGCCTTTGTCAAATATCAAGTAGCTATAGTTAGTTGACCCAAACTCTGGGTCCTCGATTCTGTTCCATTGGTCTATAATCCTATTTTTATGCCAGTACAATTTTGTTTTTATTACAATGGCTTTGTAGTATAGCTTTAGATCAGGTATCGTGATGACTCCAGAGGTGTTTCTTTTGCTGAGGTTATCCTTGGATTTCCAAGGCTTTCTGCCATTCCATATGAATTTTGAGATAATTTTTTTATCTCTGTGAAGAAAGAAGTTGGGGTTTTAATGGTATTGCATTAAATCGGTCTTGTTCCTGATCTCAAAGGGAATTCCTTCAGTCTCTCCCCACTAAGTATTATTTGGGCTTTAGGAGCTTTATATATAGCCTTTATTATATTGAGTTATAAACCATCCATGCCTAGTCTCTCCAATGTTTTGATCATGAAGTGATGGTGTATTTTGTCAAAGGCCTTTTCTGCATCTATTGAAATGAAATGATCATGTGGTTTTTATGTTTAAGCTTATTTATGTGGTGTATTACATTGGTGGATTTCCATATGTTGTACCCACCTGCATTCCTGGGATAATGCCTACTTGACAAAGGTGGATAATACTTTTGAAGTGTTTTTGAATTCAGTTTGTGAGGATTTTGTTCAGGATCTTTCCATCTATGTTCATCACAGAAGTAGGCCTACAGTTTTCTTGTGGCAACTCTGCCTGGTTTTGGTACTAGGGTGATACTAGCTTCATAGAAGGATCTGGGAAGCTTTCCCTGTTCTCCACCTGTGTGGCACAATTTGAGAAAAATTGTTTTTAGTTCTTCTATGAAGATTTGATATAATTCAGTGGAGAAGGCATCTGGTCCTGGACTCTTCTTTTTCAGAAGGTTTTTTAAAAATCTTTTCAATCCTGGTGGGTGTGATAGGTTTGATTAGGAGATTAATCTGCTCTGAGTTTAGGTTTGGTAGGTGGTATGTGTCCAGGAATTCATCTATTTCCTCCAAATTATCCAGTTTCTGGAATAGAGGTTTTTGAAATAAGTCCTGTTGATTCTCCTGATTTCACTTACATCTGTTGTGATCTCTCCTTTTTCATTTCTAATTTTGTTAATTCCAAGCATCTCTCTCTCTCTCTCTCTCTCTCTTTTTGCTTGATCAAATTGGCCAGGGGTCTAATCAATCTTGTTTATTTTTTCTTTTCTTTTCTTTTGTATTTATTTATTTATTTTTCGAGGTAAGGTCTCACTCTAGCCCAGGCTGACCTGGAATTCACTATGTAATCTCAGGGTGGCCTTGAACTCATGGTGATCCACCTACTTGTGCCTCCCAAGTGCTGGGATTAAAGGTATGTGCCACCAATCCCAGCTCAATCTTGTTTATTTTTCCTTGTTTATTTGTTTGTTTGTTTGTTTGTTTCTTTCTTTCTTTCTTTCTTTCCTTCCTTCTTCTTTTCTTTTTTTTTTTTTTTTTTTTTTTCAAGGTAAGGTCTCACTCTAGCCCAGGCTGATCTAGAATTCACTATGTAATCTCAGGGTGGCCTTGAACTCACAGCAATCCACCTACCTGTATCTCCCAAATGCTGGGATTAAAGGTATGTGCCACCACTCCCAGCTTAATCTTGTTTATGTTTTCAATGAATCAGCTCTTTGTTTCATCAATATTCTTAATTGTTTCCTTACTTTCCAATTCATTAATTTCTGCTCTGATCTTAATTATTTCTTTCTGCCTGGAGCTTTTTGGGTTGGATCTTCTTGTTTTACCAATGCCTTTAGGTGGGTGGTTAGGTTATTGATTTGGGATCTTTCTGTCTTTGTAATGAAGACATTTAGTGCTGTGAATTTTCCCTGAGGACCACCTTCATGGTATCCCATATGTTTCAGTACAATATATTATCACTGTCATTCATTTCTAGAAATTTTG
Source organism: Orientallactaga sibirica (assembly GCA_036365145.1). Taxonomy (NCBI): domain Eukaryota; kingdom Metazoa; phylum Chordata; class Mammalia; order Rodentia; family Dipodidae; genus Orientallactaga; species Orientallactaga sibirica. Next base: position 9,668,594 of record JAEOAD010000024.1, on the reverse strand, counting down.
TAATTCCATTTTTTTAAATTTCCTCTATTACCCATTTATTGCTTAAATGTGTGTTGTTCCTTTTCCAGGAGATGGTGGGATTCTTGATTCATCTTTTTTGTTAATTTGTAGTGATACAGCATTGTGATCTGATATCATGCAGGAGGTTATGTTGATCTTCCTACATAGATGGAGGCAGGCTTTATGACCCAGTATATGATGTACTTTAGAGAAGGTTCTTGGGCTGCTGAGAAGAATGTGTAATCTGTGGATTTTGGGCAGACTGTTCTGTAGATGTCTGTTAGAACTAGCTGATCTATGGTTTTGTTGAGCTCTCATACCTGTCTGTTAATTCTCTGTTTGGATGATCTATCTATTGCTGATAGTGGAGTATTGAAGTCCCCGTCTATGGTGGTGTTGGTGGTTATCTCTGTTTTATTGTCAAGTACATTTTGTTTTATGACTTTAGGAGTTTCTCTTTGTTATCAATGTGTAGTGTCTTAATGGTATTATGTCTTGGACAATTTCTCCTTTGGTCCATTCTGTTTGGGATTCTGTGAGCTTCTTGTAACTTGCTGGTACTTTCTTTTGTGAGAGTGGGAAAGTTTTCTTTGATATATTTTTTTGAACAAGTCCTCCATGCCTTTAGTCTGAATTTCTTCCCCTTCTGGTATCCCCGTGATCTGCATGATGGACCTTTAAGGGAATCCCACAGTTCACTCATGTTCTGTTCACAAAATTTTTTGAACTTATTGAAACTTTTGGATTCACAAACTGTTTCTTCTGTTTTGTCGTCCAGTTCTGAGTTTCTATGCTCCACATGGCTGACTCTATTCCTAAGAGCTTCTATACAGTTTTGGGCTTGTTCAGTTTGGTTTGTACTTTCTACTGCTTTTTTATATATAGTTTACATTCCTCTGTAGAGTTCCCTTTTCACATCAGTTTCTTATTTTCTTAATGCTTCTTTAAGTTCATCCTTGCATTTATTTATGTCTTCATTGAGCTTAAGTACCTTTTTATTTATTTATTTTTTTTTTTGAGGTCCGCTCTTTCTTCAAGTCATTTAACTGTCTTTGGAGACCATACTGCTTCTTTTCTATTAGGTCTAATCTAGAAAGTACAGCTTTCATACAATTATTGGCGCTTTGATGATTTTCTGCAAGTTCTGCTATTTTCTTGGCCAGAGTTGAATTATTTAAGTCTTCATCTTGGGGTTCTGATCCTATTTTCTCGACTATGTTTTGATTAGAGATATCCATTGTGGGACTGGGCAATCTTGTTGGATTTACTTGCATTTGATTTTTCATGTTCTTCCTTTTTGCTGTGATCTTTCCTTCCCTGCAAGGTGAGGTGTAGTTAGGTGGATGCCATCTTGTCCACCTCTGCTTTAAACTTATAATTTAATTATATAGTTTATAAAGTAGTATATTTCATATGGCCTTTTCATATAGTTTCTTGGTTATCCCTTTCCACCACCTTCTGTTTCCTCATTCTATTACGCTTACATATGCTTTCCAATTTTAATGCCCCCTCCCCTATATTTTACTAGTGCGCCTTAAGGCCATTTTTTTCACTTCCCTAATAATGCCTCTTAGATTCCTGGCAACAAACCAGGATCAACAAACAAGTCAAAAACTTGGAAGTTAGGATCTGCATAAGTTTGTTTTTGGCAATAGGTTCCCTCATTGTAATTCCTAGCACCATCCATTTTCCTAAACATTTCATATTTCCACTTTTTCTTTCTGACCACAAAATTCCATTGTGTGTATGTGTGGTGGATTGTATCAGATGTACGCCATAAACTATAGTGCTTTGAATGTTTGGTCTCTAGCTGGTGGCAAGTTGGGAGATGGAGCTTTGCTGGTAGAAATGAGCTGCTGGGCAGGTTTTGCTGTTATAGTCAGCTCCCCCATCTCCAAGCTTTCATCACTCTCTGTCCATATTTTTCCACCTGCTGTGCAGCCTCTGCTTGTGACATGCTTTCACCTGCCATTATTAAGTCTAATGAGACTGCAAGCCAAAATAAATCCTTTACTCTTGTCAGCTGCTTTTATTCAGGGGTTTTGTCCCAGCAATGAGAAGGTAAGTACAACAATATGCACCCCTTTTCCTTTATCCATCTGCACATTAATGCACATCTAAGATGATTCAATTTCCTATCTATTATGAATTTTGCAGCAATTAGTATACACATGCAAGTTTATCTTTCACCAAGTATTAAGTTCTCTGTGTATCAGCCCAGGACTGGTATAGTTATATATTGTTCAATTTTAGCCTGTTGTGAAACCTTGACACTGATTTCAATAGTGGCTGAAATAGTTTACATTCTCAACAACAATGATTAAGAGTACCCTTTACCCCACATCCTAGCCAATGTTTCTTGTCATTAAGAATGCTAAAATTATATGCAACAAACATCCAGATGCAAAAAAATGAAACTGATAGAAAGTATAGCGGTAATAGGCAAGCTTGCTCTTGTATGTGAAGTTAAACACATCTACCTCTCATAGGATTGAGAACAACGGACTGAACTAAATATGGATATAAAATAGCTCACTAAAATAATTAATCAATGGATGTCATTGACATTAATATAAGTCAAAACTCATGAGAATACATATTCTTCTAAGTGTATATGATACATAAATGAAAATAGCCCCTATCCTTGTGTCATAAAACAAACAGCACACTTTTAAAGACTGTAAATCATATAGTATCTTCTCTGATTACACTGTGATCAAACAGAATTAAATAATACACAGACAAAAGAAAAAATAAATACCACAGGAGAAGAGCTTATTAATCTTTGAGAAAAAGCAGTGAGTTCATAATATATGCATGAATATACAATTACACATGACCTGAACTGACATAAATTTTCTGAGGACAAAACAAAATACATAGAATTGGAGGAATATAATATTGTAAATTTAAAAATATTTTTATTTATTTATTTGAAATCAGAGGGAGGGAAAGAGAGAGAGGATGACATGCCAGGCTTTCCTGCTACTACACACAAACTCTAGATGTATATGTCATATTGTGCATCTGAATTTTTATGTATATTGCTGAATCAAACTCAAGCCATTAGGTTTTGCAAGCAAGTATCTTTAACCAGTGTGTCACCTCCAAGCCATAGTATTACTTAGATTTAATAGTATTTATATTTAGAATCACTCATATAATTATGGAAAAAGCTATCTGAACTGTAGTTAATTAAATAATGAAATAATTCTTCCATAATTTACAGACCATGAACAACCTGTTTTATATATCAAAATATATACTACTATATTCATGTTGTAATATGCTATTTAAACTTCAGAAACCTAGTAATGTACATATGTGAAATTTTCCAATATATATATACTACTATATTCATGTTGTAATATGCTATTTAAACTTCAGTAAACCATATGTAAATTTTCCACTACTATATTCATGTTGTAATATTTTTAAACTTCAGAAACCTAAATGTACATATGTGAATTTTCCAATATATACTACTATATTCATGTTGTAATATGCTATTTAAACTTCAGAAACCTAGTAATGTACATATGTGAAATTTTCCAATGAAGGCAAATAGCTATATATATATATATATATATATATATATATATATATATATACACACACATATATACACACGCACATACACACACACACACACACATATATCTACACATATATATATATATATATATATATATACACACATATACATTTTCACTTTTTTAAAAATATATTTTATTTATTTATTTTAGAGAAAGAGGTAGAGAGAGAGAAGGACTGAATGCATGCCAAGGCCACCAGCCACTGCCAACGAATTCCAGATGCATGCACTACTTTGTGCATATGGCTCACATGGGTCCTGAAGAACCAAACTAGGATCCTTTGGCTTTTCAGGCAAACATATTAACTGCTAAGCCACCTCTCCAGCCCCTACATTAGTACTTTTAATGTACGAATGTGTCATCTCTGTTTAAATGGAGATTATATACAAGAATAATATCTCTGAACTATGAAATGAACTTGAATGTTTATGACACTTATAAAGTACATGACTTCAGAGAAAAAAAAAAAAAAAAGCATAACCTTTCCTGTAAATTAGTGTAGCAGACAGCTTCAGGTTCACTGAGATGAACTTCCAGACCAGGGACAGTTACAGAAGAAGGATTTATTGAAGCTTACAGATCCAGGGGATATTCCATAATGGCAGAAGAAGCTGGCCTGCTTTCACAGGACCAAACACAGAGAGCAAAGCCAAAAGCCAAGAGCCACATAGCACAGCACACTTCAGGAACTCCAGCTAGGCACACTTTGCATATCTTTAGACTGAAATCCTAACCCTTCCACCACACCTTAAGATCCACCTAGTGACACTGCCTCCAGCCAGGTGTGTTCAGATGCAAACTATAAACTAATAAAACACTGAATACATCAGGGGACATCTATTCAAACTACCATAGTTAGAAAAACTATCTCTCTCTCTCTCTCTCTCTCTCTCTCTCTCTATATATATATATATATATATATTTCATTTTACTAAAATCTTGAAAATTTTGTTACTAATGTGATATCTGCTTTCTTTTTACATTTATCCAGCTTTCAAATTACAATTCATTTCTCCCATTTATGACTTTTAGATACAGTCATATGATCTTTAACCTAAATATAATTGAAAAGTAAAATTTTTTGGCATTGGGAATTTGAGACATTCACATTCAGAAAAGCAAATATATTTTATTCCTGGACACCCAAATCTATTGCCAGTTGATTGTTTCTATTATAATAATTTATTTCTTTCATATTGTTAATGTTTCTTAAGTGTGAAGTCCTTGAGGGATCACATGCTACTGTTACTGTTTTATTTCAGTTTACTTTTGTTTTGATAATTATCCATACTACAAATACTATTTTGTTTGGTTATTTTTGTATTTATCATAAATGCTTTTTTATTGTAGTGTTACAATGCACTAAAACATAATATGATACAAATTTACCTCTTGTTCTGCTGGTTGATTTCATAGTCTGCAGGGTCCCCTGCTTATTCATGCTGTTGGTGACCATTGTCTTCCAGCAGTTCCCATAGAGCTCTCCAGCACAATGAAGGCTAACAAGAAAGGAACTAGTTTCCCTTTTGGTTCCAGCATGGTATTCCCATGTCCTGTGACCACAGCCAACAGCTCACCATGGGGGTTGGGTCAATTCTGGGCCTCAGATTTACTGGCCAGAATCTTTGGTTGTAAGGTAAAGCTTATTCCACCTCTGTTGGGAATCTATCAACCCCTTTATTGATGGTTCTATCTTGTAGAATGCTAGGCACAAGGATTCTAGGAACTTATTCATGTTGTCTTAACTTATGTGTAATTCCTCTCTGGCCTCCCCACCCCCTAACCCCTCCAAGCCCCTCCACCCACATAAGCTGCCCTCTTCTACCTTGTCAAGTATTACAGTATTACTGTTTGTATTCATTTTATTTGTTTATTTTGCCTTATAGATTAAGTTAAGTTTTCTTTTCTTTGAGTATATTGTCTAAGAATGGAGAGAATGGATACCCTCTGCTGATGCCTGAGTTTAATGAAAATATTTTTCAGTTTATGTCTACATATTATGCTGTTGGCTAAGGGTGACCAAAGAAACCAATGCATACTACAATGATATTTGCATATCTATGTTTATCATAGCACTAGTCACAATAGCAAAGCTTTGAATCAGTCTTTATGTAGATCAAATAATTCATGAATAAAGAAAATTGGATATATATGTTTACCAAACTCTTATCCAACCCTAAAGAACAATGCTATCATGAAATTTGAAGGGCAATAAATGAAATTACAGGTACTTTACTTGAAATAATATAGGAACAGGACAAATATTACATTTCTCTAATAAATGAGTTCCAGACTTTATGTACATACATAAAAACATTTATATACATGACATGAAAATAAAAGTGAGACTTTCTAGAAATAGAAATGGTAATCATTAGAGAAGGGAGAAAAGAGGGTCTGTTGGGTGAATATGTTCCATATATCTAATATATTTAAATGAAAATGATTTGTCAAGCTCATCACTATCCCCAAACATACCCAAAAAATGAATGAAAACCAGCGGTAAGAAACATATAGGAATTAAGCCATATTTAAAGAATTTGGACATTTTTCATTACAAAAAAAAATGACCTTTCTCCTGATCAATGTGCACACCCCCATGCAAATAAGAAGAAGTAAACCAGGCATGGGAGCTCACACCATTAATCCCAGCACTCAGAAGGCAGAAGTAAGAGGATAACCATGAGTTCAAGGCCACCCTGAGACTACATAGTGAATTGCAGGTCAGCCTGGGATAGGACTGAAACCCTACCTCAAAAAAACCAACAAACAAACAACAACAACAAAAACAAAAAAAAAAATAAGCAGAAGCAAAGCCTTGCTGTATTTTATGAAGCTCAGAAAATGCAAAACTTAATTTTCTCTCTTGAATGAGGAAACTAAAAACACATCTCTTTGAATGCAGAATTGTTATTTCTTGAGGATGGAAAGGAGACAGTAGAAATAGATGGATACTGGATAATAGTTACCTGTGAATAGAAAAAGTAAATTTTATTGTTTCCAATAACACATTTTCATTTGATCAAGAACTAAAGGGGAAGATATAAAACATAATGACATGAAAATGCTAAACTCTATAATGTTTAATTTTTTATAAGCTTGAAATTAACAAAAATCATAGCATGCATGGAAATGTTTGTATAAGAGATGAGAGATACACAGAGAGAAAAAGAGGGAGAAGAAGAGGGAGTGTGAGAGAGAGAATAACAACAGTAACTGATAACGCTTCTTTGCAGCTAAATACAGAAGAAAGATGATAATAACTATGATTCTTGAGGTCAGTTCCCCTCAAGCAACTTTTTCTTTCATCAGCTGGATTTGTTTTATCAACCATATACTCCAATTTCATGCTCAGACTGACAGTGTTTATGCTGTGATATTTTATGATATTTACCATACATTGTACAGTATTCACATACAAATCTGCAATAATAAATATATTCACTGACATGACAAAATCTTCACAGTTGAATAGTATTGTAAGGAAAACTGTCTATATCTTTGAGGTTTTTTTTCATTTTTGTTTTTATAACCAAATAGAGATACTAATCTGTTGTTTTTCATACTGTGTTGTGAAGACCATTTATATGATTATGGAAGTCAAAAGAAAATCTTAAAAGTTACTCTGAGGGATTTATGCATAAATTATGTTTGGATGTAAACTATTAGAAGTATCATTCAAATATGTTTGCTTTAACTTTGCCAATTCAATGAATATTTTAACGGAATCTTTTGATGTCTGTAATATTTGAAAGCTCCCTCATGGTTCATGAAGTTATGTGTATCTTCCATGGAATTAAGAATGTAGAAAAAAGAGACGTATCTTCTTATCAACTACTTTAAAAACTCAACCCAACTCCCAGTCTATAGATATTCTCGAGGTTATTAATTCTTAAAATATTGTTTGTGTGTGTATCTGTGTGTGAATTGGCAAATCAATTTGCAAAAGCAAACTAATGCCAGACACTTGTACCACTTTTTGGTGGTAGTAACGAGTGGCTTAGGAATTGAGCCTGGGCTGACAGGCTTTTGCAAGAAACTGCCTTTAACCACTTAGCCATCCCCCTGCCTGTCAAAAGTATCTTTCAGTCTAACAGTTCAGCTAGTGTTACAGACACCTTATTATAGATGCTTAGTAATTATATAGCTTCATGTAATACCTTGGAAAGAAACATAGGTAAGTCTCTGCACAGCTGTGTCTGTGATCACTCCTAAAATGATGGAAGAGTATAGCCCACAGCCTCTTTGTGCTACTTTTCTTGTCTTTTTCCTCCTCATCTTTTATCTCTCCTAAAAATCAGAATGCTACTCCGAGTTAAGCATGACCATTCCTTTTAGAATCAACTAGCACATATTCTATCCTTGAGATTACATTTTAATTTTGAATTCCCCCTTAACGAAGAGCTCCAAGAAAATATCATTTTGATCTCTCTGCAAAGAACAGAGCTTAGTAACATTGAAGTCATTCTTAAAGTGATGTTGAATGAACAAATTTACATATATTTTTTTCCAACACATTTATTGAGAACACTTGTTAGAAATCCACAAAGAAGCAATCCCTGACTATACTACAAATTACATTATTTTACTTCTAGTATCCTTCAAATCTTTCTCCACTTGGTATAAGCAAACTAAAGCTCTTAGTAGGTAAAAAAGATCATATATATATATATATATATATATATATATATATATATATATATATATTATATATAAATGAGTATTATGTTATAGATACATCATGATGAATTATTTTGAATAAAACTTTATGACTATTCTCATTTTTAGTGATTAAAGTCTCCAAGGTTTATTGCTATAACACTTGTCCATATCTTTATTTAGAAATCTATTGTTTTCAAATTGTTTAAAAAAATAGAAGACAAGAATTTCCACATAAACATATTACTTAAAATGAGTATTTAGATCTGAATTTATTAACATGTTTTGAAACTGGATATTTGAATGTAGATGAATAATTTACTATGAAATTTCATCTTCAGTGTCCTCATTGCATAATAATAGTAACTGTGAAATAGTATAAATCAATGGTCATAATTACTTAATAAGGTATGTGCATTTAAGAACAGTGTATAGCAAACCTTAAATATGTACTATTTAATTTTATAATTTCACATCAATGGGGGTAGAAACATTAATTTGAAAGTCATTTCTTGGCTGGAGGATGGCTTAGCAGCTAAAAGGTCCTTTCTATGAATTCCAGATTAGATTGGGCTACAGTGGCACCCTACCTCAAAAAACCTAAAAAAAAAAAAGCATATGACATACACATGGAATTCAAATCAGAATAATTGTGTGTACATTTATATGTGCATGGTTGATTTCAAACACGGGAGTTTCTGTTTTACATTTGTTGGTATGTTGTGGTGTGAGAACATGTATCTTTACTTCCTTGGATATAACTTTCAAATCTATGATGATTCTTAGTAACATTGGACAATCCTGCCTAATTCCTGTCTTCAAATAGTATGAATAATAGAACATGGTAAGTTGGACTTTTTCTATTAAGAAAAGTATGATGGATATCATTACTAATGTCCTTATTCAAGAAAGAAAATGTGAGAATGGGGGTGTGGGGGAGGAAGGGCATGAAGGAGGAGAAGAGGAAGATTCAAGTAGGATAGGATGGAGGTCAGTATATCCTTCATATACATGCTCTGATGAGCTAATTTGTACTAGGTCTGAATTCCTGAAGGTTCTAACACCAAACAATGCATCACATATTGGTTTAAAAAAAAAAAAAAAAAAAAAAGCCTTTAAATTGTGGGTTTTAGCAGGACTTTTTCAAAATGAATAGTGGAAAGAAATATGATACCTTTTCCTAAATTTAATAATAGTTTTAATTAATTGTAAGGGTAAAATAGTTTGCATTAAATTTAGTCATTAGGGTGACTTTAAATATTTAAAATGTATACATTAATATTTAGATGGAAAGTTAGATTTTTAAAAAATTTTTTTGAAAGTTACATTTTAATTGGATTTCTATTATTCTTATCAATTTTCTGTAGTGTTTTTCTACTTTAAGAAATTTGCTAACTTTATCTTTTTGAAAAATACTGGCCGGGCGTGGTGGCGCACACCTTTAATCCCAGCACTCGGGAGGCAGAGGTAGGAGGATCGCCGAGAGTTCGAGGCCACCCTGAGACTACATAGTTAATTCCAGGTCAGCCTGGACCAGAGTGAGACCCTACCTTGAAAAACAAAAAAAAAAAAAAAAAAAAACAAAAACAAAAAATACTGAAAAAATTTACTCAGCATTTAAATTATACACTCTCTCAGAGTGATAAGTATCTCACTTGTGAGCCACCAGGACCTTAAAAATATTTATATTTATATGCCTAACCACATTTGCATTCTTTGTTTAATTGTATTCTTTTAGTTCTCCATTTGTTACAGGTTAATATCAGTAATTCATTATTTTCTGAGAAATAATTTATTATCAATGATGAAAATGAAAAGAAGTTTTAGCTGAATATATAACTCCTTTTAGCATCAAATAAATACAGAAACATTTAAAACATAATCATTCGTAAGTTAATCATGTTATTAATCATTTTTGTAATTTTAAAAGGATATTGTATACCTTTTACAGTCTTAGAAATCCATATTAAATTTATAAGTAAATATATTATCATTTTAAAAATAAATATCAAATTTTAATTCATAAAATAAATTATTACAAATTGAAACATAAATATATCTTTCAGTCCTATATCAGATTTTAACTTATATCCTGTCTTATTTTAATATCATTGTCACTACTGATCTTTTTTTATATATCTGGAAATCTTTTCTTAAACTTTAATTAAAACACTACTTAAAGACATTATTATGTCAATTAAATAAAATAAGTAAGATTTAGTATTTATTAATATTATTCAAAAAATTGACACTTTATATAATCAATAAATGCCTGTATAATGATGTATTATATTATATGCTGCTATATTTGATAACTTTTCATAATTGTTTCCATGAGACCATATTATTTCTATTTGTTGTTAAAATAGCTACTCATTCATTTGTTTCATTGGCTATCTCTAATATAGTTTAGCATTTATAATTAATTTTCCTTTGTGAATATTAAAATGTATTCTGGTTTTATGTTTATTTTTTTTTAAATTGCCTAGATATCTATTATTATACTTTTAGGATGGACTGACTTTCCCATTAAGACACTTTTACCCAAATATCCAGTCCCACTGAGTCTACTTGATATTCAAACAATTTTTTAGGAAAAATAAGTTTTGTTTTTTCCTATCTTGCAGCTCAAACAATGGCTTTGGTTGAGGTGAGGGAGATGGTAGGCTGTTGAGGGATTATACAAAACTAATGATAACATGAATCAGTACCATAAGAACCTTCTTCGTGGATGTCATTCTGTAGGACACATCCCTCATTGAGAGGGGTGGTAGAAAAGACCCAGACAAGAGTGGCCTGCAGAGGATGAAGAAAGCATAACCCTGAAATTACAGACTTTGGCAGGTCAATCCCCGATGCAGAGTTGGGTTGCCCCCTAAGTGAGCTGTTGGCCAGGGAGACCAATGATGTCCCCAAAACAATTTGGGCCATTACCATAACACTTGGTTACCTGCCAGAGTTAAAGATAAGATTCTATTGCTGAATATAGCACAAGGTATAGTCACAGAACCTCAAAAAACCATGCTGTACCTGTGACAGAAACCAGTTCCCTCCAAGTTAGCTCTCATAGTGTTGGAAAGTGCTAAGGAGCTGCTGGGGAAAAATGGTTACAAATAGCATGAATTAGCAGGAGATCCTGTAAGGTATGAGATCAAATAGCTGAGCAAGAAATATACACGTGTGCAATAGTGGATAATCAACTGTCCTCTGCTTGGAAATGAGATCTGCTCAGTGGAAGAAACCTCACACCTGGTCCTCAGAATCACATCAGAATATCCCATGAGTATGAAATTCATAGACTCCAAGAGAGAACCTTCATTGCTCTTTGGCTAAGAAGAGTTAGTACACACCTCAAAAAGTCCCACAAGTAGTTATGCTTATCACCTTTAATCCAACCTGCTCTCACTTTTGATTAAATGATCTGTTTTATTTTACAGATGACAGAGAATACTGAAAGATTCCGGATTATCAACACAGCAAGGAAACATAGCCAACTCCCTACCTTGAGATAGGTCATGTTACAATATCTGCTAGAGAAGATGTTATTGTAGAGGAGGCAGAGACAAGAGTACTATCCCTGTTAACGTGAAAACCAGTTCCAGGGAGATGGGGACAGACACTGCCATCACAAATATCACATCAAAACAGAGACAGAGTCACGAAACACTAAATCAGATTTCTAACACACTGTTAAGGCTTAGGAAATATTGTGGGGAAAAGGGCAGACAAATTTTAAGAGCCTCTGAGTGGGTGGGATTTAACTGAGCCATGGTACCCCCACCCCCACGACTCATGGAGGCCTTCAGGCTCAGATTGAACACCAATAATCCACAGAGTAGGGCCTGCAGTGGAATGGGAGGCAGGGAGGGGGTGTATAACAGTATAACCTTTTAAAACAATAAAATTTAAAAAAAAAAAAAAAAAAACTCTTGTGAAAGAGGAGAGAACAGAGAGACAATAATATTCATATCTTAATGTGACAACTATTCACTACATTTGGCCTAAAATATAAAATATTAATTCATGATATAATAATATTGTCATTTTCATAAAATACACATAGGCCTACCCAAATTCTTAATGTCACTGTTTTCTGGTACTGTAGTTTCTATAATCACCACTGTAAAGGGAAATTTAATATAAAGATCTCCAACAAGCACATAAGATTAAAATTTTACATTTGGTACTTATGCATTATCCTGAAAAGAAAATACATTGTAATAAGTATAATTAAATGGCTTGTAGTATACATTCAAATAAAATGCACTAAAATGAAAAACAAAACTGCGAAATTCCAGAAAATGAGACTTTCTCCCACTTACATGCTGTAAGCATAGTGACTGTGCAGCCCTGTGGACTCTGAGGGATTCCTCTCTGATGTCCTCTTTACTTTTCCTCTCAGAAGTGGTAGCATGGGTTTTCTGATTGAAATGAAGCCCTGTTTTATTAATACATGAGGCAAAAATGATTTCTTTGAGCTGGATAGTCTGTTTCTACCTCTTCTCCTTTTAGATTGTCCTACACACAAAGTCCTTGGCACTCTTCTCCAGGCTGTCTTGGAATACTCAGACCTAAGCATCATTTTATTCCTCATTATCACTCAGCTCCTTTCCAGGACCAGGGTGGAGATTGTCTCAGGACCTGCACATCATTTGGAAATCCAAATGAATACAAATGCATACCTTCTCCAGAGACTTCAAACGAAACTGTATTATATCTACTTTGTGATTTCCTATTTTCCTATCTCGCTGAAAAAAGTTTGCTATCTTTCAAATCAAAGAAAATTGTAATTATTTCACTGTGAGTCTTACAGTAGACAGAATTTTTATATACATTTATTAAGCTTCAGTGCTAAGTATAAACATTGTAAATGTTTTAGCATATATATGGTCTTTCTCCTGTTATTTCTATGAGAGAATATGTTTATGTTAAAATTGTATTTAATTATATAAATACTACTTACTGTCTTTTAAAATATTTTAATCACTTGAAATGACCCCTGGGGATGGTGAGGTCTCACAGGGCGATTTTACAACCTCATCATCCTCCTTGCAAAGTCAAGAAACATGAAGGGGAAGCTAGCAGGGGCTACCTGTGGAGCTGCTGAACAGGATACAGGCAGGACTTCATGAGCTGAAACATTTCAGAACGGAAATCTCAACCTCTCAGATGACAGGATTAAGGGCACAGAGCAACACGCACTCTTAGGGATTCTGATTCTGGCTTTATAAGGTTATCTGTTTGTTTCAATTTCCACACTTGCATTGAATGTTCATATTGCTCAGTTGAATTTTAGGATTTTGCTAGTAAACTGTTCTACCCAGCCAACTAGAACACTAAAAAAAGGGGAAAACTGAGAGTATTTCCTATAAAATTGGGTCTGAACAAAGATGCCCATACTCATTACATATGTTCCATAGTGTTTAAAGTCCTCTGTAGAACAGAAACATAAGAAGGCAGGAAAGGGAAAAAAAAATAATATGCATATAGCATGACTTTATACTGTTACATACTTGTAATCCACACAGACACACCTGAAGCTAACAAGCACTTTCAATAATGCTGAAAGATATAGGATCAACATTCAAAAATCCATAGTTTTCATATATATATCAATAATGAATTTGTAGAGGAAGAAGCCAGAAAAAAATAACATTCACAATAGCTCTGACAGAGCACCTAGGAGTAATCCCAATGAACGAAGTAAAAGTACTCTAAATCAAAACTTTAAGACATTAAAAAAAAAAAAAAAAACATAGTAGACAATAAAATCCCTTCCATGCTCCTGGGTTGGCAGAATTAATGCCATGTAAATGGCTACCTTAACCTACAGCGAGTTTCAATGGGTTCCATAGGATAATTTTGTGGTAATAAAGTGCTATTTCCTTAGTGGATTGAGCAAAAAAGATAATCATATGATGCAACAAATGTTTACATGTGATGTAAATAAAGGAAGTTATCTAAAAATTCAAACTCTAACTCCTAAAACACACCAGCCGTATGTTTTCATTCTTCCATATCAACCACAGTAGATGTTTCAGACTCCAGTACATCCACAAGGGGCTAACAAAAGAGCTTTCAAAATGAGTACACTGCTACTCAGTAAGATCCATACTACCAAGAAAAGCTCACAGAAAATTGTGATTTAAGAATGAGCAAGATGATGACACTTGTACACTTCAGTCTCCTCTTCTCTCCTTCCCTTTCCTCTCCTCCCCCTCTCTTCCCCTTCCTTCATGACTTCTCCTTCAATTACCATCAATGCATTGAAGTTACAGATACAGGTACAACTTTTGCATCCAGCTTTACTTGTCTTCTGGGGTTCCAAACTGGTTTGCAGGCTTTCACAGTATATGCTTTAGCCACAAAGCCATCTCCTTAGCCCATTTATTAAAATAAATAAATAAATAAATAAATAAATAAATAAATAAGTAAATAAATAAAGTCTTTTCCTTAGATTTACCTATTTAATACAAACTCTATAATCTCTCTTACTATTACAAGGTATAGGTAATGAGGGCTGTGGAGATGGCTGAATAGTCAAAGGTGCTTACTTGCAAAGCTTGATGGCTTGGGTTGTCCTAAGGTTTGATTCCCCAATACCTACATAAAGCCAGATGTACAAATTGGTACATGCATCTGGAGTTCATTTGCAGTCCTAGCATATCCATTCATTCATTTTCATTTTTTCTCTCTCTCTCACTCTTTCTGCTTTAAAATTAATTAATTAAGAAATTGGTAGTGAGATGTTAAAACTTATTATTTTTATTTAATGCTACTCTGTCAAAAAAATCTTCCATTGTTATCAAACAATTTTTGATTCCCTAAAAATCCATGTGCTACTACTCCCTCAGAAGCAACCTCAGAGTATGGTTGTCAGGAGTATCTGAAGTGAGACAACAGGAGCTAGTAATCCTTTTACCAATGGTAAACCTCATTACACTTCCCTTACTGAGCATGGAAATAAGCAAAACTTAAAGTGCTTTAAAGTATTCAGTTGAAAATGACAGATATGCATTACTATCAAAAAAATCATCCTAACACCAAATAGAACAAATTCCCATTGCAAAACATAGAGTCTTGTTAATGACAGCAATAAGAACATTAGAAAAATATAACAGAAAAATACATTGGTAAAGCAAAGCTGTTACATAAAAGGACAACATAAAAGGACATTTTAGTAGTATATTGAAAGAGGGAAATTAGGAAAATTGAAATAAGATACTATAGATACTATTTTTTAGTATTTACTTTTACAGCTTCATCGCTAATTCTTCAGGGTTTAGAACTATCAGCTACAGATATAAATTTCTGGAGGTAAAACAAAATACTATGAATGAATTTTCTTTTGTGCCAATTGAAGTTAAACCAGTCTTAGGCCCTTAACTGAAAATAGGAAAAGAATAGTTGAGGGCTGGAGAGATGGCTTAGCGGTTAAGGCGCCTGCTTCCTAAGCCTAAATACGCTGGTTCCATTCTCCAGCGGTTCCCATCTCCAGATCCCACGTTTAGCCAGATGCAAAGTGACGCAAGGGCACAATGACACACTTGTCCACAAGGGGGCACACGCATCTGGATTTTGTTCACAGCAGCTGAGAGACTGCTGGCTCGCCCATTCTCTATCTGTCTCCTTCTACCCTCTCTCTCTCTGTCTCTCTCTGTGTCTCTCTCTAAAAATAAAAAAATAAATAAATAAATATAAAAAAATAATAGTTGAGAAGACTCAATTTCTTTCTTCTACACAAAAGCATAGTGTTTGTTATGTTAAATAGTCACTATAACTTCATTTATCAAGGAGCCAGTGCAGGTTTTTAATTTTTTTATTTGTGTTATAATACTGTTTTTTGAAGGAAATAACTTGAAAGCTATGTAAGTTGGTTCACAATTTTTTTATCTGTAGATATCATATGATTTAGGTATTACTTCAAGAAGGTGAATGTAGAGACAGAAACATAAGACTATTATTAGAGGACAAGGTTTTAAAATATCCCTTTTATATGATGCACTTTTTAAAACTCATAAAAAGAAGGAAACTAAATAAAAATAGAAGATATGCTCCTTAGCAAAATATTTTTTTCTTTTCATGCAAAGGCAACAAAAATATGCAACAGCAGTAGAAGAAATAGAAAACCAATGCGTCATCTCAGCAGATTGCCCATGACTTTCATTTCCTACTAGCACTTAATGTGTAAAAATCAGCAGCTTTTTATGTATCCAACTTCCCAAAATTTAGCAAAACCACAGATAAAACAAAACCAAAAAATAGTACTTCTTTGAAGCTAGAGTGTAAATTTTAACATATGATAATAGGAAACAAAAAATACAGTTTATTCTTTGAAATATTCTGGCTTTTAGGCATGATTTGTGGTGTGGAAATGCCTAGCACTTTGCCTACACTACAATCCCTATTTTACAATCAATCAGTTGATCACAGATGGATGGTGCTTCTCCTTTGTAGCAGAGGAAAATTGCTAATTTGGCAATTGTGCTTCTGCAAAGCAGCTGTGATCACATCCTCCTGAGCATAGAAAATATTTTCTCCCAGATTGGTGGAAAACTTTCATCAGGGAAAACTTCAGAAACAGCTAAATATGCATATTTTATAATTTACTCCAATATATTTTTGCATCATTGGGTTGCATATTGCAAATCAGCAAGAATAAAGATCATACTGGCACTGTTATTCTTAAAAACTGTGTTGCAATAATCAACTTCATCATATACTGTTTAATAATCAATATACTTCATTTGAACTTATCTGGCAATCCTAAAGAGAGAAGGAGGCAAGTCAAGACATGGTGAAATGGGAAATTCCATAAATACCATCTCTCTATCACTATAGAATTTATATTTTATTTAAATTATTATAGAATTTTCTTACTCCCCATGAAATATTAGGAGAAGATGGGCCCAGTAGGAAAGCATTTACTACATATTCTTTTCTAATATTTATTTTGAATTTAAATTTATTTTGAAATAAAAGCTCAAAATTATTTATAGATGGTTAAATTAGCTTTGCATCCATCTATCATAAATCCATGAAAATAACAAAACCATATTTATATGTACTGAACAGCCTTTTAAAGAGTCAGTTTTGAGAAGGTAAAATTTCAGTGACAAAATGATTTAGAAAGTCAGTTTCTTCCATCAATGCTGACTGTGCATTCAAGAGTCTTCACAAACCCATCATCATATCTGAAGGCATGATTCTTCAAATCTTAAAGTGGTTCAATTGTTTGCATCACTTTTGTAGAGTACAATAATGATTTATGTTTTGTGATAATCCAAACAATCTTCTTATGTTGCACTCCATCCTTTTTAATATTACACACACATACACCTACACACACGAGATGGTAAATATAAACTAGGTCAGTTTACTGAATCATATGATGTAAGTTTCATAACATGAGAAAGGTAGGGTATCCCAACCACAGTGTTTGATTGTTAATTACATACTGTGTATACTGTGTGAGTACGACTTATATACCACTGACACTGTGAGAGTATGAAGCTTGCTGTACTTACACACTGAGTGTAAAGCATGCCTTTGCACACACTCTGTGAATATGAATTATATACTATTTACACTGTATGAGTATGAAGTGTGTCCTCCCTTCATGGTGAGAGTGAAGTATGGTTCTACATACACTGTGTGAGTATTAAACCTCCCCTGCCTACATGGTGAGTATGACGTGCATCCCACATATACTGAGAGTGTGAGGGGCTCCGAACCTGACATGGTTTCACTATTCAGTGTCCCTGTGATTACTGTTGGCATGCAAATGAAATGATCTCCATCAAACTCTTGAAATCCATGGGGATTGACACTTGGACTGACTCAGAAAAATGTCAAAGGTTAATTTAGACCTGAGACAATCCACTTACTGATATGTCTTAAATCCTTTTATATATTTTATTTTCAAACAACAACAACAAAAAAAAAAAACAAGCCTTCTTTCATATACCACTGACCCAAACATACTTCATTAGTTGTTCAGAATCATACTTCTTCAATTGTGCAATCTTTACCTTTCTTCCTATATGCCCTCTGGAGTGTCCTTTGAACATATAATGTATAGAATTATCCCATATATTTGATAGAATCCTAAGAGAAGCATTCCTGAATTAACTTATAAGTTCCTCCAAAAATCCATGACTATTTTAAATGACCATAATATTTTTACATGTATAATAACTCTGAATCAAAAATTCATTTCTAACTGAAATATATAGTATTAGTCCTGTGTGAATGATGAATTTACCTTTTTTTTTTTTTTTTTTTGAGAGAGACACGGAGAGACAGACAGAGAGAGAAGGAGAACTAGACAGATAGAGAATGGGCGTGCCAGCAGTCTCTCAGCTGCTGTGAATGAAATCCAGATGCGTCCGCCCCCTTGTGGGAAAGTGCAGCATTGTGCCCTTGCGTCAGTGCATCTGGCTAAATGTGGGACCTGGAGATTGGAACCGGGTTCTTAGGCTTAGTAGTCAGGCACCTTAACCACTAAGCCATCTCTCCAGCCCTGAAGTTACCTTTTTGTTGTTAGAAAAGATCCATCCAAAAACAGATGAAGGGAAGAATTCTTTTATATTGGCTTACAGTTTTGAGGCAGTGATTTTTTATGGCAGAGCAAAGTATGGTTATAGCAGAGATTGGACATCACCTTTGCCACAGCAGGTAGAAAATAACAGCAGGAGAAGGAGCCCACTTTTGGCAAAAGGAAGCTGGCTCTAACAGCCCAAAGCTAATCACTAGAATCACACTTCTTCCAGCAAGCCTCCCCCTCCCATATTGCCATCAGATGAACACTAGAGTTGATGGGAAACATATGATTTAAACAACCACAATCTTCCATGCCGCCACAAACTCATGAACATCCATGATGTAAAATGAAATACACTCTGTCCAACTTTTGAGGATCATTCCCAATGGGATGCGGGTAGGGAAAAGGGAAAAGAAGGTACCAACTCATGATGTATCCATATGGAATATGTTGTTAATAACAATAATAATAATGGAAAAAGTATTATGATGACAAGAAAAAAAGTACCTGTTGATTTTTCGATCTCAGTTCTGTTCAAATGTCTATATAGTCCAAGATCTGTTAACTCTGAGCCTGTAAAATGCAAAACACACAATGGTAAAGGATAAACACTTGCCCTGCAAAAGGTGACTTTGCAAGAATGAACCAATGTGAGATCTAAAACAAACAGGGCAAATATCAAAACCTACATTTCTATTTCCATCTGAGACTCACTTAAGTAATTTAGGTTCTAATTCCATTCCTCCAGCTGGGATGCTCACAGCCTGGGGAACAATCCATTCTGGGCCAATATCTCTCCTTGGCAGTCATCACAGTTCTGGAATCTCAATAATCCTTAAGCCTCCAGTGCAACCTAATGTTCATACTCACAGCTCCATCTGGCTTGCACAGAAGGACTCCAACCATTCTGTGTAACATTTCCCAGTGGCTATCTCCAACAAAGCCAATTGCAAATCCAATGACACTTTCTTTACATTTGCCATACTACTGTAGTACCAGGAAGGCTACCAAATTGTTAATCCAGAGGGATATAAAGCTAGATTGTTAGAGCAGGTGAACTCCTTCAGTATTCTTCTCCACAACTTTCAAGTGTCAGTATTATTCCTGCTGTTCCAAAGCAGAACAGCTGGCCCAATCACAATGTTGCAGCTGAACTGGTACTGACTCCAGTCAAACAAACAAACAAACAAACAAACAAAAAACCTTTCATTTGTTTCTCTGCCAAATCCATCTACTCACATCATTCCATTTCTTTTAAATTCAGCTCTGCACATGTTCTCACAACACAGGCAAAATGCAAGAAGCCTCTCACTCAAACTATGTGAAACCCAGTCAGGGCAATACTCTTTTTTTTCCCCCTAACAAGCCAAACCTGCAGTTCATAGTTCTTCCTGCACTTAAGTCTCTAATCCCTGACCAGAATGGTCCATCAAAAAATCTGTTTACAACACTTCAAGGAGGTTTAAAATACTTCCATATTCCTCCTAAAAGTCATTTCCAAAATGCACAAGACCACATAGTCAGGTTTCTAGCATCAATAAGTCCACTCCTTTGTCACCGATTATCTATTATAAGTAACTTCTCATTTCTGGGACAACACACAGCCAAAAATAGTTGATGGAGAAAAGTTGTTTATTTTGGCTTATAGTATTGAGGAGGAGTTTCATGGTGGTAGGTGAAACCATGGCATAAGTAGAGGCTGGACATCATGTCTTCAACAGCAGTTAGAAAACAGAAGCAGCCTATTATTGAAGGGGGATCCGGCTATAACATCCCTAAGCCTGATCCAGTAACATACCTCCTCTAGAAAGGCTCCATCTCCCAAATTGCCACCATCTGGAGACCAAGCATTCAGAACACCTGATTTTTATCAGGGAGACCTGATTCAAACCAACACCAACACACTAGACAACCTTTCATACTTTATATGATTACCTGTAATTTAGTGATTTCTCCTACAAACTTATCAAACAGTCAAAATCACCTACTAAATATCTCAAGGAATTTAACACATTAGAAGCTCAACACACCTTTTTTCCATCGCTATGATCCATCTATATCCTTTATATCTATATATGGGATACTCAATGACTAAATTATTTGGACCAGAATTCAAGGTCCCCATGACTACTACTATTACGACTGCTGCTACTGCTACCACTGCCAACTACCACCACTGCCATTTTATGACTACTATTGCTACTTATCCCTATATTTTTAGTATAAATTAAACATATTAATTCACTTTTATCTTTATGTTCTTTGTTAATTTTAGACATTAATTCATTTCCCTGCTTACAGTTTTTCTTTTGGTAGCCTCTTTAATTTTGACTCCTAATTACCTTCACTAAACACATAAAGCATTATTTCAAATCCTTGTACAAATGTGTTTTACATATCCTTATCACCTCTTTAATAAAGATAGTCTGGGGCTGGAGAGATGGCTCAGCAGTTAAAGCACTTGTCTGCAATATCTAAGTATGCAGCTTTGATTCTCCCATGTAAAGCCAGATGTATATGCATGTGAAGTTTATTGGCAGTGGCTAGTGGCCCTGGTGGGCTCATATTCTCTCTCTCTACCTGCCTTTTTGTCTCCCTCTGTCTCAAATAAATAAATAAAGAACTAAAAATTAAAAATAAATAAAGATAGTATTTCCTCATATATATCTGACCAACAACCCTGGAATCTGCCTTTGTCTATCCTATCTTCATGTTCCACACTATAGCAGCCAGCCAAGTAGTCCGTGTTAGTCTTGACACAGTGCCTCCACTCACACTGCTCTTCCTGCCCAAAACAACCTTCTCTCTGCTTGGTCCCATCTCATTTCCCAATTTTTAGTTTCCTGCTTTTCCTGGTGTTTCACCAAAGATTGATTAGGTTCTTACTTCTCGACTCCCACTGTGTGTGTGTGTGTGTGTGTGTGTGTGTGTGTGTGTGTGTGTGTATTTCTATAAAATATGAGGCTTTGATTAAATGTTCAATGAAATTTTAATTAAATTTGGTCTGTGTCTAGCTGGGATATAAACTGGTTTCAGAACATTAAGGGACAACCGGATATTATATTTCTTTTTTTATCAGCATAAGTAGCCTGGAATACAACATTCCACTTTCCACTTTGGAATGAATCTTTAAATTTCTCTGGACTTTGGTATCTTGTAAGTGCACTGATGATACATGTCCCCTGAAATATCATCACAAATTACATAATGCAGATATCCAATCTACTTAACAAATTCTATCCAGTTAGCTGTGCCACTGCTTGTTCAATGCATTAAATTATTGTAATGGTCTTCAGGAATCTACATCATTCAGATATTCTAGTACAGTATTTATAAAATGTCACATTGCTCTCAGATCTCAGTGCACATATGGAGTTGGGAATGTATCTCTGTGGTAGAGGAAGTACTTAGCATGAATGAGGCCTTGGGTTCAATTCTCATTACCTCCAGAAAACATTCTGTGCCTGAACATTTTATACCACAGTTGAGTGCTGTTTCTGAATATTTTTTTTTTCTAATTAGTGAAGAAAATGAAACTTTTTTGAAATTAAAAAACTTAATGACCATATATGATGTACCTGAAACTCTAATAATAGTCCAACAAAATATGACTGCTTCAGTGATTTTTTTTTTTATTGTTGTTGTTTTCTTTTTTGTTTTGTTTTGTTTTGTTTTGTTTTGTTTTCTAGGTAGGGTTTCACTCTAATCCAGGCTGACCTGGAATTCACTATGTGGTCTCAAGGTGGCCTTGAACTCACAATGATGCTCCTACCTCTGCCTCCCCCAGTGCTAGGATTAAAGGCATGCACCACCACCACCAGTTTGCTTCAGTGACTTTTATAATCTGGCATTAGTTGATGACTTTTCACTCTATTCTCTTACTTTCTATAAGTCAGACCAGTGAAGTGATTGAAATTGTGTTATGGACCACTTTCACTTTGTTTTATTTCATTTTGAGTTTTAAAATGGTACTAATTGGGCTTGAGAGAAGGCATAGCAGTTAAGGCACTTGCCTGCAAAGCCAAAGGACCCAGTTCCAATTCCCCAGGACCCACGTGAGCTAAATGCACAAGGTGGCACATGTACCTTGAATTTGCTTGCAGTAACTGGAGGACCTGATACACCCATTCTCTCTCTCTCTCTCTCTCTCTCTCTCTCTCTGTGTGTGTGTGTCTACTTTCTCTCTCTCTCTTATCAATAAATAAAAAAAATTACAACTTTAATAAAAAATGAAGTGAAAATTTTAAAAAGTGAAAATATTTCAGGAAGGTCTCTGTTCAGCATTAATTTTTCAGAGTCAGAGTTACGCATAAGTTGAAGGCAAAATGTCTTTTGGAGATGCGATCATCTAATACCTAATAGGCTGTGGAGGAAAAGTCATCAAAGAAGTTCATGTACATGGGTGGACAGGAAGCATCCATGTTTCTCCACATGGAAAACTCAAGAGGCTCCCTAATAACCTTAAAACATGATGGAATTCCTGCCCAAGTCCCCTTGGCCTAACAGATAGTAAGACAAAGTGCTCATTATAACTTTGATGGGAAGGTCATGTGCCACCATGCCTACCAGACTGTACTCATCAGGACTGAGCTGGTTCATTCAGCTCACAATCAGGGTAGATTAATCATGTCTTTTGTAGGGATGCCAGGGTACTGTGGATGTATTTCTAATAGTCTTTTACTGAACATTAATTGAAAATGTATTCATTCCAATAACTCCCAAAGTCTCATTTTTATAAAGCACAAGTTTCATGTCCTACATTCTGTCATGTAGGTCAGGTCCAAGTTCAATAAAAAATACTTCCGAACTCATTTCTCAAACACAGAGGCATAAGTCTAATTTCTCCAAGTAAGAGATAAGTTATCTGTCTTCCAACTTCCACGTGAAACAGTGGTACATAAGATCACTGCTGCTGACATTTCTATTTAAAGTAATGGGTCAGACAGGACATAGGCAGAAGTTCACATCAATCTTGAAATACAGCTTGACAGAAATGTGGGGCATTACTTGATCAGAACAGGAGGTCCTGAAATGGTATTCAGGCATCACGACTTTGTTTTCTGATCCATTTTTGCTCTCAGTAACTCCCAGGGCCATTAAAGTTTTCCCGTGTAGTTTTCAGCATGTTCTCCCTATGGACATGTGGCTGTTTATATAACGTACATTTTGTTATTTGTTTGACTTCTCTATTTTTTCTTATGTTTCCCTTTTCCTTGTTATTTGTAGTTCAAAGTGCTAGTACTTTTGTCTTAATAGTTCTGTAAAATCTGTCTGTATCCTTACTCTCACTGCATTTCACTAAATGAAGAAAAATCTATTAAGTGTTAGAATATCGATATATTGCTTGGAGTTTTACTTAGGGTTTTGATAAAGGGATTTTTAAATAACAATATCTTATTAATGATTAGTTTGTTTTTTAATATATGGAATATTGCCACAGACATTTTCTTTTCCTACCCTCCCTCACCCGTGCCTTTGAAAATAGACGTTGCTTCATCCTTACACCAAGTTATGCAACTGCCCTAGATGTTAAGTTTATCTGAATGTCCCTTCTTAATTTTGTCATTAATATTATTTTGGAGGTCTTAGAAGCTTCATCTCTCACTACTTCTCCATATACATAAAAACAGGAATCAGTCTACATAACCAGCTGAGCAACCCAGTATATCACTTGGTTTTGGCAGTAAACATATCTGTGGTGGTTTGATTCATTGGTCCCCCATAAACTTAGGTGTTCTGAATGCTAGGTTCCCAGCTGATGGAGATTTGGGAATTAACACCTCCTGGAAGCAGTATATTGTAGGGGGTGCCCTTATGGGCATTATAGTCAGCTCCTCCTTTCTAGTGTTTGGCACACTCTCCTGTTCTGTTGTCCACCTGATGTTGGCCAGGGAGTAATGTCCACCCTCTGCTCATGCCATCATTGTCTCTGGCATCATGGAGCTTCTCCCTCGCTTATAGGCGTTATAGCCAGTGTCCCCTTGCCAGTGTTTGGCACACTCTCCTGTTGATGTGTTTCACCTTATGTTGGCCAGAGGGTGTTGTCCACCCTCTCCTCATGCCATTATTTTCTCCTGCAATGATGGAGCTTCCCCCTCGAGTCTTTAAGCCAAAATAAATTTCTTCTTTTTTTCCCACAAGCTGCTCTTTTTTAGGTGATTTCTACCAGCAATGAGAACCTGACTTCAATAATACCCTTTTCCTAAACAGTACAGAACATCACGTTCACATGCACCCCACTTCAAAACATGAAATAATTCTCTCTTCAATTAGAAACCTTTAGGAACACCACTTTTGTCATCATTTTCCCTGAAGACATATTTGAAGATCTATTCAGGGTTGAGGCATAGGGGGGACTTTTGGCTTAGAACGGTTATGTGCATGTCAAACTGTCTCTCTTAAATGATCTTTCCTTGTATATCTCTGGACAAACAAGTCTGGATTTTGCCTTTGTCTAACCTATCTTCATGTTCCACACTATAACAGCCAGAGAAGTATTTTCCTAGTTTAGAGAGCATGTATCTCTAAATATCTCCTATTTAAAATCTTATGCCTATTCATAATTGGGTGTACACATAAGTGGGTGTATATAAAAATTAGAAGCACCATGATAGAGATATTTGTAGAGGTAAAAAAGGTTATTTAACTCTAGTCTGCTTGTCAAACCAAACATCTTCCCAAGCAGTCCTCCTACTAACCAGCTATTCTTTCTCCTAAACCCCATTAAAGGAACTTACAAACAATAACTCACTGCTCTTGGGAGTCTAGCTCATAGAGCCTGTGACACATGAGACCCTTTCTTAAATAATAAATAAATTAAATACATAAATAAATAAATAAATAAATAAATAAATGATAAATAAGTGTAATGTTGGTACACTGCATACACAATTATAACAATCCATTCAAGAGATATTTTGGGTCAGGATGATCATAAAGCTCTGTTCCCTTGTGCACTCTATGCTGTTGATCCAATAAAAATTTTAATAGCACTGCCCTTTACTCTTCCTTGTTTGAGTTATAAAATAGTTCAACTACACAAAGATCAGAAGAGCATTATACATATTTCTTGTGGTCCTGCCTATGTCACTCCATTTTTCCAGTTATACAGAAATCTTTTCCTGTATGTCTCTGTCTATAATCATTTTCCTTTTTTTCTACAAATGTGATCCTTCTGGGAGAAGAATAAATATTTCTTTGTTACAATTTTATCCCTCTCATCTGGGGATTGTATTTTTGATGGCAAAATTGCCTTTCTATGGTCACCTTTCAGGACTTATTACAATGGAATGTACTTTTCCATCATCTGTTGTTGTTTTTTTTTTTTTTTTTTTTTTTTTTTTTTTTTTTTTTCTCGATCTCTCTCTGAGAGAGGGAATGGATGTCAAGGGCAAACACCATGACATCCACTTCTGTGACTTTTTGTAATGCCTATCACATTGCTGACACATAATAGCATTCCATAAATATCTACTAAATAATTAAACACAATACTTATTTCATTGCCTCTTTATTGTTTATCTATGCAACCTCTGAAAATGAATGAGCAAAGATATTCACTATTTTACCAACCATTTAAAGGGACTGGAATACCATATTCAGATTAACTTAATGTAAAATAGAAATTAAGATACCTTTCAGAAATAAGCATTTAATTTAGGTTTATGAATTACTGACAGTTTGATCATGTATGATAAATTTTCTTAATTCTCTAGTTGGGTAGTGGACAAATTATGTAACAACATTTTAAACAATATTTTGGGAATGTATAGATATTTATGTTAAGCAAATTAGCAGAAATAATTTCATCGACTTGGTACTAAATTCCTTCAATGTTATGCTAATGTGAAATATGAGGTGATACATAGCTATGAGGGCAAAATACTCAAAGCAGTATATACAAAATCAAATGAAGTTATAAAAAAGTTAGATTTTAAAAGATCAAAACATTGAAAAAATAGAAATTATATGAATGAATTGGGATATGTATATGACATATACATATTTATATAATTATGCTATTTGTTCCAAATTATTAAATATAATTCCTGATTACTTATACAGAGGATTCAAAGTTGTAAAACATTTTATATATGAAAAAGTATATTATGTGTACTTACTTCATATAGGTAAAAATACTGTTTAATAGTCAGAAAACCATAATGATTTATTTTATTTATTTGAGAGAGAGAACAAATGAAAGAGAAAGAGAGAAAGAGAGAGACAATGGGTGAACTAACCATTACCAACTAACTCCAGACACCTGTGCCACCTTTGCATCTGCCTTACATGGGTACTGGGGAATCTAACCTCGTTACTTAGGCTTCACAGGAAAGCACCTTAAGTGCTAAACCATCTGTCCAGCCAATAATAATATTTCAATTTTTTATGACAGAGAGAGAGAAGGATAAAATTGGCACGCCAGGGTCTCCAGCCCTTGCAATCACAGTCCAGATGTGAACACCAGCTAGTGTACATGTGTGATCTTGCACTTGCCTCACTTTGTGCTTCTGTCTTACATGGGATCTGAAGAGAGTCAAACATAGATCCTTAGGCTTCAAAAGGAAATTTCCACCAAGCGTGGTAATCCAAACACTTTAATCCAAGCACTCCGGAGGCAGAGGTAGGAGGATCACCATGAGTTTGAGGCCACCCTGAGACTACATAGTGAATTCCAGGTCAGCCTGGGCTAGAGTGAGACCCTATCTCGGAAAACCAAAAAAAAAAAAAAAAAAAAAAAAAAAAAAAAAGGAAATTGCCTTAACCACTATACTGATATACTGATATTTTTAATGAAGGAGATTAGAAGAAACTTAAAATGTGATGGAGGGCTGGAGAAATGGTTTAGCAATTAAGGCATTTGCCTGTGAAGCCTAAGGATCCTGGTTCAATTCTCCAAGTCCGATGTAAGCCAGATACATAAGGGGGTGCATGGGCCTGGAGTTTATTTGCAGTGGCCAGAGGCCCTAGCATGCCCATTTTTACTCTCTCTCTCATTCTCTCTGTCTCTAATAAATAAATAAATAAAAATAAAATCTTTAAAATGTTTAAAAAATGTGATGGAAATGTCTATTGCCTTGAATATGGTGATTATATTCTAAGGATTTATTTCCTAACTCAGTTGTACAGATTAAATAAATATGCCATATAATGTGTGTTCTATACCTGCTAAGTCATCTTTTCAGCCCCTTTTGCTCAGTAAACTATGAATATTGTACCTGAATTTTCACAACTTTTCACAACTGCCAAGATCATTTTGTTCATCTTAAAGAACAGTAGTTCTAACATTCAAGATTTAGTTATTTCAAAAAAAAAAAAAAAAGGTAATTTGTGGGCTGCAACAATTGTGCAGTAGATAAAGTACTTATCAATCAACTGTGAGGAACTGAGTTCAGATCCCTAGAACCAAGATAGCTGGGCATGGAAGCAAATGTCTACAAATCCTAGCAATCTTTTTCAAAGTAGGAGGCAGACACAAGCTCACAGGATATAGCTAGCTAGGTATGCACAGCAGAGCCAAGACACTTGCCTCAAACAAGGTAGGAAGTGAGATAGAACACTTCTGGTTCTTGTTTCACTTCAATGCATCTGATGCACATACCATAGTGTACATACACACACACACACACACACACACACACACACACACACAGAGACACACTCAAGACTAAGGTGGGTAAAATGATCATTTGTGGGGCCTAGAGAGATGGCTTAGCAGTTAAGTGCTTGCCTATGAAGCCTAAGAACCCCAGTTTGAGGCTTGATTTCCTAGGACCCACATAAGCCAGATACACAAGGTGGCATATTCATCTGGAGTTCATTTGCAGTGGCTGGAGGCCTTAGTGAGCCCATCTCTCTCTGTCTCTCTCTCTCTCTCTTCAATCTGCCTCTTTCTCTCTCTGTCTGTTGCTCTCAAATAAATAAATAAACAATAAACAAAAATATTTTTAAAATGTTAAAAATGATAATTTGTTATGCATGGTTTCTCTTTTCTATAATGGAGGGGTGTGAGAGTGAGAATTGGCACACCAGGGCCTTTAGCCACTGCAAACTAACTCCAGATACATGTGTCACCATGTGCGTCTAGTTTATGAGGTTTTTAAGGAGTCTAATTTGAGTCTTAGGTTTCACAGGCAAGTGCCTTAACCACTAAGCCATCTCTCCACCCCTGACCCCTGATTTCTCTCTCTCTCTCTCTTTGGATTGTTTTGCTCCACTACAGGCTGAGCTGATATTCACTAGTCTCAGGGTGACCTTGAACTCATGAGAATCCACCTACCTCTGCCTCCCAAGTGCTGGGACTAAAGTCATGCACCACCACGCACAGCAAATATTCTTTATTTTTATTTATTTATTAGAGACCTGGGTCCTTAGGCTTCACAGGCAAATGCTTTAAGTACTAAGCCATTTCTCCCACCCCTGATTTCTCTTTGTTAACTTCTCATATTTTACTAGATTATCCTCTTTTAATTAACCTTTTACCCTTAGCTAATCTTTCTTAAAAAATATCTAAAGCCAATTTCTCTTCTTAGTCACTTACACATGGTACATACTGTGGCATAAGGCTTAATTGCCTTCTCTTGGGAATAGGTATAAATAATGTTAACTTTTCTCTAGAGTCAGAATGATTCATACTTTTAAATTTATTTCTAATATTTATTGCCCTTTCAAGTGCAAACTTATTTCCAATTTCATTGGCATGTATATATTTAAATGTGTACAGATCAGACATATTCAAATGAATATTTTTAGATTCATCTTTTTTTATCTGTATGTGTACATGTATGTGGATATGGGATGAGTGTATGACAGCACACATGTCACAAGATGCAAATAGAGGTCAGAAGACACCACAGTGTGTGTATACTCTTATTTCCTTTTAAAAGATTGGTCTCTCCTTTTGTTTTTGCTGATGGCAAGGCTGGACTAGTTGGTTTGGAAAGTTCAGGATTCTGCTGACTCTAACCCCCATTGTTGTAGGCAATGCTGGGATTCCATATCCGTGATCCACTTTGTGTCTACCTTAATTTGGTGCTAAGGAATCTGAGCTCTGATTAGTAGTATTGCATATTAAGTGCTTTCAATCACTAAGCTATCTCCCCAGCCCTGTAGAATCAATGTTTTCTGTTATGTCAAATATAGTACTCTTATCATAAATAGTTTGCTTTAAAAAATTACCTATGGGCTGGAGAGATGGCTTAGTGGTTGAGATGCATGCCTGTGAAGCCTAAGGACCACGTAAGCCAGCTGCACATGGTGGTGCATGCTTCTAGAGCTTGTTTGCAGTGGCTAGAGGCCCTGGCCCACCCATTCTCACTCTTTCTTTCTCTCTCTTTCTGTCTCTAATAATAAATAAATAAATAAACAAATATTTAAAAATTATCTATAGAATATTAGAGAGTCCTGTTTATTGAGTAGGTGAAATTTAATATTTAAGTCAAGGAAACTATAAATGAGTGATGAAATATACTTCAAAATTGAGAAAACATATGGAATAAGTTAAATGGAAATCAAACATACTGATTTGTGCTAATCAGTGTCTGAACTCTTATGGGGGAGAGACATGAGAAAATTGCTGTATATAAGAAGATGCTGTAGTCATCAATGTAGAGGCTAATTATAAATATTTATCTTGATATATATTATTCACACTATTTTATTGCAAACCTCTTGCAGAGCAAAAGTTTTAATAACATAATTTATTACAAATTCCTGCTTAACCTAGGCCATGAAAAGTTAGCACTGTATTTTCTTCTTAAAATTTAAGATGCATTTCATATACAGATTATTTAAATGTGCATCTTACATATTGAATTACTTTTTGTATAACTTATGAAGGTGCCACCAATGTTTTTTCTTGCTTTTCTTATTCTGCCATATGTCTTGTTTTGTTGTTACTAAGTTGTCAGCATAATCTATTCTTTCTCCATTATCTTCTACTTATTTGTCAATTAATTGACCACATTACCTGAGTGTGCTTTGGGGCTTTATTCTTTTTAAATGACACATTGTCTTGATTTTTCTTATTTTTAATGTTTAAATCAATGACCAGTATTTCTCCAAAATTATTCTCAGTTTTCAAAATAATTTTGGATGTTTTCAAAGACCATCCATGAAGAATTAGGATTTTGAAATCCAGATTCTCAAAACATAAGGCTTTTATTTTTTATTATTGTTATTATGATAATTAAAACTGTGAATTAATTTTGTTATCACGAAAAATTAAATTTTTGACTCATTAGTATAACTGTGTACATTTTATAGTATCTTTTGTGTACTTATTCTTTGTCATTTGAAGTTTTGAACCTATCTATTCTATACATATTTGTCAGAAGATTTTTTTAATTTTAGTCTTCTAATTGTACATATGTGTATATAAAATAAAATTAGTTTTATGTGTTCAACTTGTATGAATTGTATTATGTGGCATTTCTGAATTTATTCAAAATGTTTTAATATATTTTCAGTATTTATTTGCATGGAGAGAGAGGGACAGAGAGTAGACATGCAAGGGCTTCTCTGGCTTTATGTGGGTACTGGGGAATTGAATTCAGGCCCTACAGATTTTGCAAGCAAGCACCTTTAACCACTGAGACATTTGTCCAGTATGTTATCACTATTTTTAATTATCTGTAGGATCTTTGAGAATATCTATATGGATACATTTGGTCTATATATGCAACATAGAACTTAAAAGATCTTTCATTTCTGATCTGTAGTCCTGTTATATTTATTCATTTTGTTACATAGACTAAGGCATTTGATATGACAGTAAATAGACTAGTTGAATGTGGGCATTCTTATGTTGTTTATCATCCTTTCTGATTACCTGAATAGTAATAATAATGATAAAACAAACTTTGAAACACCAAGCCTTAAATCTAGCTAACACATAATTCAGAAGACAAAGGAACATGATAAAAATATTGCAAAGACAACTGAGCAAACATTTTCATTTAAAAAAAAAAAACTAAGAAGGAAAATAAAATTTATAGATCACACCATATTTTAAAAATCAAGTGTATATGTGACGTTCATTGCAAATTTTCGAAATGTAAACAAATTATAAAATAAAATATGGCATTTTGTGGCAGCAGTTCAGATTTGCATTAAGAAATTATGAAAAAAAATACATGGGCTACTAGCCTAATTTTTTAAAATTATTTTTATTTTTCATTGAGGAAGTGATGGAGAGTCAGTGTGGAGAATACTCAGCAACTTTGTATCCTGTGGTAGCTGTATCAGAAGTTCAAAGTTTGCTTATTCTAAAGATCAAGTTTAAAGCCACCCTGGACAAATAAAGGAGCCACTGTCTGGGCATTGTGGTACTTATCTGTAATCTGAGCACTCAGAATTCTGAAGGAGAAGGATTGCTACTCATTTGAGGATAGCCAGGGCTACACTGTAAAACATTATCTCAAAAGCCCAAAAATACATAAAATAAGTAAAATGTGGAAAGAAGAATTGGGGATATAGCTAAATGTTGATAGATTTTCCTACCACATGTGAAAGTGTGGGTACAATTGTTAGAACGAAAAATTGCTTCTGAAGAGAGAGTAATTTTCTTTTAGAGATACTTACTAAAACACTTAATGATGAAATATTTTGTCAGGGATTTGCTTCATACACTATAGGGTAGTATTCAGCCATAATGAAGAAGGAAATTACACCTGTTGCAAGAAAATGGGTGGATCTGGATATCATATAACAATCTTTTTTTTTTGGGGGGGGTTTGAGGTAGTGTCTCACTGTGGCCCAGGGTGACCTGGAATTAACTATGTAGATTCAGGGTGGCCTCAAACTCATGGCAATCCTCCTACCTCTGCATCCCGAGTGCTGGGATTAAAGCGTGAGCCACCATGTCCTGCAGGATATCACAATATTTTATTTATTTATTTATTTATTTATTTATTTATTTATTTATTT
The DNA here is from genome assembly GCA_036365145.1 of Orientallactaga sibirica. Classification (NCBI taxonomy): domain Eukaryota; kingdom Metazoa; phylum Chordata; class Mammalia; order Rodentia; family Dipodidae; genus Orientallactaga; species Orientallactaga sibirica. The sequence continues at coordinate 9,635,870 of JAEOAD010000024.1, read as the reverse complement.
ATTTATGAGAGATAGAGATACAGAAATAGGCAGGTAGAGAGAGAGAGAGAAAGAAAGAGAGAGAGAATGGGAGTGCCAGGGCCTCCAGCCACTGCAAACAAACTCCATATGCGTGCTCCCCTTGTGCATCTGGATTATGTGGGTCCTGGAGAATTGATCCTTGAACCGGGGTCCTTAGGCTTCACAGGCAAGAATTTAACTACTAAGCCATCTCTCCAGCCCAGGATATCACAGTCTTAAACAAAGTATTCCATATTCAAAGCCACATATTAAATATTCTCCCTCATATATTTATCTGGGAAGATATAGGTATAGAGAAACTTGAAGATAAACTATTATGGAAGAAGAAATGTATTATTAGATCCAGGAAAGGGAATAGTATTGGTAATGGAATTGCACAAATATGATCTATGTATATCATGCACATGTATGAAATTGTCATATGGAACTTAATGTTTTGTATATTTAATTAATGGTAATAATAATCATGTATTAATATTTCACAGATGCAGCATGATAGCTACAAGTGGAGTGCTGAAGACAAAGTAGGAACACAGAATTTGTTATGTTGTTATTATTATTATTATACTGCACACCATTAAATTTTTTCACGATACAGGACTAAGTAATTTTAAAAATTATTTAAAGAATTATTTGTATCTCTCCTGTTAATATGTGGTGAATATGTTAATATGTGGTTGGTCTGTGATTTGGTCAACAGTCTATTTGTTCACACGTTTCAAAGCATATGGAATCTGGCATATGCATGAGGAGCTCAGAATTAATCTTTGCTTTATATTAAGTAAGTTTGTGGTGCTGCTTTCATGAGTATTCATCACAATCATTTCTTTGAGACTTGCCTTGAGTCATTTTGTCTTCATTTGCAGGTCATCAGAATATAAGTCTGAGGTTTTTAAGTCACCTTTCCATGTGCCTCCATGTTTAATATCATATCCATGTATGACCATGGGGTGTGGGGCATAGGGGAAACAAAATGAGGTAAAATGAATGGGTGGCTACTCATTTAAGTCATAGGAGACCTGAAAGAAATTTGCTCTCCTTTCAAATATTGGGCTCCTAATGCCCTTTTGTACTGTTGGATTTCTACACATGAAAAAAAAAAAAAAAAAAGAATGGAGAAAGAGGAGGAAAGAACAGTAATTGCATGTAATGCACATGTTCCGGACATTAGGTGAAGTCTTTCCATGTTAATACAGAACCAAAGGAATACAACTTCATGTGCTATTGTGCTCACTTAGGTGTTGGTTTCAGGGTGCTCAGGCTGAGAGCTCCTTAAGAGAAAATATGAGATAACCCCCTATAGTGCCCTGATTGAAGTCCATTGCTTACCTAGCCAGAAGTATTTTTTTTCATAGCCCTGAAATAATTACTCTATGCATTCTTTCTAGTTCATATAGCTATATCAACTAGGAGAGTGAAAGTACTTTGAATCCAAATAACTTTAAACCTATAACCTGGGATGTTGTTAATTAAGCTACAATATCATGTACTATTTAACTCTGTTTAAACAAGATCTATCATGCCTTTTTTTTATCCAGGATAGATATAACTACTTTTATAATAATGGCACAAAATTTGAATCTCTCCTTTGTTGAAATTGTATTCCATTAAGCAGAAGTCTTTATAACTGTACAAAGCTCCATCTTTTTATGGACATCTTGCATTTGTCCTTAACCAATATACTGGAAGTGGGTGGAATTTTCTGATATTTAGATGTCTTCATTAACCACAAATTTATGTTTATATTCACAAATAACTGAGTCATTTAATATTAAGAAAAAAAGTTCCTAATGGACATGGGAAATAAAAATCATACTTATGAAAAGCTTAGGGGATCAAATTATCCACAAGTTCCTGGGCTTAGATTCATCCTAATATTATTTTCATGTTTTTATCCATAGCCATTAGTCAAGGTGACATTATCTCTAGGTGGGCAATACTGACTTTGCAGGTTAGCAAACTATACAAGAGTATAAGATTTATCCACCTGGAATTTCTCTTGATTAGAAAGGGCAGTAAATTCTGCTCTATACATTACATCTTTAAACACTATGGCATGTATAATTGCAGTATATGCACAATGTTTCAACATATTGTTCATGTTTTGATAAATATCTCTGAACTCCAGCATTATCCAAACACACTGACAAAAATCCAGATCCTGTGCTGATGATCCAAATGCATCTGCTGTGTTCAGCCAGGTACTACAGGATGAGCACTGTTACTAACCAGTTATCAACATCCAATGCTGCACAATACACACAACTTGAAGTTTTTAGTTTTCTGAAATTAATTTAAAAATAATAAGGAATCTTATTTTACTCATGCTTTTTACACTGAAACTAACACAGGCAATCAAAACAAGGAGTTTGTAGTTCCAGTGTCCTGGAACCTTTACTTGGCATATTTACTTACTCAATACACTGTTAATTACACTCAGGTTCCATAGGTTGTGTAGTCATACAATGATCCCTGTGTTCAGTAGGTTGGACTCTTTAGTAACAAACTCACCAGAAATTCCCCTTGGATGATATACTTTAGGATATCTGTTCACTTTTTTGTTGCTAATTTTTAGGCTGGACACCATGATCTTTTCATATAAAATACATAGAAAAATGGTTAATTCAAATTATTTAGCCTGTAAACATTATCTAATTTTCTGGTCCACTTTTTATGCTCAGTGTGTGTGTGTGTGTGTGTGTGTGTGTGTGTGTGTGGTGGTATCTAAAATATACTCTCAGCAATCTGAAATTGAATGATGTACTGTTAGTCTAATTGTACTTGCTCTAACCAGTAACAGACCTCATGAAATTATCTGCATGATTCAATGAAGCTTTGTGTTCTTTGACCAACAACTCCATAGTTAGCAGCCTGTTTCTCAGAGCCAGAATTTTACTCTCTACTTTCCTGAATTTTCCTTACTTTACATAACCTCGTGAGTAGGAGTATGTGATTTGTAAAAGAACTTTAGGATCACCCAATTGCTACAAAAATAGGATTTCTGACCTTTAAAATGTTAAATAGTACTTAATTCCATAAATATAGCACTTTTTATCAATTTTCCTTGGTGAACACTCCTTGATTCCACTTCTTGTTCATTGCGGACACACTGAAGTGCAGGTCCTTCTTTGACATACCTATTTTATTCCCTTCAGCTGTGTATAAATGAGGGTGATTATTGAGCAAATGGGATTAAATCTTTTTTCCAGTTGCTGCCATGACAGAGATATTCAATGTGATTTTACTTATACTTTTCTTGCCACCTGCACTTTTATTTAATGAGTGAGGTTATAAGGGCAATTAGGCTGTAGCCTCTTCTATTTCTCTTGCTTGTGTTCATGGTTGTCTTTGACTTTATGCAGGAGACATGAACAAATGCTTATTCATTCCATTCAGCGCACAGATGACAGACCAATGAAATAATTCCCCTCAAGTACAGCTTATCAGGGTTTCTTCCAGGAGTATGAGTGAATCAAAGGCAGCTGCATTGCTGAGAAGCATGCCCAAAAGGTGTGAGGACTCATGAAAGCTGCTTTCCCTGGGCTCCATGCACCACCTGAGGACAGCTCTGCTGAACAGACTCTCCACTCCAAAAACGCTTCCTTGTTTGATAACCTTAGGGAGGACTCTGATGAATCTTGTACCTTTCTCATTTGCTTGATCCTTGCAAGTTTCATAAGCTTCCTGGTGCTGTTTAGGAACCTTCCTTCCAGGAGGGAATGTTTCAATTCTGAGCAAACAGTTAAGGGGCAAAGAAACAACATATTTAAGAACAAGAGGTGAATGTTCCATCCCCTTGATCTAATCTTAGAAGCAATTTGATTATAATAGGGAAGTGTCTGTGCTATAGGATTTACTTTTCAAACATATGTGTGGCTCTCCTGTAGAATTTTCTTAACCATGAGAAAGCTATTTTTATGTCATCAGGTAAGTTTATCTATATAAAACTGCATATTATCATTCTGTGTGTCTTAACTATAATCAAAGAAACATTTAACATGTTTCTATTGTTAACATATGATATGAAAATTCTGGCATAGATTTCCCATCATATCTGGAAGGTAGGTTTTAAATGATCTAACTTTAAATATAGACTAGAGAAGGTATGAAAAATTCACTTTGACAAGCTCAGTAGGAAATCACCTTAGAGCCTTAGGCATGCACCAACAAAGAGAATAAAATCAAGATATAATAAGGGATTTATTTGAATTCAAACTAAGAAAGACAAGACTTACACATAAATTCATTAAAAGTGTTGAATAATAGTAAACATGGTTTGAAAATATAAATTAGTGGGCTGATCCAATTATGCACATTAACTTGAGAACAAGTTCATTTACATAAGGCAAGTCTGATTCCTACTTTCCTGTCAATATGCTGAGGAACTAATATAAGAGAAGGTACAATGTGCATATGATCCACGACGTGTTTTATATATGTACCAAAATTCAACAGAAAGGAAATGCAGATATTTTAACACTGTTAATGAGAAATATATGGAATAATCACTTTTACAAGATTGTTAATTTTTTTTCTTATAAACAACTGCTACTGATGTGATCCATGCACATTTTCAAGGCTAATTGTTGTAATTGGTGTGCTTTAATGATGATGTTTTTATGCACACGATACAGATCTTTTTATTTTAGCAGAAATTTTACATCCATCTTATGTCTCTGAAACTGAGCTGTTGTGCCTACTTCCTTTAATGACTGCTTCACTTTCAAATGGATTTATTAACAGAAATGAGTACACTTTAAACAGATGGTTGTCAAAAATCTGCTTACTTTAATAAAATAATTGAAAGTTAACATACATTTGCAGCTTGGTGTGGTAGAAAGTCTCACTCCATTAGATTGCCATAAGGAATCAAGCACATAGAACATTTTATAAAGATAACTCATGTTTATGTAGTTTTGGATTTAGTAATATTAAATACATAAAGTACATGTTTAAATGACTAACCCAAGGTCATAAGTAATATTACCTAAACAACTCCTATCATTTTGAAACTTATACACATGCTGTTCAAACTTTTGTAAAAACATGATCTGATGCAAACACATGGAGAGGGATTAATTAGAGAGTTTTTTTTTTTACTTGGAAAATCAATGAGCTAAGAGTCTTAATATTTATGATTGATTTTTCATAAAACTTTTTCTCCAAACCTTCCGTATCATAAAATAAGTAACTTTGAAAATATACAAAATATTTTAGCTGCAATAAAATATGTCTTGTAAAATACAATATTAATCTTTCTCTTCTATACTAAGATTCTTTATAGCTTGCAGTGTGTGGTATCAGGATATGAAGTTTAGGCATTATGATTAAGATGAAGCAAAGCTAGACAAACTAAACATTTCACAGGACAATGTTTAGAGGTGGAGATTTTTGTTTGAAGAACTGCATATTATTAACGAATGCATTGAGAAAAAGACATGAAAGCAAATGGAGTATACTGTGCATTCTTCCATGCAAATACATCATCTTACTTTGCTAACTGGGAGAGACATTGTATATTCTGTCAGTTTCCAATTTTTGCTCAAGTTACAGTTGTAAACAATGATTTAGTATGTCCAAGTGGTTTGACCTTTGTATCTCACAATTACATAACTCTATATGGTTACATTTATTTAAATGATCAACTTCATAACATAAAATTATGTCATCAAATTAGTAATTGGCTTCCAGAAATCCCATCAACAAAATCTGAAAATGGGCTGATACACATGAATAAAACAGTGAAATATATGGAATATTTTTGAAAATTTTAAGATATATTCTATATAATTTAAAATCCAAATATTCTATATAATTAAACTCCAGAATTTTTATTGGATGATAAAAATGCTAAATATGGTACAAACCACTATAGGTAATTAAATTACCCTTCAATTAAACTAGCCCTATTAAAACAGGGCTATAAAATCCTTATGAAATCTCTTCATATATGTTTTAAATGGACAGATCAAAGGTATTTAGATAATTTGAGAAACAGAAAGTTTTGGTGTGGTTAATATCTATATTTTTCCAGTCACATATTCTGAGCTGTAACTATTATATATGTGCCAAAAAAATTCTTATTTATTTATAACTTCACACACATATTTTTTCATGATGACAACATTTAAACTCTACTTTCAGCACCTTTCATGTGTGTCATAACTTGTTATTAGCTATAGTCATCTTGCACAACTGAGCTACAGAATTTGTTCCTCTAATTTCACAGTATTATCATGTACTACCACTGTTAACTGCCATGCTACTCAGTTCTATGACTTTGCAGTTTTTGGTTATATGTCGTGTGTGTGTGTGTGTGTGTGTGTGTGTGTGTGTGTGTGTCATATGTATGTGTGAGAAATATTATGCATTTTTCTTTTTGTGCACAACTTTTTGTTTTTCACATACCAAAATGTCTCTCAATTTGATTAATATCTGGTCTTGTGAAGGGAAGTTGAATATTGACTCATTTATTCTGTCATTTATTACTGACTTTTAGTAGAACGTTTGAAGCATTATTTTTTCATGAATTCCAACTTATACTATGCTATTATATTCTCACTTTATACTATGTGGATGGAATAAGAATGTTAGAGGAAACTGGAGAGATGGGTTAGTGGTTAAGACACTTGCCTAAGAAGCCTGCAGACGAAGGTTCAGTTCCACAGTACTCATATAAGCCAGATGCACATGATGGCACATGCATCTGCAGTCATTTGCAGTGGTTAGAGACACTGGTGCACCCATTCTCCTCTCCCTCTTTTTCTCAAATAAGTAAATAAAAATTATTTTTAAAAAAGTATGTTAGAGGAACAGGAGACACACAATTTGGTGATAATCTATAAGTAAATAGACAAAAAGGAAAGTATTTAATGGCTGTTTCCAAGCACACTTCTTTACAGGTGGATCCAGGACAGTTAATGGAGTGATCATTATGGTTAATGTAATCATCATCATAATATAAATAATTAACAATATTTTATTTATTTATGTGCAGACAGAGAGAGAGAGAGAGAGAGAGAGAGAGAGAGAGAGCATGCATGCCAGGGCCTCAAATCCCTGCAATTGAACTCTAGTTGCATGCAACACTTAGTGCATCTGGTTTTTCATGGGTTCTGGGAAATTGAACTAGGTTGTTAGGCTTCCCAGGAAAGCAATTTAATTGGTGAGCCATCTCTCTTGCCCCAGGAATAGTTTCTGACTTTTCTTGTACATTTCAATTTTATCATAGTACAATGAGCTCATGTTTAGAGCTGCTTCTTGGAAAACTTGTTGTCAGCCTAAGTATCCCAAAAAAACTCATGATATAAATGTATTCAAGAGGTTAAGTTCTCTTACAAGTTAATAGTTTGTGGAGAATATTTCCATATCCTAACAAGCATGGCAGCACCAAACAAATGAGAGTGAAGAGAATATTGACAGAGGAAATAAAATGGTTCAAAGACACGAGAATTTGGACACAGGACACAGAGTTTATTAGTACTTTGTGGAGGGATTTTCCTAAAGAGATTAAAGATGGAAAGATACTAAGCCTTTGGAACACCTACTCCTGAAAACATCGAATAGTCCAAGAGCTAATAGATATATGTTGAACTTAGTTATTAGTATCCCTTCCGCTGTCTTGGCTTTTTCTTCCATTCTGTCACAAATGACTATAACTGTGATCAATATGTATCAGCTTAGAAATAGAAGGTATGCATGACTTTTAATTCAATTGTAAAAAAATAGAAAAATAATATTACATTCCATCACATTTATGAAATACAAAATTATTCTGTGTGAGTGTGTTTATATGTGTGGTACATACACTTTTATGTGACCATGCATAGCATCATGCACTTGTTTGTAGTGGAGCTTGCTTACGTGTACTTTCCTTTAGCAGGAGCCAGAGAAGAAAGTCCTTGTCCAGCTCCATTCCTCTTCCACTTATCATTATTTGAGCTAGAATCTCTTCCTGATCTCAGAGTTTGAAACTTTTTTCTGCAACTTCAAGTGATTCTCAGGCCTTTTCTCTCCTTTCAGCCTGATGTTACAGACATGCATAGTCATGCCCTGCTGTTTATATTGGACCTGGGATCAAACGAGATCAGCCTCTCAGGCCCTCCTTGCACAGGAAGTGCTAGTGACCTCTGAGCCATCTCTTCAGTGCACAATTGAAAAAAAAGAAAGAAAAAAATTATTTGTTTACTTATCAACAGTTTGTTAATATTTATGTAAAGATATAAATATATAATGGTCAGAATCTAATGATTGATATGAAATTTATAATATTAACCACAAATGTTGGATATTGTTTTTCAAAATAAACATGTTTTCCTTAATATTTTAATAAGGATAGTGAAACTATTTTTACAATGCAAGTTCTGTCTACCATTATTTTATTTCAGTTCAAGAAACCCAATAATACATGTATTTTTCTTTATTATCGATATGTAGGTAGTACAGTTAAATGGCAACAAAAAATTACTAAAACATCACTGACACTCTAATTAAAAAGTCTTACAGTTACTATCCTGTACACACTTATTTAAACATTGTCAGAACTGGACTGGAGAGGAGCTCAGAAGTTAAAATGCTTGCTTGCAAAGCCTCCTGGTCTGGGTTCAATTCCACAGTACCCATGTAAAGCCAAAATGATGCATGCATCTGAAGTTCTTTTGAAATGAGAAGAGGCTCCGATGTACTCATTCTCACTCTCTTGCTCTCGTTCTCTCATTCTTAAATAAATAGAAAATCTTAAATGCAGAACTGAGAGTTAAGGCTTTAGTTACTTAATATTATAGTACAAGTCAAAGTGTAAAATGAAAAAAATGCTAATTCCTTTTTGGACAATGTTGAATCAGCACAAACACTGGACTTCGTTCAATATTAAGGGTGACTGAAAAAATAGTTATGGCCATTCTTGAGTTTGGGAGAGGGCAGAAGAATGGGCATTAGTAGTGGAAAAGTATTGAGTATTGGACATGTGATATAAATAAAGACTTTTCACCATATATACAAAGGACTCAAGTGAGGGATTTAATGAAAACTGTGCAAGGCTGCAAGGGATGAAGGAACTGATTGCAGAAATAGGTGGCATTTTTTGCTAAGGCACCTCTTTCCCATGACAGTATCCCTGTGAGGCATTTTCCATTGCATACCTTACTTCTTCTTCAAAAAAAAAAAAAAAAAAATCCATCATTTATTTATTTGTGAGAAAAGAGAGACAAGGACAGAAAGCATTCCAGAGTCTCTTGCTGCTACAAAAGACCTTTAGAAGCATGCATCTTGCTTTATGTGTGTACTGGAGAATTGAAGCCTGGGCCAGCAGGATCTGCAACCAATTGCTTTAAACTGTTGAGCCATCTTGCCTTTCATGAGGCCTAAAAATTGCCAACAGGATTTTGTGTGTGTGTGTGTGTGTGTGTGTAATTGAAATAGAGGCAGTTTGCAAACAAGATTTAATTCAGGTGATATACTTTTCATGCTAAAATGCAAAAAAAAAATGAGCCCTTCATTTCTAAACATAGTAAAATATAACAACAAAAAAGGACAACTAAAACACAGATAAAAAGAAAATAAATATTGGAATAATTCAGAAATATTTTTCCACTTTTATAACTAGTGATAAGGTATTCAGTCTTGGGTTTCAAATTTTCCACCAAGAAACAAGTGACTCCTTAATAGTACATAAGGTGGAAAGGAGCACTCAACAGAGTTTTCTTTGACACAATTGAGTCTTCTACCACTCTGAGAATCTTTCTTCCTTACCAGTTTCCATTCAATGAAAGAGGAGAAGCTTAAAACAACCTAGAATTTTATGCACCTATGCACCTAGAAAAAAATTACACATTTAAGGAGAAGCATGAAAATATAATATTTCTATAATCTCCACAGGATATATCACATATGTTTATTGTTTTTGTGTTTCATATTATATATTTTCTTAAAATATATATTTTTACACTTAATTAATCTGTTTTTCTTTATATTTCTCTCTTGGATTTGAAACTTACTTTTCTTGTGTTGAAAAATGGACTGAATTGAATGGTATGCTTGTTATGAATGTAAAAATGAACACACACACAAAGGTAGGGGTATGACAATATGAAACGCCTTAGTTCCATGATTCTGATTAAAATCATTGGTAAAATTCATATTTAAATAGTATCCTTCCTGACATAATTTTGTAAGACAGGCATGGTTATATGTTACTGCATGATATTTTAAGTTTCCTAACCAACATTTAAATATTAAAAAATTCATTAGAGAAATTCACACAGACATAATTCTAAAAAATATCCAAACCATGTTATTTAAAACCAACATGAGAATATGAAATGGCTGCAGATTAGAAGATACTGACTGTTTTCATGTATCCAAAACACTAATTGTTACATAGTATTGCATTGATTGATTCCATGGATTGAACATCACATTAGAAAGAAAATGGCATGATTGACAACAAGGAGACATGCAAAATGATTCTATGTTTTTGTTAATGGCATTGTGCCAACATTATTAGTTTACTAAATAAATCATTATTAAATGACATTTAGAGAACCAAATGAAGGCAACATAGGCACTCATTGCAGCTCTTGGTTGCTTTCAAGAAATGTAAAGTTATTTTTAAATTTTAAATAAGGCATATTGATTCAAAAGAAAGGATGTTTTTGATCTTGTGAAATCCTTTATCTTCTCACATTAATGAGGAATCAAATTAGCCCTGTTATTTTAACTATCATGTCTTTCAAACTTTGTTCTATATTTTTATGGAAACCTGAACTTCTTAAACTGGTTTTAAGATAAAAGTCCCCAATCTCTACCATTTGAACTTCAACTTTCTTCTTTATCTTGATTGTCATAAGGTTCTTCTAATTATCTGACAGTTACACTTAAATAGCCATATTCTTTTGAGGTTATGGTGAATTTCATATAAACATAGCAGATACATAAAAATAACAGGTACAGCTCATGCCATTATTGATCCATTTGTATGTACCTATGTTAGTGTGTGCCTTACTAAGTTAAGTTACAATTGCTTTTTTTTTTTTTTTTTTTTTTTTGAAAGACAGAGAGAGACAGAGAGGGAGAGGAAGACAGATAGAGATGGGCACGCCAGCAGCCTCTCAGCTGCTGAGAACGAAATCCTGATGCGTCTGCCCCCTTGTGATCAAGTGTGGCATTGCTCCCTTGCATCACTTTGCATCTGGCTAAATGTGTGACCTGGACATTGGAACCGTTGGAGACTGGAACCAGCGTTTTTAGGCTTAGGAGGCAGGCGCCTTAACCACTAAGCAAACTCTCCAGCCCTCCAATTGCTTTTATGAGCATGTGCAGAAGCATATTTTATCAGTGAAATCACATGTAACTTATCAGTGACTACACCACCGAAGAAAATAAAATATATAGGTTTATTGAAAACTTGATTCTCTCTTTTATAAGACACTTGACATATTTTTCCCTAAGAATTTGCAGTTAAATTGAATATTTTAATGAAAATAATATGTCTGTAAATTAAATAAGTATACAATCTAACAAAAAAGATAACAGTATTCACAGCAAATGCAGTATCAAAATTATTTTACTTTTTGCATGTCTTGAGACATAAAAATTCCTCAAAATCTCAAACAACATGAATTGGAAAATAATGAAAAACTGTAATTTCTTCAGCAAAAGAAACCACTTGATGTATAAAAGTATAATAAAATAATTCCATGTATTTAATATTAATGTTTTGCTAAATGTACATTTTACAATTATAATTTATTGGTATGAACCCAATAATCACTTTTTTCCTAATCTAAATGTGACTTCATATTTTCTCATGTAAAGTCAGAAACCATAATAGAAGAGAATATTTTGTAAAACATAAAAAAGCAATATTTCCTTCCCCCCACTTGTAGTAGCTATAGAGAACCTCTTTTAACAATTACCTTTTTGTGGTACTGGCACTACTTTCTTTGTTGGGTTTGTTAGGCATTCTTAAATATAAAAAAATCATAACTATATGAATAAGTTGCTACTGGGTCATCTTTCCTTTGTTTTGTGGAAGAAAGAACATATGTTGTCCCTCAAAATATACAAGAATGTGTAAAATGATGCTATAGCAGAAAAGTTTGCTTTTCTAAAGAATTATAAGAATCTATGTTTCACGTCACATATAATATTTCACTCATGAACATACATTCTGCACACCAAAGAATTACTCAGTATTCAGACTTCCTATGTCTCATTTTTTTTTTGTTGTTGTTGTTGTTTGCTTTTGTTTTGGTCAATATAGGTAGAAGAGGATGTATATATGATCCAAAGCAGTATATCAACAGTTTGGTAAATATTTTATGTCATAAACAAAATGGCTAAATAAAATAATGTAATATTACATAAGTATGAATTTTCAAAGCTAGGCCTTAAAGACTTCAGTTTTTAAGCTCATAATATTCTACTTTATCCCTCAGAAAGGATTATTATGGAGACCAAGGCAATGAGGAAAGCAATAAGTTAAGAGAAGGTGGAATTTCAGGAACAATGGAGAGGTATAATTTTCTTATCTCCTTTTATAGACATTATAGACTGAATACAATCATCACTGTCTTTATCATTACACAGTACCGAGAATAAAGAAAGTACTCAGTAAATCTTGGATATTATTGATGGGATTGGCTGGCAGAATGCTATATTATTAATACAATTTAGGATCTATGCATATAAGGCTTTGCTCTATAAAGGTGACAATAATATATGTTATTTCAGGTAATATAGCAACACCTGCTTAACATATTTTGAAATATTATCTTTATTCATCCTTTTCTTGTTTGTATATACCACTGTACTTAGATATTCATTCTGAGCATTCACTGATCTTGAGTGTGATAGCATAACTTGAGTTTCAAGGAAAAAAGCCTGCTGAATAGAATTCCATTGTGTGTATGGAATTTGCAGGACAATGAATGGATCTGGAAAGGAAAGAATTCTATTAACTACAGTGACTCAAAGCAGCTTGTTCTCTAATGTGTGGGTCTTAGCTTAAAATATCTACACGTATGTGTACTTAGTGGTAACAAATGTGGATTAAACCTATAGACATAGCTCTGTTACCAAAAGTCAATATAAAGAGATGAGCTGGGTGGGGTGAGGGATGGGAAAAAGAATACATGTGACATATAAAACAGAAGAATGGAAAATATGAGGGCAAGAGAATTGAGTGTGAGAAGCATGAGAGAGGAGAAATGTGAGTCAACAAAAACAAATTTATTGGAAAATACCATAACTAAAAACCAAAAAGAAAAATCATAGTGCCTCCATATTTGGTGACAAAAAAAATAATAATAATGCCTGAGTTCTAGCAGCCCCTAAAACTAATGTTGGCCACCTTTCCTCAACCACCAACTGAAGAGACAAATAGTGATTTAAAAAAGCAAAGTGTGATTTATGGAGTGTGGTCACATTGGGAAAAGGAACATGTAAGTGGTCCAGTAACCTTCCAAGTCCATTTTAAGATTAATGACATCAGGTTTAGGGATGTAAGAGTTGTGCATCATTAAATAGTCCTGATCAATTAGTGGCTGGGTTGATCCTTGTCTCTATTCTCATTTCTGCAAGATGGTCTGAATGAGGCCTGAGAGGAGATCTCCTTGGTTCTCGGGAGATGATTACTTGTGATCATGGGTAAGTGTGTGTGGGGTGTGTGTGTGTGTGTGTGTGTGTGTGTGTGTGTGTGTTGGGGTAGTGCTTGACCTGTGATTTTTTTCTGTTCCTCGAATCCAGGTGACTGAAGGTTTAGGACAATGATTTATCTGTGTGCCTTCAGGTTTGAAGGGGGATGAGGCAGGTTAAAAAGGCACTTTGAGAAATTACCATCCCTCTGTGCAGAGAAGTGCACAGGTGACCCAATGTCAAGGAGGCAGACAAAATGAAGGAAGACACCAGCCTTGTATTGAGCTTTAACTGGGCCCAAAATGAGACTCAGTCTTTTTTAGAAAAAGTAGTTTCTAAATGTCTCTGTCAACATTTCTTATAGTGAGATGGGTTATCGTATATTTTTTTGGGGGGGACATTGATTTTTAATGGTCATTCCTATCATATTTTCTTTAAAGAGATTCAGAATGAAAAACCATTTTTCCTCTTTGTACCTGGCTTTACTGTACACAGTCAACATTTAAAGAGTTCGACTCCTATTGTGTTTGATAGAGGTTAAGTCAGTCATTATACAATGTCACACTATACAATTAATACATTTTTGTCAAAAACCAAGTTTAGTTTAAAAGTAAATACAAATTTTTAAAACACCTTTTGAAAAAACATGGGCATGTCATAATATGTCCATGGTAAATTTACAAATAAAAACACAAAAGTGTCCCTAGTTTCACATACAATAAAGCATATTTTTCTGTGAGAACACAGTTCCTGAGTGGCATAAGATAACTACATGGAAGTTCACTTAAAAGGTATTGCAGAGCTTCCTGCCTGTTCATTTAACCAAGCCGATAAACTGGCCTGTCTCCTGCAAGGTGAAGGACGCTTGAGAAACCTTAATGAACATCTTTCTGAATAGCAGTTCCAAGCTTAGCTGCTCACCATGGAAGACTGATTAAGTGGGGGAGGATATTACCTTTTTATCCAGCCTTTCCTCGCACATACTCTGCCACTGAGATTGAACTAGCTGGTGTCTGCAGAGCAAAGATAGCATTGCTCAAAGCTTACATGTCCTGTAAAGCCAGATAGAATCATTTATCCTAAAGCTCTTTATTGAAGGTCTTGCCAGTGATTATAGAGTTGTCCCATACATACAAGGAAGTATTACAACATATTTTATTCAATAGAGAGGTGATGGAAATTATTCTTGGATAAAATTATATTTCAAAAGGAAAGAAAGATTTTGGTGTTTGAATGCATTTCACTGTGGTTTCTGATTTCTCATTGGGTAAAATCAGGATCCCTTCAAATTTGTAAACAGAAACTCAACTGAACATACTAGAATTATTTACATTTCAAAGTTGTCACAATTAGTAGCCTTGATGAAAACATTTAAAGTACTAACATTGTCAAATAAAGCAGAATTACAAAAATAATAAGACCATATTGTATGCATATGCAAGAATAGAGATTTAAATGTCTGATTTAATCTTATTTATGGGTCATGTTAATCATTACCAAATAGGCTTTAATATTCTCTTTATAGATGTATCTTCACAACAAAACAAACAAATGAACCAAGGTCATCATTATAAAACAAGCAAACATTTCCTTACACGAAGTTTTAAAATAGAAACATCTTATATTGGATTAACTGATATTTCTATGAAAATGGTATCTTTTAGAAGTAATTTCCAGAATTTCTTAGTCAAAACAAGCTTTTATTTTCATTTATTATGCATGTTTAAGTGATCTAAAATATATTATTCCATTTCTAGGATTTATTGCATTTTCATTTTGGTTAGTTTTCAGTCACAAGGGAATTATATTTAATATATTCAGTGGATTTTTGGGTTTCTTTTACATTTTTCTTGTTAATTACTTATAAAACAACCAGTAAGTATCCACAATGAACTTGTCATTGAAAAATGTAAAGAATCACACACGGGAAGTCCCTATTCTAATCAAAGAACAGAGATTACTAATTACACTACTTAAAGTATAGCATACTGAATATAAATAAACACAGAGGAAACTAGAGCAAAAGAAGGATTTGCAAAACATTGTAATGCAAATCAGATCTTGCTTGGATTAGTAGGATGAAAAACCTTTCAAGAAAATGTCCAATGAAGTAGGTTCAGAAACTTGAAAACAAAACACTGAAGGTTCAAAGAAAACACTGAGGAAAGAAAGAAGGGGAAAGAAATGAAATTACTCAGGGCTGGGAGCCTCTGCCTGTTTGCTTGGGATCTTTGCAGTGTGTATGTTTATGCCATATGGAAGTCTTGCCTCTCTGCAAGTGATGGGCAGACTGGGAAAAGGTTTGACTGAGCCAGAAGAAATGAACACTAGCCAGGCACAGTCCTGTTTGGCATGGGTAGCCTGAGGGGCTCCTCATGACTCTTCACCCATCAGAACCATTCTAGCTCAACACTGGGTTAAGTAATTTCTTTTTTCTTCTTATTTGGGCCATGGACATTTGATCTTGAGTCCTGTTGTGACTTCATTCTTTGTTTTTCTGTCTTGATCCCATCTTTAATTTTTGTTAAAACAGTGTTATAACTGAATCATGATATCCAAGAGTTCACAGACCATTAGTATATCTTTGGTAAATTTAGTTGTTCCCCTATTCAGCATTTTTTAACCCTCTGTTACCACTAAATATAGAGATAGTTAAGCAGTAATTCTGACTCAAGGCTATAAAAAGATTAAAATCACTATAATTTTACAATTCAAAATTATCTATTTCAAATCCCAATTACATGATATGAGGAAAAAAGTTATAGGAATTTCTAACAACATTTAATGTCTTAAAACTCTTATTTGGAATGTCTGCAAGATCTTTTGCTTATCACATTGGATTTGACTTTTGAAATTGTAAATAATACACTATATACTTATTCCTCTACTGTGATAGTGTTTCCATTTTATATTCTGTGGTTAGGTTTTATGATGTTATACAACAATAAATATATGTTTATTGGAGAAATGCTTCCATAAGGTATTAATATTCACTGAGTATTGAAAGTATATATACATCATATAACAGATGTGTCATTTATTTTAGCAGAAGTAGTAATGGTTTTTACATTTATTGAAAAACACTTTATATATTATTGATAAAATATAGAGAAGGTTCAGGACTATAAAAAGACTTTTAGGGGAACAAACTAGTTGCACTAAAAATAAACATTCATGTTAGGGGAAACATATTCCTTGCAGAAAAGAATAACTGTTTTTAGAGTTTTTTAATAGGAAACATGTTCCTTGATTCAATTGTTTGGTAATGTATCAACATCAGAATTATTCAATGTGATAATTCTTGGAGTTAACAAGGTTAGGACCCATCGTCCTCTTTTCCATGTGTCCTTTACAAGACGATTGCACATATTTATCTTTTCAAACAAATAAACAAAAAAAAACACTTTTTTACCTTATCAGATATATGTATTTATTTAGATTTGAATTACACTTATATTTCCTCTGCTTTTTACTTTTTTATTTTCATGCATAATGTCTACTACTTAATACTCATTGTGCTAGAATAGAAAAGTAAGTATGATTGCTGAGAAACAGAGAGAGCCAGTGTCACTATGCTCATTTAATTTTATTTTAAGCTGAAAAAGAGGTAGGGGAAATAGTTTTCTACACATATCCACTTTACCTGGGGATTGAAACAGAGAAATGGAATTGTGTGCATGGAAGGTCCCTTTAAGAGATGAAATTTAGGCAGGTATATCAGTGCTATCCCTATCAATTACAGAAAGGAATGGGTCACTTGAGGATGCAATATGTCTTTTAGGAGGAGGCTTGGATTTGTTTGATTTGAGAGAAGATGCATGATAATATGTGCTCAACAAAAATAAAAGCTAACTTTAGGAGACATTACAGAAGCAAGATAATTATAAACTAGTAATTGAAGCCAGGCGTGGTGGTACATGCCTTTAATCCCAGCACTCAGAAGGCAGAGGTAGGAGGATCACCATGAGTTTGAGGCCACCCTCAGACTACATAGTGAATTCCAGGTCAGCCTGAGCTAGAACAAAGCCCTTCCTCAAAAATAAATAAAATAAAATGAAATAAAATAGGAATTGAGATAGAACATCTAATGAAAAAGATATTAATTTTACCAAATCAATGCTTATTAAAGCATGGTTCCTATTTATATTTTGCTAATACAAAGATTAATTAACTTTATTTTATCTTAAATATTGCTTATTATAATAAGTAGTAAATAAATTAACCAATAATATCAGATTTTATATTTATATGCAAAATCATTTACAGATTGTTAGTAAAAATAAATGTTCTAAAATATTAGCAGAAAAACAAGAAAATTGGAGTCATGCAAAACTTAAATAATTTAAGGATACCGTCACTAATTTTACTCCACTGTTAATGTTTTACACAATGATGCATTCTAAGAGTGGAAAAAGTGGATAAAACTCAGTAAAATAATTAAACCAATTCTTTGCCATCTATTTGAATAGAGATAAAAATAGACATTAAAATGAGAATAAGATCCTTCATGACTAAATATTATTTATACTACATTAGACAAAAGTTTCCATGCAATTAAATAAATAAAACTTATTAAAACTTCTATATTCTCATGAAAGACATAAACAGAATTTTATTATGCTTCTCTTGAAATGATGAAACTAAAGTAAGTTCAGAATACTTATGCTTAGAGATGAAGAGATGAAAAGCAGATTGGAGATATTTTTCTGAATTCTTTCAAGTAGTGTACAAAAATTCATTGTCTGAAGGATAAATGTCAGCGAAAACAAATTTCAGTATGATGCATTTGAAATATGCAAACATTTGTATGCACAAGGTGGCACATGAACCTGGAGTTTGTTTGCTATGGCCAGATGCCCTGGAGTATCCATTCTCTTTACCTACCTCTTTTTCTCTCTCTTTCAAATATATATTTAAGGCTGGAGAAATGACTTAGTGGTTAAGTTGTTTGCCTGCAAAGCCTAAGGACCCATGGTCGACTCTCCAGATCCTATGGAAGACAGATGCACAAAGATGAGGAAAGTGTGATCTTGCATATGACAACAACTAGGTGGTACAAGTATCTGGAGTTCTATTTCAGTGGCTGAGACCCTGGAATGCCTATATTCTCTTTTTTTCTCTCTCTCCCTTTAAATAAATAAATAGATAAAATGTTTTTTGTTGGTGGTGGTGTTTTAATGCTGGCATTGTGCTGGGCATTGGCTCACCAAGTTAGAGTGCTTGATGTGCACTAAGTATGAGGGCTTAGGAGATATACCATGAGTTTGATCTCTAGCACTCATGTAGCTGCTGGACATGATCACACATGCCTATGACCCCGTCATGCTGGGTGCAGGGGCTAGACCACTGCTGGGGCTTGCTCCAACCTAATTAACGAATCGTGATTCCATGTTAAGTGAGAAACTCTTTCTCAAGGAAGCATGTGAATGAGTAATAGAGGAGGATACTCAATAATTTCTCTCTTTTCACACATTTATGCAGGGTGTACACATTTGTACATATGTATCCATAAAACAAACATATTATATATACAGGCAAAAATACAAGTATGTTCACACATTGTGATCAAATACACACATACAGAAACACACACATACACACACACACACACACACACAAACACACACAGTGCATATGAATTCAAAGGCACTAAATTCAATGTCCTGTATACAATTGATAATTCAGTGATCCATGCATGGTCACTAATCAAATCAAAATGCTGTTGTCACTTTCCTCATGGCTCAAATCCCATTTTCTCTTCTTTTTTTGAAAATCCTGCAATTTTTATTTTTAATCTATGAGTTGTGATTCATATAGAACCAAGGAACTGATTATGAGGGTCATGAAAAATTTAGCAGCAATAAAAGGTGTTTTGTTTTGTTTTTAACTACAGAACAACCAAAAAGTGATTGAAAATTAAGCACATGATAAATCCAAGGTGTTTCTAGCTATGCATACCAATGCTGCATTGTGTGACTTCACTGCAGTCTTGGCTCTGAACAATTTGCTCTCATGATGCATGATGCATGATGCTGCCTGAAAAGTGGTCACTCAGATTTGAGACTAGTGCATGTTATAAATTCTAGATTTTTACTGTATCCACAAAGCTTCTGCTTTTATAGAATTGTGATAATTTAATAATGAAAAACAATGATTTTAATGCATTTCTTCCATTATTATTCAATCATATAAGTTTATGCTAGAATGACTAATTTTAAAAATAACTCACTATCAAAGCAAAAATAAGAGAAAAGAAAAACTGGGTGTAGTGGTATATGCCTTTAATCCCAGCACTGAAAGGCAGAGAGAGGAGGTTTGCTCTCAGTTGGAGGATAGTCTGGGACTACTTAACTCCAGGCCGCTCTGGGCTAAAGTGAGATCCTGCCTCAAAAAAACAAAACAACAACAAAATACTTATTGTCAGAGCCAGGCATGGTGGCACAAGCCTTTAATCCCAGCACCCAGAAGGCAGAGATAGGAGGATCGCCATGAGTTCAAGACTACTCTGAGAATACAGAGTGAATTCCAGGTCAGCCTGGGCTAGAGTGAGACCCTACCTCGAAAACAAACAAACAAACAACAACAACAACAAAAACACAAACTTATTGTCAGATCTAGTTGCATTAAGAAATCATTGCATGAATTTTTTTCTTGGGATGATGATAGAACTTTCAATGATTTCCAAAATGGCCCTAAACACACTTCTGTATTTGTTTTTACTATGCATATATATGAAACAAATTCTAACCCTTGAATATAAAACCAAAATATCAGTCAACTTGGTAATATGTTTAAGATGGTCTACATCTTGTAGTATCAAATATTTAGCCAAGATTTTATTATTCTAGTAAAAATTATTATTTTTATTATTAGTAGTATGGAAGTGTGGTTTAGTCCTTACATTGTACATTCCTTTGTATGATAAAGAATTATTAAAATTATTTTTTATAACTGATAATCTGTACATGGCTGACTTACATAACTATTTTATATAACTATATACCAAATCTCATGTAAAAAAATTTTGGTGAAAAGGAATCATGCATGAAAAAATGTCTACAACTTGGTTTAAACAAATTTGAGAACTTTCCAACATTACTTTTATCTCTAATGTACAGGTGCCAGTTTTCCCCAGAGTCTTGAATCCTACTAGTTGCTCTTTTAAAATATGGCAACAACATTGAGAATCAAAGTATGAATTACAAGCTATTCATCTACATACAGCAATAGCAAATACACAAAACTGCTCTTTCCTGTTGTGAATTCTTTTATTTTAGGGAGAGAAGAGACTCTTACTCCATTAGATGAAACAATGTCACTCAATCTAAGGCAATGAGTTGATATCATTAGGATATTGTCATATCAATGTCTATTTCCAGGGTATATCAATAGAAATAAACATATTTTTGTAGTCCATGATATAAAAAAAATTAAAAATCTTTATAAACCAATCCTGTTGTCAATTAAAAAAGCTTTTATCTTAGGGACCTGAGAAGAACTCTTCAATCTCCATTAGATGAAACAATGTCACTCAAAATCTAAGGCAATGAGTTGATATCATTAGGATATTGTCATATCAATGTCTGTTTCCCCCTCTCTCTCTGTATCAATAGAAATAAACATAAAAAATAAAATAAAAAGCACAAATCCTAATGTTCTAGCTACTTTCACATTGCTGGCAGAAAGCACAAGACCAAAAGCAGCTTTTAAGAGGAGAGGGTTTATTTTGGCTTACAGACTCAAGTGAAAACTCCATGATAGCAGGGGAAAACATGATATAAACAAAGGCAGGACATCACTTCCTAGCCAATGTCAGGCAAGAGTAGCACAAGAGTATGTCAAACACTGTCAAGGAGAAGCTGGTTATAGCGCTCGTAAGCCTGCCCCCAACAGCATACCACCAAGGCTCCAATTCCCAAATTGTCATATACTGGGGACCAAGCATTCAGAACATAAGTTTATGGGGGACACTTGAATCAAACCACCACACCTAACATTCTCAATGGTGAGAAAATATCCAATATATAGTGAAATGATTTACATCCATCTTCTCTTTCTTTCTTTCTTTCTTTCTTTCTTTCTTTCTTTCTTTCTTTCTTTCTTTCTTTCTTATTTCTTTCTGTATTTTTTTTTTTTTTTGAGGTAGGGTCTCGCTCTAGCCCAGGCTGATCCAGAAGTCACTATTTAGTTTCATAAAGGTTTCAAACTCATAGTAATCCTCCTACCTCTGCCTCTTGAGTGCTGGGATTAAAGGTATGTGCCACCACAAAGCTATTTTTAAATTCTACAGCTTTGCAGCTTATCACTAAAAATACTGGGCATATTTTATAATCTGTCCTCATCATTGATTCTTTATATGTAAATGGGGATAATAATCACTATGCTGTGATGATGATCTAAGATGACACATACACAGATCTTGGACTAAGATGACAAATTCCCAGGGATTTAACAAGTCCTATGTGTTGTCACTAAATACTTCTTTATGTCTACTACTGCTCACACTACTTTTCATATTGGTATTGTGAGGAAGAGTGCTTATTTATGCCTTTCTCATCAAAGAATTTTAATTAGTCATGCTTCTGATATATAATTCTAGCTATTTTATCAAAGTAAAAATTGTATAAAGAGTAGTTCTATGTGCTTCTTAGACAGTGTTATGATAATATATCATAATATATTTAAGTTTATATTATTATATAATATTCATAAAATATTTATAAGCTTATAAATTATCAAATGTTTATAAAATTATATTAGGATTTTTTCTTCTTTGGGTTTTTTTTTGTTTTGTTTTGTTTTGTTTTTTTTTTTTTTTTGTTTTGTTTTGTTTTTTTGAGGTAGGGTCTCACTCTGGCCCAGGCTGACCTGGAATTAACTATGTAGTCTCAAGGCGATCCTCCTACCTCTGCCTCCCAAGTGCTGGGATTAAAGATGTGGACCACCACACCCAGTTCTCTTCTTTGGTTTTCTGAGGTAGAGTCTCACTCTAGCTCAGGCTGACCTGGAATTCAATCTGTAGTCTCTGTGTGGCCTCAAACTCATGACGATCCTCCTACCTCTGCCTCCCTAGTGCTGGTATTAAAGGCATGCACCACCATGCCCAGCTAGGTTAAAATATTTTAACAATTAAACAAAAGTAAAAATATTAAAGATGCATATATATTTATTCAATATTATAGTACTTGATAACAGATTTAGAGGTGATTACATATAAAATTAGTTTATTATATTTCAACCTGATTCCTATGTTACCAGAATATTCACATGTAATTAAAGTTGTTTAATTTCAAATTTAGGCCTAAGGCAGAGGCACTAAATGTTTAAAATTACTGTGAAAAAAAAGTTTTAGTTTTTTTTTTTATTTTTTTTTTTGTTGTTGTTGTTGTTGTTGTTGTTTTGAGACAGATTATCCATATAGTTGACTCTGACCTGGAATTGATTGACAACACAGTGGAGGATGACAATGAATTTCTTGTCTCCTTCCCTCCAATTTCAAGTTCTATGATTCTAGGCTTCTCCCTTCACATTCAATTTTATTATAAACTCCTTAGAAATCATGTTCATAAAAGATAGACTAAATTTCCTACATAGTTATAGAACTAAAGTGATTGATGGGGTCTGTGAAAATTGTATTATCTCTTCAATAGTAAAAGTATCAAGATTTTACTAATAATAAAAATGTACCTCAGCCTTGAGAAAAGACTTATCATTGTACCAGCATGGAATTAACTACATACCAGAGCTGCTGTAAACCATATTTGAACAGTGAATAACCTCCTTTTTGAAAACACAAAGCTAAAAGTCAAATATTCAATGTCAGCCTTTTTGGAAATTTAGCAGTCAGAAGATACAAGCAGAATGTACATGTCTAACACTGATATCATCTCACTTGTGACTCTGCCTCAGTGGACTGAGAGGTTCTCAGAAGAAGAGGGTTGCTAAAATTCAGTGAGCAGTGGATGGCACTTTGTACAGTACACCTATTTATCCAAGCTAGAGCTTCCTTACCTAAAGAGGATTGTCATGCAGCCTATATTCAGATAGTAAGTCACACTATCTTTCACAACAGAACTGTAACCAACCTCACAGGAAAAAGTGAGAGGTGAATTCAGATAGGCTGAGCTGGGGCAAAGGATCTGGGAGTAAAAGGAAATAAAGACTTCTCTATCTCTACTTTTGAAGAATGACAAGAATGGAGAACTCAATATACTTAACACCTAAGTCATAGAACAGAGCATCACAAGAAAGAACAGAGACACTCATCTATGCTCCTAGACTAAATCATCTCCAGAAAACCCAAGCTAGTGGGTAGCATAAGTATACAGTAAGTCAAGAGAAATTAAAGAGGTGATATTGTACTAGACAAACTATCTATACTTAGAGGTCTGCCCTTATTACCTTGAAGTATAACACATAAGTAATTACATAGTTTTTAGGGATTTTTTTTTTTTTTTTTTTTTTTTTTGAGAGAGACACAGAGAGAGAGAAAGACCGGGATGGGCGCATCAGCAGCCTCTCAGCTGCTGTGAACGAAATCCAGATGAGTGTGCCCCCTTGTGGTCAAGTGCGGCATTACACCATTGTGTTACTTTGCATCTGGCTAAACGTGGGACCTGGAGATTGGAACCAGCCTTCTTAGGCATAGCAGGCAGGATCCTTAACCGCTAAGCCATCTCTCCAGTCCAAGATTCATTTTTTTATTAAGAACATACTTTTTATGGATACATCATGTGTTGGTACCACCTTTTCCCTCCTCCCTGGATCCATTATACTGGGGGCCCTACTCAGTGGTGTTGCTTGTATTCCCCATGGGGTTGTGGGTTATGCATTGTGAGACCCTCAGTCAGTTATTGAGAGGAGAGGTTCAAAGCCTCTGAGTATGATTCCCCAACCTGTGGCTCTTATAATCTTTCCACCCCCTCCTTCTGCAAAATTCCCTGAACTGTCTAATTACTAGCCATTTGATTTTTCAAAGTGCTTCTTTCAGCATTTTAGACTAGTCTAGTAAAGGTTTATGCACTGGTCTTCGGAATGCACTTTGGGAGATTGCCATGTGCACATGAAGTAGATTACCACTGGGTTGCAAGATTAATATATAAAGGCTTTCGGGGAACTAGTAAACATTTCTTTTTATAGTAAGTGCTTATTAAATTGTATTATTGTTGCTACTATGTAGTACATGTTGAGGACTGGTGCAAGTAGCAATGAAAATAACTGTTTGATTATTATTTTAAGCCTTAGCTCTCTCTTTAAATGTGGGTAGACCTTATTTCCCAAAATTTAAAGCATCATAAAGCTAACAACATACTATTTTCCATTTTATGTGGATTTCAATTGTTTAGAAATATTTAGAATATCTAAGGGAATCAACGTTTTATTCACTTGACAAGTTTAGACATCCCTAAAATATATAAAACAATAACTTCTCAAAACTAGTTCATTGTTGAAATAAATGTCTAAAAATGGAAATAAAATTGTAAAGATATCATTTTAGTTTTCAATGAATGCACTCATGCAACCAGAACAGAAATATTCCTAGTTCATGGAGTGAATTATTGTCAAGTTAAAATTCCCAAGGAAGCAAAGAACAATAATTATGCCATTGAGAAACATGAATCAGTATAATGAAGTTAAATTTGAAAATTGTCCCATAATTTGTAGTAATAATATAGTGAAAATAATAGAAAATAAGTTCATAATATTCTAATGTTATGCAAGTCTCTTGATTATTTATTTATTAAATGTAAATATACCCAAATAAAACATAGTCACTGGTGGCTGAGTGGTTAAGATGATGGACTGCTAAAATATAGTCACATTATATCTATGTGCAATAAATAGATACATGAGTACATGTGTATGTATGTGAAAGTATGTCATATGAACACTTGAATACATATATGTGTTTTCCAACTAGGTTGCTATATAGTTTTAAATGAATTTTGAATTATACTGACATTTTAGTGTCTTTTACATTCAGTTTGCAAATCTTGGTGAACTGCATATGGTAGATATATTTTGCATAGTATTTTTTCTTTGTAATATTGTTAACCTCAATATATATTATGTAAAAATGTTAAGTACTAGATAAACTATGTTAAACATTTAATTGTTTTCATGTTATTTGCATTTTTACATTAAAATAAAAGTAAATCTATTGCACAGACAATGCATCTTAATATTGTTTGTTTTCTTTGATACAGAATCTCAATTAACCCATGCTGACATCAAATCAATATGCAGCTGAGAGATAACTTTGCACTCCTACCTCAGCTTCTGAAGGCCTGGGATTATAAGCATGTTTATCTTGAACCTTATTCATCCTTAAATTTCAATTGTTTATCATATTCAAAACTTACCTTCAACTAGAATAATTTTGCTATAAATTACAAGTACAAATCTTCATTACCTACTTCTACCTGAATACTGTTTTTCTCACCATCACTCATTATTACTGTGTACTCATGTATGATCTCAGAATACCCACTTCAAATATCAGCGATTTCCTGTACACTAACTAAAGTACATTCATTGGTTCACCTGGTACTATGGAAATGGAAAGCTGTCAACACAGTATACAATAACACCTTCAACCCATAAACCTAGGATTGTTAGTAATAAGGAAAAATAAATAAATATAGCATATTACATAGAATGTAATTCTCTAGAATGTGAAGTAATTTCTGTGATTCTGCAAACCTGTGCCAAATCTACATGTTATCACATTGTTGGAATTCTGCTCATTTTCTACCAGACAATAAGATGTTTCATAAATAAAACTATAGAATGGTCATGATTGGATAGATGGGCACCATATTTCTCCAAATAAATGTTAGGTTTTCTAAGAAGAATAATCACAGTCTCAGTCATTCAAATTTGTGCAGTTATCTATGTCATAAAAAATTTAGACATAAAATTATGTCTATGTGGCCTGTAGAGATGGCTTAGCAGTTAAGGAACCTGCCTGCCAAGCCTAAGAACATCCATTCCATCTCCAGATCCCATGTTTAGCTAGACATAAAGTGAGGCAAGCATGCAATACCGCACTTGCTCACAAGGGGGTGCATGCATCTGGAATTTGTTCACAGTGGCTGAGAGGCTGCTGGCATGCCCTCTCTCTCTCTCTCTCTCTCTCTCTCTCTCTCTCTCTCTCTCTCTCTGCATCTTCCGCTCTGTCTCTGTCTCTCTCTCTCAAATAAAAAAAATATGTCTATATGACTCACTATAATATGACAATTTCACATGAAACTAAATGACAAAAGGACCTACCGAAACAATTCATAATTTGTCTACAAGATAAGAATAAAATAAAAATAATTATATAAATTCTTTTGTAAAGTTAAGAAAAAGTTGAAATCTTACAAACTAAAAGGTAATGAAAGGAATACACTTTGAAGTTTATAAACAACACCTGTTACCATCAAAGTAAAGATGACTCAGCAGTTAAGGGATTTGTTTGCAAAGTTTAAGGATCCAAGTTCAATTCCCAGTACCCAAATAAAGCCAGATATAGTAATGGCACATGCAGTGGCAGGAGGCCCTGGAACACCCATACTCACTCACTCTGTGTCTAACTCCCTCTCTCTCTCTCTCTCTCTCTCTCTCTCTCTCTCTCTGTCTCTCAAATAAATAAATAATTTTTAAATAGGTGGCCTTCTCTTTGCAGTTGAGAAGTTTTAAAAAATGTTGTACTATCATAAAGCCAAGCATACTCAATTTAAATTGAAATAATAAGAGATTATATATTTATTATAGCAAATGATTCACTGTGCTTCTAGAAATATCCTACTTTTTCTCTACATTTATGAAATAAAAGTATCACTTTCATTATGATTGGACACCTGTATAATTTACTCAAAGAATTTATAATGTCAAATACCATTTTCAAGTGATTGTGGATTTGTGACTATATTGAAACCTGTGAGGGAGACTATCTTTTGATACTGTTGACAGCAGCTCATTTTGTGTATGTTTCAACTGAATGCTCACATAGTAAAAAAAAAAAAAAAAAAAAAAAAAAAAATGTCATGTTTATCTGAAGTGAAACCATGAGACCAGCTGGCAAGTGTGGAGAATTGTAATTATGAAATGATAGACTATTAATCACTTGTATGAACCTATTTTTGGCAAGAACATAAATTAATAGAGTTCTACAAAGTAAAATTATAAAGTTTCTAAAAGCAGAAAATCTGATATTAGTATGATCAAGACAAATGTGTCTATGATAATGAATGGAAAAAAGTTATACCATCAGGTAATTTCTCATTAACATTATTTTAATTGATGAACTATACCTTTAGAATTATTTAGGATGCAGTGTCATGGTATATGTATATAATATAAAATGATCATATACAGTACATTAACAATTATCATCTAATCATTTTTTGGTAAGATATTTGAAATTTACTTTTGCTTATATTTAGATATACAGTACTTTATTATTGCCATGTTAGGTGTCACATGCTTATAATCTCCCTACTATGTAGGCAGAGGTAGAAAAATAACCACAAGCTTAAGTCCATCCTGGTATACACAAGGACTTTGAAGCTACCCAGCACAAGAAAGTGAGACTCTGAGTAAAATGCCAAGAAGCAAGTGTAACAATACATTATAATTGAGTGTAGTAACCATGATGTGCAATAGATATTAAACTTATTCCTCCTAACCAAGCCTTTATGTGAGTTTGTACACTACTAATTCCACTGGTGTACTCCCCTACCATGCGCCCCCCTCCGCCAACACACACATGGTAATGTGCACTTATCTCTCTACATTTATAATTCGTTTTTTATCAACACCATATCTTGGGTAGTAATCCTCAAACATTTTATTTAGAGGAAGGATGATTAAGATTCAGGAAGCAAACAAAACTTTAAAGGCTGAAGAAGTAACCACTCGAAGTCTCAAAAAGCTTCTGAGGATTCCATGATTCATAAGGTCCTTCCCAGTTTTACATACGCAGAAACATTTGCTTGGGAAAGAGACCTTTTGACAAATTGAGTTGCTGCAAATTGTTCAAGGAGCTTCAGAGATGCAGGTTTTGTGAGGAATCGCCCCTGTTGTGATGGGATTTGGGTGATGCAACTGTCATTATCCATCAGTGTTCCTGAAAGCAACTGCTCATCTCTGCTCAGAAAATAATTCCAAATACTCATTGGTTTGCCAACTTGGCCGTTGGTTTCTTTGGTGACAAACCTGTGGGTAATCTATGTTTGTCCATGTCTCCTTAGGAAGACTTACCAAATTACATGTAAATGTGGGGCATGACAGAACCCAGGAGGATTTGAAGAAGAGTCATTTTATGGCCCTTGCCTTGGATAGGAAGACATGCAATTGAGATTGAAACATTCTCTGTAGAGTATCTGCAGATACAACCCCAAAGTAGCCTCCCTTTCTTATGTGGAGTGGAGCCGTGGGCTGTTGGCAGTTCTGAGGACAGTTGTATAGGTTTTTCTGCAGGTATTTAGACATCAGCTAAGGCTAATCTATCTGCAGGGAGGTGGGCATCTTGAAAAGGGAGAAGAGAGTTCCCCGGTTGTTTTTCATTTCTATGTGATATACAATGGAAAGACTGCTCCATGAGTAGAATTAGCCCCATGTAGGACAGAGATAACTTTAAAACAATCGAAGGACTAGAGAATGCGTTTTAGTCCATGAAAGGAGCATGAGTGGAAAGAGACTGTTAGCAAGCCATCACAGTATCCACTGGTTACTGCTGTACATATTCATACATGCCACTGAGACTGAAAGAACTGCCCAGTGAGAACTTGTTTGGGTAAGGAAGGAGTTATGATGGGAGAGAGACCTGCAGAGTGTGCCCTCATCCTTTTTTTTTTTTTTTTTTTTTTTTTTTTTTTGAGAGAGACACAGAGAGAGAGGGAGAGAGAGAGAGGGAGAGGAAGACAGAGATGGGCACACCAGCAGCCTCTCAGCTGCTGTGAACGAAATCCAGATGCCTGCGTCCCCTTGTGGTCAAGTGCAGCATTGTGCCCTTGTGTCACTGCATCTGGCTAAACGTGGGACCTGGAGATTGGAACTGCTGGAGATTGGAAACAGCATTCTTAGGCTTAGGAGGCAGGTGCCTTAACCACTAAGCAACCTCTCCAGCCCATGCCCTCATCTTTAGTCTCTGATTTTGTGTATAAATGCAATGAAAGAGAGGATTAACTGGATGTAATGACTTTCTATTTCTTAATAGTGGGTGTGCATGGGGAGATAAATGAAAAAAATGTAAAAAAAGACTCCAATTTAGACCTTTGTAAAAGAGTGAACCTGCTGGGGTCTGAAAGCTTGGAACTCACGGGAAGAGTTTGGTAGGGAAGCAGAAGAAAGTGAGGTAGAAGTGATAGCAGCAACCCTTCAGGCCCAATCATTATTAGACATAAGGGGACCCATGATTCAACATGTAGCTGGGTACCTTAATCTGCACACCTGAGACAATATAGGGGAACTCTGTCTCTGCTGGACTGGCTCATGTGAACTATTAGGGTAACAGGGTTCTTACAGCATGCTGAAATCTCCTCGAACATCAAGGATGAGAAGGCAATAAGAAGATGGGAAGGCATGACAAAGGGTATGGGGTATGAGAGAAATGGCATTTGATGCTAAGTTCATTGGGCAAGATAGAACTGTGCTCACAGGAGAGTGATAAAAAAGCATGGTTCATCAGGGACCCTGGTGCTGGTAGAGGCTTTAGTGGCTTTGGAGAACCCCAAAGTGTGCATGATCCTTATAACGAAGGAGACTTTGATGGGCCCAAGTGATTTAGTCTGGTGCATAAAGTGGGCCGGTGAAGTGACACAGAATTCAAGAGGAGATAGGCGAAGACAAAGCCAAGCAGACATAGGGATCTGTCTGGATCACACAAAGGCGAATGTGTAAAGAAAGGTGCTGAGCTAGTGTGCATAAGAAAAAGAATAACAAAAAGCTAAATACTTGTCTAGTGTGCTTTGGGAAGCCATTACAACCTGAGCGACAGTTCTCAGTTGACATCAATGATAAAATCGAATATCAAAATGACTTAATTTGTTCCAGGGAAAGTCAGTAATCTACCCAGAACAAATTGTGTACATTTCATTCCTGCCAAAAGGTATGGTAAGTGTAGAAAATGTTTCCCTACCTTTGGGTTCTCACAGAAGCCAGGTGTGACTATGTCATGACCTAGTGCCAGAGACTGGGAGCCAACGTGAGCAGCAGTCCTATAAGTTGGGAGTATGATGCTTTTTCACTCAGTCCCTGAGACAGGTGAAGTAGCTTGAGCAAGTCCCACTGTATCCATAGGTGAGAAGATACATAGAAGCATGAAGGAAGTGTGCACAATAAGGAAGCTGGATGGCTTATGAAAAATGATGTGTTATACAGAGCTTAATCCTTAAGGCAGTACCTCCCATCCGCACCACTGTATATAACATTGCTATTTTGAAGAAACAATTGATGCAAGTGATTAAATATTGTCATGCTTTCTAATGGACCTTGTGTTTTTTTTTTTTTTTTTTTTCTTTAGTATTCCTATTGTTGCTTCGTCCTGAGAACAGGTAACTAGATGGGCATGAATTCAGTGGACCTTCACAGGACTTCCCCCGAGTTTCCTTCACAGCCTCACTATTTGTCATGGGATGGCAGTCCAGGATGATGCTTTCTTATCCTGTTTACCCACTATAAAAATATTTTATCACATGGTTGAGAAGAGGTATGCTTAAAAGTTATAACATTGTTAACTGAAATTTTCAGAGCCCAGGGTTTGTTTCCTTCCTATCAGTTGCTGGCTAATGAGTCTCCTGAAGTCCCTCAATCATGGAAAGAAGGAAACAAAAAAAGACTCTTGTTCCTGCTGTTGGTTGCTGTAAGGAAAGTGTAAGAGAAAAGTAAAAGAGAACATCAGACTTGATCTCTATAAACAGACTGTTCATTCAGAGAAACAGCAAGGAGCAGCATCTTTCCTGTGGGATGAAGGCTGAATCACTGGGGTAGGCTGGGGTGCAAGCTGATAAGGAGGATCCTAAGAAACACAGACTGTCCAAGCTGTAATACAAATTATAGCCTTGAAATAGTACAAAAAATCTACAATGTCAGTATAAAAGACTATGTAGTATGGTATATAATTAGCATAAAAGTTTATTACAGTAAAAGACATAACTTAGGGCCAGAGGCCTTTAATTTTTCTTTTAGTGTAATAGGAGGTATGACACTATAAATAAATTTATCACCTTATTATAGGGAATTAAATTTGAGATATGTAAACAAGGTAAGAGAAATACAAAGAACCAACGTTTCAGAGGTTAGGCACATCTTAATTTTTTAAATATATAATGGTTATAAGTACAGGCAGAACATGTCAAGTAAGACAGCATAAAGTTGTGGCATTTGTATTTGGTAAGATCTTTGATTAGTTTACTAATTATTAGATTACTGTGTGAGTACAAATTGTCCTCCAAACTGGAAGCAGAACAGCAGCATTTAAGATCAATTTTCTAGAGCAGGGAACATATCTTAAGTATATATATGAACTTAAGATACTCGAAATGAGACAATTACTTAAGTAAAACCTTGACTGAGACTGAGTATGCATAGCTTAAGAATAAGGCTAAACCTGGTCATTGGTGAGCTAAATTAGTCTGATTGTAATGTACATTAAAGACATTATGATAGCCATAAAGTGATGTTTTTTTTTTTCGTCAAGTACCTTTAATTACTTAAACATTTTTAAGTTTAACATAAACAATATTTATGACTGATAGAATATATGAAGCCCAGACAAACTATATTAACATTGTATATTGCACGCTTTCCAAGGACAGGAGGAGTTTCTTCAGTTTCCCTAAGAACAAAATCACAATGACTAAATCACCTTTTATAAGACTTAGACAATAATCTCAGTGATAATCACCCAGTAAAACAGCATGAACAAGACAGGAACCACCTTAAGGGTACAGTGCTCTATTTTTCTAAGATATAATAATCTTATTAAATAGTAAAAGGTTGACAAATAGAGGAATATAGCAAACTTGATCGAGAACTGCAAGGTCAGTCTTTCACAACCATTATCATGACCAGATTAATGTCAATGAGTTAAAGTTTTTACGTTTACAACCTAAAGACTATAGCATCCTGTTACTAGCCAGGGCCTTCCTTTGTTAGTCTGATATAAGCCCTAGGCTAATAGTCATCTTACATATCTCAATGAATCTGTAATATGATCAAGTGTTTTAAGACTTGATTAGCTTTGTCTTTAACCTTTTGTTTAAGTTTACTCATACTTTCAACTACATACTTTCATACCTTTATCTACATACTTTTAATATTAAGGTAACCACTCTGTAACAATCTTTTCCATCAAACATTTATCAACATTTGAAGTTTCCTCTGCAGTTTATCCTCCTCAATCTGTTAATTTTATAACTATCAGTTTTATTAGTTTTATATTTTTGTTTTATATGTTACATTTAGATGAGGTTTAAATAAACAAACAAATCCTCATTAAAATGAATCTGGATTTTGTTAAACATTTAGTTTTTTTTTTTTTAGTAGTTGGAGTTTTAACAGTAGGAAATATAGGTATAGCTCAATTTAACTTTGATTTGAGACATGACAATATAAATAAATTTATTTACTTATTATAAAGAGTAAAGTCTAAACAATATGAATAATTAAAATATGAGGAATGAAAACTTATAAGTTAACTAATTTTACCACAGGCAACCTAAACCTTTTTCAGTTCAAGTCCTATGACCTTTCCATATCATTTTTATATCTTTTTAATAACACCTTACAACAATCTTTTACCTCATAAAGTCTTTTCTGATCCCAAAACACATCTCTTTCTATAGAAGAAAGATTAGAACTTGGTATACAAATATGTCTCTTATTGTAGTAAGCATTAACAAGCATGTTGTCAAAAATATAGAGGTTAATTATTTTAAATATATTGTAAACCTGGTTTAAATAATTTAATATCATCTTTAAGTATACAAGTATCGCAACATTTAATGATCATAAGCACTGGAAAATTAATAATCATAAATTTAGTCATAAAAAAAGGACAGACTCCATGAAACATAGAACACATGACATGACATAGTTAGCCAACATTAGATATGACAAAGTGAAACAGAGAAAGACATCCTTTTAAGATTTTGGTTACATTTTAAATTTGTTAGGACTTAATCTTAACAGGACAATAGCCAGTGGTTTGAATTTTAAGTTGACTTTTTTTTTTTTTTTGGTGGCTTATAATGAAAAAAAAAAGGGGGGGGAATGGAAAAGAAAGGAAAAACCCTAGAAGCTGTTTAGTGATTTTAATTTTTTAGCAAGGAGAGGAAAATTAGATATCTATAGGTAGAATAAATTAAAGAGGCCCAGTAAAGGCAGGAGTTTCTTTAAGAAGGAAGAGCTTGTATTTGATATAGTGAGATGGTTTGAATTTCGATTGAGAGGGAGAAACCCAGGCAACTCAGAACTCTGTGTGAGAGATAGTTTTAGAAGTGGCAAGATTTTAGGACTTTTATGGTGACAGAGGAGAACTTGGTAGGTAGAAAAAGAAGTACAAAGGGAATGGTGGGAACAGAGGTCAAAGAAGCCCTGAAGGTAAGGAATCTCGGACCACTTGCCATGTTTTCTGAGGAAGTTATCAAGATTAATAAGAATATTAAAATCAGGGGCTGGAGAGATGGCTTAGCCATTAAGCGCTTGCCTGTGAAGCCTAAGGACCCCAGTTCGAGGCTTGATTCTCCAGGACCCATGTAAGCCAGATGCACAAGGGGCACATGCATCTGGAGTTTGTTTGCAGTGGCTGGAGGCCCTGGCATGCCCATTCTCTCTCTCTCTCTACCTGTCTATTTCTGTATCTCTCTCTCTCTCAAATAAATAAATAATAAAATACTTTAAAAAAGAATATTAAAATCAAAAATACCAAATGTAGGACAGTGGTAGCCATTATCTAAGGAATACTGCAGCCAAATTTCAACAGAGAGCTGGCATAATTTGGCAGGCAGGAGTTGATCTTTGGTGAATTCACTTTGGTGTGTTGTTGATGCACTATCTGTGTTGAATAAACAATTGTTCATGTTTCCTCAGGAAAAGTTAACACAAACATTATTTAAATGGCAATGCCAGGGTTATTTCTCTTGGCCTAGTAAAAGTGATTTCACTACATTCAAATGCATTTGATTAGTGGAGCCCAGAGAATCCCTCAGTCACTATTGTGAAGCAGCAAAGGATTTCCAGAGTTACAACTTGGCTAGAAAATGTAAACTAACAAAATTCCATGCCCTCAATAAAGATATATAACTAGTTCTGGAGAGATGGCTCAGCAGTTAAGGTGCTTGCCTACAAAGGATAAGGACCCCGGTTTGATTCTCCACTACCCATATAATGCCAGATGAACAAGATGGCATATGTGTCTGGAGTTTGTTTGCAGTGGCTAGAGGCCCTGATACACTCATTCTCTCTCTCTCTCTCTCTCTCTCTCTCTCTCTCTCCATCATTCTCTCTCTCTCAAATAAATTAATAAAATATTTTTAAAAGGATTAGAAATAAAAATATGAAGCTATGTAAGCATTTTCTAAAACTTAAACTTCAAAGATTTTCTTAGTATCAATCATTTTCTTAACATGCATGTTCATAAACACACACAAAGAAGCAACAAAAATTGTACAGATATTCAAACAGAAATTATATATTTTATACATGTTACTTGTTTTCCCCTAAAACAATACCCAGGTTTTCCCATGTATGTAATAATCTTATATTGATAACTAGGTGTGGTAGTTTGAATATATGTCCCCCAATATATTCAGTGTTTTACTTTTATAGTTTGCATCTGCAATCACCTTGCTAGAGGCAAGGTCACTGGGGGCCGGTCTTAAGGTGTGGTGATGGTTTGAGAGTCCATTGTAAAGATATGCAAATGTGCCTAGCAGGAGTTCCTGAAGTGTGCTGTGTGACATTTTGGCTGTAGTTTTGCTCTGTGGTGGCTGGCTGGCTGGTTGGCTTTGTTCTCTCTGCTTGGCCCTGTGGAGAGCAGGCCGTTTCTCTTGCCATTATGGAACTTCCCCTGGATCTGTAAGCTTCAATAAATAATATCCCTTCCTCCATAACTGTGCCTGGTCTGGAAGTTCATCTCAGCGAACCTGAAGCTGTCTGCAACAGTAAAGTGGTACCGAGGAGTGTGGGGTGAGATGAACCTGACCGTGTGGATGTTCGTCTTTTGGAACCTTTGTTTTGGAGGAATGGGCATGGACTTGGTGCTTGCAACTGAAGATGCCTTCTGGAGTGGTAAGCCAAGTTTTATGGACTATTCTGATGAGAGTTTGAGAATGCTAAGTGCAGATAGTACTGAACTTCGAGGCTTGGCTTATGTGGATTCTAAGGGAAAGAAAGACTACAGAGGACTTTGTTGGAACTGGGCTACTGGCATAAGGGATGGCTACGTTCTGCTATCCAGGCCCAGAAAGTTTGATCAAGGTTAAATTTGTAATGGACTGATGTGCTTGGCTAAAGATATCGGACTGAGATTTTAAGATTTTGAGTTGGAAAACCTGAAGCAAGCTAAAAGTAGAGGCACTGAGACTGGTTAAGCTGCTATTGTTGACACATTAGCAATCTTAAGGAAGGTGGAAGGAAGGTGGCCTGACTTGATTTACATTAAAACAATGGAGAGGATGCCTGAGGAAAGACTGTTAGAAATGCAAACTCTTTGGAAAGAGTTGACTGGAGAAGGAACCTGCTTTTCAAGGCTATGGTTTATTTTGTCCCTGGATTAAGAATATGGCTGTGTCCTGCACACCTGGTATTAGTTTTGGAAATATGAAAAATGCATGGAGTGGTCATGAGTTGCACACAGTTCCAGGAGCCGCTGCTGAGATGTGGCATGAGGTAGGGCATGAAGACCCTCAGGAATAGGCTGGAAGAGCCTTTGGAAGATAGACTGTGGTTTGCATGGAGACCTGAAGATGTTTTGGATATACCAGGACTGTGCAAAAGGGCTACCATGGAGTGCAGTGTTGGCATGGGATGAAAGTTTTCCCTGGCGACTCTGCCCAGCTGGAGGGGCGGAATTGGAAAACCTGGAGATTGTCAGTCTCTGGTTATATTGAACTTGAACTGCAGAAGTTTGATGACGGCTGATGATAGTTGAGTTTGCATTATTCTAGTCTCTCTTTGCTTTTTACCAGTTAAAAATGTTTACTCTGTGCCTTTACATGTTGAAAGTATTTAACTTGTTTGATTTTACAGGACTCACTATCTTAAGTTGGTCAAGACTGAGAGAACCTTTGAAATTGGACTGAGTACAATTTACAATGTGTGATAGTTATAAATCTATTGGGGCAGAGCTAAATATATTGGGGGCCAGGGGCGGAATGTGGTAGTTTGAATATATGTCCCCCAATATATTCAGTGTTTTACTTTTATAGTTTGCATCTGCAATCACCTTGCTAGAGGCAAGGTCACTGGGGCCGTCTTAAGGTGTGGTGATGGTTTGAGAGTCCATTGTAAAGATATGCAAATGTGCCTAGCAGGAGTTCCTGAAGTGTGCTGTGTGACATTTTGGCTGTAGTTTTGCTCTGTGGTGGCTGGCTGGCTGGTTGGCTTTGTTCTCTCTGCTTGGCCCTGTGGAGAGCAGGCCGTTTCTCTAAAATGCCTTTAATTTCTTGTGTTTTTTCTTAAATGTAGGTTAATTAGTTATTAAGACAATTACATGACCTATGCTTTTTTCTTGTCATTAATACATTAGTTGTTTATAATATTGGCCTTAAATCATACTTTTTCAAAGCTTTGAAACAAATTTATTTTATTCACATTGTAAGATAGAATATTTCTTAAAATATTACATTGGCTCTAATTAATAAGTATTGCTGTACCTTTTCCTCATTGGCTTCAAATATAACAAGTAAAATACCCATCTTCTTTCTTTTTTAATATTTAATTAATTAATTAATTAATTAATTAATTTGAGATAAAGAGGCAGAGGGAAAGAGGGAATGGGCACACCAGGGCATCTAGCCACTGCAAACAAATCCAGACATCTGGCTTACGTGGGTCCTGGAGAATCGATCCAGGATCTTTTGGCTTTGCAGACAAACGTTTTAATTGCTAAGCTATCTCTCCAGCCCTTAAATACACATCTTAAAGAAGAAAGAGAAATGTGTCTTTATGTTAAATAAAAATTGGTGTGACTGACCCGGCATGGTGGTGCACAGCTTTAATCCAAACAATCTGGAGGCAGAGGTTTGAGGATTGCCATGATTTTGAGGCCACCTGAGATAGCAGTGAATTCCAGTTCAGCCTGGGTGAGAGCAAGACCCTACCTTGAAAAACAAAACAAAACCAAACAATACCAACAACAACAACAACAACAAAAAAAACAATTGGTATGATCAGTTCACATGAAGTAAAATTTGATAAGAATTTTAATATATAATTCAAAAATAATTTTGCTTATACCTATATATTCTTGAAGTTGCTCAAATTTCCTTAGTGTGGGCTGGAGATCTGGCTTAGTGTTTAAGGCATTTTCCTGCAAAGGCTAAGGACTCAGGTTCAATCCCAGTAGCCATGTAAAGCCAGATAGATGCACAAGCTGGCACATGCCTCTGGAGTTTATTTGCAGTGGCTAGAGGCCCTAGTGTGCCCATTCTCATCCTTGCTTTTACTCTCTCTGCTTCTCTCTTTCTCTGTCTGTCAAATAAATAAATAAATAAATAAATAAATAAATAAATAAATAAATATTTTTAAAGTACCATGAGAGAGAAACTAAGGTTTTATAAACACACAAGCTTCTCATGAAAAAAATGGGGCTATTTTCATCTTTACAGCATTCAAGGGAACAGATATAAGACTGGTAGGTAACATGATTCTTGTTTGGGATACATCTGGGTTGTTTTTGTTTTAGTTTTAGTGCTTATTTTATAACTTGTTCTAATTTATTCAATTTTAAATAGGTTTCTAAGTTAGAATTATTCTTTGGATTATTTTTCCCAATACATCTAAATATATTCACATTAAATAAATAATTTAGAGATAGTAATTATTTAAACTTATTATATTTCTACATCCTCCTTGCAATGACTGTACCCCAGGGACGAAGACAGCATAGTGCTTTAGATCATGGCCTCTGGTGTGGCTCTGAAAAGGAGCCGACAATAACTTGTCATTTTTTGGCTACAAGACCTATGGAATAAGAGAGTTAATTGGCCACGCTTGTTGCAGAGTTTCTTTAACTTTGGACTGAAATTAAAGAAAGTTGTTACCAGTGAACTATTTATGAGTAGTGAACAAAAATGTAGTTTCCTAAAGTACTTCATACTTTACAGAAGGAATGGACTAAAGGTATTGAATTAACTATCTTCAGAGTATAATCATTATTATTTAATTCAGTATGTTACAAATCTACTTGACTCAAGACATAGCATTCCTTCTGTGATTATATTAGTTGCTTCCAGACAAGATGAATAGGTGACTAGAAGCAAAAAAAGGAGGGAGAATTTCAAATTATGATGCATATGTCAATGAAACAATTTTAATAAATGGATCAATAGACAAGAACATTTAAAGGTTTCCTCATATACATTAAATTAAGTAACACCTATATATAGACAGTGCTCAGTTTTGTAACATTCCAGATTAATTACTGCTTGCAACAAAGTTCCTTTGTCCTTACATTAAATTTTAAAACATATTAGCTGTTAGCCAAGGGCAAAAAATTAGTATTTGCCTCTATTAGAAAAAGCAGGAAGAAGCAAGAGCTAAGACCCTGTTGCTGAAGACACAATTTGCTGCTCACACAGAGCATGGAGAGACCTGGCTGGAATTCAGAAGAAAGCCAGTCCTCAGACAGCCCTTCTAGTGCTGGAAAATGCTCCATGAGCTACTGGGGGAAAGTGGCCAACACAGTTGGAGCAACCAGAGGTTGCTTCTCAGAAGCTACTCAGAAGCAAATACCCTGACAGGATGTACACAGCAGTGCAATAGTGGCTCATAGCTTCAGAGGGTAACCAATAGCTTTCTGATAGGCTAAGAGATACACTCAGTGTAAAGCAACCCATACCTGGGATTGGGAAGCAGATCAGAATCGTCTGGAGAAAAAGATTATGCTCTCCAGTGTCAAGTTCTCACTAGTCTTTGGCTAAAAAAGGAGTTATATACATCAAATTCTCCCTTAATTAGTAATGCTCATCCCATTTAAACTATGCTGACTCTTCTTTGGAGAATATGTTCTTTGTCAAAAGGTAGCCAGACTGGAGGAGATAAACTACCCTCATGCTTAACACACACAGCTGAATCCACAGAGGAATTGGGGAGATGAGCATGAGTGATGCTTCCATGCTGTTCCTGATAATCAGCACCAGGGTTTAGAAAACAGACCTTGAGGATACTCAACCACTACCAAAGCAGAGATCCAGAGACTCCTAAGAGATCATTACTAAAGCAGACTTAAAACTCACTCACCACAGCTCAGGGAATTTTGCAGAAGAGAGGCCAGAGAGATTGAGACAGGTTGAGACATCATGCCCAAACAGTTCAATGTGGGTAGCAAACAAACTCTGGTGCTGGGACTTACTGGCCAGAGACAGAAAATAATAATAATAATAATAATAATAATAATAATAATAATAATGTTTTCTCATAAAATTGACTTTACTATAGGTTGTGATCATCATTATATCAAGGAGTATTTATTTAATGTATTGATGTAAATGTTACAGATTATTCATTGCAATTCCCTCACTCTTCAAAATAAATGACTGCTGCTCCCACAATGCATAACCCACAACAGCATAGACAATATCTGCAACCCCACTGAAGAAAGTCACAGATGGAAATGGGGGCAAAGAGGGTACCAAAACATGATGTATCCATATGAAATATGTTGTTAATAATATTACAAAGTCTTATAATGTTCTATATTATAATTTGATTTCCCTCATATTTAATAGATATGCCACAATTTTAATACTTTGAATTTTTCACATACACATTTGAAAGTATATTCCTCAAATTCAATGGCATGTTTTAAGTTGTGGCTATGATATCAGCAAATGGATCACAAGTGTCACAACTTAAAGTCAATTTTCAGTAAGTCACTTTAAACTCAATTGTTATTCATTAATTTGTTTATGTATCTCCTGCTTGTTCTTTAGTGATTAGATATACTTGTTCTTTATTTTATCAGCACTTACATCACATTCAATGTTCTGTGATTGCCAAATCATAACAGAGACCTTCATCATGTGAAGTTACTATCTATAATGTAGCAGTAGATAGAAAAAGACTCTTAGATGTGACTAAGAATGATGTGTTGTTTCCAATAAATACACTCCCATTTTATGAATGTGTTTTATAGTTAACATGTTCACACTACTACCAAACAAAGATACTACAATTACCTGTAGAGGCAATCATAAACACACAGTAGTCATTAGCAGGGGTCACATTAATTAAAATTTATTCATGTCAGAAGAAATGATTTACTCCCAGTATGTTTCAAAGGTAGCAATGTTTTACTAGGTCTTTGCCCCATAAGTATATACCAGAGTAGAATTAAAATAATAAAGACATTTGAATGATATATTGTCATGCTTATTCTTCTTTCAGAGCTTTAGGCCTCTAATATATCTTTTTATATTTTAAAAGCTATAAATTAATCTTCAATAAAAGGCCAAAGGAATGTTATAAACATTTTCTCCATAATATAGACTGTTTAAAAACTAAATTATGTAAGTTAATGAGGTTATATGAGTTACAGCTTTTAAAGTAAATCAGTGTACTATATATAAGCCTAAAGTATTTGGGGTGCTTTTTTTCTTAACCTACTCTCTATATCTATATCATATATATATATATATATATATAGTATTTTTTATTTTTTTTTTATTTTATTTATTTTTGGAGAGAGACACAGAGAGAGAGACAGACAGAGAGGGAGAGGAAGACAGATAGAGATGGGCGCGCCAGCAGTCTCTCAGCTGCTGTGAACGAAATCCCGATGTGTGCGCCCCCTTGTGGGCAAGTGCAGCATTGCGCCCTTGTGTCACTTTGCATATGGCTAAACGTGGGACCTGGAGATTGAAACTGCTGGAGATTGGAACCAGCATTCTTAGGTATTTTTTTAATTTTTTTTATGTAGCACTATTATCAGTGTATACATAAGATTTCTATTAACATGCTATATGTGTGTGTATGTATTTTATATATTATTTCTTCACTATTTTGTCCTTTGTGGAGGACAAAGACACCTTAATTTGGAAAATGGAAATTGATATAATGATATCAGAGATAGGTGATACATTCTTTTTTTTTTTTTTTTTTTTTTTTTTTTTTTTTTTTTTTTTGAGGTAGGGTCTCACTCTGGTCCAGGCTGACCTGGAATTAACTATGTAGTCTCAGGGTGGCCTCGAACTCTCTGTGATCCTCCTACCTCTGCCTCCTGAGTGCTGGGATTAAAGGCGTGCGCCACTACGCCCGGCTAGGTGATACATTCTTGATGCCAGAATATACATTGACCAAAAAAACTAAGCAAGATCAGAGCACATATTTTGTCTTAGGATTAGACTAAACAGATTCAACCTACAAATAAATGGCTTAATTATAAATCAGTCTCATTGTATGGTGAGGATGTTACAGAGGATGCTACAAGAATTAAGCAACTATGTTTATTTCTGAAAGTCAAAAAGATCTTTGGAGGGTTCTGAAACTTTGCACTAAGACTTAAGGAATGATAAATTCTACAAATGAGAAATCAATGTTGCAAAGTCACAGTAGCAAATATAATGGTTTCTATTGAATTGGACATCAAGAATGTGTTGAAAAATAGAGGTCTTACCAGAACTGGGGACTTACATCAAAAAAGAGAGAAGTATGAGACTGCACAGATGTAGCCTTCAGGAAAATCATTCTGAAGGTACCAAGAATGCTAGTTTATGTTAAACACAGTCCTCCCCTCTTCCTGTTCATGCATACATTGGTGACCATACATGGGTACAAGCACAGGCACATGTCTCACATATAACTTTTTTTCATGCCTGCATTTGCAAACTTTCTTGACCTTAACATCCATATATAAAATATAACTGCACTAAAATTTACCAAACAGGTCAGACATGGTGATACATACCTTTAATCCAGCACTCATGATGCCAAAATAGTAGGTTGGTTGTGAGGTCAAATCCAGCCTGGGACTACAGAGTTGGGACACAAATGAGCAGGGGAAATAGAGACTGGCTCATGTTTATATGGTGAAAACAGAGATGTTATCATTGAAATGAAGTCTGCTAGAACCCCAAATCCTCACACTCTGGGCAATACAATTCCATTGTAATTAAGTGAATATATAAAATGATTCTCTCTACAAAAGCATCATTTAATGCAAGTCTCCAGTTTGATCTATCACTGTTGTTGACACAGAAATCATAGTTTCATAATCTTCAATGGAAATGTGTTAGTATAAATGGTTTAGCAAAGTTTACACACACTACTAATTTATTTTCATAAATAAAAGTAAAATTAAAGGATTTAAAATTTTATTTTTGGGATCAGTTGAGATATTTGGAGAGGAAAATATAAAAATATGTACAACAAAGGGTAAAATAAACAATATCCCTTATATTAATTTCTAGCACAAAATGTCCCTAAATTGCTTTCTAATTTTGGAAAACTTAATTTGCTCTTTTAAAATCATGAGCTAATATAGAAAATATGTAAGGTATCCTCAGGTATAGAGTGCTTGTCCAATGTACCAAAGATTCACTATTTCTCATTAGAAGAAGGATATAACTTGCAGTGGTGTGGAATCCATTATGGTACAGAAAATGTAGAAGTGAAGAGTGACATTTTAAGTGTCTTAGTGTCATTTGGTTTCTGGGTTCATCCTAACCCAGAGTGTGTTGTGTTTTGCTACATAACAGAAAAGTTCAAAAATCTATCTAAAGATTGGGAAGCAGCCATAGGTTTTTCTTGCCTATGGACTGATATGTGGCTCCGGTTCTACCTGGCCAAACAGAATGGGCTTGGTTCCAACCACTAAGTGCTCTCATGTCTCTTCCAGGCCCACTTTTATGTCCTTGGACCAGTGGCTTTTCTGAGCCTGTTCCTCTGTTAATAATTCACAGCACAACAAAGACCAATGCCAAGGTGTAGGCTCATTCAACCCTTCTTCTTGGTTTCCAAAGATCAATGGCTATATTATCCATAGATGGTTAGATGACCAGGTTCAAAACTAATCCAATTCTACTGATGCTAGAGTTGTAAAACAAAGGAAAGAAGTGAATATTTTTTATTATTATTTCAAGAGAGTGTATTGTTGGAATATGCAAGATAAATTCATGACATTAGGGCAGAGTCTGTAGCTGACTAATATTTCCAATTAGGAGGAATTAACTGATTGGTCTTATTGTAATGAGCCAATGAATGAATTGGCTCTCTATCAGAATCAGATGGAACTTAGTATTCTTATCTATCCTTTCTGTTCCTCTCAAGATCCTTGCAGACAGCAACTGCTTTCTTTCTTTTCTTTCTTTCTTTCTTTCTTTCTTTCTTTCTTTCTTTCTTTCTTTCTTTCTTCTTTCTTTTTTTTTGAGACAAAGAGAGAGAGAGAGAGAGAGAGAGAGAGAGAGAGAGAGAGAGAGAGAGAGGAGGAGACAGAAATGGGCTCGCCAGCAGTGTCTCAGCTGCTGAGAATGAAATCTAGATGTGTGCGCCCCCTTGTGGGCAAGTGTGGCATTGCGCCCTTGCGTCACTTTGCATGTGGCTAAACGTGGGACCTGGAGATTGGAACTGCTGGAGATTGGAACCAGTGTTCTTAGGCCTAGGAGGCAGGCGCCTTAACCCCTAAGCCATCTCTCCAGCCCAGCAACTGCTTTCTTGATTAGACTGTAGAGGGCCTCAGAAAGATCAGGAGCCAATACTTTGGACTTCATGATTAGCAAGATTTTATTTACTGTCACAAAGCTCACTTGTGCAACACCATATGAGTCCCTCAGGATCAC
The DNA here is from genome assembly GCA_036365145.1 of Orientallactaga sibirica. NCBI lineage: Eukaryota > Metazoa > Chordata > Mammalia > Rodentia > Dipodidae > Orientallactaga > Orientallactaga sibirica. The sequence goes on along the minus strand of JAEOAD010000024.1, from coordinate 9,591,228 downwards.
ACCCATTTGTGAGGGACTCAGGCCTTTCTTAGCCAGTTTGTAAATCTACTCCTTCACATGGTCTGACGTCAACTTCAGCCACGTGGGGACACTGAGGTTATAAGGCAGAGCCAACTGGGACAGCCCCTTTCTAGGGTGTGCATGCGACCCAAGGTTGAGGTGGTCTCGTAGCAAAAAGAGCAGAAGTGAATAATTTTAAGGAATGAAAAATTCTATGAAAAATAGATGGAGAAAGCAACTGTATATTCTTCCTGGGGGTCAGATTACAAATCATTGGTTCTAATAATTTCATCTACAATGCATAATAGTTTTAGTTACCTATATTAGATTTTAGAAACCATGTTATATAACCATACTGAAAATTCTTCAGTTTCTTTTGAAAGAGCTATTTCTGTCTGAAATCTATGAAAGAGTGTCTTTAATCTTGGCTGATCCTTGCCTTCATTAGGATATTGACTGTCTGTAAGTGTTATATTTATCCTATCAATGATAACCTGTTAGTATAGTCCACCTCCTCAAATAAAGATATTCATACACTTCTTGAAACATGTCAGACTCTCTACAGGCTATCTAGATTTCTGTATGTAAACACAGATGTAACACAGTTTAGCACCCAGAGGTTACCTTGATTCTGTCATTTCATAAATCCTTTCATTTAATTTCTTTTTTCATTGTAATTTCATCAGAAAACCTTAACAACTATTATTCCTTTCAAAATTTCCTGAGTCTTCCAACCTAGGAATTAATTGTTGTTTTATTATTATTATTTATTTATTTATTTATTTATTTATTTTGGTTTTTCAAGGCACTTTCTTACTGTAGCTTAGGCTGACCTGGAATTCACTGTGTATTCTCAGGATGGCCTTGAACTCATGGGGATCCTCCTAAATTATTAAAACTACCCAAATCAAGTTACTTCATTTCAAAGAAAGGCATTGTTTTAGATCTTATCATACCACTTATTTTTCCTTGGACACTTGAACATCAGTATTATTTTTATATGAACAATTATCTATGTTTCTTGTATGAGCAATTATTTTATGCAACACCATTTTGCTTATAAGCAGTTTATAACTCTTATCAGTTCAGTTTTTAAAAGTTACATTGCCTATAGACAGATATTTGATTGTTCCCAATGAGTTTTATTTAGAAGCAGTGAGTTTAAGACATGATTCTTTCCATCACTGCCTTCTCTATTTCAAGGAAAATATATTTTATTCCCTGACAAAAGTGTATGCCTATAGTTTAGGAATTTACCTTTCCTACTTTTTGAAACACTGTTAGGTTTACTCTGATTCTACTTCTCTTCCTCCTTCCTTTTCTTCTTCTTATTTATTCTCTGTTTTTGCGGCTGCCTGTGTATATAATGGGGGTATGTGTAAGTGTAGGTGAATGTGTTCCATGGTGTGTATGGATGACAGAGGACAAACTCATGTAACCATCCTCTGCTTATATATTGTGTCTAACAGGGTCTTCCACTGTTTGCCTCTGCAGCATCTGGACTGCAGTTTTCCAGGGAGTCTCCTGTTAATGGCACCCCTCTCACCATAGATGTTCATGGAGTACAGAGATTTGTACGACTGTTTCTGGATTTATACAGGTTCTGGGAATCAAACACAGGTCATTGCACTTACACAGGGAAACAATTTTACCCACTATAATATATTCCTAGTCCATTTTTCTCTATATCATAATTTCTATTTCTACTGTATTATTTACATCACTCCAGTGTCAAGCTCTCACTAGTCTGGTTAAAAGAGCTACAAATATTCCCTAAATTACTAATGCATTTCCCATTTAAACTATGTTGACTTCATTTGAGAATCTGTTTTTCTTTTTCAGAAGGTGGAGAGACCTGAGGAGATAAACTACCCCTCAAAGTTCAGCTAAGCCACAGCTGAAACCACAGAGGAATTGGGGTGATGAGCAAGAGTACTGCTTCCATGGTGAACCTGACAATCAGCACCAGGGTGAACAAGACAGACCCCGAGAACAGTCAACACTTACCAGAGCAGAGAGCCAGAGGTTTCTAAGAGTCGGCACTAAAGTAGACTTAAAACATATTCAACGTAGCTCAGGGAATTTTGTGGAAGAGGGAGCCATAGGCTGAGACATCAAGCCAGAGGCATTGCCACCCCCAAAAAACTGACTTCTGCTCCCACAATATATGACCCAAAACCCCATGGAAAATACTTGCAATCCTGCAAAGGAGGGTCCTCAGCAGAATGGGGGCAGGGATAAGGAAAAAGAGGGTACCAACCCATGATGTGTACATACAAAATATTCTGTTAATAAAAAAAAAAAAAAGATACTGATATTGATGTCTGTCATGGATTAAAATAAAAAAGAACTCTTTTAAATCTTAGATGTGCATTTATGTGTGGGAACAAGTTTTGATAGTTAGTTTCAAAATCATATTCTTGGCTATTTTTCCCCATACCTAAAATAAGCCATTTTTAAAATGGTTTATAGATATTTCTGTGAGTTTGAGAGGAGGCAAGGGGTGTAGACTGAGCTTCATGTTAGCCTGGGCTACAGTGAGACCCTACCTGAAAAAAAATATATTTTTTTTATAAATATAAATTGCCTTTGTGTCTAGCAGTCTATATTAATAATATCTATGATGTACAGCCTAGTGAAGTTACTCTGCCAGATCTCACATGGACACTTTAGGAGGTTTCAAGCACAACTGACATTATTTTCCCGTATGTTTTCTTGTGTTTTCAATGGATAAATAGTTCAGGGCTCCCAATAAACCTGCTTGTTACTAATTCATTACTTCACTTCTAAGGGTGAATATCACACTGCCCAATACTATATGCTCATTCCCATGAACATAAAGGCTTTCTATGGTCTGATATTGTTCATATACATATGAATGAGATGAAAGGTTTATGGACTTTCTTCATGAAAGATTGTTAAACTTTCTTTAACTCAGAAAGCTCTGAGGAAATGAAACAATTGAGACATTGCCCCCTGCAGAAAACCAGAGAGCTCCTCTGACTTATCGTGAAGGATACAACAAACTGAATGTGGCTGTTATTCAGTTATTGATTCCTGCCTATTTCTTAAAATAATGCCCTTATAAGCTGAGCACCTTCCCCTGCTCAATGCTTCAGCCTCCATCCCACCCCAAGGGAAGTTTGTGCACCCTTGCTGTGCTTCAAAAAAACAGTCTCTGTCTGTTGAGATCAAGTCTGCTTTGCTTTTCACTTGCCTTACATGAAACACACACACACACACACACACAGACACACACACATATTTTTTTTTTTCATTTCATAGTTATAGAGCATTTATTTGCAGGCATTTGAATAAACAAAGAAGGAAAGCTTAACTTTCCATTAGATATTATAAACTTAAATGTCCCATAATGACCTGGGTTTACTGGTAGTGTTTACCTTAGGAACTTAGTATATGCAACTGCCTGAGCTATTAAACTCTCACTATCCCAAATGGTGAAATTTAAAACCAATTTAATGTTAATTACAAAAAATACTAATCTTGATATAAAACATATAACCTAGTATCAAAATTATTTTATTCAGTTATAAAGCAGTCATCACACTGTGAATTAAATGTGAGTGTAATTTTCATTATAAATAATTCTTAGAATTTTGTACAGTGTCAAGAAATTATTTATTCATTTTCTTCTATCTGTAATGATGGATTGAAAGCTAAGATAATTTCTAACAGTGCTATTATAAGAAAACCATTGAGGGGATGGAGGGATGGCTTAGCAGTTCAGGAATTTGCCTGAAAAGCCAAAGGACCCAGGTTTGATTCCCCAGGACCAATGTTAGCCAGATGGCGAAGGTGGCACACGTGTCTGTGTCTGGAGTTCCTTTGCAGTGGCAAGAGGCCCTGGCTCATCCATTCTCTCTCTCTCTCTCTCTCTCATAAATAAATATATATATATATTTTTTTTAAAAAATAAAACAATTGAGGAGTTTGGAGATGTTTCAGCACATAAAGCACTATCTTGAAAATCCACAAAGCCTGTGTTTCATTGCCCTGGACCTACTTAAGCCAGAAGCACAAAGCGGTACATGCATCTCAAATTTGTTTGAAGTGACAAAAGACCTTGAAATGCCCATTCTCTTCCTCTCTCTTTCTCTCTCTCTCTCTCTCTCTTTCTCTCTTTCTCTTTTCCTGTAGCAGACAGCTTCAGGTTTGCTGGGATGAACTTCCAGATCAGGCACAGTTATGTAGGAAGGGATTTATTAAAGCTCACAGATCCAGAGGAAGTTGCACAATGGCAGAAGAAGCTGGCCTGCTTTCACAGGACCAACCACAGAGAGAAAAGCCACAAGCCAAAAGCCACACAGCATAACACACCTCAGGAACTCCAGCTAGGCACACTTTGCATATCTTTACATGAAATCTTCAAACCACCACAACACCTTACTGTCTGCACAGTGACACTCTCTCCAGCCAGGCGGCTGCAGAAGCAAACTACAAACTAAAAGCACTGGATATATTGGGAGCCATTTATTCAAACTATTACACTCCCCCCCCCTTTCTCTGCTCTCAAATAAATAAAAAATATTTTTGTAAAAGAGAACAACTGTGAAAATAGCAAATGTATAGACTACTTTATATTATTTTATTATTTCTCTCTTCAAACAATTTCAAAATATGACAATAAACTATAAAAGCAAAAGTGTATATTTGATAAATTAACATTTTCTTTGAGTTGAAACTGTTAAGACTTTCTCATAAATTATATCATTTTATTGCTAATTATTTTTAAATTAGTGGCATCCAGGGGAAATGACTTTTCTTGAAATGCTTACTATGATCAAAGGTACTTACGAAATGCTATAACCTCATGAATCATGTGTTCTCACTGTTTATGTTCATCTAAGTAGAATTAGGGTAGAGAATGATGAAGTAGTTGCAAGAGTTTATAATTGCAATAAAGCATAATGTTACAAGTGTTGTGTAACTTTTTCCTGGAACTGAAATATTCCCTCTTAGAAGCAGGCTCATAAGACTAGGGAAACTAAGAAAGTAAACTAGGCTTTGGAATCTCAGAAAAAATCAAATTCCTTGGGCCTATCCCTGGTCCTAAAATAAGTAAACTTTGCTGGGTCAGTGAGACTCCTGCAGGAGCTGGGCAGGAACGGGAAGGGATCAGCTATGGTGAGTGCAACCCCAGACATGCTGTAGAGGGTCTTTCAGTGAAGCGGTTGCCTTTGAGTCAACCATGATCCTATAGGTAACCCCTTCTCCCTGTTCCTGTAAGTGACCAAAAATGGTTTAAAGAGCTAGAATTGAGAGGAATTGTTTCCTTGGTCTGTCATTATTATAGTATTAGATATAGTATATATGTTCAAATTGCCTCACAAAAATGATATAACTGTCTTACTTACTATATACTAGATAAGATTCCTTGTGATTTTATGTCAGTGGTCATGGAATATTTACCAGTCCTTTGCCTTGGGAATGTGAGACCTCTGGATTGTAATGTGAGCTTTTCTACACCTGCTTGGATACTGTCCATGAAAAGACATTACAATATAAAAAGAGTGAAGAGAGTAGAGATACAGAATTGCCTTTAGATTCCTCATTCCATTCATTTTGAATTTGCTGGTTTCTGTAACTATGAGATTTCAAAAGATTTCATTCTCCATAAATTCTGTCAGTAAAATTCTAGTATCTGTACATTACCCCAGTTTTAGCAATAACAACATTGCTATTACTAACTCTGGGTCACAAAAATATATCTCAATGAATTCTTTCATCCTTCTTAAACATTTAAATGACATATATCCTAAGTAGTTATAAAATTTAACTATACACATTGACATTTCCTGACTGATCCACTATATATTGAAGTCACAATTTAATTTCCCCTCATTATTATAGTATCAGTTTTTTAAATTTCTTTGTTGCTGATGAATGTTGAAGCAGACAGAGTTTAATCTACCCAACTGTGTGGTAGAACTAAGATTTGATTCAGTTTGGCACAAAATAAGAAGATTTAATCAACAGCCACATATTTACAGCTCTCACTTTTGCTCAAAAATTGTCCTCATGTCACAGTTATGAAATCATTTTAATAACTTTCTGAAGTAAAAGAAAAATCTTTAGAATAGACTACTCACATTGATGTCTATAGTCTCTCTAACAATATCACAAGGAAAAGATTTAAAAATGATGATAGGGACCCAAGAATAACTAAACTTGGTCAAAGGCAAATAACCCATTAAGATTTTCCAGGGTCATTTATAATGAATTAACATGAGATATGATAAAGTGAATGATTACTTTAGTCCTTTGTTGATCACAGCAGATCCTAAGATATGATTTGAATGCTTCAGGGAAAGAAGCATGGAGTGTCTCCAAAGACATACACAGACTTCCCGGTCTCTATGGGAGAGAACCTTTGGGTAGCAGAACCTTTGAGCAATAGGACTCCTAACTCTTGTTCATGGCTTTCTGGTGACAGATAATCTTTGTCAAAGACCATCAGTTCTCTCTGAATTTATAAATAATTAAATATGGTATGACTATTTTTAAAAAGAACAAACCTTCTATCTACAGTGCATATGTAAAACTTGAACTCTGTTGTAAGCAAAATGCTATAATAAATAGCAATCTGGGGCATGAGGGATGACTTAACAGTTAAGGCTCTTGCCCGCAAAGCCAGAGGACACAGGTTTGATTCTCCAGGACTCACATGGGCCAGATGTTCAAGGTGGCACATGCATCTGGAGCTCTTTTGCAGAGCCTGGAGGCCCTGGCAAGCCCATTCTCTCTCTCTCTCTCTCTCTCTCTCTCTCTCTCTCTCTCTCTCTCACTCAAATAACAATGAATAAAAAATAAATAAAATATCTATCTGTTTCCCTGTTTCTTGACAACCAATAATTAAAATCAAAATTTTTCTGCTTGCTTACATCTAGTAATTATAACAAAATAATTGCTTCCTGAGCAGCACTGCCTAGCCCTAATGACTGACCCTCTTACCATTGCTCAAGATCAAGATTTCACTATGTGGGAATAAGCCAGCTCTCATTTCTCAAATCCCATATCCTACCATGAGGCTTATAGAAGGGTCAGTGCTAATGAGTGACTCTGATACATATGATAACTTATTTTTCTCCATAAGATTTTACTTAAACTGCAGTCCAGATTCATTAAGTCTCTCAGGCTGCTATGATAGGTCCAATATATACATATGCCTGGGAGAAAATTCATTCTTTCCTTATTCTAAGATGAGATTGAATTCCTTATATCAATTGAATCATGAAATGTGAAATGTATTTTTTCATTTTTTTGCTTACTCAATGCTCTGTCTATAGGGGTCATAAACAATGTCTTAAGAAAATTATTCATAAAATATTTTATCTAGTCTGTACATTACAAATCCCTTCAGTGAGTTGCAGGTTTGTAGATTATTGTATTATTTTATTTTTTCCTAAGGCCTCACCTCAATTTTAAATGTTCAAATATAACAATAGCATTCTGTTGCTGGAAAGTATTTCCCTTTCCAAAATAGGAGAAAGGAAATTGTTCAAAAACAAATTATTTTAGTGGCATTTCTAGCCACAGAGATGTGAAATAATCTAGAGAATATGTAAAAAGTAATAAATTAAATCAATATTGAAAAAAACAAAGCACCATAATACTGCTTGTTACTAAAAGCATTAGAAAAAAAAAAAAAAAAGTATCAGAAGTTGTTATACTTGATGTCATAAATCCTCATCTTCAAACCTTCACCAAAGTAAGAAGCAGTCTTCATGACCTTTGATTCCCTTCACTTACTTACCTTCCTTGATCTTTCTCTGGTGTAAACTATGGTTATCCCTCAGGCATCTAGTAGTAGCATGGATTTTTTACTCAGTCTTTTTCCTATTTGTTTAATTTCTAAGTACCTCTATAATCAGTTAATCTATCAAAACAGTTGTTTATAACACCCCAGTGTAAATGAACCTTAAGAGGAGATTAGATCCTACATATTCCAGCCTTTCTTGTTTTCTTTGTTCATTTCTTCTACTTGGATCAGATTTATAATAGTGGGGATAGAGTTGTAGTTAAATTTCTGAGTGCTAGCTTGTCATGTACAAGGCTTTGGGTTCAATATCCATTACAAGAGAAATTAACAATCAAAAGTATACAAAGGGCTCTATTCCCTACTCATCCTAAACCTTCACTATTTTACTGAGTAGAGATGACTCATGTCTAATTACCTTAGTAATAGTACTCTCCCCCATTGCATACAAGGTCAATGATCATCATTTTTTCATCATGAACATCCTTCCTGATCAAGGAACAGTGTGGGAATCCACACATATTTTGGTTCTAATTTTATATTTACTTGAGTGTCTTTTGCTGGGAACTTGTCTTGTCCAATACACTGAGTTACCATTTGAAAGCCATTCATAGCTTGCATACATGTTTGTCATTTTAGTAATCTCAGTTATAACATAGTTCATGAAGAAAAGAAATAGTGAAGTACTATGATATTTTTCAAACAAGTATTCTCTAAGTATATAAATAAGTACAATATGAAGGTCAAATTGTTTATATTTTATGTTCAGGTATAAAGCCATCTATTAGTGTATGATTACATACTGTTGCATAAATAAAATAATAGGTTGATATTGAGTAATGCAAAAATATTTATGATCAGAGAGGCATTATAATCTCATTAATCAGTATATAACCTCATGCTAGAATCATAAAATCAATTTACATATTGATGCAGCATTTATCATTTATCTAACAAGCTAGATTTTTGAGTATTATTGTCATTGTGTTGCATCATGTGTCAACCATATTACTATTAGTTGTATTTCCATTCTTAAAATAATATTAGCTTATAATATTTAATTTTCAAAATGCCAAGCAATGTGCTTGTCCATTACTGCATTTTATTGTCTTTATTTAATTATAATTCAACAAATATTTTTATGATTTCTTCATATGTGAAATGTGATCTTATTAAAATCATATAAACAAGATATCAGAAATTGATTTACTTAAGTAAATATATTGTCATTTGCATAAAGAATTACATCACTCATTTGATATTTCTAACTATAATATTAAAAATATGTAAGTTACTCAAACATTGTTAATGAGGGAGCAAATTGAGGGGCACTGAATGGAGTTTCTTTATCTCAATAAATTGTCACCTAATTTTGATTTCATATTCCATAGCATTCACGTTTACCTTCTTCTCTTGAAATAATCAGAAAATGCAAAGTATTTTTTGCTTTTAAATGAAGTTGGTAATGGTATTTGACAATAAATGCAAACAATTTGCTATTTATATTAAAATAAAGCTTGCTATACAGTTTTCACATGTAGTTAACATTATCACATACAATACTGACTTCCATAACTTCCAAAATTATATCTGCAGTAAAGACGCGAAGCAAAATTTTATATAAAGCAATATATTTAAAACACAATATTAATCATAATAATGTATTTTTCTTGTACTGAACCTTCCCAGTAAGTTATATGTGTGTTAGCAAGCATTTAGAATTCAATAATTGCTAAGTAATAGAATGGTTAAAAGCACGAGATTAAGGTTTAGAGAAACCTGCTTCACATTTCAACTAAGCCATTTGCTGACTGTGAGGCTTCCATTAAATATCTTAACGGCTCACCACTTTGGCATCCTCACTTGTAATAGTTGATAGGATTAAATGACATATAGCATGTAAAGTGCTTAGTCCCACTACATGGCATATTACCAGCATGATGACTTTTGAAGGCACCATTATGATTATTATTTTAAATGTAAATGGCTGACAAATAAGATGAGCATAGCACTCCAAATGCACTTTTCTTTTTACCCAAAGCAACACAAAGGTTCCTTGCCAATTAAGTTTTAAGCATTTTAAGGAAATTGAATTTCAGAACCAATTTGAGTAATATTTTCCACACATATAAAGCCTAGAATTTTATTTTTGTGCCATTTAAGTACAGTGTAAAATAGCAATCACTATACAAAAATGCCTTCAAGTTTCTTCTGTGCTAAGTCAGTTTAAACTGATTTCTTGGTGAAAGAAGACAAAAATAAACTTGGGAGGAAGCATCGGTTGATTCTTTATATGTTATAGATATATTCAATACATCATTTTCTATTTCACTTATCTTTTACAATATGAGGAATAGTTGGGTTTCTAGCCACTGTGTACATGGAGAAAATTAAATCCAAAGAGTGTTAAAAGTGTAAAATTCTCCAAACCCCACCTGATGTGAAAATCTTTAAGATGCACTCTCTACCACTTATACTTTTCTTTGGAATATTTTTCTGAAGCTATGTCATTCCTTTTAAATACTTTATTTTATTAATTAGGTGTTTCAGGATGTTTTTGGATAAACAGTTGCTTTGGGCCCACTATTTGAAACAGTCTTCATTGAATTCTATCAGCTTTCACTCTAAGACATTAAAGACACAGGCCTCATTTTAATTATTCTCACAGTATCAATGTAACATTGATGATCTATGAATTTTAATTTCAAATATGCAGAATCATCTTTAATAATACCCCCTCACAACATTTGTATAAACAGAGAAGAAATGGTGAAATACTATGGTATTTTGCAAACAAGTATTCTCTAAGTATATAAATAAATACAAGTTGAAGGTAAAATTATTTATATTTATTTTCAAAGATAAAGCCATCTATTTTCTGACTGCCTTCCTTTCTCTCTCTCTCTCTTTCTATCTCTCTCACATACCTACCTAAAGAAATGTAACAGTATAAAAACAGGAAGATTCTTTATCATGTTCATACAAATATTGTCACTATAAGGTATGCAAAACATTCAATCTCATCTATTATGAGTCTAATTATGCCCTGAGACTGCTAATAAAGTACCATTCTGATACTAAAATTTCACTATACAAGTGTCAAAACCTTGTTCAAAGTCAAATGAACTATAAAGCAAATGCTTGTTTAGATAAATAGACAGCAATAGTCTATCATGCAGAAATGCAATTAATTTTGCTGAATGACAAAAGAAGATGAGAGACAAGCTGTTTGCTTTTGTCACTATTTTAAAGACACTGAAAATTTCACCAATTTAAATTAACTACCACCTGTTTCCTTATAATATTACTAATCACATACTAGCTATCACACAATAATTACTGATAAAGTAGCTGTCACCATTGATACCTTTTTGTCTGTAAGAATATTTTGCAAAACCATTGGAGTGTGATTAAATAGAAAATGGATAAAGTTTTCTGTCGCGACCGCCTCGACCAGCAAGGAAGACGCAACACTCGGACTCTTCTTTCAGCCGTTTATTCAGGAACCTTGAACAATCTTCTGACCCCGACTGACTCACTCACTCACTGCCTGACTGCCTCACTCTCTGACTCACTCACTCACTCACTCACTCACTCACTCACTCACTGACTGCCTGCCTGACTGCTCCCGGGACAAGCCCGCCCAAAGCTTAAGAAGCCTTTGAACAGCCAACCCTGGTGTGCCACGTGGTGAATGCAGATAGGTCCACATATGCGGAAGCAAGCCTAGATCACGGCCCAAGCCAAATAAGGACTTGTTTATCCAGGAGAGCACTCGCCATCGGGAAGGCGGAAGGCAGAAGCCAGCGCCATCTTTAAGCCACCTTTCTCTACAGTTCCCCCTTTTATGTTTTAAAACAAGCCACAGGTAAGAGTAGAGGTCTGATCTCTGATGATGCGTATTTTTGCAACCTGATGCCTTTTTCTCAGGCGGGATCTGGGGCATCAACCCGCATGCAATCAAACATGCTCTTCTCTGGATTTCTAGGGCTAACCCAGAGTGCAGTGCTTAGCCTCGCAACCTGAGCAGAAAGAAGATTAACTTTTAGTTGTAGCCAGCCAGACTTAGGGGGACTGTGCAGCCTCTATGGCAGTAAAGGCTTGAATGATCATAGCTGCATCTCGTCATTGCGTGACCCTGATTTTACACAGACACCACAAGCAAACCAAAGAGACCAGTAACAGAAGGCCTGCTAAAGAGCACCCAAACCCGCCCATTCCTTCAGATGATTCATAGTGGAGATCAGCCAAGATGACAATCCAGAGGCAAAGGAGAGGTCCATGTGGGCAGAATTCACATTAACTACTGCCAGTCTCAGTTCTCTTAAGGTATCTTCAAATTCAAGCGACCAATTCTGTAATAGAAAACTAGACAAAAATCTGGATAAATTATATATTTTGAGTTAACTGAGCCACGAAAAAACACTGGCAAGGGGAAGCTGGTTATTATACCCATAAGCCCGCCCCAACAATACTCTGCCTCCAGGAGGTGTTAATTCCCAAATTGCCATACTCTGCCTCCAGGAGGTGTTAATTCCCAAATTGCCATCAGCTGGGAACCTAGCATTCAGAACACTTGAAGTTTATGGGGGACACCTGAATCAAACCACCACATTCTGTCCCTAGCCCCCGTAAACTGATAACCGTATAAGATGTAAAATGTCAAACTTCTGCAGTTCAAGTTCAATATAGCCTTGAAAAGCAGGTTCCTTCTCCAGTCAGCTCTTTCCAAGAATTTGCATTTTTTACAGTCTTTCCTCAGGCATCCTCTCCATTGTTTTAATGTAAATCAAGTCAGGCCACCTTCCTTCCACCTTCCTTAAGATTGCTAATGCGTTGACAATAGCAGGTCCATTAACCTAAAACCAGTCTCAGTGCCTCTACTTTTACCTTGCTTGAGATTTTCCAACTTAAAATCTTAAAATCTCAGTCCGATATCTTTAGCCAAGCACATCAGTCCATTACAAATTTAACCTTGATCAAACTTTCTGGGCCTGGATAGCAGAACGTAGCCATCCCTTATGCCAGTAGCCCAGTTCCAACAAAGTCCTCTGCAGTCTTTCCTTCCCCTTAGAAAGCTCATAAGACAAGCCTCGAAGTTCAATACTGTCTGCACTTAGCATAATTTTGATCTTTTCATTTGTTTTATGAGAGCCTGCAGCTCTTCTTTAGAATCCGTAGACTCTGAATCTTCTAGCTCAAGTGTTGGATATAAGTTGTTCTTTGTTTTTGCCTCTTTTTCATTGTTTGCCTATTTCGACCTTTCTTCCTCGAGGCAGTTCCTCACTAACCTCCAGATCGATTTTACCCCGCCCTTAAGCGTGCCTTGGTCTGCTGCAAAATCAAGATCTTCGCCCAAATTTTCCCATGAAGGGATTGTAAGACTTCCAGAGCACGCAAACCAAGGGGCTATGGCATCACATTCCTCCAGGAACCTCTCAGGGTACTCCCTTTATCTTTAAGTTTTTGAACAAAGCAGCTCATTCAGAGCCAAAAATTGGTGCAGTGAGAAGCGCCCATGGCTAATTTTGCAAAAATTCTTTTAAAACTTTTACTTTCGGTTCGCTACACCGTGAACCCTTCCTGCTCCCTCTTTTTCTACCGAGAGGAAAAATTCCCGCTTTTGTCGGGATTCCCACCTTACCTGGGAACTTTCCTGCTCCCTCTTTTTCTACCGAGAAGAGCAAAATCCCGCTTTTGTCGTTCCCACCTTACCTGGGAACTTACCAGTGCACTGCCCTGACTGCAGAAAGTTCTGAGTCCCTCTTCGGACTCTTCTTTCAACAGTTTATTCAGGAACCTTACTACTGCCCTGACTGCAGAAAGTTCTGAGTCCCTCTTGGACTCTTCTTTCAACAGTTTATTCAGGAACCTTACTTTTTCTTTTAGATGTTTTACTCGAGCGCTCTTCTCTCACCTCCTCTAAATTTTTTTTTTTTTTGCTTCTGAATCATTCTCGTTTGCCCTATGTAATATGACTAGACACACTACAACACAAATACACCACATGAGGTTAACCAACTTTTATACACTAATAAGACACACGAACAAATATACATTAATTGGCGGCTATCATTCTTAAGAAATCTTCTCACTGCATTTCCTCTAAGGAAACCTTATTGTGGCGCCTTTTAACCCTAATACTGGAAGATGTATTGCCCATTTTGCTATGGGACCTTATCGTCTCTCTACCGGAGAACTTGCCTTTACCCTTTTGTCCACTTACCTGGAACTTACCAGCTAGCTGCCCTTCAAGTTCTGAGTTCCCGTATTTGTCGCGTCCGCCTCGACCAGCAAGGAAGACGCAACGCTCGGACTCTTCTTTCAGCCGTTTATTCAGGAACCTTGAACAATCTTCTGACCCCGACTGACTCACTCACTCACTGCCTGACTGCCTCACTCTCTGACTCACTCACTCACTCACTCACTCACTCACTCACTGACTGCCTGCCTGACTGCTCCCGGGACAAGCCCGCCCAAAGCTTAAGAAGCCTTTGAACAGCCAACCCTGGTGTGCCACGTGGTGAATGCAGATAGGTCCACATATGCGGAAGCAAGCCTAGATCACGGCCCAAGCCAAATAAGGACTTGTTTATCCAGGAGAGCACTCGCCATCGGGAAGGCGGAAGGCAGAAGCCAGCGCCATCTTTAAGGCGCGGCACCTCGCAGCTCTCTACAGTTTTCTTAATTCTATCGAATATCATTCGAACAAGAAAATCAAGCCAGGCCTGGTGGTGCACAACCAGCAGTAGGGAGGCAGCGGTAAGAGTTACAGGCCATTTTGTAAATACAAAGTGAGTTCCAGGTTAGCCTGGGCTAGAGTAAGACCCTGCCTTGACAACAACAATAAATTTTATAGACAAAAGGTATATGTACGGACAAACTATTTCATGATTGCTTGCATTTTCATAACCACAGACCCACTGACAAAAGCCTAAGTTTGATTCCCTTGAAGATTATTTGATCCATTTTCCTTAAATACTTTATGAATATTATTTTGAAACTAAGGTAAGCAATATTCAATGAATAGGTAATGTATGCTGTTATTTTCCAGATATTTGTGTCAGAAAAATTTAAGTAACCATCTGATTTACTGGAAGTCATCCTATAATTCAATAACCGATAAATGTATAAATATAAGTATGCATATATGTATATATAATCACTCAAACAATTAGAATATTATATTTAATAATAGCAAAATGATGAAAGACTAGCTTACAATTATATATCATATTTATATTAATTTTCGTGTCATGTGTCTTATGTGCATATTTGTAATATAACACAACGATTTTTGTAATATTTATACTTATTATGCTAATTTATTCCTTCTCAGAACTGGAGAATTTGTGTATATTCCTAGATAACTATAAAACCATCAAGTAAATAGGTGTGAAGGGGTAGGCACAGAAGTCTGTTACTTTCATACTTACTTGAAGTATTCATACCCTATGATCACTACAACTTAGAATATCTTTCAGACACGACAAATAATTTAATTTTAATTATTCCAAATTTAAAAATTTCTACCTAATAAGAAGTTAAACTCAAATTATAGATTTTCAAAGTTGTTCCCCAAAAGAATATAGAGAATTAATATTTCTGTGAAGACTGAATCAATGACATGACATTGTAAATACAAATAAATTTACATGCAGGCTGAATGTTGCTGAATCCTTGTATGTTAAGGATAGGATAATTGGCTCCTATCAAGTGTCATGACTTTGGAGAGGACTTTGTTTCCAGAAAAGAGTATTAGTAGTGCCTTCTGCTTGCACTGTCCTCCTGCACTGTTCACTTAGAATTCTTCCTGAAAAGAATTATTTTGAAATATATCACATAAAATGCTTAAGTTATAAATGTTGAAGTTAATACCTAAGAATATCATGTTTATAATAAGGCTCTATATTTTATGAATGAATAGGGATTCTTAGCATGGATAAAAAATTATAGTTTATGAATTAAATTGTCTTAATAAATGAATTGATATAGTCTTATATGAGTTCATAGTAGTTATGTTTTAGAATTTAATTCATATAATCATACATTAGTTTAATTGTCATTATTTTAAAAGAAATGGTAAAAAAGACATACAAATGATTGTGGAGGACATACTATGTGAGAATTTTTTTAATTTTTTTAAATTATTTTTTATTTGTTTTTTGGAGAGAGACACAGAGAGAGATAGACAGAGATGGGCGCGCCAGCAGTGTCTCAGCTGCTGTGAAGGAAATCCTGGTGTGTGCGCCCCCTTGTGGGCAAGTGGGACATTACGCCCTTGAGTCACTTTGCATCTGGCTAAACGTGGGACCTGGAGATTGGAACCAGCGTTCTTAGGTTTAGCAGGCAGGCGCCTTAACTGCTAAGCCATCTCTCCAGCCCGTATGTGAGAATTTTTAATCAAATATATCTAAAGCCCCTGAAGCATAATATATATATATAAGTTTAAAAGTCCGACAGAACAAAGTTTTGTATAATTGAATCTCACTGCATTATATTTCCAACATTTGGGAATATTTTCAATCTACTTAATAAGTGTATGAGATATTTGGTTTTATTTGTTACATGAGCATTTCTAATTTAATTATTTTTATTACAATAAAAAGTCACTGTAACTCCTCATGACACTTGTTTTAATATTTTATTTATTTACTTGTTCTCAGAGACAGAAAGAGAAGATAAAAAATGAAGAGAGAGTGTACCAAACCTTTTGCTACTGCAAATGAACTTCAGATGCATACACTATTTTGTGAATCTGGCTTTACATGGGTATTGGGTAATCAAACCTGGGCCTTCAGGCTTTGCAAATGCCTTTAATTACTGAACCATGTTCCCAGCCCTTTTCTCCTTGAAGGTTAGGTCCAACTTCCAAGGCCTATTACTTACTTACAGGAAAGCATAAAGAAAGGCCTTATTCCTTTTTCTCAATATAGTTCACCTCAGAAACACCATTTTGTTTGTGAATTAAGAGTAAACCTGGATTGTCAGAATAAAGAGTATGAATCACATGCTCTTCTGCATCTCTGTTATCATCCCTACTCGATCATTGTTAGCTCGGCCTCCCATGCTCCCATTTACTCAGTGATTGAGAACAACACATGCCCGTTCCCAACTCCACAGACAGTTCTCAGTTATTCAGTCTGACTGAACTCAATAGTTGTGAAAATTTTTCTTGTAATATCACTTATGTGTTAATTAAAGGTCCAGAACTCTGGGATAAATAAATTGATTTGACTTTAAGTAATGAGAAAAAAATAAGAATAAACCTAGTGTCCTACCTAAACCATTGGAAATTTTGTAAGAGAGAATTGATTTTTCTCCTTTAATTACTAATGCAGTCAATTACTTGTTGCAAAATATTCCTGGTTAAAATCCAATATTATGATAGTTACTAAGTGTGCTCACATTGTCAATGCAGTTCTTTATCAGTTGTCTCCTCTGTCCGTTGTCATGCTCTTTCCATTTATTTTTATTTTTATTTTTTTTAAGATTTTACTTTTATTTATTTTTTGACACAGAGAAAGGGAGAGAGAGAGTGAGAATGGATGTGCCAGGGCCTCTAGCCACCTCAGACAAGTCCAGATGAATGCACCACAACATGTGCATCTGGCTTATGTGGGACCTGGAGAATCGAACCGGGGTCCTTAGGCTTGGCATGCATGTGCCTTAACTGCTAAATCATCTCTCCAGCCCTCCATTTTGTTTTTATACTCTTCCACATTGCCAAGTACAACCAAATGCTACTGGATGTTCATGGTTCAGTCTAAGCATCACACAGTACTTCTCTATGGGGTTCTGGTTCATTCCATTGGAGAGTTCTGTTACATACCAAGTCAGGGATTTTAATGCAAGCCCTCACTAGATTAAGGTAAGAGGATTGGATCAAGGTCAGGGTTATATAGCAAATTCCAAACTAGTTTGGGCTACTTAATAAGAACTTGATTCATAAAAAAATAGTAAAAACAAACAAAAAACTTTTAGGTATTAGATAGGCTCACCAATTCTACGGTATTGTTTCTAGGCCCTGCTATGAACAGGCCAGAGAATATACATAAATGCATGCAAATTATAACAATACACACTGGATATACATGAATATATGCATTCTAAGCATGAATTCATATTAATGATTGCAGCATTCATCTAGCACCATATGTTTCATATATGGTATTACTCTCTCTCATTTCTTCCTTTTAAGACTTAACAGATGAATATATTGTAATTTTATTGTATTTCAATCCAATCACTCTCTTTTGCCCTCCCCCATCTTCCCAACCCCTATTCTATTGAAACGTTCCACTTTTCAAGTATTCCTTTGTTTGTTTTTTTTTTTTTTTTTTTGTCTCATTCTTTTCTTCCTCCTTTTCCTCTATGTTAAAATGTGTATGGGCTCAGGTTTTTCATGTCTTGTGCTGGTAGCAACCACTACTGTGAGGAGGTCATGAATATACAAACCAGTTTGTGTCTGGATTATAGTGTGCCTAAGTATTCCTTCCCACCCTGTAGGTCTTACATACTTCCACAGAGTTTAGTGAGCACTGGAGGGCATGATAGAAATGTCTCATTTGTTGTTCAGTTCTCAAAAGTCTTGTATTCTCAACCTTGTTGAGTTTCGTGCTTCCTTGGTGTCTATCAATATCTCCATAGCAAAGATTTTCTGACTGGCAGTGAGAGCAGCGATAATATTCTTCCCAATACCTCCTCTGCAATGTTCCCTGGTGAATATGGTAGAGATGACCTCCAGCTGCTTTCTGAAGATATTTGAGGCTAGTTCAGCAGGAATGAAACCATGCCTGGTACGGAAAACAAGTCAAAAGCCTACAGGGAAACTACACTTGCTCTCCGGTTAAATTGAAAGACTGAAACCATTAAATGCATTCTAAATGCATATGGTTATGACCATGTATTACTTCTATTCTCACCTTTAGTTAGAGGACTTATTTTTTTTTTTTATGGTAGAGAGAATACAGTGTAGATTCAAGACTCATCAGATGAGAACAGACAGCTCCATGCTTAGCATGGGAGGAGGAGTCATCTCTTTTCCATTTTCTTAACAGGAAATTTTTCTTAACACACTCATGAACATCTCACTCCAACAAATTAATTTCAGTGATACTACATACAGAAATGTTAGCCCATATATCTTCTGAGGAAAAAAAAATTCTGTGTGTATGTGTATGTTTGCTCGTGTGTGTGTGTGTGTGTGTGTGTGTTCATGTGTGTGAGAAGGCTAGAGAAAAGCTTCAGGTGTCAACACCATCACATTAGAGACAGAATCTCTCATTGACCTAGAGAAGAGCAATTATTTTGAACCTGTTGACCCATGTGTTCCAGAGTTCCACCTGTCTCTGTCTCCCCAGCACTGGATTCTTTACAGATCAAACATAAGTCTCCATTTTTACCAAGCAAGAAATTTGTTCATCTCAAATGCCCCATAGAGAACCAACATTATAACATAAAGTAAAATTGCTATATAGTTTTACTTTTTTTTAAGTACTTCCACCCACTCCAGAAAATCTTGAGGGTTTATTACTTACTATGTTGATTATACTGAAAAATGTTAGAAATATTTATGAACAGATTTTTATGTGGTAATAAATTTCCAAAGTCGTTGAGTTAATATGTATCATTGTGACTACTGGACTGTGTCCTGGCACTATGTTTCATTTGATAAGGAAATTGGACCCTGTCTTCCAAAGTACTTACCAGGTTGTAATCCACTTGAATAAATGATAACTTACATTGCAGTACACATGTACCTATATGACCTGTAATGGCTTTAAAAATTTAGTATTCTTATTGTTGAATTGTTGATATTTTAATCAGCATTTTCCTAAGGCAAAACACACACTGGGCAACTTTCAATGTGAATTCTCAAAATATAGCCATAAATATTTTTAAATGATGTGCACATATGCTCCTTTTTGGTGTGTGTGATTTGGACCTGGGTCCTCTAAGCAGTACACCACTACCCTGTTCTGTTTTCTGTGGCCCCTGGGATTCCAGAGTCTGTAGGCTTATGTCAGTGATTTCAAAGGGGCAATAGAGGAGCTTGATAATCTTCCCTGGCTGACCCAAAAGTTCAGAAGCACAGTCAAGAATCTTCTCTTTCCTTAGATGGTTGCTGTGTCTCACTCAAGATGTCTGGTGCGATGTTGAAGTAATGATATTAACAAGTGGTCACAATAGTGACGAGCAGTCAAGATATTGACAAGCAGTCATGATATTGACAAGTGGACATGATGGTGACAAGAGGTCATCATCTTAAAAACAGTCATGATAGTGACATAAGTGGTCATGATGGTGACATGCAGTCACGATGTTGAAAGCAGACATGATGGTGACACAAGCAGACATGATGGTGACATACGGTCTTGATATTGAAAGCAGTCATGATGATGATAAGCAGTTATGATGGGGACAAGTGACCATAATGGTGACAAAAGTCATCATATTGACAAATGGTCATGATAGTGACAGGCAATCATGATGAGTGACAAGAGGTCATGATGGTGACAAGTGGTCATGATGGTGACAAGTGGTCATGAAGGTGACAAGAAGTCATGATATTGACAAGTGGTCATGAAGGTGACAAGCGATCATCACAGTGACAAGTGGTCATGATGGTGACAAGCAATCATGATGGTGACAGGAGGCCATGATATTTACAGGCAGTCATTATGTTGACAAGCAATCATGGTGACAAGAGGTCTTGATATTGACAAGAGGTCATGATGTTGACAAGTGGTCATGATGGTACAAGCGTTCAGGATGGTGACAAGAGGTCATGATACTGACAAGAGCTCATACATTTCTTGCTGACTGGCAACACAGTGACTGCTTCCCCACTCACTTGCTCTGATTTCTTTCTGGATTTCTTGCAAAGGAGCATTGTAGTTTAGTTACCATCTCTGTAGGAGGAAGAAGACTATGGTGCTTTGTAGTTAAACTTTTTTGATGCTCCAGATGGACATTTAAAAAAAAAAATGGCAGCTGGAGAGATGGCTTAATGGTTAAAGCATTTTCTTGAAAAGTGAAAGGACCCAGGTTCAATTCTCCAGGACCCAAGTAAACCCAATGCATGAGGTGGTACATGTGTCTGGAGTTCATTTGCAGTTGCTGAAGGCCCTGTCATGCCCATTCTCTCATTCTTTGTCTCTTTCTAGCTATCAAATAAATAAAATTAAATTAAATAAATAAAAAATTACAAAAAAAATAATTTCAGCATGCCACCATCTCCCTCTTGATAAATAAATGTAATTAATGATATAATGTAGTAAATCATCTAACATGACATATTCTCTATATTTTCCATATTTACATAATTATTCATAAATAACATACACATATCTATATAATTATCAAAATCTGTAAAACCTAAACATTTACCCGAAACATATTTTTAATTTTTTTCTTATTTACTTATGTGAAAGAGAAAGAGGGAGAGAATACACATACCAGGGCTTCTAGCTACTGCAAACGAACTCCGACACCTGTACCACCTTGTGCATCTCGCTCACATGCTTACTAGGGAATGAACCTGGGTCCTTTGGCTTTGCAGGCAAGTGCCTTAATGACTAAGCCATCTCTCCAGACCAAAGAATGATTTTTAAATGTTCTGTATTTTATTCCGATTTGTATAAATCATACTCCATAATTTACTCCATCATATTCTTTGTCCCATTTTGAATAAGGTTTGATTTTAGCATATTTTATTACTGTTTTTTTACTTTATATATAAATTTATTTTAAAAATATTTTATTTTTATTAATTTATTTGACAGAAAGGAAGAGAGAGAAAGACAGAGAGAGAGAGAGAGAGAGAGAGAGGAGAGAGGGCACAACAGGGCCTCCAGTCACTGCAAATGAACTCCAGACCCGTGTGCCCCCTTGTGCATCTGGCTAATGTGGGTCCTGGGGGAATCAAACTTGGGTCCTTTGGCTTTGCAGGCAAACACCTTAACAGCTAAACCATCCCTCCAGCCCAGCTTTATTTATTATTAGCTCTTTGAAGGCCATGTGCCAACTTTTGACTTTCAATCTTTTCAGTTATTTAAAATAACTGGAAAATCTAAATTCTTCCCTCACAATGTTATGTTACATTGAAAGCTTAAAAATCTTAAAATTGTAAAAATAAAATTTAAGATAAATAAATAAATATATATATATATATATATATATATATATATATATATATATATAGGCTTTTGGTTTTTTTTTTTTTTTTTTTTGGTAGGGTCTCACTCTAGTGCAGGGTGACCTGGAATTCACTATGTAGTTTCAGGGTAGCCTCTAACACACAACAATCCTCCTACCTCTGCCTGTGAGTGCGGGAATTACAGGCATGCATCACATGCCCTGCTAGTAAGATATTTTTCAAGATGAATTTTTCCAATGGAATCATTTTTTCAATTGAGAACTTTATTGTATAAACATATTGACTAACAGTTATATTCCTTTTGGTTTGTACTCTTACATTCCCTCACCTTACCCACATTTTCCTGAGGGACCCCCTCAGTGGGCTTCTCAGTAATCACTATGGTGTTATGAATGCATCAGTCAGTCTCTCTGGTGGGCAGAGGAACAATGCCTAAGAGTACATGCTTGTACCCTGTGGCTCTTACATTCTTTCTGCCCCCCCCCACCTCAATGTTCTCTGAGCCTTGGAGGGTATAATTTTTTTTTTTTTTTTTTTTTTTTTTTTGTGAGGTAGGGTCTCACCTAGCCCAGGCTGACTTGGAATTCACTCTGTATTCTCAGGGTGGCCTCGAACTCAAGGCGATCCTCCTACCTCTGCCTCCCGAGTGCTGGGATTAAAGGCATGCGCCACCACACCCGGCACAGGTATAAGTTTTTAATGATGAGCTCTAAGAAACTTCTGATTTTCTGCTTTGATAAGTTTTGAGTCTCCTCTGTATCTACTACAATCTCCTTGGAGGAGGTTCTTGGGCTAGCAGTGAAAGCTGCACTTATATTTAATACACCATTTCCTCGCTAATATTTTCTTGGCCCTGGAGATGTGATACAGATGACTCCTCTTTTACTAGGGAGTCCAATTTGCCCTATTGATAATTCTGGTATTTCCCCAATATTTGCTGCCATTTATAAAAAAAAAAAAAAATTCTAAGAGTGAGAACAGCGTGGAGCATTTTGCTGGAAAGTGCTACATGAGCTGCTGGGGAATAATGGTCACCAATAGTGTCAACAAGCAGTAAATACTACAAGCTACAAAATCAGCCATGTACTGATATGGATAAAAAATATTTTCTTCATGTTTATCTAGGAATTTATACTTTGTAGACTCCCCCCTTCCTTACTCATTAACAATAGAATATCAAGTTCTTCTCTAACAATATAATACTCCATATAATATGATTTTTTCATGTATTTGAAGAGTAATATTTTTAGACTTGAAATCATTTTGGTGATCATTTTGTTCATAAAAAATATAGTGTAAGAGCCAGGCTTGGTGGCACACACCTTTAATCCCAGCACCAGGGAGGCAGAGGTAGGAGGATCACAGTGAGTTCAAGGCCACCCTGAGACTACAGAGTAAATTCCAGGTCAGCCTGGGCTAGAGCGATATCCTACCTCGAAAAACCAGAAATAATAATAAAAAAAAAATAGTGTAGGTACAAAGTTATATTTATTTTTTCTTGCATTCAAAGTCTTTATAATTTAAAAAAGTAGATTTACCTGTTTTAGGCAAATTTTACTACATCATTGACCTAAACAACAATAACCTTGATGTGGTTTTCTAACAGTTAAATGTTACTGTTATTATATTTAACTTTTATTGATAATATAAATTCATGCACAGCCGTGATCACAGTGGCAGCACACAATAGGTGTTTGATCACTTTAACTTAAACACTTTGGGTAATAATGCAAATGTACAAATTAGCTTTGACTTATTTTAATTTTGTGCATGATAGCTTAACAATTTTAGAATCATAATATATAATACAAATGATATAATGTCACTTTGTTACTATTAGCAATTTTAGTAAATTATCTTCTCAACTCAAAGCCTTTCAGAACCAGCCATAATTGATCAAAGTAAAGGCATTATAAGCCACAGGATACAGTATTCATATGGGTCTTTAACTACACAGACATCTGTTAGATAATAAATCCATGCATAAATAGATCATCAAATTGATTCATAACTTACATAGAGGACAATCTTATGACCCAGAATTTTAGATGGCCAACCAGTATTGGGGATACACAGATACTATATTTTATCAACAAAATTACCAAGTGAAAATATTAAAAGCAGGAGAAAAGTTTCCTTCAATGTTATTTAAATTATATTTATATGAACAAAATTTTATTGGTTAATGTTTTGAACAAAAGATATAAAAAACAACACTATCTTGTAAACTAAATACTCAAATGCCCATCATGTGGAACATAAAATGCTTTCCCTATCATAAGAATATAAAAGAACTTTCTATTATCTGACTGATTTGGAATATTATTTTTGAAGTTATGGTAGCCAGATACATGGAATATGAAATGAATTAATCTTCTGTTTTGGAATAATAAATATCTAAGCATGTTTTACATTTTCATTCAAATTACAGAAAACTGTGCTTTAAAATATATGGGCATATATAAATAAGAGTTTAAAATGACCAAAAAATATCCAGTTTATACATGACATAGACTTCTCCTATCCCTCCTCCCCGTCTCTTCTTGCATCAGGGAAATAAGGCAACAGTTATTTTGAAAAACAGGAAGAGGTAAAAAATGATTATCCATTCTTCAACTGATGAAGTAATGTTTAGACATTGCATCTAATAACTATTTTCTTGCATCTTACAGTTGACATTTCCTCACCTGTGCCTAACAACAATAGTATTTTATGCCATGAACACTTAACTGTAAAGTAGGAGGTTATATATTAATATTAGGTCACATAGCCATAAGGGCAAAGATTTACTCCAGACAAATGACTTTTAATGAAGCATCCCTTGAAAGAATTGCAACCTTATCTCCACTTTGTGAAGACTTAAGGATGTAATTGTGTTTGAGCACAACATTAGAGAAAAATAACATCTGTGATTAGCATACAAGGTTGCATACATGATAGGTTTATATTTTCAGATTATCTAAGTAAAATCACACATTAGAAACTCTTTCTGCTAGAATATTTAGATTATATCAAAATTTACCCTTTTCACAAGCAGATTTCATATACATACATACATATATATATATATATATATATATATATATATATATATACTTAAAAGAAAAATGTATGATATTTTTCAAACTCAAAAATCAGATAATTCTCACTTTTTCTATAGTAGATAAATAAAAGTATTACAGAACTCTATGGTAATATATGCTCATTGAACTATTTCCAGATGAAATTCTGATGCAAATTAATATATATTAATTTCATAAAATAATATAGTTTGTATAATAATTCTTTTTTGTATCCTTCATCACTCTCTTAATATTCTGTAAAACAAACATAGTCTTTTTAAAAAATTGTTAACTCTTCTACCCCTAATCCTGTTACAATTCAAATGTTCGTGCCGAAAAAACTTACAACTTACGCTCACACTTAATTTATTGCTAAATATATTTGTAAATATTACACACACACAACAATAATGTTATAATAGTATTGCATCGTAAGACCTATAAGTTTTTTCAGTGACAATTTGAAGTTGTATGAATTGTAATAGAAACTTTTAACATATAGAGATGTCCACATTTAGAATGGGAAATTCCATTTCCTCATTTAATTCAGGAGTATACACTCCTGTGTCTTTTTTTCTGCTTTGTGGGGAGTTGTGCACCAATTTGAAAGCAGATTTTCCTGACCCCATTTTCACTGGACTGCTTTCTCTACAAGTAGCAAAGATCGAGTTATTATTAGCAGTGCCCAATAGACCTACAGGTGGAAGGATTATTGAACATGGCATACATTTTGTTAGGAAAAAGCACCAGAAAAAATACAGCAGCTGGGCTAAAAAAAAAAAAAAATGTGCTTTTACTTAAAGGTAAATTGCAAAGAACATTTTTTTTCTTCACCATTTTAATTAGGTAAACCTGGGTGTATTTTATGTGCAAAATACTTCAATGTTCAGGGAAATGAGTGCAATTTAGCAAGTAATAGTTGTTAAAATAACCTTTTAAGATATTTTTTGTTGGTCTCTAGAAGTTCTACCAGCTGGTTAGCAATTCCAAAAGTGCTGCAGAGCATATCATTCTGGGACAAGTGAATTGCTGGAAATATTAGTGGAGGACGATCAAAGGCTGATGTGGGATTGGTGGGGGGAGGACTCCACTTTGAAGGTAAAGTTTTACAAAGGGTTGTGAAAGTTTTATTTGACATTATTTCCCTATCTCCCAAAGACTGAATAAAACTTTGAAACCTCAGCAACTCCAAGCAATCCACTCTCCTCTGACCTTAACTCCTGTGAACCAACGGCCACAGCTCAGTAGTTTGACTTGCTGGATACAAGAAGAAAAAGAGAGGGGAAAAAAAAAAAAAGTTTGTTGGTTGTATTGGGCAAAGAAAACTTTTTGAAAGACTTGGAAGTGCATTGTTTATGCAAATAAATGTGCTTGTAACTAGAGAATCTCTGCATCATATATACCATATTCTTTAAATAATAATTATAAATATATTTAGCATTAATATGATTCAAAGAATCATGCTTTATAGTGTTAAGAATATGTGTCTATAGATAAGCTTTATCTATTCAGTCATAATGTACATAATGACATAACATAACATAATGACATCTGTGTGTACGTTGTGCATGTATGTATGGCCACAAACATGCCACTGCACCTGTGTATTGGTCAGAGGACTATTCTGGCGTGCTGGTTCTGGCCTTCTACTGTGTTACACACAGAGTCTTTCTTGTTGTTTTGACACTGTGATCACTAGGCTAGCTGATCCACAATACATTGTCTTTGCTATGCCTCTCATTTCTGTTGGCATGTTGGGATGACAAATACATGCACTGCTCGCATCAACCTTGTGTGTGCTGGAGATACAAACTCCTGTCAGTCTTAATTGCACTTTCTGCCCATGAACCACCTCCCCAGGCCTCTAGTAATACTTTTGCCAAACAAATGAGAAAACACTCATTTGACCTCACTAACTTCCTTTCCTCTATATGCCCCTTGTAACCCCTAAAGAAGCTCAACTCTCTTCTATACGGGATACTTCTATTATTTGGGAAGAATATCTTGTTTGATTTTAGTTAACCTCACTATTTTCATATATGTTATCTGTGAAGCATACATGTGTATTTACTAGAGGTTTTTATTTTTAAAAACAAATGAAATAAAATCTTGTTTTTCTGAAGTTCTTCTTTTTGTTGATTTCACTCTTTTGTCTCCATTAAAAAAAAAAAAAAACTACCACATAGAGAGCAAATTCTATTTTCCTTGATACTCACTCCAATATTATTAATTTTTTATGTTTATTCACTGATTTATTATGGAGTCCCATCAGTGTGCTAGAGTCATCATGACATGTTAACTTGGGACAGTTTTTGTTTTCCTTCATGTTGCTCTTTTTCCTGACGCACTTCCTAAGGGTGTGTCATTGATTTGTATTGATTTTCACCTCTTTGTCATTTGGCTTCCTTGCACCCTTTGCTCCCATATCTTGGCAATTTCTCCTTGCTCTTTCTAGGTGTCACATACTCTGAAATATGTGGTCCTGAGTTCACTGGCGTTTCTATTTACTATTTTTCTGGTCTTATTTTTCATCTGAATACACTCACTCTCCCTGTTGGAATAATGTACTCCATGGATCCAATTTCTATATCCTGATACCCACAAACCCGTAAGTTAAGACCTTCTCCATTTCTTATAATTCAGTTGTTATATATTCTGATACATATGTGATAGATGCAAAAATACAGGTTATATAACATCTCTAATTATAACAAATAAAAGAACTTGAATTAATTAATTCCAAATAATGGTTTTACAGAATCTCCAGTTTAAGGACTGTGTGGTACTTTGAATTTATGTCCCCCAGTATATGCAAGAATTTTATTAAGGCTTGTAATTTTATTAAAGATGGAACAAGGATCACTGGGGTGAATCCTGGGGCTCAACCGGCAGGTGTATTTGAGTGCCTATCTGATTTTTAGTCTAAGGTAGGCAGAGTGCTTGCGCTCTGCCTAGGTCCACTGCTATTTGGGTTTTGCTCTTGCTTGTGGTACTGATGTTTGGTGGTGGTTTTTCTCTACTTGGATCTGTGAAAGGGGACCAGCTCCATCTGACATCAATGGAAGTTCTCTTGAGATTCAAGCTAGAAATAAATCCTGTCCTCTCATAAACTGTGTCTGGTTTGGAAGTTCATTCCATACCATGGAGCTGACTACTACATACTGCATGCTGCAATTCTCATTATTCATGACAAACTGTTCCAATTGCCCTAATCAGTCATCCATGTAACCACCACAGACTTGATTTCTACATTACCTATATTCACAAATATGTGTCTTCCTAATCTAACTTCTCCTTTAACTCTTAAATCATGCCCAGAAACATGTGATGTACCTCCTATTTAGCATTATGACTTGAAGGAAGAAAGAGCTCATGCTATATGCTTTTAACACTGTAAAATATTCAAGGAAAAATAATGTCAATGATTTAATCAGGTTTTGTTTCTCTTCCTTTCACATTTATGTAGTGAATGGGCTATTGTGATGGAACATATACATCTGTCCTATAAAGGTACCACCCTTAATAGTTTGTATATTTGTTGTGCTATTTCATAAATAATACAATAATTATTAATATAGTATTTATATTAGACAATAAATGATGAACTAATTATGTAAAATAAAATGTATATTATGTTGTAATGGGTTATATCTAAACCCTATGCTAGCTCATGTAAGAACCTGGAACACCTGAGAGTTTTATTTGGATACTTGAGGGCAATCATATCCCTGTGGATTTCAACAGTAGTATGTACTAAGCACTTAAATATCTTTTACAATTATAGAAGAGTCTTTGTCCCTACGAGAAAAGAGGTGGGAACACGAAAGGAGATAGGTAGGGATCCTGATCTCCTAATGGATTCTGACCTTGCTATAAACTTTCATAGAAAGATATGTCTTCTTTTCAACTATCACACAGTTAATACTGATTGGGAAATAAGGATAGCTTAGAATTTGGGGCAAAACCTGAAATTACATTATATACTGACTGTAGAGGATCAATGTCATTTGAAAGCAATTTTCTTTTAGTATCATTAAAGGTGCTATTTTTAAATAAATGCCAATGCTTTGGTGATTAAGTTGTACCTAGAGGAAATGGACATTTCCATTGTCTGAACCCACTGCCAATCAAAAGACAAATGTCACTGACCTCAAGTGAAACAGGAATGAACTTAAAAATATTGTTGCCATAGATTTGTCTTAAGCCCATCATGCTTCATCACTGTAATTGGAACAAATCCATCACACCCAAATCATTTAATGGAATTTGAAGATCTTGGGGAGGAACAATGAATGCTTAAAAGACAAATAGCAAACAAAATATGATCCCAAAGGAGTATTAAAATACCTAACTAATTATAATCAATCACTCCATGTATAACAACAATAATAGCACACCACTATACAAGTATATGCCATATGTATTATTTCTCATGTTATTTGATGTGTTTTGTATCACATACTATTGCTAGTCTTATTGTGAGATGAGAAATTAGTTAATTTGCCCAGAAATTCACAACTCTTAAGTATCAAATAGTTTCAAAACGCAAGAAGCTGGATCTAAAAGGCAAGAGTTATGTTTTATTATTTTAGTCTCAAGCTCAGCTTGTATAATCTATTGAAATATTTAACTGTATAAATAGATAAAAGATTTAATAAGTTATATGTTTATTATTTTAAACTTTGAAGCCATTCAAATTCAGGTAGTTAATCTATACATACTGACAGAGTAGGACAATCTCTTCTCAACTACAGATGTTAGATATATCTTCAGTATCTCAGATAGTATTGTCTGCATATTTTCTTCCACATTATTCTCTTTACTTAGTGTGGATTTGGTCAAGTGCTATTAATATATCTTTAATCTTGATCAGTTTCTTCACAATTTCATCAGCTACAAATAAACCTACACTAACCTAGGTATTACTTTTAAAATTAGATATTTAATACATTTACATTTGAAAATTTTCTATTTTGTGAAAGTACTTTTCCTATGCTTTGTATCATTGTTCTTATTTTTTTTCTTTTTAAGAATTTGTTAGACAAAACAATAATAGACTCTGAGCTACTGTTCCATAAACATAGGCAGTTTGTTCATAAATAAATTGATTTCATATCACATGTAGTGAATTATAGAAATGAACTATTCTATGAATTTAAACTTACCTGGCTTAAACAGATGGATCTACTTTAGCCTTAATGTTGCTTTTCAAGTCTTTGATTTTTAAAATTTATTAATAATTGTACTGTGCAATTTGTTTTAATTGGAAATATGTTTTAAACATTTGTTCTGATTAAACATTACTTTGATATGATAAATGCCATTGTGCCATTCAAAATTCTTTCCATGGTCTCTGAATATCAATTAGAGACCTTTGTAAATTTTACTGGAGTGCCATCATGTAATATTGTTATTCAAAACAAACTTTATCTACTACTCAGTTGTTTTCTTGATATTTGTATAAACATTGATTTGGGTTTTTCGAAATCCTTTACATAATTATCTATTGAGATAAGGTTGATTTTGGCTTATTCTTGGATGAATTCAGGACTTAATATAGACTTGTTATTACTGGCAGGACTAGATGCTATTTTCAGTACTATTTTCCTTTGTAGTTTAATCCAGAAATAAAAACATCCCCATTTAATATTTACTAGTGAGCTATTTTAATCATACTTGTTTAGTTTACTTTATTATTATATCTATTATATATTTATAGTTTGTTATGTCTATTAGATAACTCTCTCAGTAAACATATAGTAAAAGTAGAATCCATATTATTTTTTTTTTATATTACTTTGAGACCTATATTTCTTTGTACCACAGGGAGAATTTGAATTCACAATCTTTTCTTTGACCCCCAGTGCTGAAGTTATAGGCATTCATCACAAGCAAATTGAGAAGTGATTTATGTTTGTTAATGCATATAAATATACAGCAGACATTGAACAGAAAATACATAAATGATCATATGATAGTCTATTTATCAAACACTTATCTAATGTTTATTGTATCTGGTTATTGTTATAAATTCTTTGCAATTATTAACTCTGTAACCATAGCTTGCCTGGTCGGCCAGTATTATAGCACAGTAGGTACTAAATAGCAGCAAATAATGACAGGAAAAAAAAAAAAAAAAAAAAACAAGCTTCCATAGAGGTATTTAGAAAATATTGGATCACATATTGGAATATACATGTACATGTACACACTGCTATCTTATGCAGGATAACATTTTGTAAATCTGCTTATATACACTAAGATCAAAAAGGTAAAAAAGGGCTGGAGAGATGGCTTAGCAGGTAAGGTGCCTGCCTCCTAAGCCTAAGAACGCTGGTTCCAACCTCCAGGTCCCACATTTAGCCAGATGCAGTCAGGCAAGGGTGCAATGCCACACTTGACCAAAAGGGGACGCACACATCTGAATTTCATTTGCAGCAGCTGAGAGGCTACCAGTGTGTCCATCTCTGTCTTCCTCTCCCTCTCTCTCTCTGTCTCTCTCTCAAAAAAAGGTAAAAAAAAATAGTATATACTGTTCTTATATATAGACTTTCATGTTGTTACTGAAAAGTAGTCCATATGCCATTCTAGTACTGCCCAGACACACAAAAAATCAGATTATGCTAACATTTTTTCTATTTAATTATGACTTTCTACAATAAAGGAAGACTTCCAGAGCTTCACCCAATATGCTTGTCATTGTTGTTCTTATAATAAAATATAGAACAATTGTATTTCTAATTCTAGAACCAATGTTTTATAAGCCAAATCCAAAAAGCTAAATTAAATGGTAAGAGTTCATAAGCATTTTAGGCATCCTCTCTGGTTGTCTAGAACACTTAATGTGTATTATAGAACTACCCCTCCCAAAGTTGTGCTTTTTAAATTGTCAATAATATGATGAAACCATTGATATTTTTCACTTTCCAAAGTGTACCAAACTCTGTAAACATAAGTAGAAAAGCATTTCTTAATAATATATACCTTGTTTTAGTCCTATTCTATCATAGAATGGTTCACATGATCATCATGTGTTCTCCTCCATCCCTAAGAAAATCTGGTTCTTCTTGTATGCATTCCATTCTTTCAACAGAGTAAAAACTTTCTCCATGAAGTTTAACTCCATATGAAATCATTATTCATTTTACTTTATTGCATGCACAAGATATCACTAGCTTGGGATATTAAAAGTAAGTAAAACCTGGATAAGGTTATAAACATGTTTGGCATTCAAAATAAATAATTTTTAATTTAATAGCTATAATATGGATACAAATCTCATGAATCTTAGACATTCCTTCAATTCCTTTAGATTAGAAACTTCTGGAAAATTCTATATTTTAAAACTGGAATAAGAAATGAGAATAGAATATATTTTTATGCATATAAACTTCTCTAGCTTTGAATCTGTAACATGTTGAGGATAGAGATCGACTGCTCATATAAGGGCAGAGGAACTGACTGAACTATTTTGATGGGATTCCTAAACAGTTACAAAAGAACTTAAGAAAATAAAGGTTTTGTTTGTCTCATGGTTTGAAAGTATAGAGTCCGTCATGATAAGGAAGGTATGTCAGCAGGAATGTAAGCCAGCTGGTCACATTGTGTCTTCAGTCTAGTAGCAGAGCAACGAAGAGAGCAACGAAGGCTGCTGTTCAGCTGGCTTTCTCATTTTTATTCAGTCTGCCATCCCAGTGCATAGATAGGATGGTCCCACTTCATTGGGAGGAAGTTATTACCCCTCAAACCTCTCTGAAAATATCCTCATGAATCTTCCAAGAGATGTGCTTTTGTAGGTGATTTCAAATTACACCAGTTATGTGAGACCAACACATATCCTTACATGTTAACATGCATATAAATACTATACATACATTTTATAATGAAATTGATCAAGATTCAACATTCATTAAACAAACATACTTATTCTGGAAAATAAACATTCATCTGAAGTATGCTAAGAGTATAAGAGTAGGGATTATGAAAAAGGAATAAAATAAATACATATATCTATATATCTATATCTATATATAATCTATATCTCTCTGCATCTATATCTATCTAAATCTAATCATCTATCTATATCATCTGTATCTATATCTACATATATAGTGTGTGTCTTCAAAGGACCATGGATTATTTGGTGCTAAATTAATTATAAGCACTATTTTTGAGTGGAGTGGGGAGAGAGGACTGGAAGATGAAGGAGACAGAAAAGAGTAGAAAAGAGAGAATGTAGGGCTGGAGAGATGGCTCAAGAGTTAAAGTGCATGCTTGCAAAACCTAAGGAACCAGGTTTGATTCTCTAGGAACCACATAAACCAGATGCACAAGGGGGCGCATGTGTCTGGAGTTCATTTGCAGTGGCTAGAAGCCCTGGCACAGCCATTCTCATTCTCTTTCTCTATCTCTCTTGCTATCTCTAATGAATAAATAAATATATAAAAATGAAAATTAAAAAAAAAGAAAAGAAAGAATGTAACTTTGGCATACCCCAAGTATTGAAGTATAAAACTATTTTTACTTTATATTTTTAATTATTTCATAACACAAGCTATGAGAAAAAAAATTATCCAAATGTTGAAAAGTCTTAGTTTCCAAACGACCAATATTGCATTAATATATCTTTCCATCTGAATAACTTCCAATTTTAGTGTAGGTGTATCCTAACCTTATCTTCCTGGTTCAGTTTTCTGTGGTTGGTTGAATGAAAATAAAGAGTGAGTCACAGAGGACTCGATTTGTTTACCATATGCACTGCCTAAAGCAAAACTTTAGCAGTTACGCTATACTACTTTCAAAACACCATTGGGTTTATATGGGATTTTTTTTTTTAAGTATAAGTACCTCAACAAAGGAAAAGAAAATAATAATCTGTTCTCACTGATCACACTAGGGGCCATATTTTGAAGATGCAACTCATTGATGTTATGGCTACCCACAACAATAGCAGATAAAAGGTAGAACTCATAATTAGAAAACTCATATGTCTTTCAAAAAAACAGTAACATTCACTCAAGTTTGTGAAATTTTACTAAATAAAATATAAAATTGATAGCTTGTAATTCTCCTCCCCTCACCACCACTTTTCACATTCTCATGCATTAGTCAGGAGTATGAATGATGAGTAAAAGATAAATCAATTAAGTATTTTTTTAAAAAGTTCATCCATTCTGATTATAGTGCTGCTATAAACTTGCTTACAATGTGGTGAAGAACCTCTCTAAAGAATAAAAGTTATGCTGGGCGTGGTGGCGCACGCCTTTAATCCCAGCACTCGGGAGGCAGAGGTAGGAGAATTGCAGTGAGTTCGAGGCCACCCTGAGACTACATAGTTAATTCCAGGTCAGCCTGGACTAGAGTGAGACCCTACCTCGAAAAAAAAAAAAAAAAAAAAATAAAAGTTCTTATTAATTAATTAACTCATTTATTTACCTATTTGGGAGTTTGTGTCTATGTGTGTGCCTCTCAGGCTTTATATGGATGGTTGGGAAATTGATGTTGGGCTTACACGCTTTGCATACAAGCACCCTTTAACACTGAGCCATCTCCCCAGCCCCATAATGAAGATTCTTAATGTAAATCCTAATTTTTAGAATTATTTATTTTTTAAGATTTTATGTTTATTTATTTATTTTTATTTATTTATTAGAGACAGAGAGATTAAACAGAGAGAGGGAGAGTGAAAATGGGCACACCAGGGCCTCTAGCCACTGCAAGCTAACTCCAGACGCGTGCACGCCCTGCCCTTGTGCATATGACTTATGTGTGACCTGGGGAATTGAATCTTAACTGCAAAGCCATCTCTTCAGCCCGGAATCATTTATTTTTGTTGTTTACTGAAGAAGGCATATTTCTGTGAAAATCCCTACCAATATTCCAATTTCCTGATCCTTTATTGATATATTAAAGTAGGCACTGTATTAAAGGGATTTTTACAAATAAAATTGAAGTCTTAAATTAAGGATGTTAATGAAAGAGATAATCTCACCCTTATAATGGCCTGTGTAAACCTTTCCTCAGTTGTTCAATCACATCCTTAAAAATCAATTTTCAAGTATGTGCAGCAGAACAAGAAAAACAAATTCAAATCCCACGGAAAATCAGCCATGCTATGCCTGGTGTGAAAGAGGTGAGCATAAGGTGATAGCCAGAGGGTGTGGGCAGACTCTAGTAGCTGAGGGTATTTTGGATAGCGGAAAACAAGAAAGCAAAGACCTCATTCACATGAACTCACAGGGTGCACTCAGTCCCTGAAAGATAAGAGAAGAACATCTTCTGAGATTGCGCCTAACCCTAGTAACAATTGATTTTATGTAGAGAACCCGGAAATAGGATCAGCTGAGATTGTTTGATTTCTGAATCCCAAGACTATGAGGGAAAAAATGCATTGTTTTAACCTGCCAGGTTTGGGGTAATTTGTTACTATCAATAGAAAAACTGATACCCTCATTCAACAAATTGCTTTTGTGTACCAGCAAGATTTAAGGCACTATGCTGAATGATATAAACAACCAAACATCAATCAAATATGATGGCTGCTCTCAAAAGAATTTACAGATTAGTTGAGAATATGAAATACATAAAGAAATAGCTATTTAATAAGATTCAAGGGCATTTCAGAAGATATA
This sequence comes from Orientallactaga sibirica, assembly GCA_036365145.1. Taxonomy (NCBI): domain Eukaryota; kingdom Metazoa; phylum Chordata; class Mammalia; order Rodentia; family Dipodidae; genus Orientallactaga; species Orientallactaga sibirica. The sequence goes on along the minus strand of JAEOAD010000024.1, from coordinate 9,555,597 downwards.
TAAATGTATGTGTGCAAACTATTGCTTTGAGGAAAGAAGAGTGATGGGAAAGTTTTTTTTTTTTTTTTTTTTTTTTTTTTTTTTTTTTTTTTTTTTTTTGTGACATTGAAAGAACAGACATACTTCCAAAGATAGTCAAATAAAACACTGAATCATCCCAATTTTTATGTCAGTTTAAGGCATCTGTTTGTCCTTTTTTTTCTGTTTTTTTGGTATTTTTCATTTGTTTCAAGGTAGGGTCCCACTCTAGCCCAAGCTGACGTGGAATTCACTCTGTATTCTCAGGGTGATCTTGAACTCACGGCAATCCTTTTAGCTCTGCCTCCCGATAGCTGGGATTAAAAGCATGTGCCACCACGCCCTGCTTTGGTCCTACATTTTAATAGTAAAATATGATAAGGGTTTGGAATTGTTAGATATATAATGGAAAATATGAAATGAAATTATATTGGCACATTATAACTTGAACACTATTCTTAAAAAAAAAAGAACAGGTCAATTGACAACTTTCACCATGGAAATGACCTGATTAGAAGAGTATCTGTGAAGAATATAATGAAAGCAGTATAAAAATGGATTAAAAGGGGAAAATGAGTGTACTAAGAAAACCAGGTTAAGGATCTACTTAGATATGATGGTTAGTGAAATGTGATTTCAAATAAATGTAGTAGCAGTCAGAATAAATAGGAAGAGCTGATTTTGAGAGATATTGCAAGGACTTATCTAAAAAAATCAATGAAGGAAAAGGACAAAAGTCCTATTAATCATCTATCTTGAGTATAGTTAGGCAGGCAATCAGATAGTAGTGGCATAAAAATTAAATATAAACAGATTTTTCTTTGCATTATGCATAGTGGATGTTTCAAATAATAATGCATGTCCTATGAATGAATGCATAGGTTTCATGGTCTTTGAAGTGAAGAAACTTCAAGTTTTGTCTGAAGTTCTCACATGTCTACAATATCTAAATTTATGATGATCAAAATTTAATAAATGTCATAATAACAAAAATAAAATAAAGACAAAAAGATACATGCCTAAAGTTCACAAACATGCAAGTTTTCATTTGTGCCCTTGAAAGTCTACTTCCTAGAAATTGATTCTAACTGACAAATGCACTGGGGTCTTCCAAAGGTTAAAATCTACCTTCATATAATAGATTTTTTGAATTCATTAAATACCTAATTTATTGGACAAGAAGCTAAGCATCCAAGATAAGCTTATAATAACTGTGGACACCTTGATTTCACTGATGTCACAGTGGCAGAACTACAGGCCAGTACTTGGTTATGGTTCCCATAAATTCCCTAAGCACAAGTCTTTTAAGTATCTAGAACTTATCTCCTTTTGGGGTGGGGTGGGGCGCAGATTTAAAGAGGATTAAATCAATACCTGTTTCAGTAGAGGCTGCAACTATTATAAAATAGTGTCAACCAATCCTGGGTCACATTGAGTCTTAGGGGAAACCCAATTCTCACCATCTACTTTACTAAGGTCTCATCTAGTAAATTGTGGAGAAATCGTTCAGCATCCTGAGTCCTGAAATTTATCCATTGGGCTGTCCTTGTAAGTCTTTTCCTTGATAGTGCTAAGGAGGAAAAAGGCCTCTAATGCTAGATCAACCTAGCTTACATAGCATGTTTCTGGCCAGTCAGGCCTACACAGCTAGACATCTCAAAAACCTGAAAAAAAAAAAAAAATCCCTATAGCATACAATATACAATAAGGCAGGTTTTTTTTTTTTTTTTTTTTTTTTTTTTTTTTTTTTTTTTTTTTTTTTTTTGCAAAGAAGCCTGATCATAGGTAGATCTATGAAAGATAGAAACCTAGAAACATAAAAAAAAAAAAAAATAGGGACATGTAATATATGCTTCTACTATATTAATTTTTTCTCATGATTAACTAAAGAAGTTGCAACTATTTTAGTTCTGATAATATATGGGAAGAAAATGACAACAGCACAGCACTGTGAGTAGAAAAATATGTGCACAATATGCTAGAATTGTACCTCATACTGTCAGCCTAGAATAAATAAATGGAGGAATATATTAAGCGCTAAAGAGAATTAAAATAACACATTTGTGCATACATTAGGTTTTGAGATGTGCTGTGTGTGGTGTTTGAGATTCACACATGTGTCTCTGGAAACACCCACATGTACACAACCAAAGGTTGGTCAACCAGGGGAATCTAAATCAGGATGACAATTGAGATAAAGAATCACATATTCTAACTGCAGTAGTTTGATAATTTTTTTTTTCCTTCATGTAATTCATTTCAACTACAGACAATTTTGAAAAGAAGAGTTTCAACTATTTTTTACACTTTCATGTGCAAGTTGATAGCAAATCAAAGATATATCCCATTTCAGAGATTTAGACTTTTGACTAATTACTAAATATAAATCATGAAACTATTATTACCACTTAGATATTGATGTGGATACTACTACTTTGTAATTAAATATTGTAAACATTTAATAACAATGATATGATTAATTCAATATAATAAATATTACCTCAAAAATTCTGGGGCGAAGGATCATCTAAAACAAAGCGGGACGAAAAAGACATAAGCACAGCCTCATGTGGCTGTATCACTCCAAGAGGAGTCACTGGTAGTTAATGGCTATTAGGAGAAGGGAAACTTTACTTCAGTAGCCACGTGTAAGTTACGTATGTTCAGGCAAATTATTGTTCATGCCACTGAGTCATTAATGAAAAAGCAGTAGAACGGTGCAAGCAATAAGACTAAATGGAAAGAGGGTTCAGGAGTGCAATCAGTCCAATAAAGTGTAATCTGGATTAATATGATCAAGATACATTGATTACACATATAAAACTATCAATATATTATAAATAATAAATATTTAAAAGTTCCCTTTTCTTGATCATAGAAACAAATAATCTTGGTTCATTTTCAAGATGTCAGTGAAATATGTCACAGCTCTAGGAATGGAGACACAGACATTAAGGTACATAATTGAGAGGTAGGGGCAGGAATTCATGGTCTTCTGTGGCTGCAAAGCAAATTCAAGGTCAGCTGGAAGTATATGAGACAGTCTCAAAACAGAAAAATATATCATAGTAAATAACTGCAAAATGAAAACGGGTAGCCATTTTCCTTAACACCTTAAACTCAAGTAGCCATTTAGATATGTTAACTCACACATATTTCACAAGCATCTAATCAAGTAGACACTATTGTTTTTACTACCACTATCACGATTTTATATTGTGGTTTCTCTCAAGTTTAGAATCCTGTCATAGTAGACAGACATACTTAATGAAAGACTTGGAATTTTTACTCAGGGAAGTTTCACAGAATATAATTTAAAATGCAATAGAAAAAATGAGGATAAACACCTCTCATTGCTACATAAGTGTTTGTCTCTATAAAGACAATGTGCAAATTAGAGATTTCTAAAATTTATAAGGTAAATAGAACACTAACCAACATATTCTATAATGAAAAACAATTTACAATAAAGATATTTCCTATGAATCCCTTACTGTTTTTGTAAGGAGAAGTATAAATTTCACAAGAAATAGAATACAATATTTTAAAACAGTCTACTCTGTCCTTGTTTTAATCTAATACAAGACCCACATCTCATATTAAATATGAATTTCTCACTCTATTATTTCATTTCAATATTAATTTTGAGTTTTTCCTTCAGATTTTAGCTACAGATCACCACTTATGTGTACATTTCTGTATATATATATATATATATATATATATATATATATATATATATTTCAAAAAAGGCTTTTATTTTTTATTTATTATTTTTTTTGGTTTTCCAGGTAGGGTCTTACTGTAGCCCAGGCTGACCTGGAATTCACTATGTAGTCTCAGGGTGGCCTCAAACTCACAGCGATCCTCCTACGTCTGCCTCCCGAGTGCTGGGATTAAAAGCGTGTGCCACCACGCCCGGCTTCAAAAAAGGCTTTTAGAAATGAAAATAAAACATAAAGTTCATGCCCCCATTATCTATTTTTTCTTAAAAATGTTAAAATAAATGAATAGATGTAAACTATATATATATATATATATATATATATATATATATATATATATATATGTTCATATTTTTAAAAGGCTTTTAAAAATAGGTCATGAGCTAAAGTGATGGCTTAGCAGTAAAGGCACTTGCCTACAAAGCCTAAGAACTCAGGTTTGATTCCCCAGGAAGCCATATGCACAAGGTGGTTCAAGCATCTGGAGTTCATTTGCAGGGGCTAAGGGCCCTGGCACACCCACTTTCCCCCCTCCCTCTCTCTTTGTCTCTCAAGTAATTAAATAAAAAATAGACAAGTCAGAAAAGGTGGTGACATTCTTTATTACATATGAGTTTTCTTTACTCTTGGCAACACTTTGCTGAATGTAGTACTGCAAGGATTTCCAGAATCAGTTAATAAGATAGCTTCAAGATAAAATGTGTTAAGTAATAAGTAAGTAAGTATGTCATGTTATTGGGATTCCACACCTTGAGGCATCTCATTCTTGGCTTATTGAGGACATGTGTTTTCTCAAGGGTTATCCTTGTTCTTGGGATTCCATATCCTCTCATTCAAGTTCTTGGCAAGAAGGCCCATTTGGATGTTTCTATTGTACATTCATTCTCAAAATTAATTTGATCTGTACAACTTGTCCTACTGCCCACACAAGTGAGACAAATATATCCATTCAATGTTTCCAATCCTATTCAAATATTTCTAAAGCCAGGATAGTACATTTGTACATATCTAGCAGAAAATTCATCTGCCAGGAACAGATGAAGCTGACATTTATAATGAAATTGATTTGGAAATGTTAAAAATAAAAAAAAGACAGTTGTACTATCACCTCAATGGTGTCTTGACGCATCTTCATATAGTAAACATCTGCTCTATAGGTCAAATTATTCACCTAGGGAAATAAATATGATGATCTAATTTACTAGGTAGTGGATAAGTTTTCCTTGGTCAGTCACTTGGAAACAAATTATTTTTTTTTCCATGATTATATCTGACTTGTGACTGAAGACTATCTTTTCAAAGGCTAAGAATGCTTAGATACTTCCTGAAGATAATAAATCTAGGACATTTGCATTTGCCTTACTAATACAAGAGTCAAAGGAATTTGTTGGCCAACCTTTGCATTTCATTGGTAATATAGCTTCCATAAATTCAACACCACAGAGGCCATGGGATATTACTGTACTGTGGAAGGAGTCAAGAACAAGGAAAAGCTTGGTGTACGGTGCTGAAGTCCAGTGAATAATTGGTCTCTGTTCAGTGATGCCCTTTAAAAAGTAATAATGTGGCTATATAAGGCTATTTTTTAGCAAATTGTAAAAAATACAAAATATAATAATAAATGATTAATACTATTATTATAAATGGATACTTAAATTATTTCCAAATTGTGCAGAAAACAAGAATTGAAGGTAAATTTTGAAACACAAAAAACATATTTAAGGTATTTAACATTTAACTTTTGTTAGTTCATGGTGCATGACTTATCATAAGATCTTCATTAAACTGGAAATATTAAAGAGAACAGCACAGAGGTGACATTTTTGTGATCTGAAAACAGAGAAACTATAAAATATATGTAGTGCATGTGAGTTATAGCAGCCAGAAGTATATCAACCCTTAAATGTGGTGATTCATTAGAGATAATTTAGGTCTTTGACTACGAATTGAATCCAGAAAGCCTTTCAAATCTGAACTATAAATCAAAGTAAAATTAGAGTGAAGTCATCTTTATAGACATAATATTTAATTAAATTGAATTAGCATATATATGAATATTATCAGAAGTACAGAATATTAATTAAATGGTAAAATACTTTAGGTTTTACATGAGTACTTAATTCATATCTGCAAATAGAACTTTTCAGATGTAAGGAAAAAAGACAGTATAAAATCTGCTTTATTTCCATACACTGCCATCATACTGTCACCTTACATTCTAAAGACTTAAAAGTTCTCCTATAGAGTACAAATGACTGTAAAGTGATTCCTTCTTATAAGTCACAAGTATCATAAATATGAAGATTTCATTCACAAATGTGTGAAAAGCATAAGAGTAATACGAGTCCCATTCTGTGTACTACCCACTTACTCCCCATTTACAAGATTTTCAAGCATATATACATTTTCAAATAAAGTATTTCAATATTAAGTTAAAGGCAACATACTGAAAATTTTAATAACTTTAAAAATACTACATTTTTGTTAAAATGCTTTAAAAGTTAGTTTTAACTTCCTTTATCTTCACATTCACTTAAAAACAGAAACATGACAATGCTGAGGTTAGACAAGCAGGTGACTGGGAGAGGCATGGAGGATTATTTAGCAAGTAAGTATGTACACTGAAATTTGGAGGAACAAGAATTCTCATTGTCTCTGAAAGAATTTTACAGATCTTTTAAACAGACAATTCTTTATATAAAAAACTATAAAAGACTACTTCAAATCCTTGTGATATTGAATTCAAATCAACAGTAATAGGGAAAAATTCAAAATCCCTCAGGCTTGAGGGGAGGTAGGCAATGATAGACTGGCTGACATGTGCATATAGGTGGATTTATAAAAGTGCACATTCTACATACTAACACACCAGTAAGGGTTTTGTTCTATTCCTCTCACTACCATTGCTAGATTTATTTTTTTTTCTGATAGTGAAAATCTTGATTATAATTATCAATAATTCATTTATGTATTTTATGATCCAGTATGTATTAACATTTTAACTAGTTACTAATTCATACCCACAGCTAAAACACCTAATAATTAAAATGTAGAGTTTATGTATAATTCTTTTTGGCATTATATGAAAATTCCATTATGTTTTTAAATTTTTTTATTTATTTATTTGCATAAGAGATTATTTACAAAAGCAGATGCAATTTACTAGTGGCTATATTACTGAAGAAAATAACTGCTCTCCCTATAGCATATATTAACTGCAAAGAATTCCTCAGGGAAGGATTCAGGAGTGGAAGAGGAATGCATATAGCCCCCTATTCCTTTCTGAGAATTCACATTTTTGAGGTACAAATAGGACATTATTCAAGATTCTATGAACAATGTATTCTTTTGAATAAAAAGCTCACTGATTTCTAAATTATATTATATAAATATGTGTTCTGAAACTCTAACATTAGTAAGTTAGAAATTATAATAGAGATGGGCTTATGGATCAATGGTAGAACATTTAAATGGCATAAACAGGGCACTAAATTAAATCTTCAGAACTAAATTATGAAAACATAAAAGTTAATTAATTAACAAAAAATTTATTTGAAGGAACTACCTTTTATTTGGAAACTAAATTAAATAAATCTAATTAATTTATGTGTAAAATATTAAATAAAAAGGAAATTAGAAATATTTTAAGTAATTACTTTGAACTTTTAAAATTTGATTTTAATTAATTTTGACTGATACATAAAACAAAATTAAAATAAAATAACAGATCACAATATATATAATATAGAGTATTTATTGGGATATTTATAGCCATTTATAGTAAATAAGGTACTCAATACAGTTACTTATATTTTAAACCATAATTTAAGAAGTCATAAATTAAGCAGTATATATGGAATAAGAAAATAAAAGAATGGCATACAAAAGAGAAATGAAAATAGAGGAAAAAGGAAGGAGAGAAGAAGGAAGGAAAAGGTCAGTTGGTAAGAAAAGGACAAATTAGAAAGTGAAGAAGGAAAAAGAGGAAGAGTAGGATAAAAAAACATATTTTTGGAGATGCATAGTAAGATTTTGATGCACTTACATTTGAAATGATTTTGTAATTATGATTACATGCATTATTCTTTAAAATGATGAATTTACTCAGAAAGAAAGACTTCTGCTTCTGAGGAGATAGCTCAATTTTTAAAGGCTATTGATTGTAACTTGGATGATCTATGTTTGGTTATACTCAAAATCTACATAAGCCAAATTCACACATCTGTAATTCCAGCTTCCCTATGACCAATGGGAGGTGGAGCCTGGAGAACCAGCAGTTGCAAGAGAGACACTGTCCAAAAGGTCTCAAAAGAAGGGTGAAGGGATGAAAACACACCTTGAGTCTGTCCTATGATCTCAACATGTGCACCATGGCTACCATACACACACACACACACACACACACACACACACACACACACTTTAACAAACAAATAATAATCATTATCAAATAAATAAAATAAATTGAGCTTTAAAAGCAGAAAACTCAGACTGTAGGGATTGATTAGTTCTTAAGGCATTTGCCTGCAAAGCCAAATGACATTGGTTGGATTCTCTAGGACCCACGTAAGCCAGATGCACAAGGTAGTGCCTGCATCTGAAGTTCGTTTGCAGTGGCTGGTGGCCCTGGCACACCCATTCTCTCTCTCTCTCTCTCTCTCTCTCTCTCTCTCAAATAAATAAAATCTTGAAAAATAAAAGAAAGAAAATGGAAAAAAAAAAAAAAAAACTCAACCAAACTCAGGAAGTAAACTTTTTTCTTAGATAGACACAATATCAGATTAGACAATTTAAGAAATGTGCTATATGGATGGCATATGGCCACATGAAAGATGTTGAATTTCATTATACAATCGGAAAAAAAATTTAGTCATATATTGTCACTCTATAGCTGGTAAAATGGCCAAATTTCAACATAGTTAAGGATGGGAAGCCAGGATAAATCTAGGGTTGCAATAGCTGAATAATGTCTTTACAAAGTTTAATATATTTTGAAAATATGATGTAGCCACAATTTTACTTCATGTTTTGCCTCAAAACAAGGATTGTGATAAGCTAAAACTGAAATTAATGCAATTATCTATAACCCAAGAATGAAGGCATTACAAAAATATTCAGTAGAATACAGTCATAAAAAGAAGTAAATAGGGGATACTCATGCCATAAAAAAATCTCTAAATGTTTTTGTTGAATAAATTATCCAGAAAATAAATGATTCCATTCATGTAAGTTCTAGAAATACTAAACAATCTGGAAGGACAGAATGTACATGGAAGGTGATTTATGGTTGGAAACTATGTGACAAAGAGGGGTGGGGAGGGTTGTATTTTATTTTATAAATTTATTTTAATTTATATTCAATGTGATTTATTTTATTTTTGGTTATTTGAGACACTGTCTTATTATATAACACTTGCTAGGTTTCTAGGATGGTACTGAACTTGAAGTGCTTAACCTCCCTCTCTGCCTCCTCAGCATGTCTTTGAGAGAGATTATTTAAACAGCACAAGAAAACCTTTGAGGCCTGTGGTGGTTTGATTCAGGTGTCCCCCATAAACTTCAAGTGTTCTGAATGCTAGGTTCCCAGCTGATGGCAATTTGAGAATTAACACCTCCTGGAGGCAGAGTATTGTTGGGGGCGGGCTTATGGGTATGATAACCAGCTTCCCCTTGCCAGTGTTTGGCACACTCTCCTGTTGCTGTTGTCCACCTTATGTTGACCAGAGAGTGATGTCCACCCTCTGCTCATGCTATCGTTTTCCCTGCTATCATGGAGCTTCCCCCTCGAGCCTGTAAGCCAAAATAAACCTCTTTTTTTCCCACAAGCTGCTCTTAGTCGGGTGATTTCTGCCAGCACTGTGAACCTGACTGCAACAAGGCCGATGGCTTTAATTTTTTTTTCTTTTTGGTTGTTTGTCCATATCTAATAGTTTAACATGAATATATTATTGCCGATATTAAATAAATACTGGGCTGGAGGGTTGGCACTTGCCTGCAAAGCCTAAGGGCTCATGTTTGATTCCCTAGTACCCATGTAAAGCCAGATGCACAAGGTGGAGCATACATCTAGGGTTCATTTACAGTAGCCAGAGGCCCTGGTGTGCCCATTTCTCCCCTTCCCCGGTCCTTTCTCTATCTCTCTTTAAAAACAAAAAGAAATAATCAAATATTGGAATTAGTTTGTATTTATTGTGAATTAATCATGCCTAAATAAATGTATAAGTATAAAAAGATATAATGAGTGTTATATGCATTAACATTTCCTTGTACTTAAGATATGATTAAGTTATCTTATGACAATGAAAGAACTCAAGTCCTGTATTTGTGGCATGCTAATAATATAACACTTAAAAATCCGAGGAAGAAAGATAAGGAATCACGAGGTAGGGTCTCACTTTAGCTCAGGCTGACCTGGAATTCACTGGGTAGTCTCAGGATGGCCTTGAACTCACAGCGATCCTCCTACCTCTGCCTCCCGAGTGCTGGGATTAAAAGCGTGTGCCACCATGCCCAGCTCAGGAATCACTCATTTTCATTAGACAACTAAGAGGACTGCTATGGAGAGGAGATGCTCATAAAACACACTTCTATTGAGGAAAAATTGCTTCTATTTATCTGATGAAATGAAATACAGAGCATTTTTGAAATTCTGTAACTTCCTCAAAACTAGTACTTCATTTTTTTCCCTAAAATTATTTAGCTGGTAAACTTCTGAGTTTGTTGATATGAAACATCAGGTAAACGGATTTAGGCTGTAGTCGTGGAGCATGAATGCAAATCAACTCTAAACATTCATGTCCAGGTGCAAAAAAAATGCATTTGTGTGAATGAATGCCATGTCATTTCATGAAATGCACGAGGATATTCCTACTAAGTGAAAGTAAGTAAGCTAAAAACTGAGAAATGATCAAATACAAAGAATTTGGTATGTGCTGTGGAAACAGTCATAGGTGCTTTAATTTTTCATGTAACACTATGCAAATTAACTAGATGACATTTACTAAGAATATATCTTCAATAAACTAAGTTTTATGCCTATTTCCAAAGCACTAAAACATAAAATGCCTGAATAAATTTCGTCATAGGTTCTCTCCATATAAATGAATACGAGAAAAAATAATGAACATTTTTATGGCTTTTTAAACACCAGTATTTTAGCCTTTATCTGGTATAACTGAAACTCAGCAGTCCGTGACATACTTAGGATACAAAGCCACTGCGACTTAATGAGGTCACATTAACCTTAATGTGCATGTTGCAATAGGTTAAGCTCCCTTTCTACCTGGCAGCACAGACTTGTGACTTCTAACAATTCATTCTACCCAGTGTCATGGGCCTCTGTAGTGGATGCCTTTTCCAGCCTACTAATCTTTCTTGGCTTGTATTTAACTAACAAGCCCGGCTCTGATTCTTCAATGTACAATCTAGATATAATTTGTGGCCTTTTATTTTTTTGAAGAAATAAAGATGGTTATTAAATAGTGCAATGGAAAAGAGAAATCAAAAAGCAATTGATCTAATATGAATAGAATAATAAAGTCATAAACTCCTGTGGAGTAGAGACAGTTTTATTGTCATATTCTTAGTAGAAAGCAGATCTTATCCTCCACAAAAGACAGAGTGGCTGGTATGACTTTTATCAATGTGCACTTAAGTTAGAGACCAGGGAGTACACGGCAGCAATTGCAATGGGAGAAATGAGGATGTCATTCCCTGACACAGAAACAGAAAGGATTTTAGAAAGCATTATGCAAAAAATCAAGCCATCTAAATTGCATATATGCTCCTGTGTCTGTGTGTACACATTATGCATGCACACTTCTGAATACAATGGGAACACAATTGAAAGAAATGTCTACATACATTACAAGAAACAGACTTTCTACTAAAAAGCCCCCCCCCAAAAAAAAATTTTTTTTGGATTCCAAATAAAAACACCGGGCTGGAGGAATGGCTTAGCAGTTAAGACATTTGCCTGAAAATCCAAAGGACCCAGGGTTGATCCTCCAGGACAAATGTTAACCATATGTACAAGGTGGCCCAGATTAAAAAATATATATATATTTTCCATAAACTAAAACTGGCTAAAAAATACCGCATTCTATATAGCAAGCATTAATTCAAACCATACTTGTTTTATGTTACTATACGTTTTCACCAGTTCTTACTGGTATTTGTTTATAATTTCTTTGCATTTTTCATTTCCCTACATATTCCTGCCAAACTATCTGTATGAAGATACCATTTCTCCACCCACTGATTCTGGGCTAGCCTCATAATTTGATTCAGCTAATGGCCTTAAAATTGAAATGACATACGACATGTTTAATCTATAATTTTATGTCATTACATGATTTGAGTCGTTAGTGTTTCCAAATCCATCCCTAGTACTACCCTTCTGTTATGAGGGTTCAATGAGAAGGCATGTGGAGCTCAGTCAGTCCAACCAAACACTGCCAAGAAGATCCTTGTGAATCCCAAGAGAGCCACTGCCAAACTCACATCACAGAAATTATTGCTTTCAGCTCCTGAGATTTGGCATTTTTAAAACTGCTAGTTCATAAGCTAATTAATATGCAGTTAAAGAGATGCAAGAATTATGAATGCCACACTTTTTAAAATAATTAAACCTCTTATGAAATTATTTGATTTGCTATACATAGATGTTTTAATGTGGCTATGCTATTGGACACATTATACATTGTCTATCTTAATGCTTTGCTTAGCAACATATCTGCATACAGTTGTGAACCAGTTTTTCAAAATATTTTTATTTATTTATTTGAGAGAGACAAAGTGAAACAGATAGATATAGAGTGAGTATGGGCTTCCTGCAAAGGCAAACAAACTCCAGACGCATGCATCATTAAGTGTACCTGGCTTTCCATGGGTAATGGAAAATCAAGACAGAGCTGTGAGGCTTTGCACAAAGTGCCTTTAACTATGGATCTACCTTGCCAGCCCTGTGGGGCAGTATTATTTGTTTGACACTGTAGTACCAAAGCAGTAAGTTACTGTTAATGAAGGGCATATAAATCCATAAGACCAGGTCATGACTTATACTGCTGAATCACACATCGTCCATGGACAGACCAACTCAGCCATCATCTTTACAGTCAAATGGACTCTCTGTAAATGGCATAGCTACACTTGAAAGATGCTTACCTAGCTACCATTTAACATTCAAACTCAAATGTACATGCACAGGCCATTGTGCACTTTTCTCAATATTTTCTGCAAATCAGGATTACATTTTCTTTTAAAATGTAAGAATTAATCACTCATGACTATCTTCTCAATGGAAGTAATATTTAAATAAAGAGAAAAATGATAAAATGTGAAGAGGTAGGTTTTTGTTTCCTAAGGTATCAGCCTTTTCTGAAACTATAAATCATATACATATATTGAAGAGGGAGTAAAATATATAAGTGTACTGGTCATCAGTTTTAGGCAATAGACAAATTTGAACAAAAAGAACATTAGCTGATTACATAATCTGAGAAAGTATGCTTGTCTATTGTTTTGATTTAAAGTTTATAATGCCAGGTTTGGTGATGTACACCTTTAATCCCAGCACTCAGGAGGCAGAGGTAGAAGGATCACTATGAGTTTGAGGCCACCTGAGACTATATAGTGAATTTCTGGTCAAACTGGGCTAGAGTGAGAAACTACCTTGAAAAACAAAACAAAACAGGCAAACAAAAAGCTTTATATTTGTTATTTGTATATAATCCCAAATGTACAATATATAGCAATTATTATTATTATTATTATTATTATTATTATTATTATTATTTTAGTATTTGATGTGCAAGAAGAATCTCTGGGCTGTCCATAGCCTATCCAACCCAAACAGTGAGGTTTTTGCATTGGCTGAGCAGTACAAAGTCTACTCACTATTTTTTAGAGTCTGCTAAAGAACTCTGCTCTTTGTACTCCACAAATGTCAGACTTAAGAAAGAAAGAAAGAAAGAAAGAAAGAAAGAAAGAAAAAAGAAAGAAAGAAAGAAAGAAAGAAAGAAAGAAAGAAACTGATGGATAAAATGTTTGAAAATAGATCTATTCTTATAAGGAATAATATTTAAGGAAAATCCTGTGATTACAATGAGGTAAACAAATGAGACAAGTAACTTTGATCCTTTAACTTCTTTTTATTTTAGTTTTATTTTTTTAAATATTTACTTATTTTCAATCAGAGAGAGATAGACTAGGAATAGAAACAACATGGACATACCAAGGCCTCTAGCTGCTGCAATCAAACTCAAGATGTATGGGTCTCTTTGTGGACCTCATTTTATGTGGTATTGGGGAACCAAACTCAGGTTGTTAGGCTTTGCAGGCAAGCATCTTAACTGCTGAACCATCTCACCAACTCTATTTTAGTTTTATTTTGAATTAATTCTAAAGTTCTTTGTTCTATGCTTAGCCATGAATTACATATTTGATAGAATTTTTTTTTTCTTTTAGTTAATTTCCTTTCCAGTGTTAAGCTGTAAGTAGGAGAAAAGAAAAAGAAAACATGAGTACTAACTGAATTACATCAAAGCAAATTGAAGGAAGAAACTGGACTTGAAAATCCAGTGAAAGTGAATAGTTTTATGCGTAGCATCCTCAGTACAGGACTGCGTAAGGGAACAGTGCTAACTCATAATCTGTCTTCTGATAAGACAGAATATGGAGCTATCACTTTCTGAGGAAGACTAATGGTTGTTGGAACAGCCATCAATTAGAGTAACTGTGACCTAGACTCTTTTCTTTAATTTTGTAAGATAAAAATAACATTCAGCAACTTGAAATTGCTACAATGGTTTCTTTGGTACTTAAAATGATTTGCTAATTTTGACACAAACATTATTCTCAACTTAGAAAAATCCCTTCTAGAAGAGTAATATACTCATAAGAAGGGCAAGAGTTCAGCGTTCTGGGGGATCGTGACACTGGAAAAAGGCTGAAGGAGATAAACACAGAGAACATCCAACTCCTACTAAGCCAGATATCCAGAGACACAGAGGCTCCCAAAACATCATCACTGAAGCCGATTCTTTTAAAGGGGCCTGAATGCTAAAAGAAGTACAGTGATCTTCATAATCTGCTTTATTCCTCTCTGGATACTCCACATGATACTGTGGAGTATAACAAATGCAGGAAAGAGTGGGTCATGGATTTTGGAACATGGTCTAGTTTTATGAAATGGCCATGGACAGTATGTAGGAGGCTTCTTGAATTACCTGTGTAGAAGCCCAAGGAGCTATGAGGATGAACCACAGGTTATAGCAGAAGTCCAGTGGAGATTCTAGGACTATGGGAAGGCCATCAAATAGAGATTATGACATTGGGTGAAGTTTTCTGGGACTGTGAAAAGCCTATGTTTACGGGTGGAATTGGAACACAAGAGACTTGTCATGGATTAGAATTATTGGACTTGGAGACTTGTCATTTGTTAGAGATGTCAGACTTGTAACTATATTCGATGTTTTTTCTCTTTGTTTTAGATCTTGTAATGTTTCAATCTTTCTTTCTTTTTTTGTACCAGTGCTATATTCTGCAGTGTGATTTTTTTTTTTTTTTTTTTTTTTTTTTTTTTGTATTATGGTTCAGTTAAATGACCTTGGACTATGGGGAGGTCTGGTCTGAACATCATTGGGATTGATACCCTATGGGGACTTTTAAAATTGGACAGAATGCACTGCATTTTCTATCATTGATGGTTATGTATTTATGGGAGCTAGGGGCAAAAGGTGGTGGTTTGATTCAAACGATCATCCTAAATTTAAGTGTTCTCAATGTGAGGTCCCCAGCTGATGGTAATTTGAGAATTGGAGCCTCCTGGAGGGGATGTACTGTTGTGGGTGGGTTTATGGGTGTGATAGCCAGATTCTCCTTGCCACATTCTCCTGCTGCTATTGTCTACCTGATGTTGGGCATGGGGTGATATCCAGCCTCTGATTATGCTACCAGTTTTCACTATCATCATGGATATTCCTCGTGAGTCTTTATAACATGAAGCTAACTGTAACACACATGTACAAAGAAAAAAAAAAGTATATAGAAACATAGGAGAGATGGACTATAGAGCTTTGAGAAGTCAAAGAATAATTAATCCCAACTTTGGTGGTTTGAATCCATGTCCCACAATAGATTCACGTGTTATTAAAATTGAGTTTGCACATTCTGCCCCATCAAGCAGTCTCCTACTATATGGAGAAGAGAGGGATGTCATGGGGGTGGATCTGAATTCCAGCCTAAGATATGCAGAGTGAGTTCTTCCTGGGTCCCTGCTGTTTGGCTGTTGGTTGTGTGTTTGCTTATTTGTTGTGCTGACTGCCTGACGGTGTTGCTTTATTCTCTGTGTGTATCTGTGAAAGTGGGAAGCTTCTTGTGTCATCAATGGAACTTCCCCTGGATCTTTTAACTTCAAATAAATCCCTCCCTTCCATAAATTCTTTCTGGTTTGCAAGTTCATCCAGACAATGTGAAGCTAACTACAATACCAACCAAAGCTGCTGATGGGAGTAAAGGGTTTATTTCAGTTTAGGGTTTTCAAAGGAAGTTTCATCATGGTGGGGAAAGCATAACATGAGCAAAATAACAGATGCAAGAAGTAGCCAAAGAGAGAAAATCTGGCAAGCAGGACTTGGACTATAATATTGCAAAGTCCTCCCAAGCCACAAATCCCAAACTTGCACCAACATAAGGCTTAATCCCAAACTCATGAAGCTATGGGGTATTTTTCACATTACAAATACCACACTATTAATCATGGGAGATAAATACTGCATGACATTGTGTCAATGTAAAACTTTAAAAGGATACAATGGCAGGGGAGATTCACAAATATGGGAAACAGAAGAGAGAATGGATGGCACCACATTGAAAATTCAGGAGAGATAATGAACATAACCATATTGAAAAAAAAAAAAAAAAAAGTAGTCAGGAGAGTTTTAAACACAGTGATGATCTATGACTGAATTGCTAGGAAAAAGGTGAGGGGAAGTACATCAAAGAGATTTGTTTACAGTGCCACGGATGGGAAAACTTCCTATTAGTTGCTGGTCAAAGAAGTCTATTAGATTGCCCCAACACTATAGGCTATTGCCATGACTCTTGACTGCCAAACAGAACTATAACACCCTATTGCTGAAGATACCACACCTGTTGGACGCAGAATATTTTGTCAAACTTCCTCCTAAATGTTTATCTTTGCTTGGTTTGGGGTTGTTTCTTTGGATATGTTGTTTTGTTTTTTTTTTTTTATTTATTTATTTATTTTTTATTTATTTGTTTTTTGTTTGTTTTGTTTTTTTGGTTTTGCGAGGTAGGGTCTCACTCTGGTCCAGGCTGACCTGGAATTAACTATGTAGTCTCAGGGTGGCCTCGAACTCTCGGCGATCCTCCTACCTCTGCCTCCCGAGTGCTGGGATTAAAGGAGTGCGCCACCACGCCCGGCTGTTTTTGTTTTTTTTTGAGATGGGATATCACTCTATAGCCTAGGCTGGCATGATCCACACAGTGATCTTTCTACCTCAGCTGCCACTGAACTGGGATTAAAGTCATAGATCCGTTTTTTCTCAGCCAGTCAGACAAGCCCTTTCTTTCTTTCTTTCTTTCTTTCTTTCTTTCTTTCTTTCTTTCTTTCTTTCTTTCTTTCTTTCTTTCTCTCTTTTGTCCTTTCTTTTTTCAATTTTATTTATTTGCAAGCAAAGAGACAGAGAAGAGAGACAGACAGAAAGAGAATGGGCATACCAGGGCCTCTAGCCACTACAAATGAACGCTAGGGTCATGTGTCCCTTGTGAATCTGGCTTATAGGGTTCTGGGGAATTGAACCTGGGTCCTTTGGTTTTGCAGGAAAATGCCATAATTACTAAGCCATCTCTTCAGTCCACAAGTCCTTTCTTTGTCAACACTGAGAGGTGCTTAATGATGAGATATATAAGTGGCCACTGGCCAAGTGCTGAAAATAAGTAGCTTATAAATGCTTGATCCTACATGAATAAACATACAGACACACACACATACACTCATATGTATGTATGTATGTATGTATGTATGTATGTATGTATGTATGAATGTATTTCTCCCTCCAAGGCTCAAGGAACATCACAAAAGATAAAATTGAAAAGAATATGAGAACCAGAGTTTGGGAGAAGTGCTGAGGATTTATTTTACCCAGACCTAACAAGGCCATTGAACTTCTGAACTCACACCAGCTCTGGTTACAAGATCTGCACAAGATGGGGCCAGTCAGCATTCTGAAATTACCATACCACTCTTGATAAGCTTATTATGACTAACATTTGCTAGATACGGAGGGGGGGCATTGTAATCTGAGGCATAGTAGTAAGTAAGGAGTGCAATAGGAATGAAGGGGCTATGGGAAAATATATTGAAGTATATTTGATCTAAACACAATATCTTTGCAAAGGAATTAATAAAAAAAAATAGATATATCATGGGCGGGAGAGATAGCTTAGCAGTTAAATGCTTGCCTGTGAAGCCTAAGGAGCCCATTTTGAGTCTTGATTCTCCAGGACCTATGTAAGCCAGGTGTACAAGGATCACATGCATCTGGAGTTTGTTTGCAGTGGCTGGAGTCCCTAGCAAGCCCATTCTCTCTCTCGCTCTCTACTTTCCTATTTCTCTCTCTCTCTCTCACATAAATAAGTAAATAATATATATATATATATATATATATATATATATATATATATATATATTGTTTAAAAATAAAAAGATGTATCAGGTGTACTGTGTTATTTTTGAGTTTGCAGTGATTTCTCTGTGATGATGGTCACCTGTATTTGCTAATTGGTCCCTGTGGACAATAAGCTCCCAAGCTCGAAAGAGATAGGAAAATAGGGATGCTATCCCTTTCCTTCTATTTGAAATTTCTGTATCCTTAATGAAGGCATTTCTCAGTGGTATATCTCATAAAAGTCAGGAAGGAGCTTTATAACAATTTACAAGGGGCAGAGAAAGAATTCACAGAAATAAGTTTTCTAAGGTAAATGTTCTAAGTAAAGGAAAATCAGAGACCCAGAAAGAAACCTAAAGTTTAATTAATTGAAGGGACTATAAAAGATATCCTGATCAATGTAAATATATTTATAATAGTGGAAAAGACTACATTTTCAGATAATAAAAATATCACAACTTCCTAGAGCTGTAGGGGGAAAGTTAAGGAGTAGAGGAATGAATAAGGAGAACACAGGAAGTCCTTAGGTAAAGAATGTACTCTGATTCCTTAAAGATGATGTATAATACTACACTTTTATGAAAACCCATGGTACTATACAAAATAAGTTGGTGGATCAAAATTAAAGATATATCCCCCATAGACTGATGAATTTTGATTAATATTTAGCATAGTACTTAATTCTCTAGCAGACAGAGTTGTGCTAGGAGAGGTATGTCACTGGTGGGCAGATCTTGAGACCAACCCTACTAGGTGTGGAGAGAACAGCTAGAGATCTCAATGTTGTTTCTTTTTTTTTTTCTTTCTTTTTTTCCCTCTCTGCTATGTATATGTATGTATGCTGATGTGAACCAGCTTTTTCCAAAATTATAAAGGTTATCTTTGAATCTGTAAGATAAAATACACCCTTTCCTCCCATAGCCTGATTTTGGTTGAGTGTTTTTCTCAGTAATAAGGAGATAAATGCAATAGAAAATTGGTACCAGGAGTAGGGTTATTACTGTGGCAAATATGACCATGAGGGATGTTGTGATTTAGAATGTGTTTGTGAGAGGACTACAGAATTATTTGGTACTTTGTACTGGAGAAGACTTTTAATGCTGTAAGCAGAACATGATGTGTTATTCTGGTGAGAGTTTGTAAATGTTAAATGCAGAGAGAATTGTGGATCATGAAGAAGCTCCAAAAGGGATGGAGAGAACTTTGTTGGAACTGGGCTAACAGTGGAAACAATCAGTGGATACAATCTCTGCCCATATCCTAGAATTTTCAGCAAGGTTTAACTTAAAACTAATGGACTGGTATGGTTGGAAGAAGGTACCAAACAGCAAGATATGAAAGATTTACAGTTTATAACAGGAAAAATTCTAGCAAGTTTGAAGTTATAGGCACAGAAACTAGTTTTAGCTTACTTAAGCTGCCATTGTTGAAAAGATTACAGCCATTAAAGGTTGTCAAACTGTTTTTCATAAGAACAATGGGAAAAAAATACCCTAAGGGTGAGCCATGAAAGGCTCAAGCTGCTAAAAATGCAATTTTTTTGAAAGTAGGTGCCTGTGGTGGTTTGATTCAGGTGTCCCCCATAAGCTTAGGTATTCTGAATGCTAGGTCCCCAGATGATGGAGATTTATGAAGTAATGCCACCTGGAAGCAGTGTGTTTTTGGGATAGCTTATGAGTATTATAGCCAGTGTCCCCTTTCCAGTGTTTGGCACACTCTCCTGTTGCTATTGTCCACCTTATGTTGGCCAGGGGGTGATGTCCACCCTCTGCTCACATCATTGTTTTCCCTGCCATGATGGAACTTCTCCTTGAGTCTGTAAACCAAAATAAACCTTTTTTTTTTTTTTTTTTTTTTTTTTTCCCCACTTTTCCCCACAAGCTTCTCTTGGTCAGGTGATTTCTGCCAGCAATGCAAACCTGATTGCAACAGTGAAGTTAGTACTGAGGAGTGAGACTGCTGCTAGAACCTGACTGGCTTTGGCTGTTTGGAGCTGATTTTCAAGATAAATGTGGAAGGATTTGAGACATTGGCCTAAGAGATGCCTTGCAGTGCTGTAAGTATAGCATGTTGGACTATTCTTTTCAGAGTTGAGAGACCTGAATGCAGTAAGAACTATGGACAGTGAGATTTGGCTTCTGAGGGTAAGAAAGAGCTTTACCTGGACTGGTCTAGAAACAATTTGCGTGAGAGGCTTGCTGTTATGCCTGTGTCCTGAGAACTTGTGCAAGGTTGCATTGCATAGAAATGGACTGGAATGTGCAGAGGGATAAGGTACAGAAATGAATGAAATCTTTGGGCTGAAACTTCTGCATGTTCAGCTACAATTAAATGAGATTACAACCTGACCTTCACTGTCATAACAGAAAGAATGTATACTCTTTGAAAGGGCCTGAATGATCAAAGAGTGTCCTTTTCTACAAAGACTCTTTCCCTCTTGGTTTAACAAATTGGCATTCTACCTGGTATTGTGGAGTATAAGAAAAGCAGGAAGCTAGGAGTGTTGATGCACACCCTTAATCCCAGTACTTGGGAGGCAGAGTTAGGAGGAAAGAAAGAAAGACATGCAGGAACGAGAGGGTCTTTGAGTTTGCAACATGCTCTTATGTTTTATAAATGACCATGGACAGTGTGAAGCAGGTTTGGTGGATGCTTGCATGGAGCTCTGATGGAACTGAGAGGATGGACTATGGATTGCAGTGGAGATCCAGTGAGGATGCTGGGAACACAAGGCAGCTACTAAGGAGAGATGCTGGCCTCGAATGAAGTTTTCCAGTACTGTGTGTAGCCTAACTGGAGGGATGGAATTGGAACTCTAGAGACTTTTGGGTGGTTAGAATTATCAGATTTGGAAAGCTGACACTGACTAAAGTTGTTGCACTTGGAGCTACAGAGATTAATGTTTGCCCTGTTTAAATCTTGTATTTGGTTGAATATTTCTTTGCTATGCCCAATGCCATCTTTTGAAGTGTGTGTGTTCTGTGTCACTATGGGTTTTGGGGGGTGGATTTTTTGTTTTTTTACATATTATGGTTCAGTTAAAAGACCTTGGACTGTGGGGATACTTGAGCATCATTAGGATTGATAAAAAATATGGTGACTTTTAAAGTTGGACTGAATGCATTGTATTTTGTATCATATGTGGTTATCAGTTTGTAGGGACTGGGTCAGAATGTGTTGGTTTGATTCAGGTGTCCCCCATAAACTTAGGTGTTCTGAATGCTGGGTTCCCAACTGTAGCAGACAGCTTCAGTTTCCCTGAGATGAACTTCCAGACCAGGCACAGTGATGGAAGAAGGGATTTATTGACACAGTTCCAGGGGAAGTTTCATAATCACAGAAGAAGCTGGCCTGCCTTCACAGGTCCAAACAGAGAGAGAGAAGCCACAAGCCAAAAGCCACACAGCACAACACAGCACACTTCAGGAACTCCAACTAGGCACACTTTGCATATGTTTAAATTGAAATCCTAAACCCACCACCACACCTTAAGATCCACCCAGAAACACTGCCTCCAGCAAGGTGGCTGCAGATGCAAACTACAAACTAATTAAAAAAATGAATATATTGGGTATCATCTATTCAAACTACCACACCAGCTAATGGAGATTTGGGAATTAACACCTCTTGGAGGCAGTGTGTTGTTTGAGGTGGGCTTATGGGTGTTAGATCCAGTGTTCCCTTGACAGTGTTTGGCACACTCTCCTGTTGCTATTGTCCACCTTACATTGCCCAGGTGTGATGCCAATGCTCTGCTCCTGCCATCATTTTCCCCTGCCATATGGAGCTTACTTTTAAGTCTGTAAGCCAAAATAAACCCTACTTCCCTCCTCCCCCACCAAATCTGCTCTTGGTTGGGTGATTTTGGACAGCAACATGAACCTGGTGGCAATAGTGGCTTAAAGGAAGTATTAAAAGTAGTTCTGAATACTTAAAAGTAGTATTAGAATACTAAAAAGTCGTATTCTGCTCTTCACTGTCAAGCTTTATCCCATCCTCATGCTGTATTTACAAATTTGACTAGACTGCCACAAATGGTATTGGTTTAGGCAGCATGAAAAATACATTGAAAAATATGCATGGAAGCTGGTCATGAAGATGAACCTGCATGAAAAATACATTGAAAAATATGCATGGAGCTGGTCATGAAGATGAACCTGTTCAAGTAGCTGATGAAATGCAGCAATGTGAAGCAAGTTTGAAATCCCTGTATAAAGACCCACTAAGGTCATTGTGCCGAGCTATGAAGATCAACTGTGCCTTGCATTATAGACCCAATGATGTTTTGGATATATCAGGACTGTGTATTGTCTTTAATGGAGAGTTTCTGTCTCAGGATGGAGTTTTGCCTGGGTCTTGAGCATCCCAGCTGGAGGGGGGAAATAGAAACACAGAAAACATCTCTGGTTGTAGATGTGGTTTTGGAACTGAAAATGTTTGATGCTAACCTGCTAGTGATCAATTTTGCAATTTTCCCATATCTCCTTGTTGTCTTTTTTGTAATGGAAATGTTAACTCAGTGCCATTATCTTTTGGAATTAAATAACTTGTGTTTTGATTTTTATAAGACCTATAATTAAAAGACAGTCTTTAATCACAGATGAGACTTTGGATTTTTGAACAATGGAAGCCTTGGTAAAGACTATCTGGAATTTTGAAGTTCGACTGAATGCATTTTGCATTCTAAGGTGGACATGAGTCTATGGGGTCAGAGATAGAATTTAGTGGTTTGAATGTAAATGTAGTTTGAGGTAATTTTGGTTAAAATTATACCTCATATTTAAGTCTGAAGAAGGCAGAGCTATTCTGGAAGAGATGTATTATTGAAGGCTAAATATTGAGTCCAGCCCTACTATTTATATAGAAAGCCAGCCTGAGATCTGGCTGTTGCTTCTTTTTTGCTCTCTGCTATGGATGTATGCTGAAGACAGCCAGGTTTCTAAACCTCCCCCACAATCCATAAGCTGACATTCACCTTTTTTAATTTTTTTTTTTTTTTTTTTCCCATAAGCTGCTTCTAGTTGGGTGCCTGTCCCAGCAATGAGGAAGTAAATGCAACAGACAATACATGGAAGGAAGCGTGATGAGAACATTTTGTAGTTAACAATATATAATTATTGGCTTAACAATCACACTAATGAAAAGTATCAATATCAGGGCAAACTGTATGTGGTTAAGGAGAGATGGGAAATGGAAATTCTTTTTTTTTTTTTTTTCTATAACCCTACCATGGAGCAAATTAAATTAAGTTCCTTATTATAAAACTTCAATACAAATTTTATATTGTTTCCTTATGATTCTTTTTGGTTTGATTTTCATTATTATTATTATTATTATTATTATTATTATTTTCAACATATTTTTTTATGGATACATCATGTGCTGGTACCCTTTTCCTTTACCCTTACCCTCATCTTGCTGGGGACTCTCCTCAGTGGGATTGGAGTTATTTACTACAGGCTGGTGGGATACACATTGTGGAAGCAAAAATCAGTTATTTTTTGAAAAGGGACTGTTTCTGGGCATCATGTCTCAACCTGTGGCTGTTACAATCTTTCTGCCTCCTCTTCCACAAAATTCTGGAGACATGCTGGGTGAATTTTGAGTCTATATCAGAGATGAGCTCTTAGGAGCCTCTGGACCCTAGAATGGTAAGGGTTGAGTATCCTCAGGGTCTGTCTCATTTACCATGGTGCTGATTTTCAGATTCAGCATTGAAGCATCACTGTTGCTCATCTCCTAAATCCCTCTTTGGTTTCAGCTGTGGCTTGGCTGAAATACGAGAGGTAGTTTACCCATCGCATCTTGCTACCTTCTAAAAAAGAACAGATTCTCTCCAATGGACAGTGAAGTCAGCATAGTTTAAATGGGATAAACATTATTAATTTATGGAGAATTTGATGTATGTAACCTGTCTTTAAACCAAAGACTATTGACAGATTGCAACTAGAGAGCATAATCTTTGTCTCCATAGGATTCTGATCTGGTTCCTAATTCCAGATATGGGTTCTTTACACTGAGCCGATCACTTAGCCAATCAGAAAGCTATCGGTTACCTACAAAGTGTGTGTGCCACTATTGCACTGGCTTATACATCCTTTCAGGGTGTTTGCTTCTGAGTAGCTTAGACCTCCGTTTTCTCAGACTGTTGTTGGACACTTTCCCTCAGTGGATCATAAAGTAATTTCCAGTACTATATGGACTAACTGTCTGGGGACTGGCTGTCTTCTGGATTCCAGCCAGGTCTCTCCATATTCTATGGTGGAAACATAAGGTACCTTTAGCAATAGGGTCTTACCTTTTGCCTCAGGTGGGTAATCAAGTCCTTTCACAGAAACCTGTCTTGTTTGGGGGATCTTGTAGGTCTCTGATCAATAGTTCATTATAGGTAGCAACTGACTTCATGTACTGGAAGTTACAGGCAAGAGACAAAAATATTTTCTCTCTAAGCTTAGGTTTCATTCCACCCTCTCCATGGCCAGGCTTTTTAGGTGCTCCCACCTTCCTCCAGTTAAGGGTTATAGCTATTAGTCTATCTCCAAGGATAAAGGCTTATATAGTACCAGTACATTTTGGATTTATTTCTGTGTCATTTTTTTCCCTATCCTCTCCTTCCCCTCCCCTCAAATCCTTCCATCCCTATTGCCATGGCTTTAAATTGCCTATAAGATATATTAGCAACTCAAGCTGGTCCAGGTTAGGAAGTGTAGATGGGTGCAACCATGTAGCATTTGTCTTTCTGTGACTGTGTGAGTTTGCTGAGTATGATGTGTAACAAGACTGTCCATTTTTCTACAAATTTCATTGCATCATTTTAAATTAATATTTTACTGACACCTTCTATATTTACATACAAAACAAAACAAAACAAAACATATATTTCCCTCCGCTCCCCTGCCCTCCCCCCATTCCACTTTAGAACACCAATCTCCATCATACCCCTCCCTCTCTCCATTAGTCTTTCTTTTAATTTGATGTCCTCATCTTTTTCTTCTATTTTGAGGGTCTTGCGATGGCATTGCTAGGCACTGGAAGGTCATGGATATCGAGGCCAATTTCTGTCTGGGCAGTTGCATTTAAGAACTCAAACCCTTCCTTTGGCTATTCCATTCAATCCGGCCCCTCTTCCACAATGGTCCCTGAACCTTGGAGGTTGTGACAGAGGTGTTTTAGTGCTGGGCACTCCTCTATCCCTTCTTCTCAGCACTATGTTGCCTTTTGGAGGTTCCAGTGGTCATCACCATCTGAAAAGAGAAGATTTTCTAACCAGAAGTGAGAGCAGTGTTAATATGTGAACATGAACATTAAGTGTAGTGCCCCAAGGGCAGCTTGGTGGGAATAATATATACATTTAGTCAGACAAGAGCAGGCTTTATATCCCAAAGGCTCATGACCTCACCTGCCATAGACTTTTGCTTAGGTTTTTCAGTACCAGGCATGCATTCCCTCCCGTAGAGAGGGCCTTCAGTCCAATTATGGAGCAGTTGGTTACCCCAAGAGTAGACATGCCACTATTGCACCCATTCAGTCATTGAGCCTGTATGGCCAAACTTGAATATTCAGTGTCCACTGTTTTCACTGCTGATGACTTCTGTCTCCCATATGGCTGCATGCAGCATAGCTTTTTCCAGCTTTCAGTTGGCTGGTCTACAGGGAGACAGTTTTCTGCTCCACACCAGCTTGCTTTCTCAGTGACCTTGCTTCTCAGGCAAGAGATGTCTTCAGCAATCGGGTCTTACTATCTGTTTCTCAAGGGAAACCAAGGGCTTTGGCAAAAGCCTTTAATGTTTTGGAGGCTACTGGGACCTCCTTGGCCAACAACTCACTGGAAGGTATCCCATCCCAGGCACTGAAAATTTTCTAGTAATAGTCTACAGCTTCTAGATGTGCCATTATTCAAAATAGTAGGTTTACAGAAGTCTTATTCACAATATCTTGATTTTTCTTACTGTTGAGTAGAATCCTATTGTGTAAATGTAATACAATTTCATTATCCATATATCCAAGGATGGGCACCTGGATTGATTCCAGTTCATAGTTCTTTTATGAATGGAGCAGCTATAAATATGGTTGAGCAAATCTCTGTGTAGTGAGGCATGGAGAAATTAGATAAATGCTAAGTAAGATAATAACTGGGTTTGTGGGTAGTTCTATGGTCATCCTTTTCAGGAAACTCCATATTGATTCCCATAAAGGCTGTACAAGTTTACATTCCCAATGGCAGAGGTGTGTACTTCTTTTCCCACATCCTCGCCAACATATATATATTTTAATGATTGACATCCTTACTGAAGTAAATTGGAATCTCATAGTTGTTTTAATTTGCATTTCCCTAATGGATTTTGAACATTGTCTTAAGTGTATGTTAGCCATTTGTATTTTTCTTCCTCTGAGAACTCCCTATTCAGTTCTCTGCCCCCCCTTTTTTTGTTGTTTGTTTGTTTTTTGAGGTAGGGTCACACTCTTGTCCAGGCTGACCTGAAATTAACTATGTAGTCTCAGGGTGGCCTCAAACTCATGGCAGTCCTCCTACCTCTGTGTCCCGAGTGGTGGGATTAAAGTTGTGTACCACCACACCTGGCTCCTCTGCCCCATTTTCAGAGTGAGTTGATTTTTTTATTGTTTATTTTTTTGAGTTCTTTGTAGACACTAGACATTAGACTTTTGTTTGTGGGATAGTGGACTAAGATTTTCTCCCATTCAATGGGTAATATACTGGCTTTGCTTATTGTATGTTTGTCTATGCAAAAGCTTTTAAGCTTCATAAGTTCCTGTTGAGTGATTGTTTTATTTCCTGGGCTATTGGGGTTTTGTTCAGGAAGTCTCCACTCCTATATCATTGAGTGTTCCTCCCCCTTTTTCTTCCAATAGGAAAGGGTTTCAGGTCTTATATTGAGGTCTTTAATCCATTTGGACTTGAGTTTGGTGTTCAATGAGATCTGTGGGTCTAGTTTCATTTTTCTGCATATAGTTATCCAATTTGCCCAGCACCATTTGTTGGAGATGCTATCTTTTCTCCATTCTACATTATTGGCACCTTTTTCAAAGATCATGTACCTCTAGTTACATGACCTCAAACTTCAGGTCTTCAATTATTTTCCATTGGTCTATATTTTTGCATTTATGGCAGTGCCATGCTGGTTTTGTTATTGTGGCTTTGTAATATAGCTTGATGTAAGGTATGGTGATACCTCTAGAGGTGTTTCTTTTGCTGAGGATAGGTTTGGAAATATGAGGCCTGCTGCCATTCCATATGAATTTTGAGATAATTTTTTCTATGTCTGTCAAAAATGATGCTGAATTTTTATTTGTGTTGTATTAAATCTGTACATTGTTTTGGTAGAGTTGCCATTTTCACAATGATAATTCTACCTATCCAGGAGTATGGCAGCATCTTCTCAAGCCCTCCTCAATTTCCCTCTTGAATTGTTATTATTATTATTATTATTATTATTATTATTATTATTATATTATTATTCTAAGGTATTAAATTTTTTGTTGTTATTGAAAATGGGAGAGCCTTGCTGATTTCTTTCTCTGTATATTTGTCCTTTGCATATAGAATTGCTACTGATTTTTTGTGTTGATTTGTATCCTGCCACTTAACAGAAGGAATCAATCACCTTTGGAAATATTGAGATGGAAACAATTGGGTCACTTCCACAATGATGTTTGTTTTTATCATAAGGCTCATATGAGGTTCTGAGTGTGTGCATATGTCGTACACACTCAAAAATCCCACAGTTCTCTGACCTCCTTATTGTTTCAATACTATTACAAATACTTTACAAGATATTTTAAACATTTACAGCAACTAGTTAAATGGAGTTAAATTACTTGTATTCATATTTTTCATGTTTTGATAGTGATAGTATAATATAATTTCAGATAATGAATGAAAATGCTTCTATTTTGCACCCTCAAATGTTATTTTTTTAATATTTTAATTTTATCAAAGTATTCAGAAAAAGAAATAATCAAAAAATAAAAAAATTAAAAATAACAGTAGTCAAATATCAAAACTGTTCAGGAGGTGGTTGCTTACTGGTTAATCTACTCCTTTCAGTCTTTCAATCTTTTGAAGAACAAAGGTCCTGTAGTCATTTTCTACACTCAGATTCCAGTGTCCTTTTCCTTCCTGTGAGACTCTGGACGGTTATTAACCTGTGTCTCCCTTGTGATGTGTGTGTGACATTTCGTTCAACACCTGACATATGCTAAGTGATCAACAAATGTCACTAGCATTTATTATTGTTACTTGCAGAAACAAAGAAAATCTGTTATCTCAGTTCTCCTAACAGTTCTGTAATTCAGTTCCCTATTGTGGTTCATGACAAAAACAAATGCAAATAATGAAGCCCCTCCCACCCCCAAACAACAACACCCCACAAGGTTTATCTGTAATTAACCTTGAGATTTGAAACCACTGGTAAAATTTTAAGTTTAGCTATAGCTTAGGGAGGAATGTTTTTGAAACTTAAATTTCCAAGTAATAATAAAAGCTTATTCATGAAATAACTATGCATTAAATAATTAAATATATATAATTACTGTTAGAAAAGCAGCATTTGTGATTGTAATTATACTTGAAAAGAGAAAATTTCTAAATTACATTATTTAAATCTGTACCTGCAATAATGCAAAGTCTTAATAAAGATGAAATATATATATATATATATATATATATATATATATATATATATATATATTACAGAGATGATAGGTTTCCAAATTTGTTGTTGTTGTTGTTGAGGTAGGGTCTCACCCTAGCACAGGCTGACCAGGAATTCACTCTGTAATTTCAGCATGGCCTCAAACTCTTGTTGATACTCCTATCTCTGCCTCCTGAGTGCTGGGATTAAAGGCATGTGCCCCCACACCCAGCTCCAGCTTCTTGATATCATATATGTTCCTTTGGTACCTCATGTGATATCAGAGGAAGTGCAAAGCCTGAAATCACAGTCCTCCCATGTTGGCAGTTATAGTTTTCATGCTTTGTGGTCTCTCATAAAATTTGTGCAAAATGATCATTACACATTTTCTGTCCCATAAGATGTTTATTTGTGACTTCCCAAGGATAAAGGGTAGAAATGTATATCTCCTGATTGAAAGGTCACAAAGATTTTTGGATCTGTTTTGTACAGGCTGTAGGCTCAGTTTCTGCTTTCCCTCTCAGCAGGATTCCAGGGACCATCTTCTGTCACCACACTGTAATTAAAACCTCCTTTCCCTAATCAAAGCCTTGCTGCCTTTTTCTTTCTTGTGAGCTTCTCATCTTCCATTTGTGCTCACATGTTTTGATTTTTGGCAGCTGGAACATTCTTATTTCTTCTCTTCTAGATAATAAAGAATATAGTCTAACAAAGTATAAAGTATTTCCTGTATTATTATGAACAGACTCCTTTCAATTCAGTGTATTTCACCATAGTAACCAGAGGTCCTCATTAGCACTATTATACATTATATATCACTGGGAGTATTAATCTATTTCTCTAACATCTCTGTAAATATGGATTGTAGCATTAAGTTTTATAATTAATTGTAAGTTTTATTGATTACATTATTAATTCCTAATGCTTAAATTAAATAATTAGTTATTATACTTAGCTATACACAAAAATACTGGAAAAATTTAAAAATCATTTACAAAGATTAAAATTTAATGTAACATTTTATATTTATATAGAAGTGAACTCTGTTCAATTCTAACATACATGTGTGATGTTTGTAACCACATGGTCTGAAAAATTTTAATGTTTTAAGTAGTTTCTTTCTTCAATGCTGAATTTTAAATCATAATATTCAATACTGCATTTTGTTTTTAATAAATAGAAAATATCAAATATTTCTTTGAATTTTATATTCATACTTATAATTAGATGCTTGGTAAGTCTTAAATACATTAACAAACTCTAATGTGGTCATAATCCTCTCCTGTTGCCCTCTTTTTCCCCCCTCACCTTCAACTTCATCCCACTGAACCCATTCCTCTTTCTAAGTAGACCTTCTATATTAATGTGCTTGCCTTCTGTCATAACGTATGTCAAAATATTGATGGGATGAATATTGAACATATATTGTGGAGATAATTACATCCACTGTGAGAGTCTATAATGTATCTTTTAAAAATATTTTTTATTTATATATTTGAGAGAAAGAGAAGGAGAATGGATGCACCAGGGCCTCCTGTCACTCCAAATGAATGTCAGACAGACACATGCACAACTCTGTGAGTATAGATTTACAAGAGGACAGGGGAATCAAACCTGGGTCGTAAGGCCATAAAGCAAGAGGCTATAACCAATGAGCTATATCTCTCCAACCCCACTTGATGTGTTTTGATCATAGTCTCCTCCATTACTTTCTTTTGTTTAATGTATTTTCCTCAAACATATCAGATATTAAACTGATAAGAAAAGATACTATACTTGATCTTAGCCAACACATGTGCGCACACCACACACACACACACACACACACACACACACACACACAAATGCACTCATGTCATACACTGATTTATATGTAATAATTTTTTTTTTTTTTTTTGATTGGGGCTGAAGAGATGGGTCAGTAGTTAAGGCATTATCTGCAAAGCCTAATGATCTGGGTTCAATTCCCCAGTACCCATGTAAAGCCAGATGAACAAAGTGGCACATGCACCTGGAGTTTATTTGCAATGCTGAAGGCCCTGGCCTGCCCATTCTCTCTCTCTGGTTGCAAATAAATGAAAAAAAAAAAAAAAAAAAAAAAAAGTGCTGGAGAGATGATTTAGTGGTGAAGGCACTTGCTTACGGAGCCTAAGGACCCATGCTTGATCTCTGTCCAGGTCACACGTAAATGAGGCTTGTTCACAAAGGACCTCTTTTATCCCCCTCCTGTATCCATCCTGGTATGGTGAAAGGCACAGTCAGTCCATTTCAGGAGTTTTAAACTCTGTGTATAGAGGCCCTATCCTGCATGCATACCCTTAACTCAATATATGGATTGGTCACTACATTTGCTAATAGAATAAATGAGGAGAGAGAAATGCATGTCACACTTTTACAGAGTAGTAGGTTGAAGGATAGAGGAAGGCTGTTCTCCATGGAGGCCAACCAGCTCATTCTCATATGGGTTACTTTTGGAGATGTTGTTGGAGAGACTCGCTGTATTTTGCATTGGTTTGTTGATTCACATAAGATTATTTATGAGACTGATGGGGAAGGAAAGAGCATGCACTGTACATTTGTTTTCTAGATTCTAGCTTCTAAATTTTTAATTTTTTTCTTTTTCAAAAGTTATAAGATTATATCCCCTCACCCTGAACCCACATTCTCTGAGGGTTCTTCTCAGTGAAGTTATTGGTATTCAGTGTGGGATAATTGAGGTCTCAGTCAATATCTGGGGGTTGAGCTATGCTTCAGGAAATTTTTTCCCCATAACCCCCACCAGTGGCTCTTCTAATCTTCCTGCCCTTTCTTCCTTAATGGTCGCTGAGTCTTGGCAGGTCTGTTAGCAGTCTGATTTAGTGCTGAGTTCTTGGTAGCCTCTGGGTTTTTGTTTTGATGTGTTTTGATGCACAAGCTATAATTAAAATATAAGGATGTCATCAAGCCTGACTCTTACTAGACTTCTCTGATGCTTAAATTTGACCATCAAGTATTTTATTGGCACTAACTGTTTGATATCTGTTACTACTGCACAATATGTGATTGGATCAGACTATTTGAAACAAATCTAATCCCAACATTTAAGGATAGTAGAACTCAAACTACCAGGTAGGCCAACAGTCACAGAAAATATTGATCAGAGATAAGGTGGGAAATTATCAGAATCAAAGTGATGTTATGCTGGGCATAATACTGTGCTGATAATCTTACTTAGCACTAGAGACTATCACCTAAGGATTGTAAATTTCAGACCAACTTATCCTTGTTAGTGAACCCATGCCTCAAATCCAATAACAAAATGAATTTGCTTGTTTTATCTAGACCTTCCAAAACTAGCTAGGTGTAAGAGGGTATGGGTAGAGAAATGGTTCTTTGGCAAGGTTCCTCACAATACCTGAATGCACTGTAACTTTGGTTCTTACTTGTATTCTGTTTATATTTGCTTCAAGAACAGATATATTGTTCCAAGATTGAGGTGCTAAAAAAACTTGGGCCATATAGCCATCCTGGCAAGAATGAAGATATTCTGAAGAGACATTTATGTCCCTCCCTTTGGCTATCACTCTAGTAAAATAATAGACCCCTTGTACAAAATGTGCCCTATGAATATCACTCTGGGAGAAGGAAAAGAAGGAGGTCCTGTTGCCAGCCACAGAACTAGCTTGATTTCCAGAAGGAGAATGCATTTGGATTTTATAACATATGCAATCATCTTGAAGGACTGACTGAAACTCAGACAATGGAAATGGACAGGTCCACACTTTGATCAGGGCTGATTAATTATGAACACCTCTTACCCACTATTTGATCCAAAACTTTCTGTCAGTACCCTAAAGATGGTCTTATAGGGTCAGAACCTCCTCACTACCTTCTCTTCCCTATATAAGCACATGGAATTATCATGTTTTATCTAATTTTCACCATTACTTAATTGGGAAAATAAGGTTAAATGGCAGGGCCTAGTATCCTGGAATTGTGGGGCCAAAGCTCTGACTATAACAATTGCAGCACAACTCCAGTAAAAAGTACACTGTTCAGTTTACGATATATGCATTCTCTCATGGACTTTTTCATCAGTTGTATCAAAACTCTTACTATTATTTGACATACAGCAGAAATAATTCACCTTCCTACAAAATTATTTAACAATGAAATATTAAAATAAATTTCCCAAACCTAAAATTGGTGACAAAGTGGAATTCAAAATGAAAACAAAACTAGAAATTACTCTTCTGTTTTCAGGTTTGGTTCTAACACCTGACACATACCTTACCTTGGCTAGGAAATAATTTAAATGACTCAGGAAATCACTGAATTTGTACACAGATTAACAGAATAGTTACTTAATATTTGCCTTAGCATTATCTATGTTTCACAAAGTAACAGATAAACAAGGTGCTATTTCTGACCAGCATCAAAACAAAACCCAGATGTCCATCATTAGACAAATGGATAACCAAGATGTGGTATATCTACATGATGGAATTCTACGCAGCAGTAAAGAAAAATGAGACAAAAGAAATTTGAAGAAAAATGGTTAATCTTCTAACAGATCATTCTCAGTGAACTCACCCAATCACAGAAAGAAAATAGTTGCATGGTCTCATTCATCTGTGGTTCCTAACCTGGATCTGTGAAAGATGCTGACATACCTAATAGGAATCTTGAGGATCAAACATTAGGGAGTGTGGGTGGGAGGGGAGAGGAAAGGAGAGGGGTACACAAAACTGGACCCAAATGGAAATGGTACCATAAAATCTTATATCCTAAAAGACAGACTAGAAGGTTGAACCTTCATTGGGTCCTTAGAGATAACACATGAATCAAAGAGCCTTGGGGAAGGCATGATGAAGACTAAACTTGATCTTCTCCTTTTTCTCTCTCTTTTCTTTCTTTATCTTTTTTATTACCTATCTTTTCTTTCTTATTTTCCCTTGGCACTGGCCTATAACTCCCTGTACCAGGTTGGGGTTAATATCCACAATGAGCTGTTGATCAGAAAGACCTACAAGGTTTTCCAAAAGAAGACAGACTTCTGTCAGACCACTTGATTACCCAC
Source organism: Orientallactaga sibirica (assembly GCA_036365145.1). Taxonomy (NCBI): domain Eukaryota; kingdom Metazoa; phylum Chordata; class Mammalia; order Rodentia; family Dipodidae; genus Orientallactaga; species Orientallactaga sibirica. Next base: position 9,521,450 of record JAEOAD010000024.1, on the reverse strand, counting down.
CAAAGGTTTATGGTAAGACCCTACTGCCAAAGACATCATATGCTGTTGGTACAAAACATGGAGAGACCTGGCTGGAATCTGGAAGAGAGCCACTCAGTTAGCTCATTTAGGGCCAGAAGGTGCTACATGAACTACTGGGGGAAAATGGCCAACATCTCTCCAAGCAACTAACCTGACATATTGCTCACTTAAATGCAATAGCAACACACAGCTATGGTGGATAACCAATTGTTCTTGGATTGGCTAACAGATCTGCTCAGTGGAACAGAACCAATAGCTGGAACTGGGAAACAAGTCAGAATCATATCCAAAAACAAGTTTGCCCTCCAATGTCAAGCTCCCACCAATCTTGGGCTATAAGAAGGCCTACACCTATTAAGTTCTCTCTAAACTAATAATAGTTATCCCATTTTTCCAGTGCTGACTTCACTCTTTGTTGGAGAATTTGTTTCTCTTTTTCACATGGACACAGAATCTGAGGAGAGAATCAGCCCATCATGCTTCACCAAGGCATTAGCTGAAATCATGGGGTAACTGGGGAAATGTGCAAGAGTGCTGCTTTTTTGGTGAACCTGGTTTTCACACAAGGGTGAAGGAGATAGACACAGAGAAAACTCAATTCCTACCAAACCCTATATCCTGAGACACAGAGGCTCCTAAGACCTCATCACTGAAGTAGACCTAAAATGAACCCAACATGGCTCAGGGAAATTCATGGAAGAGAGGGAGGAAAGATTGTTAGAGCCACCATTTGGGACATTATGCACAGAGACATTGCCTCTTCCTCATAACTGATGCCTACCCCCACAATGCATGACCCACAATCCATATGGGGATAACTGGCACCCCCAACAATAAGAGTCCCTTCAGAGGGGAGTACAGTGATGAGGGTAAGGATGGTATTGACATGTGCTGAGTATGTACATAATTAATGAAGAAAAAATTGGTTTGAGAAAAAAAATGGCCTTAGGCAAAATTACAACCTCACAAGCCTTTGGGATGTTCTGTTTTACTTTGCCCTAGATGACTTGTCATTGCACATTATCTTACCTCAGCAACTGAATTAGTGTCCTTGAATTGTTGATAAGTATTTTGCCTTCAGGTAGAGGTTCCCAATAATGTAAGCCTCAAAAACATTCCAACATAAGGAAGCTATTAGGGACAACTCTAAACTTGTGGTTCATACTTTTTTTTTTTTTTTTTTTTTGCAAGTGTTACTACTGTTGTTACTTTTTTATTGCTGGAACAAACAAACAACCAGAAGCAGCTGATGGGAGGAAAATTGATCTCAGGCTTACAAAATCCAGGGGAAACACCATCCATGGCAGAACAAGCTGGCTCACTTCCATTCACAACACAGAGAGAGAGAGACACCATCAAAAGACAGCAAATACTAACAGCCAGAGCTCCAACTGACTCCCCACTAAAGTTAGTAGGTCTCAACTCCAAGTTCTTCCCTCATCTAGCAGGCTGCTGGAGACATAAATGGAAAGACCATCTTTAATCAAAAAGTCCCTTAGGCTATGGGACACATACATTCACATTCAAACTACCACATTCTGCCCCTGGCCCCCAAAGACTCATCACCATTTCATAATGTAAATTTTACTCAGGGAAACTTCAAAAGTTCCTGTAGTCTTTACCAACTTTAACAGTGTTCAAAAGTCCCAAGTTTCATCTGAGATTTTAGACTGTCCCTTAACTGCTGGAAATATAAGATCAAAGCACACGTTACAACTGTAATGACTTTGAATGGACCTTACTATATCTCTGTCTTCAGTATGTGACACCCTGATGTGATGCCACTCAGAATGAGACCAGTGAAAAGTTCTTCAAATATGATTACATTGTTCCTATCCTAACCAATATGAATCTTTAATGTTCTGTGACTGTCCTGTTATTTTCTGGATATTTCCAGAACTTTCCATTTCCTACTTCAGATTTTGTTTTGTTTCCTTGCAACAGAGACCATATAATATAACAACATATTTTGTTAAAGCTCCCCATTAAGTTTCTTCAAAGAATTTACAACTTACTTCAGTTTCTGCTTCATTTCTTGTTTTGCCTAAAAGTAAATATTCAGGAGGGCAGGAAAAAATTATATCCTTCTAACACATAAAGGCACAGAGTAAACATTTCTATTGCCAAAAGGTTTTACAAGAAGAGACTGGAACTTTATTATTCATTCATCTGTGGAGGGACATCTAGGCTGGTTCCATTTCCTAGCTATCGTGAATAGAGCAGCAATAAACATGGTTGTGCAAGTATCTCTAAGGTAGTGAGAAGAGTCCTCTGGATATATGCCTAGGAGTGTTATAGCTGGATCATATGGTAAATCTATTTTTAGCTGTTTCAAGAACCTCCACACTGATTTCCACAATGGCTGGACCAGATTACATTCCCACCAACAGTATAGAAGTGTAAAAGATTGTTGGGTGAATTTATAACTTAATATTTCCTGTGAAACTACACTGTGAAAATCATAGTGCTAAAAAATATTTATGTTCAACATTGGTCAGATTGAAGATTAAAACTATTTTTCTACCCAAAACACAAAAACAAAACAAAACAAAAAAACTCCAATTCAATGACATGCATTAGTTTCTAAAAGTATGAGTATGCTTAATAGTAATAAAAATAGATCCTACTTACTGAGATTTTCCTATAATACAACATTACTGCAGTAAATATTTATATTGTTCTATTTTATTGGTATATAGTGGAACAAAACTGCAAAATTTTAAATGGAAAGCATTGTGATGAAGAGCTAAAACTTTTGCTTGCCTCCCTCAGGCTTGATTCACCCTTACATGTCTCCTTTTCTGGAAGTGTCAGAACTGCATTTCCTCTCTGAGTCATGTTTAGTTCCTCAAGTGGAGTGAGATCCACTCCCATATAAAGCCTCATAACAACACATCTTATAAATGGGAAGGGAAATATTTCTAGTCAATTGAACCAAACTGGGAAGGAATATCTAGTATTTAGCTGACATGGTTAGTACAGGTAGTCTTCAGTTCACAAGATTGTAGGATTTCTAAATTTTAGTTACCATGGTTAGCAGAATATCATCAGCTTCCATTAACCAGTTCAGATTCCAAGCAGTATATTAGCTGTGAATTTAAAATTGTTGACTATAAACTCTTACAGCTGTTCAGTGTACAGATTGCTACATCTCTATTTATGTTAGAACAGACGAACATCATTGTCAGTGAGCAGTTTCTTTCTTTCAAATTTGTTTCTTTCAAATTTGCAAGTGGTAATGTCTCTCTGTTTATTATTAGGTCGATGAAGAAAAGGACCACAAAGCGTAGTTCTTTGCCTTTAATTTTGAAATGCACATGTATTTATGTAAAAATTAAGAAACAATAATCTTATCAGGGAATCAGATGACAAAGATAAATGTGAAGAATGGCGGTGTAAGATAATAACAAAATGATTAAAATTGGGATGTCCTTACAGAATAGATCATGGGTATGTTGATTTTGTTGCTGTTCAGTGGACTCTGTGTCCAGGGTATCTCATGAAGGTGGTAAGACAGCATTGAGAAAAGGGTTTATGATGTCCTGGAGGATTTGACCCCAGCATACAGCTTCTCATTGTATAACAGGTCACATGTAACAGTGGTGAGAGGATAGAGATATGGCTTCTCACTGTCACCTACAGCAGCTTGAAGAATTCCCCTAGACTTTCAGGGAACTCATCTTAGGCCAAATCTAGGATTCATGGTTTCAGTGCTGAAAAGGATTTCAAGAAGAGTTGGTATGAAGCAGAGTTGGTGATTTTATTAAAAATATTTTCGTGTGGGCTTAAGCATGAGACATAGGAGAAAGACATTCAAAGAGACAATGAAAGCACACCCAAGAACATGGATATGAGCTTCTTTAAGAGACATAGTCAAGTGTCCACATTAGTCAGATAATACTTTGCTGTCTCTCTTTACATCCAACGAGATTGCTGTAAAAATTCTTTCCACCTTCTGTCTATATATTTTTTTTTGATAAGAGAGATTATAGGGGACTATGGAGGTCCCTTAGAAGGCGTTACAATATGATAAAGTAAAACCAGGAGCTGTTAGATGGGATTCCTAGAAAGTTGCAGATTTACAGCCGAGAAGGGAAGGAAAGAACTGGCTTAGGCAATTGTTAATTATGATGGATTTCTTGCTTCACTGAAGGCCTGAGGCTTCCGTTAGACTCTTGGATAAGAGACTTTTCCCCTTTTCTCTTGTCTCCATAATTTTCTCTGTCTTTTTAACATGTCTTATTAGAGATTCCCAGCATGGCAAGAAGAAGAATACATGTTGAAAGCAGAGATCACACGATGCATTTAGCTTTCCTGAGTGTGTAAGTGACTAAAACCTGTAGTAGTTTCCTAAATTTTATTGGGCATTAGCGAAAAGTACTGGATTTACATATGTGGACTATCTAAAAGTTCCTCATAATCAGATATATATATATATTTTTTTTGGCCAGGGATATAATTGAAGTGAGAGCATATAATTCATAATTCATTATTTCTGGAGATTGTGAAGGATAATGCTGTCAATTTGATGGGATTTAGAAACACTATGGAAAAAAATTTTCTATATTAGGTTATGTGAGTTCAGAAGAATGCCTTTCAAAGTGGTTGTCACGGTCAGTGGGCTATGGTCCTAGACTTTATAAAACCGATAGAACTAGCTGAGTTCAAGCATTCAAGACTATGTTTGCTGATTGTGGACTGACTGAATGTGACCATCACTACTGCATGCTTCTGATGCCACACCTTTCCCATCATCACAGAATGTAATCTGGAACTGTAAGCTAAAATAAACCTGTCTTTCCTTAAATTGCTTCTGGTCAGGTATTTGTTCACAATTAAAAAAATAGCTAATACAGGTGCTCTTGATAAGTATCGATCCCTTTTCCTGTCATGTTACTATCAATCACAATTTTTAGGTGGTGTTTATTTTCTCCTTTGTATATTTAGTATTTATTTTTGCCCTTGGAGTACAAAGGGTGTGTGTGTGTCTGTGTGTGTGTGTGTGTGTGTGTGTATACAAAGAGAGAGAGAGAAAGAGAGAGAGAGATAGTAAGTTATTTGTGTTGATAAAAATAACCCTAAATATGGGTGGCACCACATAATTATCTATCTATCTATCTATCTATCTATCTATCTATCTATCTATCTATCTATCTAATACACATTATATATAAACACTGTATATTTATATGTAGATAATTCTTCCAGCAGAGCTTTACCTACTGAAGACTAACTACAAAGCTTAATCAAAAATACTTGAGTTGCTGGGTGGGGTGGCACACTCCTAAAATACCAGCACTTAGGATGCAGAGATAGGGAGATTGCTAAAATTTTGAGGCCAGACTGAGATACATAGTAAATTCCAGGTCAGCCAGGCTAGACTGAAACTCTACATCAAAAGAAAAGAAAAGAAAAGAAAAGAAAAGAAAAGAAAAGAAAAGAAAAGAAAAGAAAAGAAAAGAAAAGAAAAGAAAAGACGGGAAGGGAAGGGAAGGGAAGGGAAGGGAAGGGAAGGGAAGGGAAGGGAAGGGAAGGGAAGGGCAAGGCAAGGCAAGGCAAGGCAAAGCAAAGCAAAGAAAAGAAAAGAACAAAAAACAAAACAAAACAAAAGTACCTAAGTCTATGAGGGATGTACATTTACATTCAAATCAACGTTTTCTCTCTCTCTCTCTCTCTCATGTGTGTATGCATATATGTATGTGTGTATGTATATATATTACATTATATATTTAAATGAATATATGCAACAGCATACTGTTAAGACAAAATATAAACAGTAATTTTGCCATCAAGTTGGAATTGGAGAATATTATAGTAAATGAAATAAGCAAAGTTATTAAAATAAACAATGAAGTAATTTATTTATGTAATCTATTTTTTTTTTCTTTTATACAAGTAGAAGGAACTAAGCCTGAGTATGTGTAAGACAAGGATATAAAATTCTAAGCAGGTAAGAGGAACACCTATGGCAAAATGTGGTGGACCATGTTCTCAGATATGAATATGATTAAATTTTAACTATTCTCAGAGCAGAAAATTAAGTGTGTAAAATAATACATGTTTTATGAAGATTGACTCTCCTATTCTAAAATATATGCATATTATGCATATTTGTTAATATTATTATACATATTGATTATTACAAATGCAAATAATTCATACATTAATTAAAATATAAACAAAAATATTTCCTCATGTTCTTGGTTATAAATTTGTCCATATTAACTTTATAAATTAGGTGGTACTATTATGTTTTCATTGATGATATAATAATTTTTACATGATAATCAATTTGTGGTGAAATATTTTTTATAATGTGAATTATAGGTCAAATTTGTTCTTTTTGATTCATTCAATTTCTAATATTTAAGATTATTTAATAATAACTACATGTTAGTTTAAAATTGAGTTGACTACAAATTTTCTTAAAAACACAAATCAACTTTCAATGTTTCATGTACCTTTAGTGTACAGAAATAATTTGCATCACAAATTCATTATGTGCTTTTTAACTGAATTCTAATGCAACAAAACCCATGAAAAATTAAAGTATTAAAATATCCTATGGAAATGTTCCATTCAATTTACTCAGTTAACACCAAAATATACATCTCCCCAATTAGGGCTTGTTGTGAACCAGTCCTTGATATTGACCAAATCAATAATGAAATACAGTTCTTCTCAAAAATACATTTACCTATATGTGTACCCATGTGCACAATAAACCTAACCTTGAAACAAACAAATTCACAAATTATGTACTTGAAATTTGTATACAATTTTACACATAAGACTCTTGCAAGATGAAATTTATCATTTTGGGTTAATTCTCTACTTTTGATTATAAATCAAAGAGCACATAACATCACTTAGCAAACAAATTCAAATTTTCATAGGTGATTTTTTAACATTTTTATTTATTTCAGAAAGAGAAAGAGAGAGAGAGAGTATGGGCACACCAAGGCCTGTTGCCACTGTAATGGAACTGGAGATGCATGTGCCACTTTGCACATCTGGCTTTATTGGGAAGTGGTGAACTGAACCTGGGATATCAGGCTTTGGAAGCAAGTACCTTTTTACCACTGAAACATCTCTCCAGGACCTGTTTTGATTGTTTTATTCTAAAATATTTCAACTAGGTTTATAATAACTGAATGATCTTTTTTTATAGGTATAATCTTTTTATTATTTCTTTTATTTTTATTTTTTTCTTTTTTTATTTATATTATTCTGATTTTACATTCATAGTATTGGTTCCATTGTCCTCCTCCCTGTCCTCCTTCTTTCAAAGGGACCCTCATCAACGGGGAATGTGGGTCATGCATTGTGAGGTTAGTCAAGAGTTCTGGGGGTGGGGGGTAGGCCCCAGTCTCTGTGCATAACACCCCAACTTGTGACTCTAACAATCTTTCTGCCCCCTCTTCCACAAGTTTCCCTGAGCCACATTGGGGTATTTTAATATGTTATTACCTAAGTACCATAATAGCATTTATAATATTAATTATGGTTGTAATAATCACAGCTAGCAATGTTGAAACTGCAATGATGATTATGCTTTTTAAATATACTATTTATTAGCCAGGTAGTGTCTCATGCATTTAATTCCAGCACTTGAGAGGCAGAGCTGGGGACATCCCTATGGGTCTGAGGCCAACCTGGGACTTTACAGTGAATTCCAGAGCTAGATTGAGACCCTACCTAAATATATATATATATATATATATATATATATATATATATATATATATATATATATATATATATTCAATTGCAAGGAGAGAGAGGGAGATAGAGATAAAGAGCATATGGATGCACTAGAGTCTCTTATCAATGCAAACAAAACAACTCTTTTAGATGTATGCATACAACACTTTGTTCATTTAGCTTTAGGTGGATACTGGGGAATCAGACCTGGCCAGAGGGCTTTGTAAGCAAGCCCTTTTACCTCTAAGACATCTCCTCATCCCCTGATTATACTTTTTGTATGTTAGGCAAGAAAAAGAATTTCAGTTTATTTAAGTGCATATTTTGTATGTCCTATGCAAATAATCACAAGGAGAAAACATAGACAACATTGCAAATTGAGGAAAGCCATTTATGTAACAATTAGTTTTTAAATTTATTCCCTATCACATAGGTTTCTTTCATTTTTATTAATTTTGGAAACTGAATTCATAGTATATGACTTATGATAGCAATTTCCAAATGGATATCTGAATGATATATATAGGTCAATAATAGATAAATTGATAGACAAACAGCTATCTAGCTAGATAAATAAGTAGATAAATGGATAGATAATAGAATATATATATATATATGTGTGTGTGTGTGCGTGTGTGTGTGTGTGTACATACATGCGTACATAGTTCTGGGAAATGCATTGTTCAGATAAAATATTATACTAAGTGTTAAAAATCACACTGCTAAGAGATAAATATTTTGTATTACTAAAAAAAAAAATAAAGTAAAATGTAAAGCAACATATTTTGAGGGGATCAACTTATTTTGTGCCCAACTTATCATTCTATTATTTTAAAAATATATACAACACCTACATAACTTAGCCTCTAGGCATTTTAAAGACAAGAAATAGATATGGCATGTGAGATGGAAGGAGAAAGTTGAGAATTTGTGTCTAAAAAAAGGATGAAGAATAGGAATGAAATTAAAATTATTTTATGGAATTTTTCTTGTCCTTTTTGACATTGAACAGTTAGATTTCCAGATGTTCAGCTGAGAGTAGAAGATGAAACATTCATTTCATCCAGCAGGAAAGATGTGGTCATTTTAGTGTGCAAATTGTCACAAAAGAGAAGCAAAATTTTCTAGGTGTGAACACAAACTTATTTTCGTAGATTCAATTAGAACATTTAACTAATTTATTGACAAGATACTTAACTAATAATAACAGTAGTTGAGCAACATGGATCATGTTGCAGAGAGCTTCAGGTTCGCTGAGATGAACTTCCAGACCGGGCACAGTTATGGAGGAAGGGATATTATTTATTGAAGCTTACAGATCCAGGGGAAGTTCCATAAAGGCAGGAGAAATGGCCTGCTCTCCACAGGGCCAAACAGAGAGAGCAAAAGCCAACCAGCCACCACAGCACACAGAGCAAAAAACTACAGCCAAAAGGTCACACAGCACACTTCAGGAACTCCTGCTAGGCACATTTGCATATCTTTACAATGGAATCTCAAATCCACACCTTAAGACCAGCCCCCAGTGACATTGCCTCTAGCAAGGTGATTGCAGATGCAAACAATAACTAGTAAAACACTGAATATATTGGGGGACATATATTCAAACTACCACAGATCACATATCAGTTTCCTAGCTTTCATGGCATTTAAGAAGAATGATTTTATAGTTGGCCTGGGACAGCAGTCTGTTTGTGTTTGGCTGAGTTTAGAGAACTAATATTGACCTTGGGTCAAAATAAAGATGAAATGTTCCAGCTAGTGACTTGTTATGCACTACTGGAAGGTTTTTTATTTCTCTAGATGTTAATATTGATGATTTGCACCTAACTCAGGGCCAAGCTTTGTATTGTTTTGGTCAGTATGGATATAAAATGTTTCACAGTAAACTGATGCCTGAGTGCATTGACACTGAGACTTGTTTTAAGATGTTTTAATGCTTATAATCTACCAATGAAATGTGTGCTCTGTAGGAAAGAAAAGGAACTGGTGCTTTTGACTGCAAGTTTTCATAGTTCTCATCACTATACATACCCCTGCTGGGAATCCTTTCAATTATCCAAACCTGCGAAATTTAACATAAGCAGTAAACAAGCAGTTAAAGGAGCAGAAGTAAAACACAGTTCTCTTCCTTCAATGTGCAATGTTACTAATTATGTTTCTGATAAATAGCATATATAAATGAAGTTTGAATTTAAAGCCTAATGTAGACATGCAGTTTTAAGATTAATTCCAAAAGAATGATAGAATACCTAAGCTAGGTTACTGAGCTATATTTAGAAGGGATGTATAAATAATCAGCACATATTGTGATGGTTAATCTCTGGCTATTTGACAAAATTTAGAGTCACTAGGGAAACAAACCACTGGTATTGCCTATGAGGGTTTTTATAGATTCGGTTAATTGAGATTTGTGAATCTCCCTTAAATAGCAGGTAGCACCATCACTTGGTCTGGGTTACTGGACTATTTTAAAAGGAGAAAGCTAGCCGAGCATTCAGGATTTGTCATTCTGCTCTGCTTCTTCACTATGGACTGAATGTGACCAGTTCTGCTTCAAGCTCCTGATGCCATGCTTTCTCTACCATGATGGACTTTACCCCCTGGAACTGTAAGCTGTTACCAACCATTTCCTTTCTTAAACTGCTTCTAGTCAGGTGTTTTGTGCTGGCAACCAGAAAGTAACAAATACAGTTATTAAAGTTCATTATTTTTCTCTCCCTCAAAGAGATACTTAAAGAATTTCCATAGTATTTTTTCATAAAATGAGTTATTGTTATTTAAGTATAAAATTAAAAAAATGTGGATTAACGGTCAAATTGTTAAAGCAAAATGTTTCTGAAATATTTATCTTTACAAAAGTGTACTAACTTGAAATGCATAACATTGACTATTTCATGGAACAAAGCATTGGCCATTATATTTTTTGAAACAGTAATTTATTTTATATATATTTTTAATTATATTTGAGAGAGAAAAAGGCAGAAAGAGAGAGAGAGAAGATTGGGCACTCCAGGGCTTTCAGCCACTGCAAATGAACTCCAGATGCATGTGCCACCTTATGTGCCTGGCTTATGTGGGTCCTGGGGAATGAAACCTGGGTCCTTTAGCTTTTCAGGCAAGCACCTTAACATCTAAGCCATGCTTCCATCCATGAAACATCACTTCTATCAGAAATATAAGATATGTTCTTCAAGTACTGAGAAAATATTACCAAATTAATAACATCATTTGTACTTTGCCACATTTTGATTGTATTAAAATTAAAAAGCCAAATATTTAATTATACACTTATATCTCTACTTCAAACTCATTACCTTTATTAGTTTGTTACTTATTTTAAATTATTTCCCAAAACTTACCTTACTATATAAAATATTGTAATAATCATAATTCATCAGAAAAATCTAGTATTGAATTCTATTATTTCACAGAGCATCTCTTAAGCAAAAACCAAGGGACTAACATTTTGCATACTTCTGACAATATAGAAATACTAATGGGTTAAAAAAAAAGAAATACAAATGGGTTAATAAATATTTGTAAACAACATAAAGGATGAATTAAAAGTTGGACAAAGGGAAACATTTAATACATGTAAAAGAAATATTTAAGCAGTCAATTTTGAAAGCAATAGTACAGCAATAAAAATATAAAATAATGCCAATCAAAACTGAGAACAAATTACATAACAGATAAATCTCCAGACTAAAGCTCCTGCAAAGGGAGCACAGTGCTTGAATGAACAATGAGCGATAGAGTTCCCTCTCATCTTGAGTGTTAGAGATAACAGTTCAATTTCCTTTACTTGACTCACTTTATTTGCTATTTCTAGCACTTATGTGTCTCTTTCTCATAATAACAACCATCAGTTATCCACTTAATATAAAACACTACCTTGAGGTCATGTCTAACTCAATGTAATTGAAAATAATTTCAGGTCTATTGGAGATTTCAGCCTAGAAAACAAGTGCATCGTGTGAAGAATTCAATTCCCCCAGGCTCAGCCCTGAATAGCCTGAGGTTGAAATTCAATGAAGGCTTTTTTTTTTTTTTTTTCTTTTTGTATTGTTTCTTGCTAAAATAGCATGCTTGTCAATGCCATCTAAACGTGTAGATCGATAGACAGGCAGGAAGGCTTTGAGCTTGAAGTGTCACAGAGGTAGACAGCGCCAGCTTGGTCACAGGCCCCCATCTTGGCAGATGTGGTTTCAGAGTTATCAAAATTCACTGGTATTTTATTGATGTAAATAGGAAAAAAAGGAATTTAATTCTTATTTGCAAAACAAAACACAATAAGAAATCATGTTTGTCCTGTTTTTAATAAGATTTCTATCCCTTCTAACCTAAATTATAGGACTAATTATCTACTTTCAAGATATGAAATGTATGTATGAAGAAAATTAAAACCTTCAAATGTCACTTATCATGCAGTAAATGAGATATTATTAACAGTGACACCCAGTGGTGGAAGGGCACAGCTGTAAAGACTCCATTAAAAATATAATTTCAATTAATTAACCCTATTTTGATTTAACATGCATGAATTGTTTCACCATATGCTTCAATAGAGTCCTGAATATGCTAAAATATTTAGTGTTAGATACACACTGCTTCTCAAAGTGTTATGTATGAATGATTTGCATGTAAGACACATTTTAAATGCCCAAATGAAATTCTTATAATGGAGGCCAAGAGTATCCATGTATGCAAAGCTTGGCAGGTAGCGCTAACATCTATAAAAGTTTGAGAATCTCAGGGCTGGAGAGATGGCTTAGCAGTTAAGACATTTGCCTGAAAAGCCAAAGGATCCTGGTTCGACTAACCAGGATCCACGTAAGCCAGAAACATAAGGGGGCACATGCATCTTGAGTTTGTTTGCAGTGGCGGGAGGCCCTGGCATGCCCCCCCCCCCCGCCCCTCTCAAATAAATAAATAAAGAGCCAGGCTTGGTGGATCACACCTTTAATTCCAGCACTCCAGCACTCAGGAGGCAGAGGTAGGAGGATTGCCGTGAGTTCAAAGCCACCCTGAGACGTGAATTCCAGGTCAGCCTGAGCTAGAGACCTCAACTCAGAAAACAAAACAAACAAACAAACAAACAAACAAACAAACAAAAAAGTGTGAGAATCTCAGGATGAGGAGAAAGACCAATCATCAGAGAGAGAGAGAGAGAGAGAGAGAGAGAGAGAGAGAAAGAGTATAGTCATATGGTCATAATATACATATAGCATAAATCTTAATGCATAATTATTATTTCATTCTCAATTGCCATACAGCTTGTGTGTATGTCTAAGTGAAATTGTGCTGCTATTTGCAATAAAAGAAAAAAAATGAAGCTACATTTAATTGTCAACTCAACTTCATAAAGAAAAAGTAAATGAATGCCAATATTTATATAACCAGAATGTAGGCAAAGAAAAGGAAACACTTTGTTTCTAATATGGAAAAGCTTAATATGTTTACATTAAACTAACTTTGGTGAATGAATTGGAGTTTGTCAAGTAAGGGCATATCAGAAAAACAATAGCATCTAGAGGAAAGAAAATAAACCTTCCAGGAGGGATGACACATCACTTAAAATAAATCATGAAAATGTACAGAAAGTGGTCCGTGAGAGTTGGAAAGTGTCAGAGATGAAGGCACAGTTCAAACTTTCTGAACTGCTATCATGTCACAAAACCTCATGGCAGCCTGGTAAAATTACAAGATATTATTTTATCTATATTGATGAACTTATATATTATAGTACAGCATTGATAAATGATAGGACAATAGATGATAAATACATAAACTTCATAGATAGATGATAGATTAAGAGCATGAGTTGGTATTTAAATACATAGTTTTGTCTTCAATATTGTTTTGCCAAAAAGTACTCAAAAAAAAATTACATAGAAGGGAACCCAAACAAGAATGGTCCTTTTGTACTAATAGTTATTCTGACTTAATATTAATGGAACTTTATTGGACATAATAAATCTTCTAAAATTACTTTATTTATCCTGTAGAGTCATTGAACCTTAGTTTTATCCCCATGTTAACAGCAGTATCTAATATTATGGTGGAATACAACCTTCTAAAATTATACTGAGAATGAATCACCAATTTTCATTCTGAGGAAAATATGCCAATTGTGCATAGTTCATAAATGCAGAGATCTTCTGTTTGAGATTGAGAATCTTATGAAGATGGACGTGAACTGTTTTCCCTTCAGTCAAGTGAACATGAGTGCCCAAACCTTTGGCCAGAAGAGGAATCAAGAGGTGTCAACAGTGAAGCAAGAAGTGAGTCTTCACTGAATTCTAAATGCCCTTTGCCTTACTGCAGTCTTCCCAATCTCCAGGACTTGAAAATTAAATTTCTCTTATTTATAAATTTACTTGTCTAAGGTTTTATCTTACAGAAAACCTAGACTATTCCTACCTTTGTCAAATAGTTTCAGTCTTTTAAAATCCTACAGAGCATGGAAGATTGTATTATAAAGTATTCATCTAATAGTCACACATAATACTTATCAGATATAGAAGAACAAGGAAATACAAAATGTGCAGAGATACAGCGGGAGATACCAGCAAGTAAACTAAAGCTTAAGTATGAATATAAAGAACAATAGTGATGTGGAAAGCAGAGTCTATATTATTCAGTATACCTAAAAATAGAATAGCATTGGATGTGTGTATTAATTCAGACATGTTTTGTTTTACTATACTAGATGGTAAATTTTGATATTTATTATAAAAAAGAGAGAACAAAGTCCAGTTTACAGTTGACATTTGAATAATGGAATTATGATTAAGTCTAGTAAGTAAATATGCATTGTTGAATATATTGCAACTCTTCTCAGAACTCAAGCAAATTTGTGTAAAATTCTATTCCTCAACCACTCTAACATTTATCATTAAGAAAAAAAATCAAATAGCACTTTTTCATAATGTTCTTGTGTACATATTCTAACTAAAACAGACACATACTCAGTCTTCTACAGAATTTATCAGTCTGGCTGTTCTTTCATGAAATGGTGATGTTCATAACCCTACATGTAACTTACAAACAAGAAAGAAGCAAAAATGATAGTGATCATTGTTCCTTAGTTGAAATACTAGAAATTTTCATTGTTATAGCTATCCTACAAACTAAGAACAAATACATTTAAAATAATCCCCCCTCAGGAAAATTTGCAAAAAAAAAAATAAAAGGTACACAAATTGTATGTATTAAGAACAACATATTATAATAATTATAAAAATAAGGTTAACTTTATTTACAGACATTGTTATTGAAATCTCGGCAAAATACTCTAAGTCAGTGAGGATAGGAAAAAAAAAAAAAAAAACTTCCATAAACCAGGGCCCACTCATGGAGCTTATATAACTAACTATAAAATAGTTTCACATTGACTATATATGTGTAGAGAACAAATAGTCTAACTGAAATAGAGAAAAAATTTAGCAATATTTATCAGTTTTAAAAGCATGTTCTCTTTGAATCAACAATGCTAATTTCAGGGGAGTATAAAAATCATACATGCAAAGGGTCTATAAATAAGTCTAATGAAACTGGCATTATGTAATACATCAGAAAACAGAAAACAATGAAAATTGCTATAAAGAGATGCTTTCTGGATAAAGATCTGCTTTAACTAAAGAGCAGTCTGTGTATCTACTTCTAAACCTCAAACATCATATATATTTCCTTAGCCTTTTGGAATTGTTATAGCAAAATCCTATAAACTATAGGGTTTATAAACCACAGAAGTTGGTGTTGTGGACCTGGGGCTTGTAAGCCTGCTTTCCAAGAACTCAGAGAGTTCATGTTTTCAAGACATTCCATGCTATGGTTCATAGATTGCACTTTTTTATTGAATTCTCAAGCTTGGGTATAACTAGACCAAAAAAGTCAATTTTAAAATGATTAAAAAACCATCACATATTTCTCTAAATATTCAAGATGAGATGCATCCTAAAGACAAAAATAACCAAATTGTAATAATAAAATTATTTTAAATTTTCCACTTTAGATGCATTTTGATAACTATTTAAATATTCGTGGACAGGCGTATTTTGATATGAAGCAAAATAACTAATGATGTTAATATTTCAATGTGAAACATCAGAAATAAACAGAAAAATATAAAGAAACTTACATAAAAATTCTATAATGGTAAGATGTTGAGATTTATTTGTGTAAACTACTGATTATTTTTTCTTTTCAATATAACTAAAGAAATATTTTCTAGTTCTCTTCACTAAAAAGGCCTATATGGCTTTACTAATTATCATAAAAGTGACTAAAATGGCAGTCTGATTGGGGAATGCACTGATACTCTTTATATTATAATTTGACACTCTCATGTTACAATTTATGAAAAAAATCCAAACAAGAGGTTTTATATAATTAGAAGTATCAGAATAAGGGCTACTTATTAAGTGTAAGAAGGATCAACAGCATGTATATTGAAATTGCAATGCTTTCTTTGTTATCAGTGTACTTACTTTATTGCTCTGTATTTTCATATGGTCTGCAAGAGCTAAGTATTATTAGGCTAGGTATGATGGTGCATAACCAGACATGTGGAGATGGAGGCATGAATATTTTGAAGTTCAGGCCAGCCTACGAACTATGAAGGACCTTGACCTTCAAAATATTTTTAAGATATAAGGAGGAGGATAATATGTATTTTAGTCTAAAATCTGAGACTAAGTACACAAAAAATAAATATATCTTAAGCTTGTTAAAAGTCCTGAACGTCTTTGAAAATTACATCTGTGTTCTTATAAGCCAAAGATATTTGATGGAATAGTATGGTTGACAGGACCACTCATGTAGGCCACAATGTCAAGTGAATCTGACTTAGGCTGACAGACATTGTCAAAAATTGTGTTATAAAAGTCAACCTCAGTGAAGCTGATGAGGCTACTCAACACTGTTTCAGCAGTCAATTTTATGTGGAAAGAGAATATTAAGCTCACATACTGTTTATGTACAAGACGTCTAGTCACTCCTTCTTAATTAATGACCTGATATTGTCCCAAGGTATTCCAAATAAAAGTTCATAAAAGGGGCAATAGAGAAGTTCTAATATTGGTATAAATTATCTGTTTACATGCTTTTACTCATTACAATGAATGTCAATTGTGTGTCAGACATTATTTGAGCACTAAACATGACACAACTCCTTTTCATAAAAATCAAGAGTGGGTATATGGATAATTCAGAAGCAGACACATCTATGAAAAAGAAAACAAGAAGGGAGATAGGGAATGTAATTGTGAGGGATGTTTACAAGGGCATATATACATGAGTTTCAAAGGCATTTCTTATAAGGAGAAACTGTTGCAAACTTGAAGAAATTGAAGGTGAAATTTCAGGGATAAAATTTTTATCTCAGAAATGCAAGCCACCAATGCCTGGGCCATTAACTCAAATGGTAACAAAGTGACAAGGACATATAAGAGAAAATACCAAGGTAAAATGGGTAGTGGTAGATACTCTGTATTCTTAAATTATGCCTTTTTTCTATTATTTGATAATGGAATTTAATATTAACAAAAGTGAAACCTTCCACAGGTATTCTGGTTGTGTCTACACACTTTATATAATCTTATATCATCTATTTTTGTATACTAATGCACTGCATCGTTTTCTTTGTAAAATGTCTCTTTTCTTTGACATCAGTTGTTTATTATATATTGGCTAATGCTTTTTTTTTCTGTTGTTTTTGGTTATTTTGAGATAGGATCTCAGTCTAGCCCAGACTGACTTGAAACTCACTCTGTAGTCACAAGTTGGCTTCAAAAATCATAATGATCCTTGCTCCTCTGCTTCCAAAGTGCTAGGATTAAAAGTATACACCATCTAACCTGGCCGATATTGGCTAAATCTTATTTATATACCAGTAGGAAGTCATTTTTCTCATTCTTAAAAATGTGTATGTCTGGATGCTACATTTCCTTAAGTCAGTGTGGTAAATCTCTCTCTCTTTTTTTTTTTCCATTTTAAAATAAAAGCAAGTGTGGTCTCATTGACATCATATATTTATTTCTCTGTCTGAGTTAATCTTTTTTTTTTTTTTTTTTTTTTTTTTTTTTTTCACGTAGGGTCTCACTCTAGCACATTCTGACCTGGAACTTACTCTGTAGCTCCAGGCTGGCCTAAAACTCACAAGGATTCTCTCAAGTTCTGTGATTAAAGGCATGCACCACCATTCCTGGCCTAAGTCAAAATATCTCCATCTACCTAGTAACAGATGATGGTGGCTTGGTACGGCAGTGGAGGTAGTGGAAGTGATCAGATTCTTTGTTTCAGAGTTATGTTGACTGGATTTTGATTTCAAGACTGTGAAAAGTCATCAGTACAGATGCTGCTGATGCAGGAATGTTAAGAGTGATGGAGCTTTCCGCAGCCCTTGGGGGGACAGTGACTCCGGAGATGGGGGAAGGCACACATGGTCGTGCAAAGCTTCCACTGAATTAGGAACCTCTGGATTTTTGTCTTGTGAATTAAGACAAATGAAACCCACAGGCCAGAGAGTACAGTTTAGAAGTACAGGAAGTAATGCAGCGCTCTTGCCCAAAAAGAGGTGAGCATGGGATTCCTGAAAATGGAAAAGCCAACTCCCATACAGATTTGGGGTATTTTATGGCAGTTTACTGGATGACGCTAAAGTGGTTAAACCAGCCCTGACTCCAGGTGTCTAGGTCCCACTAGGTTTATAGAAAGGGGAGTGATCTCATTTCTTAATTTTCTCTTCTAGGAAAGAAAGCAAGAAGCAGAAACAAGATTGTCCCCTTAGTTCCTGGCCTCTAGCAAAATACAGGTTGAAAGGTCTCCTTTAGGGGAAGGATAAGGATGACCCAGTTTTTCTACTGTAGTATCAATGACATTCCTTGCATTTACTTCTGGGGCTCTGTCACCTATATACTCTCTCACAGCTTGAAGTCCAGCCTTTCCAAAGCATTTTACGGCATCATTAAGTCATCTGTAACTGCATTGTTTTGCCTAAAGGCTTTCTACCTTTGAAAATGGAATGCTGAAAGGACTCCTCATCCCATTTTTTGATAGTTTTTAAAAGTTATTTATTTTTATTTATTTATGAGAGAGAGAGAGAGAGAGAGAGAATGAGTGTACCAGAGCCTCTAGCCACTGAAGACAAACTCCTGTCACATGTACCACCATGCACAAATGGTTTATATGGTTTCTGTGAAGTTGAACCTGGGTCCTTAGGCTTCACAGGCAAGCACCTTAGCCACCAGGCAATGTCTTTAGCCCCTCATTCCATTTCTTTTTTAAAACATACTTTATTTTTGTTTAGTTATTTGAGAGATAGAGAAAGGAGAGAGAGAGAGAGAGGGAAAGAGAAGCATATAGAGAATGCGCATGCCAGGCCCTCCAGCTGCTGTAAATGAACTACAGATGTATGCACCACGTTGTGCATATGGGGAGTCAAACCTAAGTCCTTTGGCTTTGCAGGCAAGTGCTTTAATCACTAAGCCATGTCTCTAGCCATCATTCCATTTCTTAATGAAAATAATGCACAAATACTTTTATTTTTCTCTCTTGTAAGTGTATAACTCAAAATATAAGTTCTATTTTATTTCCCAAAGGTTTCTTTAAGATATAGCACAATCTTCTTAAAGTTTAAACTGACATTTTATTGGAGTCAATGCCTTACTTCCTTGAACCTTGTCAATATTCGACATCCCTTCCAAATAAAATGTTTGCACTGAAAATACATGAGGATCTGTATCTGTGTCAAGGAGCATGATGTATTTTCAGTGTTTCAGTCCAAACACAGAGATGCATCTCTTCTGATGTGAGCATGTAGAAGAATTGCAATGTTGTTCATGACCATATTTAAGTCTAGTGGCTATTAGCTGTGGAAGAAGGGCTTGGAAACAATGGCTTCTACCTTGGAGAGGTTAGATCTGATACTTATGAGGACATCACAGATCTGAACATTATTAGTGATTTTGAGCAGAGGGATAGAAATTACAAATTATTCACCTAGTGAGTGGAGAAAAAGGGGGAAGCTTCCAGGAACTATGTTCTTCAGAAATCTGAGTACAATAATTTTATGAAAACTCAACAGGAAAGTGAGGCAGATTGGCATCAACATTCAGATGGTGAACAGAGATGGCACCTTTCATGAAGGGTGAATCATTTCTTATGAAAAGTGTAATTAGTATTTTTAATTTGGCTAATTTTAAAATTAAAGATTTGCAAATTAATTAATGAGCTTAATACAAATTTCATTTGGTGATATGGTCAAGTGATGAGATAAAAGTAGAATAAAATAAATATAAAAGGAATAAAACAACTGAATGGTAGCTAGGCTGGAATATTTTGAAGAAATTTTAAGGGAGAAAGAGAAAGGTGTAAGTCCATGATGATAGAGTCCAGGATGGTTTTGTGGTTGTTTTGCATGTTTTGGGATTTTTGTTTTCGTTTTACTTCTCAGAGGACAATACTATATATTATAGTGTTAGGTAAAAGATATCATGTTCTACAGAGAAGAGCTCTCATTAAAAAGAACACTTGAGGAAACAGTGCCCCTCAATAGATTAGAAGGCATGGATTCCAGCACAAAAGGAAGAGAACAAACTGGTTTAGACATTTTCATGGGAATGTAGGTAGATCCTGAGGCTCATAAGAGAATGTGAATTGTTTTGTGGAAATGAATAGGAGCTTCTGCTATATCCTATTACCCAGGGAATTAAAAATTAAAGACCACCACCTGGAGTACAGTTCTGTGATTGCTCTGTGTTTGAAGAGAAAGACAGAAATGAGAATTCAACAAAATGCATGCTTCAATTTAGTGAAGTATAGGATTTTTCTTGTTGTTTCTTTTCTTTTCTTTTAGTTATACATGGATACTTGATGGAATGTAAGTGACAGGAATATACTGAACTAATAGTGACAACAGGCATTGGGCTACCATCATAGTCATGAATGTACTCAGAAAGCAGGTAATCTAACTCCATGAAAAGGAAAACAAGGCCCTAACATAGATGAGTGGTAGTGAAAACGTAGATAAATCAATAGACTGTGTTTTCTTAATTTTTGTTTGTTTGTTTACTTATGTATTTAAGAGCATCAGAAAAAGGCAGATAGAGAGAGAATGGGTGCACCAGGGCCTCCAGCCACTGCAAACAAACACCAAATGCATGTGCCCTCTTGTGCATCTGGTTTACGTGGGTCCTGGGGAATTGAGCCTTGAACCAGGGTCCTTAGGCTTCGTAGACAAGTGCTCACCCACTAGGCTATCTCTTCAGCCCAAGACTGTGTCTTCTTAAGATATCAGCATCTTAACTTCCAGGACAGCCAAAGCTGAATAAAGTGTGTCTTATAATAGCACATATCAACATAAGCATAATTAAAACAAATAAAATGTAAGACAAAACAATTCATGCACTGGCTTCCCTGAAACACATGCATTTTATAAAATCCTTCCACATTTTAAATAGCGTAGTTAAAATCAAAAAGTGACGAAGTATGGGACCCTGAGGGAGTCTTCATGGAAGGTTCCTTGGAGTGTAGAATTACTTGAGTGTCTGTGATAGGTAGGAAGACAGCATTTCCAGAATAGAAAGTTATTAAAAATACACACTGCTGCAGCCAGCCTGGGAGATATAAGCACTAGGAGATTAAACAAAGTCAGAAGAAGGCTAGGGGATGTTTTGTGCAGGGTTTAAAATGGAGCGCTTATCAGGTGAGTGGGAACTGACAGGGCTGACAGGCCCAGGCCTGGCATGGGAAATCTGTTTGCTTTCCTTCAGCTGTCACTGCCTGCTCACCACTTCTCTGCTGTGTTGAAACTCTCACTTGTTAGTTTCAAACCTGGCAGGTGGAAGGAAATGAGATTTAGATATTTCAATAAAATAATGAAAGTTCAAAGAATTGAGCTGACAGTTTTGTTACTGAAGACACTTTCCACATTTGGGTACAAACCTGGGCTCATGATAAAGCTGGTAGAAAAACAGAGCAACGTGTTTTGTAGGTATCAGGGTACGTGCACGCATGTACTGTAAGTGATTTGTATATACAATCATGAATGTTTTTTCCTCATATCCAAAAACAATAGAATTTTTGGTCTTTGATATTTGATGACTAAGAAAGTCACTCTACAGTGACCACTAAGTTTTAGTATGGAGAGATCCATGTTCATGTTGAGGAGCACTGGTAATTAATTACAAACAGAAGGTCACACTTGCTGACTTTTCCCCTCTTGAGAGCCAGCTGACTTCCCTTTCCCAATGTCCTGGTAGGCTGTTGTTTCCAAAGGCAATTACAGAAAGAAAATAATGAAATATAAAATGAAGCCATGAATATATAAACCTATTTATGTTTTCAAGATTCTATTTTGAGTTAAATTATCCCTTTTAAAAGTCAATTTATATATTAGATGAGTAATAAAATGCAATTTACATGAAGATCTGGTTCATGCCTTCTTAGAAAAATAGGTTATTATTAAAATTTTAGTAGTTAATCAAGGGTAGTTATATCTGGAAATTCAGAAATATTCATTAGAATTTGTTTGAAAAGCAGGATTTATGATAAATGAGATGCCTATTTAACCAAGTTATCAATCATGGTATTTTAAAAATGTAGAAATACTACAGCCTAGTATAATGTCACATGTCTATAGTCTCAGTATTAGGAGGAGGCAGGCACAGAATTGTTGTGAGTTAGAGGCCATATGGCCATGCTGTCACAAAAATAAACAAAATAAAACAAAACAAATGAGTCAAACTGTTTTATTTGTTTTCCCGATGTATCAAAATGATCTTTCTTGTCTTCCCATAATTTTCCTTTCATCCTTATTTTCTCCTTCTTTCTTTCAGTCTGTCTTAATTCTCTGTAATTTAATACCTATAGTGTAAATAACTCTAAAATCTAGATTACACGAATGTGCCTCAGGGATCTGTATCTCTTTTGAATGTTCACTGATTCTAATCAGTACTTTACATGAATTTCTTGTAGTAAAATATCGGTATTCTGTTTGTAAGCAGCGAGCTTGATATTGCCATAAGATCTCTAATGTTTTGAAGAGACTTGCTTGTCATGTTGTTAGATTATAGACATATTTTTAATGTAAGCTAGAAATAATGAACCTGCTGGCTGACAATTGTACACTACTGGAAGGACAACACAGGCATTGGGGGGCTATATAAATTGATGAATGAATGGATGTTTGACTAAATAAAACTAAACTTACTTTCTAGAAAGCTTATACATCTCTTCAAATAACTTTCTGACCCAATGGCCCATCTATTTTTTAAAGATCACCACAGTTATATCTATTGTGTTTCATAATTCACTGCATTAATAAAATTACTCAAATATCACTCTAGTTTTCATAGTGATCAAGACTGTATTAGAATATTTCATCTGACCACTGTATGCATCAACAATTTTGTGCATTACCCACCTCCAGAATGTGACCTGTGATTTCAGCTCCAGGAAAGAAACTGCACTTGTGTTAATTATTCCAGGCTGATTGGAACATTGGAACATCGGAACATCAGTGACTGGGACGAGCTGAATATTGCAGGTAGAGAGCATTTTATCTTGGCAATCACAGCCCCATAAGTGGCCATATGTCATCCACTTTGGTGTCTGAATTCTAACATCCAGGAGCTGTTCTGTAATCTATAGGAGTGTAGGAACAGACCCATATCTTCACCAATTCACAAGCTAAGGATGTCTTCAGAAAGCATCTGAAGGCTATAGCAGAAATTTCTCCCACTTTACTGAAACTGACTATCTGACATATAAGCAAATGCATTTGAAGTGTTTTCTTTTATGACGATCTTTGTTATTTACTATCAAAACACATAAAATTGCTAACACTGAAAGATCGCAATTGGGGTAACATAAATCTGTGTTTCCAGGTAATGATAATTTATATTTGTCTTCAGAAGAAAATGGCATTTCCTTAGATGCATAAGCTGTGCTTGTTGTCCCAAACCCAACAATGAAAGAACTTCCAATAATTGCCCTCTGTGTATTTCGTAGCCTATATTGGTATCAGTGGGGACAGTAATCTAGGGCATAACTCTAAATTGTTGTTTATTCTTCCTGGAAACAGCAATTATATACCTTATTGAAATAGGCGTATGTGTGTGTATGTGTGTCACAAAACAACTTGTTCTCTTTTTTAAAAAAAAAAATATCTTATTTTGTTTATTTATTGAGAGAGAAACAGAGAATGAGAAAGAGAAGTATATAGGCAGAATGGGCATGCCATGACCTTTAGCCACTGTAAAGAAACCTCAGATGCATGTGCCACCTTTGAATCTGTCTTTACATGGGTCCTGGAGAATCAAACCTGGGTCCTTTGGCTTTGTAGGCAAGTGTATTAACCACTAAGCCATCTCTACTGCCTATTTTTTTTCTCTTTTTAAATTATTTTATTTTTTTAAAATTTATTTGCACACAGAAAGAGAGAGACAGACAGACAGACAAACAGACAGAATGGGTATGCCAGGGCCTCCAGCCACTGCAAACAAACTCCATATGCATGTATTACTCTGTACATCTGTCTTTATGTGGATACCAGGAATCAAACCAAGGTTGTTCAGCTTTGTAAGCCAGTCCCTTAACTGCTAAGCCATCATTCCAGCCCACAACACAACTTTTTAAATATGCATAGCCTAAACTCTCAGGATAATTTTTATACTATAAAATGAAGTATTAACAAAATATTCACAAATCATACACTTATAAATACCTTCTCAATGTTATGTTAAATATTGCACATACATTCAGTCATGAAATGTTAGCTATACAATTTTACATTCCGTATTTGAAAAAAATAAATCACAGAAGAACAAATATTTCAAAAAATGGTAAGGCATGATTGAGTTAATAAACTTTATTTTTACTTAAATATGCAAAAGTTAAGTAAGACACATATATGCAAACCTATTTCTTCAGATGCTGAGTGTGATAGATGTGTCTCACTAAGTATTCCTTAAGCAATTTTTAATTGACAACATATGCTAAACATCAAAGGGAAATGTGTGTGAAGCATTTTGCATCTGCTAGAGATTCTTAAAGCTAATTCCTCTTTAATATCTTTGCATCTTTTGTTTTTCCATGTGCTGTGCTTTTGTCTGTCACAGTCTAATACTGTTATTTTATATTTCATAGGAGAAAAATAAATATGATCTTAGTAACACTGAAGGAAGTGATTCCAAGTTGTCTTACTTTAATAACAACCCATAAAATAGTGATCATTAGTAAAGAGAATAAGTTTTGATTTTTTTTTTCTTTTTTTACAGGTTTAATTATATATAAATATTTCTATATGATACAAGTACAACTACATTTTAATATTTACCACCACTCACATGAAGGATGATAATAGTGTTACTAGAATACTCAATGCTCTTTCAAAATCTAAAGGGAGAGAAGTTAGTAGAAGGAAATATAATTATTTAAAACTGGACTATAAATAGAAAAAGGAGATTCCCCATAAGTGTCTGTGCTGGGGAGAGCTGGTTTTAAATAGTGCTTGCCACACTGGTCTCAGGATCTGTGTTCAGTTGCATAACACAGGAAAAAGCTGGGTGTGGTGGAGTTTTCTTATTATACCAGTGATTGTGAAATAAAGACAAGAGCTCCCCTGGGCTCACAGGCCAGCCATTGTAGCCTAACTCCAGGCCCGTGAGAGACTCTTCCAAAAAAAAAAAAAAAAAAAAAAAAAAAAAGAAAGAAAGAAAGAAAGAAAGAAAGAAAGAGAGGAAAAATGATAGCATTCCTGACAAGCAATATCCAAAGCTGACCTCTGGCCTCCACAAATACATGCGAGTATGAGTATGTACACACATACACACACACACACACACACACACACACACACACACACACACACCACATATACACCAGATAAATCAAACAATAAATCAAACTTCTAATTGAGAGATAAATAGAAGCATTTTTATGACGAGTGAGTTATCAGAAGTGAAGATGACTTTCCTCTTGTGAAGTCAAGAGAAGTACTTTATCTAGTGTAAGTACTCTAGGGTTCCCTGTATGAATCTATCCTAATGGTGCTAACACCCACCCGAAACCAGACTGCAACCATTGTGTTCAGCATCTGCTTCCTCCCGAAACAAAAGTAGTATTTTGTCTTCTTTTCTAACTCATACCTTCATTTTTGGTGTCTTGAAAATAAGCAACATCTAATTTCTTCGGATTATTCTTCATATTTTCCCTTACAAAACTGTGGTGTAGGTAAGTCTGGAGAAACTCCACGTAAGATCAATTGCTAGTAACTCAGGCTCCTCAGTCCAATGTCTACTGTATGCATGTAAAGCACACACATTTATTTTGCATAAATGAAGCTACTTAATGAGTCACATTAGTCATGAAATCCTTGCTCGACTTCTCAGTTCTTGCTGTTTATATCCAAATTTGATCTAAATTTGATCATTTGGTCTTCTTTATTGCTAGTAGTCTTGGGAAATAAGTTACACAACCTATAAAATTAAATTAAACCTTATTTAGCCAATGTGTCTGCAACTGCCTGTTTTTACTAAGGTACTAATGGTTTCTCTGCTGACTTTTCTAGCATAATTTTGTCATGTTCATTCCTCAAAATTATGTTGGATAACATAAATATATATGGAATTATAACTGCTATTAAGGAAATAGCTTATATACTAGATTTATAAAAGGACACACATTTTTAAAATAGCATGTAGGTGTTCTGGTTCTCTCCTATGTATCTGATACAAATTTTCTCATCTAGTAAAATACTGATTAGTTCAATATTTATCCATAGTATCCAAACTGATGAAAAATTTCCTTAAAATACTAAATGCATTGGACTCAAGAGATTGCTCAGTGGTTAAGGCACTTGTCAGGAAAGACAAAGACCCAGGTTCAATTCTCCAGTACCCTCATAAAGCACAAGGTGGCACACACATCTGAAGTTTGTTTGCAGTGGCACCCATTCTCTGTGTGTCTCTCACTCTCTCTTTCTTCAAATAAGTAAATAAAATAAATTAGAAATACAGGGTTGATGTTAAAAAATAAAAATAAAAAATCTAAATGTACATTAAACATTTAGTCCTAATTGGGTCTAATTTTCTCACTAACACCAAATCTATATGTAATAACTCATAGTTGTCTTCTGAAATTTCTCTGAACAGATCCAGCAGAAGTAATTGAAAAGATAAAAAATCAACTCCAAATTCAAATTAAATATTATGTGCTAAACTGTGCACTACTTAAGAAGTATGAAATATATAACTTTAGTGAAAATATGGTGTATATGGGGAGCTATGGATTTAATTGCCATAATTAATACACAACTAGGTATAGAAGTTGTATCTCAATCTAGAAGGACTAAGGGAAGTTACTCCATGAGGATGTGTACAAAACAGAAACAATATGAGGAAACAGTTCAAATAATTCAGTTGTTTTCATCTTATCTTGGACTACTACTTTTTCATAATGGTAAGAAATGAAAGTATATTGCAGAGGACATTGAGTGACTTCTATTTTCTTATAGCAGCCTTATCAGACTAACATAGATTTGGGTACTGGCAGGGGGATGCTGTTGTAATAAACACCTAAAATATGGAAGTGACTTAGACATAGGTAATGGGAAGAGGTTATATGACTAATAGAGGTTGTTAGAAAAAAAAAATGAAAAAAAAGCTAAGTGGCCCTGACAGAACTGTGCATAAGAATAAGCATGTAAACAGCGGTTCTGAGAAGGCCTTGGGTAGAAATGAAAACCATGTTATTGAAAAGAAGACAAAAGGCACTAGCTGGAACAAAATGGTAAAGAGCTGGACTGAATTTCTTTCTGGTGGTTTTAGAAGGAATAACTTGTGAATTACAACTTTGTATATTCAGCAGATGTGATGTCTAAATAACATGGTGATCATGAAGCCTGGTTTCTCAAAACAGCTTATAGTAATATAGGAAAGAGTGGTGAATTGAGCAAAAATAATAACAAAGAAACCAGAAAACAGCAGTAAATTTTTGAAACTACTTTAAATGAGAAAGCATGCTTTAGAGAGAAGAACAATGGGGAAATGGAAAAAATCATTCCATGTCAACATTCTTTTTTTTTAATTACTTGACAGTTTATTTATTTGAGAGAGCAAGAGTGAGAGAAGCAGAAAGAAAGAAAGAAAGAAAGAAAGAAAGAAAGAAAGAAAGAAAGAAAGAAAGAAAGAAAGAAAGAAAGAAAAAAGAAAGAAAGAAAGAAAGAAAGAGATGGAGAATGGGTTGCCATGGCCTCTAGCCTGTCCAAATGAACTCGATGTATGTGCCACCTTGTGCATCTGGCATTATGTGGGTGCTGGGTAATCGAACACAGGTCCTTAGGCTTTGCCGGCAAGCATAGTAACTGCTGTGCCTCTCTCCAGCACCCGTGTCAGTATTCTTCAAGGATTCAATGAATAATAGAAAAGTCTAGCAACACATGTTTTATTATATTACCAGAACTGCTCTTATTTGGAGTGAAAGGGCAGAGATAACCCGGGACACAGGAAGTGTCTTGGATTTTTGAGGTTCTGTTGGTTAGTACACTAGTGTCTGGCTGTGAGCATAGTAGTCCCTCAAAAACAAATGACAACATGCTGATAAGAGAACAAATAAAAATGACAGAAATCCAACACAGAACATGTTATTAATGGATTAACAGTGTTAGTATTGTTCTTCTTTGAGGTACTCCTAAGATAAATAAGCAAAACACTGACAACATATATCCATTTGTAGACTTTCTTAAAGCAGGTGAATATTGCTGGTAGCATAATCACTTATTTTAGAACATTAACACATTAGATTGTAGCATGGCCGTAGCAAAATGATTACAGATTGATGAAAGTAAAATCTGCAGATTGCCATGAATTTCAGGAAAATTATTTTAAAATAATAGAAATAAAAACTTTGAGTAAAGATATGACTTCAAAGCATCAATTATATAGTATACAATATTATTTTTAAATAGATTAGGAAATAATTTAGTGAAGAAAGAAGTAATAAAAAATAAAATAAAATAAAAATTCAGATACAGATGTAAAATGAAAAATAATAAATGAAGAGAAATTGAAGCACTTTAGGAAGTACATTTAAGGATTTACATTTGGTGTCTATGAAGGTGCAAGGCCAGAGAAAGCTTTTATGAGAATTATGGCAATATAAAATTTTATAACCCTTTGCAACAAAATCTTTAATGAAATATCGAAAATCATGATTATTTTTTATTCACGAATGACACGTTAATATTTAGGGTGAAAAATCTTAAATATGTGAAATGAAATATAAAACCAAAAATTATATATACTTCAGTAGGAATATTATTTAGCAGATAAAAAGGTTTGAAAATAAACAGTCATGGTGGTGCACACCTTTTAATCCCAACACTGCAGAGACAGGAGACAGGAAGGAAGATCACTGTGAGTTTGAGTCCAGCCTTGAACTACAGAGTGAGTTCCAGGTCAGCCTGGGCTACACAGACACCCTACATCAAAAAAAAAAAAAAAAAAAAAAAAAAAAAAAAAAAAAACTGGAAGCAATTTTAATATCTGATGGCAAAATAATAACTAGATTTGTTTGCATATGCTCCTCAAAAGGTGTTTGATAGCTAATTTGTTGTCAGCTGCATTGAATTCAGACTCATATAGGAGACATACCTCTGGACAAATATTTAAGATGTTTCCAGAGAGGTTTAATTGGAAATGGAAGACCCATCGTGAATATTGTTGGTATCATCATTCTATGGGCTGGGTGCATGGAGTGGATAAAAGGCGTAAAAGTAGTAACCCAACCATTCATATTTCTCTGCTCCCTGAATATAGAGACAATGGTGACCTGCTGTCTCATGCTTCCTCCCACCAGAGCTAGAATCAATCTGTCTGACACATTTTCGCTGCTGTGAAGGACTTTATCCTCAAAATATGAGCAAAATAAAACTATTTTATAAAAGAGGTTATTTTATCATGGTTACTTATAATCTTAATAAAATATATATGTTTTAAACAACTATGAAGGCTAGAACTAGACATGCAAGTGGATAATGAATACATAAATACATAAACAAACACCATACAGGAGAAAGTGAAGGAATTCTTTCAAAACTGAATAATAAGGGGTGGAGAGATGGCTTAGTGGTTAAGGCACTTGCTTCTGAAGCCCAAAGACCCACATTCAATTCCCCAGTACCCACATCAGCTATATGTACAAGAAGGTGCATATATCTGGAGTTCATTTGCAGTGGCTACAGGACATGGTGCAATCATTCTCTCTCTCGCTCGCTCTCTCTCTCTCTCTCTCTCTCTCTCTGCCTCTTCTCTCTCTCTTTTAAATAAATAAATAAAATACAATGAAAATATAAAACAAATATTTCATTTATAATTAAAAAAAAATTTAAACCTGAATTATAAAATTTCCCTAAGTTTGTCAATAATCTTTGTTGGCCTTTCCTATTTTTTTTTTTTTTATGTTTGCCAAAAGTTTTAACATGGACATGAAAAACTTTTTAAGAAATATGAAAAGGAATAAAGTATTTTTAAGGAAATGCCTTTGAAATGCAAGTTGGATATTCATAGAAACTTAATTTCCCACATCTGCTTTTCCTATGGAAAATGTTCAAAATGTTCCTATCAAAAATGTTGAACATAGTGCTAGAAGTATTAGCTCAAGCAATAAGACAGGAGAAAGAAATCAAAGGGATACAAATTGGAAAGGAAGAAGTTAAGTTAGCCTTATTTGCACATGACATGATTCTATACATAAGTGACCCGAGAACCTCCATCTCAAAACTCTTAA
This sequence comes from Orientallactaga sibirica, assembly GCA_036365145.1. Taxonomy (NCBI): domain Eukaryota; kingdom Metazoa; phylum Chordata; class Mammalia; order Rodentia; family Dipodidae; genus Orientallactaga; species Orientallactaga sibirica. Next base: position 9,490,931 of record JAEOAD010000024.1, on the reverse strand, counting down.
AGGTGATTAGCACCTTCAGCAAAGTAGCAGGATATAAGATCAATGCACAGAAATCTGTAGCCTTTCTGTATGCAAAAGACAAAGAGACAGAAAAAGAAATAACTGACATTGTCCCATTTTCAATTGCAAAAAAGAAAATAAAATCCCTTGGAATAACATAAACCAAGGAAGTGAAAGACCTATATAATGAAAACATAAAAACATTCAAGAAAGAAACTAAGGAGGTCCTACAAAAATGGAAAGACCTCCCATGCTCCTGGATTGGTAGAATTAACATTGTGAAAATGGCAATCTTACCAAAAGCACTATATAGATTCAATGCAATGCCTATAAAAATCCCATATGAATCAAAATTCATATGGAAAGGCAGAAGGCCTCGGAGAAACAACTCTGGAGGCATCACCATACCTGGTCTAAAACTATACTACAAAGCCATTGTAATAAAAACAACATGGAACTGGCATAAAAACAGGAATATAGACCAATGGAACAGAATAGAAGACCCAGACTTTGGTTGAAGTAAGTACAGCTACTTGATATTTGATAAAGGCCCTACCAATGCAGAATGGAAAAGAGATAGCATCTTCAACAAATGGTGCTGAAGAAACTGGACAACCATACGTAGGAAAATGAAAATTGACCCACACATCTCTCCATGCACAAAAATCAAGTCCAGATGGATCAAAGACCTTAATATAAAACCAGAAACTCTGCTACTACTAGAAGAAAAAAAATAGTAGGAACCTTCTTCGACATAGGAGTGGGAAAAGACTTCCTGAACAAAACCCCAGCAGCCCAGGAAATTAACCAATCACTCAACCATTGGGATCTCATGAAGCTGAAAAGCTTTTTCACAGACAAATATACTATAACCAAAGCCATAAGATTGCCCACAGAATGGGAGATAATTTTCACCAGCTATACAACTGACTGACAAAGGCCTAATTTCTAGAATCTACAAAGAACTTCAAAGTCTAAACAATAAATCATCAAACCACCCAATCACAAAATGGAGCAGAAAACTGCACAGGGAGTTCTCAGAGGAAGAAATACAAATAGCAAATGGACACTTAAGAAAATGTTCAACATCCCTAATCATCAGGGAAATGCAAATTAAAACATGTAGGAGATTCTACCTTACCCCAGGAAGGATGGCTAACATTAAAAAAAAAAAAAAAAGAAAAAGAAAAAAAAAAGTGAAAACAAATGCTGGTGAGGCTGTGGAGAAATAGTAACAAGCTTTCACTGCTGGTGGGAATGTAAAATGGTTCAACCATTATGGAAAGCTATATGGAGACTCCTGAAAAGGATGACCATAGACCTGCCAACAGATCCAGTTATTCCCTTATTGGGTATTTACCCCAAAGGCTCCAAACCTCAGATCAGAGACATTTGCTCAACCATGTTCATAGCTGCTCAATTCATAATAGCAAAGAGCTGGAATCAACCCAGGTGTCCATCACTAGATGAATGGATAACAAAGATGTGGTATATCTATACTATGGAATTCTACATAGCAGTAAGGAAAGATGAAATAAGGAAATTTGAAAAAAAAAATGGTCAAACATGGAACAGATCATCCTCAGTTGCATGGTCTTATTTATCTTTCGCTCCTAACCTGAATCCACCTGAGATCTAGCCAAACCTAATAAGCACTCTGAGGAACAGACAATAGGGAGGATAGGATGGAAGGAGGGTAAAGTTGGGAGGGAACGAGAGGGTGGGAGGGAGGACAAGGGTGGGGGGATGGAAGTAGGGTCCCAAAAGGAAATGATACTATAAAACCCTTTATTCTGAATAACAGGCTAAAACATTGATCCTTCAGCAGGCCTGCAGAGGGAACCTGAACCACAGGAAACTGGAGAGAACATCATGAAGACCAACCTTAATCTTTTCCTGCTTCTTTCTCTCCCTCCCTCCCCCCCCTCTCTCTCTCTCTCTCTCTCTCCCTCCCTCCCTCTCCTCTCTATACTCACTTTCTCTTTTATATTATCTATCTTTTTCTTCCCTCACCTTCCTAGGTGCAGACTTATAACACCCAGTGCCAGCAGGGGGTTAACTTCCACAATGAGCTGTTGATCTGAAACACCTACAAGGTTTCCCAAAAAAGACAGATTTCTGTCAAAGTTCTTGATGACCCACCAAAGGTTAATGGTAGGACACTACTGTCGAAGACAGTATACATGTATGAGACCAAACATGGAGAGACCTGGCCAGAATCTGGAGAGGGTCAGTCCCCAGACAGCTAGTCTAGTGCCAGAGGGTGCTACATGAGCAACTGGGGGAAAATGGCCGACATCCATCCAAACTATGTGCATTATAAGATTCCCAGCAGGAAACAACATGACATAATGCTCAGACAAGTGCAGTAGTCGCACACAGCCATGGTGGGTAACCAACTGCTCTTGATTTGTCTAATGGATCCACTCAGTGGAATGGAACTCATTGCTGGAATTGGGAAATATGTCAAAACCATGTACAAAAATAAGCCCAGTCTCCAAGATCAAGATACCACCAAATGTGGGCTAGAAGAGAATCTACGCATATAAAATTCCCTGCAAAACATCTATGGCCATCTCTTCTATCTAGTACTAACTTCTCTCTCCATTGGAGAATGTGTTTATCTTTTTCAGATGGACAATGAACCTGAAGGGAGGATCAGCCAATCACACCTCACCAGGGCCCCAGCTGAAACCATACAGTAATGCGGGGGAAGGACAAGAGTACAGCGTTCTTGGTGATCAGACACCAGAAAAAGGCTGAAGGTGATAAACACAGAGAACATCCAACTCCTACTAAGCCAGATATCCAGAGACACAGAGGCTCCCAAAACCTCATCACTGAAGTAGAACTAAAATGACCCCAATGTGGCTCAGGGAAATTCACAGAAGAGGGGGCAGAAAGAATGTTAGAGCCACAAGTTGGGGCATTATGCATAAAGACTTGGGCCTACCCCCCCAGAAATCTTGACTACCCCCACAATGCATGACCCACATTCCCCATTGATGAGGGTCCCTTTGGAAGAGGGAGGGCAGGGAGGAGTATAATGGAGCCAATACTATGAATGTAAAATCAGAATAATATAAATAAAAAAATAAATTATAAAAATAAATATATAAATAAGAGGGAAAAGAAAAATAATGTTTCTTCAAAGGTGACATGATATGCTTAGAGGATATAGTGATCTAGTTTCAAATTAAAGAAAATATTTCATGTTTCTTCAACCACTCCGCATTAAAATATGATTATAATTTACAATGCAAATTTTCAGTTTAGACTGGAATGACATGCATAATCCCAATACAATGTCAGAGATAAAGTATAAACTTAAACCTGTCCTGCCTAATAATATTGAAAGATCAACTTTAACACAAACTCAAAGTAGGGCAGATATCTCAAAATACAAACCTTAAATGTGTTGTAACTTACATATTTTCAATTTTTTCTATCTTAATTTTCAATCATATCATCTCTATTTAAAATAAGACTTATGGGCTAGAGAGATGACTTAGCAGTAAAGTGTTTACCTGCAAAGCCTAATGAACTGAATTTGATTTCCCAGTACCCATGTAAAGCCAGTTGCACAAAATGGCACATGCATCTGGAGTTTGTTTGCACTGGCTAGATGCCCTGGTGTGCCCATTTTCTACCTCTCTCTGTTTGTGTGTGTTTTTCTCAGTGTGTCTCTCTTCTCTCTCTCTCTTTCTCTTTTTGCTTACAAATAAAGAAATATTAAGAAATAAGACTATAATAAAAGCTGTTTCTTTTTATTTTTAATTTTTAATTTTATTTATTTGAGAAAGAGAGATAGAAAGAAGCAGATAGAGAGAGAGAAAGAGAATGGGCACACCAGGGCCTCCAGCCACTGCAAAGGAACTTCAGATGCATGCACCACCTTGTACATCTGGCTTATGTGGGTACTGGGGAATCGAGCCTTGAACCGGGGCCCTTAGGCTTCACAGGCAAGTGCTTACCTGCTAAGCCATCTCTCCAGCCTCCCATAAAAGCTGTTTTTAATAAATGTGGTTAAAATATTTCTATCCAAACACATTGCAAATTAATTTTGTCATTTAATACCTGTTGGTTCTCTTCTCACTATAATATTTTGTCTATTTTCTGTTTCCCTGGTACAATTGAACATATAAGCATAAAGTCAAAAACTTATTTTACTACAAATTAATATTTTGAAATAATGTTTTACATTTATATATTGCTCAAAACCTCTATAAAACAAGAAAGGGCACATTTATATTTATCAGTTGGAGATGTTTTAAAATGAATTATATGATCATGAGGTGGACACAAAATGCAGTCTGATTCTGACCTTGTATTCACTTGTTAAGTCTGAATCTATAACTTTCAAGGCAAATGCATGAAATGGGATGCTAATTTAGCCTGTGTTATTGCCTCTGATTTCCTCAGGAATGGAAATGCAAGGAATGAAAAGCCAAACTTAGTGTTTTTCAATAAATTTTAGCTTTTTGGAACATGTCTTCTCTGGGGCATCTTAGTCAGTTTAAATTATAATAGTTTGACTGCTGACTTTCACTACAGCAAGTTTTAACACTGTATATGTTGCTATAAATTGCCTATGAGTCAGATTCATTGCAAGGTGAGGAAGGGCATTTTGAATGCCCTGTTTTTCTCATCTAATCCATACTGAAAATAAAATAAGGACACATGCATTTTTGGCATTTCATCCAGCTTTAAAACAACACCTACCATTATTGTTCTTAAGAAGTAAAAGCAAGGAAAAAAAAAAAAAAAACATGTTTCTATAAACCCAAAGTTTCAGGCTTTGCTAGCATTTTATATAACCTTGGTGAAAAGCGTTCTGATTAGCATTGACCTTCCTTTTCATATGGGGAGAATTTTGCTGGCCAGGTAGGAAATGAAGTCTCAAAGGTAAAGTAACAGGTCAGTAAAGTCAAGCATCTAATCAGATAATGGAAGCCTATGTCATTAATAAGTGTGTCGTTGGCTTCAATGAAGGTATCACTTTGAGAAATCAAATCAGTCCTTTTAATATCCCTTCAATCCCCCCTACAAGCCCCTCTGATAACTTCCTCTTTCTATTTGCTGCTTCTTCTGAGTTCTTACATCAGTACGGTCAATATCTTCATTATTTTCTTTCAGTAGAAAATGCTATTATATTGACAAATACTTATTTTACATGTTTTTATACTGCCTGTTTAATTACAAATCCCTTTAGGATTGTAAATATGTGTTATTGCTAAGTTCATGGAAACAGAAGTTTCTATGTGTCTAATAGAGTTATTATAGCCTAATGAAGCTAAATTACTACAATGAAGAGAGAACATTCAAGTGAATATGAAATATTACTTAACATAACTCAAAATTAGGCAATTAGATTAGTATACATATTTGTTCACTGATTATTATGTCTGATAGTCATTTAAATAAATATTCATCACTGAATTAATGAAATGAATAAAAATTAGACTACTACATTTATCTTTGTTGGAGATGATAATACAAATGTGAACAGGTGAATTTTAAAACAGATTTATTTATCTGAGAGAGAGAGAGAGAGAGAGAGAGAATATGAACACCTCAAGATCTACTGCCTCTGCAAACGAACTACAGACCCATGTGCTACTTTGTGCATCTGGCTTCATGTAGGTACTGAGAAATTGAATCCAGATTTTCAGGCTTTGCAACCAAGCATCTATAACCTCTGAGCCATCTCTCAAGCCCACAGATGAACTTTGAATGTCCTGACATCTAAAACTCCCCATACTATTTTTCCAAACTTGATAAGATCTAATGATACATATGTACATAGATTCTATATAATGATGCAAATGTCACAACAGGGTACTGTGAGCAATTATTCTCCAGAAAAGTAAATAACCTAGAAAAACTGAGTAAATGTCTGGAAGCAAAAGACCTATCAACACTGACAAAAAGGAAAGTGAGAACAGAGCTATAATGATGTAAGATATTCAGTTAGTGAACAACCATCACTCCTCACCTTGATCCCACTTTCAGACACACTGGGAAATTCAGAGCTACATGGATATGCTGGTGAATATCACCAAACATGTCAAAGTAAATTAGGGTGAATTCTTCAAAAGTATTGAAAAGCTAAAATAATTCAGTATTTTTCATGGGGTTAGTGTTATTTTTATGTTGATTTCAAACACAGTAAAATAAAAATAAAGCCCAAGATGCCTTCTAAACAGACATAACAGTCCACAGCAAGATGCAAAATGCTCACAAATGGCAAATTTTGGAGTGATAATAGGTCACAAATAAAAAGCTCTGTACTTTAACCTTTTGTGGTAAGTCACTGTCAACACACACACACACACACACACACACACACACACACACACAATACTGTATAGAATTACCTTCAGAGTGTATGTATGTAAAGTATAATAAAACATTAAAAACAACTTCAATATAAATTTGGACATGTGTGTCATCTCAAATATATCTCACTCCATATGTGTAAATATTTAAAATCTAAAAATATCCAAAGTCTTAATCATTAATAGTCTCAAATATTTCAGTTGAAAGACTTCAGCATGTGATAGTAAATTCAAGCCAAAAAGAGTCACAATTAAAAGAGTCACAATTGGGGGCCGAAGAGATGTCTCAGATGTGAAAGCACTTGCTTTCAAAGCCTGACAGTCTGAGTTTGATTTCAAAGCCAGATGTACAAAATTGTACATGCATCTGGTGTCCATTTGCCCTGGCATGGACATTCTGTCTCTTTCTCTCCTTTTCTACCCCTTCTCTCCTTGCAAATTCATAAGTTAAAAGTGTTAAAAAGAGTCACAGTTGATACGGTTTCACACATCTGTAAACCTGGTTCACAGAAGACTGAGAAAGGTGGATCATGGATCATGAGTTCTTGGCCATGTTGGGCTATGCTTTGCCCGAACTGAGCTACATGGTGAGACCCAGTGTAAAAAATATAATAATAAATCACAACCTGTACCTGTACATTACAGAATCTATTGAAAATCCTGCATATGACATTGTATTCAGCACCCAAAAATCTGAATGTATTTTCATTATGATTGAGATCAACTCTTTTCCTACATTATAATAAAGAAATAGAAAGTTGGACACTGGAAAATACAAGCAAATTTACGTCTTCAGACAACATGATTTTATAGTAATGCAGAGTTTCCTAAGAAGTACGCACTTGCACATACACAAACTCAAAATGCTTCAATAAGTTTAGAATAAATGAATTTAGTATTCAGTGAATTCTAAAATCAAGGGGGGGGGAGGGTTGAGGATATAATGCAATGGTAGAGTGCTTACCTAGCATGTGCTTGGTGCAAAGTCTTGGGTTTAATCCCTAGTACAAGAAAGAAAAGAAAGAAAGAGAGAAAGAAAAAGAAAGAAAGAAAGAAAGAAAGAAAGAAAGAAAGAAAGAGAGAGAGAGAGGGAGGAGGGAGGGAGGGGAGAGAGAGAAAGAAAATAGCACTCTAATAGGAGGATGGAGCTATTATGTTTCAATAACTATTTTTAAAACTTGTGGAATATACATTAACATTGGAAAAATATAACGAAAGCAAGACATTCAGTGAGATTTGTGGGGAAAATAATTGTATGGTACTGAAATCATAAATTTCAAGTCTTAAGGGATATATATATATATATAAATATAATCAGTCTTAATGATGTCTGCATTGTAAAAGTATCTGATAAAGTACATAAGGAATGACATCAGTTATAAACTGGTTTGGAAGATAAAAGAATGAATTCTCATACAGCAGCATTTGGGAAAAAAAAAAATGATTCTCTCTCCACACTAAATTTTATGGTGGCCAACAGAAAAGGGCTACAAAATTATTCTTGCTATACTGGCATTCGGTAAATTAAACTACATGCTTTGAAAGATAATTTCTACATAGTGTAGGGTTAAAGTTTAATCCTATTAAATTCTGATCTACTTGCTTAACATTAGAAACAATGCACCTTGGTTATGTCAGTTGGATACTCCGTTGGATGTCCACCTGCTAAGGTGCCTTGTGAGAAAGGATGAATATTAGTGAAGGGTCTTACTCATAGACCCCAGCATGCATGCTCTATGTATTATTTCAGCCCACATTCTGTGAGAAAGACTAGCTAAAATATTATTCTTAGTTTGAATGAGTATATGTAAAATTCTTTTTGGTTTTAACTACAGATTAATTTGAATTTTTAAGTTAAGTTTCCATTTTGGAATTTAGATAAGGAAAGGGCCTACCATGAATATATAATAATGTAACATAAGAAGATATGAGATGAGATGGATATGGACCTAAGATGAAATAAAGATAAAAGACAGGATAGAAGAGAATGATGGAGAAATAAATGATATTTTAATGCATATTGTACCAGACAAAGAGGAAATTTTCAGGAATTTTTGACAATATAATGTGAAAAAAGCTAGTATAGTAATGTACTGAAGGAACAAATTTAATAACATTAAGAAGTGATTATCTAATAAATGTTTCACATCTATATGACATTGATTAGATGAAAACATTTGTCAAATGTAATTATGCATTTTTATAGATTTAAGATATTATTAAGGCTTCTTTAAATGTAGTGAATTAGAAGATAAGTTGGGGAGTGGTTAAAATATTTGCTATGCAGGGTGGAGCTGTGTTCAGATTCCCAGAACTCATGTAAAAGCGCAGTGGGTGACACATGTTTCTGTAAATCCAGGGCTGGGAAAACAAAAAAAAAAAAAAAAAAAAGGAAAACATACACACATATACCACATACAAAAAAAATAATTATGGGGCTGGAGAGATGACTTAGTGGCTAAGGTGCCTGCCTGCTAAGCCTAAGAATGCTGGTTCCAATGTCCTGTGGTTCCAATCTCCAGGTCCCACGTTTAGCCAGATGCAAATTGAGGCAAGGGCGCAATGCCACACTTAAGCACAAGGGGGTGCACGCATCTGGATTTCGTTCACAGCAGCTGAGAGACTGCTGGTGTGCCCATTTCTGTCTCCCTCTCCCTCTCTATCTGTTTCTGTCTCTCTCTCCAAAAATAAATAAAAAAATAATTAAAAATTAAAAAAATAATAATTATGAAATAAATAATACTTGTTTCCAATACTTGCTTCTATCAGAGTAGAAAATATCAATTCTCTATGCATTTTGCCTTGGTATTAGTAAGTAATCTAAATTAATTAACAAAATTCAACTTCTGATCAGGTACACTTTCAATAGAAGGAACAGATTTTATAATATTCATGATTACAGTTCTGATGGCATAGGAAAATAGGTGCTTACAAATGTCCTTAGCAAATTCATGGAAACAGTATAACAGACTGCTCGCACATAAACGAGGCAGCCCTTTCGAAAGCAAAAGGTTAACTGTTTTTCCGTCAACGCACTTTGAATTCAATCATCTTATATTTTAGGAGAATGCAGGTAGGACGATCTCTTCCTAGCCTCCAGAAATAAATCAAGAAGGTCAAACTTGAAAAGTTCACACTTACATTGAATCTATTGACATCCAAGAAGACTAATGGGATGAAATAATGAAGGCTGTAACAATTATAATGAAGAAAGCAGAGGAAATTAACAAGAGCAGCACAGTGGCAGAAATAATTCAATAGCAAATTCTTTCTAGTACTATAAAATATTATACTGTGCACATACATGCACATATATGCACAAAAAATGTAATAAATTTATTTAAACTCAGAATGTTGTCTTGATATAATATATTTTTAATTCTCTTTGCAAAGTTAATTTCAACTAAGCAATTTGATGAAAAATATATTAATTTTTTATAATAGAATCCTTTGACTCAATAAACCCAAGTAATAAATATGTGGTTTCAGATTACAGGCAAGGGAATGTGATTGATCCCATAGAGTATATAAAGAATAATAAAAGTTCCAAATTGCTGTTATAAAAAGTTACATTTTCAGACAATGATGAGGGAATAACTTTTCAGTCTTTACCATTCCAAACAACATATATACTCAAACATTTACATATGTAAATTAAGAGACATTATACATATATGTAAATATACATATAAAAATAATTATACATAAAGACATATATATACTATGTATGTGTATATACACATATATACACATATACTGTGTGTATATTGTTAGTATATTCACAAGCACATATAAACGCTACTTTTGCAATATACTGGGACTTTGCTACTTACGTGAAGGGACTTACTGCTAAAGATATAGAATCATTGTTGATAATTACTCTGGAGATATAATAGAAAATAAATTCTGATATCTTTAATTTCTAACACTTTATACACATGTTTGCAAGGTAGTTGCTGATTTGTCAATGGAAAAGGAATATTCATTAAAAATAAGAGGTAGAGGACCGGAAAGATGGCTTAGAAGTTAAGCGCTTGCTTCTGAAGCCTAAGGACTCCGGTTCAAGGCTCAATTCCCCAGTACCTACATAAGCCAGATGCATAAGGTGGCACATGCACCTGGAATTCGTTTGCAGTGGCTGGAGGCCCTGGTGAACCCATTCTCTCTCTCTTTCTCTCTCTCTATACCTCTTTCTCCCTGTGTCACTCTCAAATAAATAAATAAATATTTTAAAAAATAAGAGGTAGTAGAAGGGAAAAAACTGCTAATTCACCAAAAAAACTGAGTTTGAAGTTGGTTGCTCCCAAGACAATTACTATTAAAGCGTCACAAATATGCTATTGTTTTCACTTCCACATAGGCTTTCTACCCTAGTCCATATCACATGCCCTCTTGGGTTGAAGCACCTTTCTCTTTTGGTTCATTTTGATGAAGCACATTCCCAATTTTATTTCATCCAAATTTGGATTACTGAATTCATAGAAGAGATTATTAGCAAGTGAGAGTTTTGTTTAATGAATTAGCTTGAATTAAAATATTTAAGTTTATTCTTGTAAGAAGAGCTAAGAAATACTGTCCATTTCACTAGTGAGAAGATACAAAAACATCAGACATTATTTCCAGTTCCATCACTTACTGTCTGGATAAACATTAGTAAACAAACTAGTAAGTTCTTTAGCTGGAAAATACAATTTTAGCTAATGCTATTTAATTGTATTCAAAATATAAGATTATTTTATTTCTTCTTCAGTAAATTAATTGCATAATTGTATCAACAAAATGAGAATAATTAAAGACAATATATTGGGGCCTTTGCTTATTAATTATTTTTTTATTAATTATCTATAAAATGTGCATAGAACTATGATGGTACCATCATTAGCCTTCTCCCTGCCCTCCCCCTCAGGGATTGTGCATCTTGCATTGTGGGGATAGCCATCAGTTATGGGAGCGAGACAATGTCTCTGTGCACAATGACACAACTTACGGCTCTAATAATCTTTCTGCTCCCTCTTCCGTGAATTTCCCTAAGCCATGTTGGGTTCATTTTAGATCTATTTTGGTGTCAAGGTCATAGGAGTCTCTGTGTCTCTGGATATTTGGTTTGGTAGGGGTTGAGTGTTCTCTGTGTCTATCTCCTTCACCCCTCTGCTGATATCAGATTCACTGAGAAAGCAGCACTCTTGCTCATTTACCCAATTATTCTATGGGTTCAGCTGGTTCTCTGGTGAGGTGTGATGGGCTGATTCTTTCCTCGGGTTCTACACCCTCTTGTATCCCACTATTGGTGGGAGCTTGATATTGGAGGGTGAACTCATTTTTGGATTTGGATCTGACTTGTTTTCCAGTTCCAGGTATTTGTTCCATTCCATTGAGAGGATCCTTTAGCCAAATCAAGAGCAGTTGGTAACCTACCATGCTGTGTGCCACTATTGCATTTGTGTGAGCATCACATTAGGTTGATTGCTTCTGGGAAGTTTACATCACGAGTTGGTTAGACAGATGTTGGTCATTTTCCCCTGCTTGTTCATGTAGTGCCTTCTGGCACTAGACAAGCTAACTGTCTGGGGACTGTCTCTTCCAGATTCCAGCCAAGGTCACTCCATGTTCTGTCCCAACAGCATATGGTGTCTTCAGCAATAGGGTCTTATCATTAACCTTTGGTAGGTAATCAAGTACTCTGACAGAAATCTGTCTATTTTGGGAAACCTCATAGGTCTCACTGATCAACAGCACATTGTGGATGTTGACCACAAGCTGGTACTGGGAGTTACAGGTCAGTGCCATGGGAAAAGAAGGAAGAAAAATATAGGTTGTATGAAAGAGAAAGAGAATGAAAGAAGAATAAGAAGAGGGGGTGAGAGAGAGGAACAGGAGAAGGTTGCAGTTAGTCTTCATCCTACCCTCTAGAGGCCCCTGTGATTCAGGAGTTCTCTTTAAGCACCTGATGAAGGTTCAGACTTTTAGTATGTCTTACAGGTTAAAGGACTTTTTGGTACCATTTCCAACTGGGTCCAGTTTTTTGTCTCCCCCCCACACTTACCATCCCTTCCCTCCCTACCATCCCCATTGTCCAGTCCTAAAAATGTTTCTTGGGCTGGAGAAATGGCTTAGCAGTTAGGGCGCCTGCCTGCTAAACCTAAGAACCTGGTTCCAATCTCCAGGTCCCACATTTAGCTACATGCAAAGTGATGCAAGGACTCAATGCCACACTTGCCCAAAAGGGGGCACATGCATCTGGAGTTCATTCATAGCAGCTGAGAGGCTGGCGGCATGCCCATTCTCTACCTGTCTCCCTCTCCCTCTCTGTCTGTCTCTGTCTGTATCTCTCTCCAAAATAAATAAATAAATAAATAAATAAATAAATAAATAAATAAATAGAAATGTTTCTTAAGTATGTCAGCATATTGGGCAAATTCAGGTTAGGAGCCACAGATGGGTGAGACCATGTGATGCGTATCTTTCTGTGATTGGGTGAATTCGCTGAGAATTATCTGTTCCAAGTTTGACCATTTTTCTTCAAATTGCATTGTGTTATTTTTTTCTTACTGCTATGTAGAATTCCATTCATCTAATGATGGACAACAGGGTTGATTACAGCTCTTAGCTATTATGAACTGAGCAGCTGTAAATATAGTTAAGCAAATATATCTGAACAGAGGCTTGGAGTTTTTAGGGTAAATGGCCAATAAGTGAATAACTGGGTCTGTTGGTACCTCTATAGTCATCCTTTTTAGAATTCTCCATATTGCTTTCCATAGTGGTTGTACCAGCTTGCATTCCCACCAACAGTGAATGATGGTTCCTATTTCTCTACAACCTCACTTAATTTTAATAGATACAAATGGGATTATTTTAAGCAAACAAATCATTATGAATTTTTCAAAAAAAAGTGCTCAGTAAGTGATACATTGCTATTATCTCAGATGCTCAATTTGTAGTTTGAAAACTAAGTATTAAAGAAAACAAAACATTTGATTAGCATATACAAAAGTATTGTTATAAAAACAGATTTGATCAAACAAGTGATGCCTCCATTTTAGATAGTTCCTGGATAAAAGGCAGTATCTGCTCTATCATTCAGCACCACATGAGCAGGCAATATATGCATCTATTATTGTCAGTTTATTAATCATCTCTCATTTATGTTCCAATCATCAATTTAAATGGCTGATACAGAAGATGTGTGTAAGAGATTATTACTTTCTCTACTGGGTCCTGTTAAATATGTGACTTATTTAGACAGCACTACCTGTGACTCACTGATGGTTTACTGCAATTAAGTATGGGTCTATGGATTATATTGTATCTTTAAGTATTTAAAGGTAAATTCAGATAGGAGGTTCTAGTTCTGGTGGTCGAGTACTCATCTATCATGGATGAGGCCCTAGTAACACACACACACACACACACACACACACACACACACACACTTTATCTTTACATGCTGAAAAAAATCAAAGATGTATCTATGAATTGTACAACTTACTCGACATAAAGGTTATCTATCCTTTATTAAATTCTTGATTCAAATGTACACACTCTAGAATACATATAACATCTGATGTGTGTCTGATTCTAATGCTGAGCTGCTTCATTTATAGGATGAATGAAGCCCTGTAAGACTAAAGAGACCTGAGAGTGAGATGGATGTGCTCAATCTTGCCTAGTTGTATGCTACCAACTTGATGATCCTTGAAAGAAATAGCAAAGAGATAAATGTAAGCATTTAAATAGATATGTCAAGTATATTATTTTAATTCCTTCAATTTAAATCTTGTCTGAGATTTTGATAGTGTTTATCGAACTAATTATACCATGTTTATAAGGATGCTGTAGGTTTTATAGTCTATGTTATTTCTATGTTTAAATAGAAAACTTGTTATATATATAGTTAACTAGGTTATTTCACTTCTCATTTTCTACTTCATTATCACAATGTAATTACTTTAAGAGCTATGCTGGTACTTGATTATAGCAAGATTTCCTCGCTTCTGGTATTAGATTTAAAATACAATAAAAACAGTCTGTGGATTAATCTGCCTAACTTATTTTGATAATTACATTTTAACTCTGTTTAATTTTAAGAAAAAATAAAATTTGAGATAAAATAATTAAATAATCTGACAATGTCATAGTTGTTCAAATACATAAAACATTCTTTATGAAGATTAGCAATTACTATATTATGCAAAGATTAAATTAAATTAAAAGTGAAGGTATTCATGATTAAGGTATAAGAATTTTTTCTCTAAGAAAATAAATTTCAAATGTTATATATTCTGAAACGATATGTCAAATGGACTTTTAGTGCATGTACTTTCTTTTAATTCCAAATAACTGTCATTTTTAGCTTTATTGAGAGTTAGCATATCTTATTTTGTGGAATGCAATCTTTCACAAAAGCAGTAATTGTAAAATGAAACTATAATTGATTATGAATATGGTAAAATAATCCCTGAATCAATATTGTGTCAGTGTGCAAATTCCTAAAAAATGTTGAGAAAACAATGAGGATTTAAGACCAAAATAGATTCTGTTTTTTTTTTTTTTTTTAAATTATTTATTCTGTAACACAAAATCAGAAATATCTCATTAAAAAGCTGTGGTATAAGTTTCTGATCCTAACCCCTGTCATTGTCTTGATAGTTTGTGTGCCTCACATAGTGACATTGGTATGATACTGTGATGTGTGTGCTTCAGTTCAAGCATTCTTAATGTCTAGAGTAGATGACAGAGTATACAGATTTGCCTTTCACCATTTTAATTAAATATACTGAATAGTTATGGCCTTTAGATATTCCTATGTGCCATAGACTATGCTCTATTTATTTTCTTTAAATTGCTGTCTTACATGTTCTGTGGATATAAAGAAATATTGACATGAAATACTATACCAGAGGTAAAGACATACTAGGAACTAATAGAGGTTTTTACTGATGAACACCATATTGGAGCTGACTAAAATTTTTCACATTTCCAATGATCAGATAATTAATGTGCACTGTATTAAATTGATAAAATTTCAGTGGAGAGTGTTATTAAGAGAAGTAAACACACACACATGACCATCATCATCATCACCATCTCTTACTTGAAGAGCTTTTGTACAATTAGGCTGGATTTTAGGTTTATCAAATGCTAAAAGCTTTATAGAAATATTAGTGTGAATTTATTCTCTCCCAAGACATTCTGGACTGATTACATAAAACACCACAATAACTCGGGTCCTGTTTTAAAAATGTCTCATTCTTCATATTTGAATCTTGAAGAAAACAAGTTGGCAACAGTTTCCCTTTCTCTTACCATCTTTTGTGTTTTCTTCTGGCCATTAAAGTTCACTAATGTATTTCAGGAAAAAAAAAATCAATCTTTGGAAATGTAAAGGGTAAAACATCACAATACAGATTAAATATTATTATATATATTATTATATATTATAAATATATATTAAAATATTGTATTTCTATATTTTTAATGTTAATTGGAAAACAATTATTTTTTCAACAACTCCATGAATATAAAGATACAATTATTTGTCCAAGTATAATCATATTGACACATAAAATTATACATTTTAATTTGATATTCATCAATGTACTCTTTTCACATTTCTTCTTGTTTATCTATTTCTTTTTGCACAGTGCTGGCACTGAACCCTGGACCATGCACACATAAAGGCATACATTCTACCACTAAGATCCATCCACACTCTTTCATATTTCTAATATCCAGATGAAAGTCTCATCTTTTAGAAATATATATTAACTCAATTTGGTGATAAATTTTACATTAACTCCATCTACAGAATGTTTAGACATTTGGGGAAAAATTATAGGATTGTCCATGTGAGTTCTTTTATAAAGGTATCCTTTGATTCATTAGACTAAATTCTATAGTGTGACTATAAATGAGATATCAGAGAGTCATGTTTGACACTTGGTCCTCTACTGGTAGTGCTTTTTTGAAAAGTTATAGAATCTTTGGTACATAAGTTGATAGGAATCAATACTTGGAGACAGGCCTCCAAGATTATACTGAACTGTCTAAATTACTGCTGACAATCCACCATGACATGTGAATTGTCAGCCATGAGCTCCAATCCAACATAACCAAGTTGTTAAACCTGCATCCATTACCATGATAAACTGTATTTACTGCAACTGTGAGCCAAAATAAGCTTTTTCTTACTTAGATTGCCTGTGCCAAGAATTTTGATATACTGAGGTGAAAAGTCCATAAGACTCTGAGAAAGGAAGATTGACCTTCCTGTGTGTGTGTGTGTGTGTGTGTGTGTGTGTGTGTGTGTGTTTTCTATTCAATTGACCATAGGACTGGACAGAACAAAGTCTGAGTGAGGAAGAATATACACTTGTCAATCCTAACATGTTCAATACAAAACCATGGAGGTCTTTGTCATCTATAACTGTTCTAATTGAAATCTGCTCTAGGGTTTTTCAAAGCTTCTGTGGCCAAAAGAAATCACTGGTTTTACCTCATTGTCTTATAATTCAGTCTCCAAACATTAAACTAATCCACTGACAATATGTAAACACATATCCAGAAACAAATAATTTTATCTCTCCTTTATCCTTTGTCATAGAAATATTCATTTATGTTATATATTAGTGTAAATGTTCCTAAATATCTATGTGCTTCTTTCCCCCAGAAGCTATTGTTTTAATTGGGGGGGGGGCAAGATTAGTGGGGCAAGGACAAAGTCTCACTATATAGTCAGGGCTGGCACTGAGAGTGATAACCTACCCCATCCTTCATGGTATTGCTAGGTAAAAACTTCTTCAAACCCTAGATTCCACATTCAGAGTGGAGAAGCATATTACCAAGATTTCTATGATCAGGACTGACTTCATTTCAATATTCTGAATACTTACTGATGGGCAATTTCAATAAATTTTAATCTTAGGAAAATCATGTGGTAATAGATAGAGATATATTTTGAAACATTGCAGTTAACATTTTTTTTTAAAGAAAGAACTAAAAAGAAAATAACCACACACACACTGAAATAATCCATTTGACTCTGAATCTGTTACTTGGGGTCACTTTCTCTCTCTTGATTTCAAAAATCATAGGAAGAAAACAAAGAATCCAAACAATCATGAAACACATAGGTGAAATATTAGAATTTGCTTTTGACAAATTCAGTAATTTTGGTAAGGTCTCTGTACTGCAGTAAGAAAACATGTCTGTTCCACAAATAAAAGAATGCGAAATCAGAGATAGAGTCTTGAAGAGATTGATGGCTAGCTTTGAATGGTCTGAATTGTTGACACAAACTGGAATATATCACTTGAAAATACCTGTTAGCCATAAGGTAAATATCTTTCAAGAACAGATGAATGACCCATGTCTTCAAATGCTTTTACATTTCTTTATTAAAAAAAAAAAAAAAATTGGGCCTTAATGAAGAGTGTCTTGTATATGACATATTTATTTCAAAAACAACAACAATAACAAACAATTAAATCACTTAAAGCCAAATCATATTTAATGTGGGAAGACTCAAGGAGTTTCTCATTAAGATCAGGAACAAGACAGGGAAGCCCACTCTCACCACTGCTCTTCAATATAGTACTAGAAGTCCTAGCCCGAGCAATAAGACAGTGGAACGATATAGAAGGGATACAAATTAGAAAGGAAGAAGTCAAACTAGCTCTATTTGCAGATAGCATGATCATATATATATATATATATATATATATATATATATATATATAAAAGTTACCAGAAAGACTATAATAAATCTTCTAAAAGTGATGAATTTATTCATCAAAGTGGCAGGATACAAGATCAACACACAAAATCAGTAGCCTTCCTAAACACAAAAACAACATCAAATGGCAAAAAAAGAAATATTAAGGGGAGGAAGTGTAAATCATTTTAGAAATAGAATTCAAATAATTACCATTGTTTGCTCAAAATTATGTTATTGAGAATTTTAACAGTGAGAGAAGTATGAATTATAAAATAAAATACTCACAAAGAAATCCAGGAACAAGGAGACCTAGGATATCCAGCCTGGGAGAGCTAAGACTTCAAAGATCACACATCACTATCCACGGTTATAGGAACAATAAACAACCGTTGAGGGGTAGAATCTGATCATTGTAATTCAGCATTTTTTTAATTGAAAAATTCCTTTCTTGGGGGAATAACAAAGGCTCAAGAGACTGAGGAGGTTAACAAGTCTGGGGAAAAGGTTTTAAGACCTTTCCCTAAGATTGCATAAAGGTTAAAAAACAGCTCAGGGACAAACTCTCCCACCAGCCCAGCTGCTTTCAAGTCATGCAGTGAGTTCCCAACCTGTAGCTTTTGTGAACCATCACCTATGTTCATATGGGCTTTATAGTGATGCAGCTGACACTGAGTCACCCATGCTCTTGTTAGCAACTCTCTCACGCTGCTCTGCAAATAACCCCAATAAAGTCATCGGTTCAGCAAAACTGGTTTTGGTGTGAAATGTGCTCTGTTCTATCTTCTGGGATGAATAGATGGGTGTTCTCATCTCCTGGGGCTGGGAAGGAGGGGTTCACGTGACAATTTTGTGCAGAATACTATTACAATTTATTTTCTATATTGTTATACAATTAAAGTTAGTAGGAATAATAATGGGCAGTGGAGAAAGCACAATAGATAAAGATTAGAATTTAGAAAGAAAGCTTAATGATACAATTACCCTACTGAACTGCAAGATATTATAAAGCCTCAGTAGTTCATCTTGTGTTGTTTCTATGCCAAAACATATTACTAAGGAAACAGAAACAATACAAATTCCAAAATATGCTCAGAGATAAGTTCAAATATGGAATGTGATTATCAAATTGTGATATAGATAGATAGACAAAATCACAAATAATGACAATATTAATCTGCTAAATTGATTGATGCTATATAGAAAGGACAAAATTCTAATTTACTATGTAACTTAAAATTCTAAACTGTAATATCAGACTCAATTTCAAATATATTATTTTAAAAATAATTTTAGTTTAAATTTTATTTATTTGAAAGAAAGAAAGAGAGAGAGAGAGAGAGAGAATGGGCATACCAGGGCCTCCAACCAAACAAACTAGAGACTTTTGAGCCACCTTATGCATCCGGCTTTGGGAGGTACTGGGGAATTGAACCTGAGTCCTTAGGATTTGCTGGCAAATGTATTAAGTGCTAAGCCATATGTCCAATCCTCAAACATGTTTAACCCAATGGTGAAAAAATAAACCAAAATAGGAAAAAAGAAGTATAAATATCATGATGAAAACACTTGTTTTCGTTTAAAAATATAAAAATAAATGAAAGTTAAAATGATACTTGTCACAGATGAAATAAATTTAAAATTATATGTAGAATCTAACAAATTCTCAAAAAGAGAGATAAAATGACATATATAAATATGTATATAAAACTATAAACCACACATGTAAATCATATATATGTGTCATTTATTAGTAAGGGAAATATTTTTCAACCAACACATCAAGAGTAATAATCAAATGAAGACTGAATTTGGACTTTAGCTTCAGACTTACTCATACTTATTCATAAATAAGTCCATTTGGAATATTCTGTTTACAGGTCACTTAGTACATATTTAACCAAAATGTATCAACATATTGTTCATGGTATGCTTTCTGTGGAAACAACAGTTATACCAACCTAATCATTATATGCCAAGTATATGCCTATGTTTGTAATAAAGAGACTTACAACAAAAGAAAAAAAAAAACTCTATCTTTAATGTGTGCTGTGCAATTGAAAAGATGAAGACACCATCACCATGTGGAAAGTGTCACCTGTGCCATGCTGAGTCTGTGATGCTGCAGACCACGCTCAGAGGAGGTGGTCTGTGGCATGTGTGGATACTGCTTAAGCACAACAGATAATCATACATAACCATATGTCAAGGTTAAATTTTAGTAGTGCTGATCAAGACAGGCATTTAGAGATCACATATTTTCAATTTAGGCAAACTCTCTGAAAGAACTGGACCTACATCTTGGAGGGCTCTTGTTCTTAGAGCATGAATTCATCTAAGAGATTAAAGATTAGTCATTTAATAAATTTCTGAATTTAACAATAATGCGTGCACGTGTGTGTGTGTGTGTGTGTGTGTGTGTGTGTGTGTGTGTGTGTGTGTGTGGTATAGTGTGGCTGTTATTATATGTACTGATGCAGCTCCCTGTAAGCTTCCCCGTGGAAGCCTCGAGAATTTCCAGTGTCCCAATTCATCATTCACCCACTTGTTTTTCTTTACAAGAGTCTCTTATTGATTCTGAAACCACTTGCCTTCACGAATCCCAGTGATTCTTCCTCTCTAGTCCCTACATTAATAGAGTAGTAAATATGCATGGCCAAGTCCTGCTGTTTATTCAGTTTCTGGGAATTGGCATTATGGCAGTGTTTGGCCCCCAGGGTATCATAATTGGGCTCTGAGCACACACAATTGCTGATTCATCTTTCTAGCCCTTAATACTTTTTGTAGATTATTACATATATTTGGAGATATATGAAACCAAGGAAAAGAAAATGGTATAACTACATGGTCTGAGAGACCATGTGGGAAGTGAGCATGGTCCTGGAAGAAACATGATAAAAAATTTACGGAGAAAAGATAAAAAAGTGAAGACAGTTCCTGCCACGTGGAAGGCAGGAGCAGGTAGAGAGCCCAGATGGTTTTGGGATCTCCCCTCATTCAGGCTGGGCTGAGACAAGGAGAGGTTTGCCAGGACAGGAACCTGGACGATCAGGAGAAATGAAAATCCAACAAGAGAGTTTGCCCACCTAGTAAACACCAATGTATGACCTCACTGTTGTGGGCTTCACCTACAGAAAAGGCTGATTGGTCTGGGCTAGGGGCTGACTCAATAAGATGCCAGGCATGACTCCAAGCTTAGGGCAAAGCTTAACCAACCAGAATTCCAGGATTGAATTTAAACCTTAGTTTTAAGAAAGGGGGAACTCAGAGAGAGACTCAGGTTGTGTATGAAAAAACTGATTAGGCAAGAGATTTGAGGAAACCAGATTCTTCTCTGATCTCCAGCAAAATGGAGACTGCCAGGGGAAGGCCAAAGACATTCTTGATATTTACTTTCAGGACCCAGTCACTCTAACTGCCACACCCCCCCACCTGAAGAATCAACCCTAACTACTATTAGGGAATTAGGATGGAGACCTTTCTAGCTTCTTCAGGCTGTGTGGGGCTATTGGGTGTGAAAGTTGGGAGATTTCTCCCATGGGGCTATCTAAAGCATCCCAGTGGTGTATTTGTGGAGGGCAAGAAGACAGTTCTGGATAAAAATGTTGGGGAGAAAGAATAAAATCAAGGAGTTAAGGGAGAGTAAGCCCACAGCAAACTGGAGGCCCTTTAGGGATTCCATTCTTGTAGACTTTTAGGTCTTAGAGAGCAGTTGATCAGTGGAACCCAGGTAGATGGAGTTATATTGTCTCAGGACCATCTGAGTGTGAGATGTCTATAAATGAGTAGAGATAAAGTTAGAACAGCCACTGAGTTTACAAAGTCCAAAGATCAACAGAATAACTGTGGAGATTATAATAGGTATAATCTTTTCTGGCATGAAAAATCTGAGATCTGCTTCCAGTACTGCTTAATGAATGGCACAGTAGTATCTCACATGGTCTGAAGCTGTTCCTCTTGGTAACTCAGCTAGTTCTTATTATTTTTAAAGTGTACGTGTGTGTGTGTGTGTGTGTGTGTGTGTGTGTGTGTGTGTGTGACCTGTGCCATTCTGTTTCTGTGTGTTTTTTTCTAAGCATGTATTTATTTTCAAAATAGTTTGAAAAGTTCTCTTTCACAATTCTCCTTATTAAGTTTTATGGGAACATTCATATTGAATTACATTATTTTGACAGTTTATTATAAAATTATGTTAGAGGCTGGGGAGATGGCTCCAGTGGTTAAAGGCATTGGCTTGCAAAGCCTATGAGTCTGTGGTTCAATTCCCTAGTCACCCATGTAAAGCTGGATGGGCATTCATCTTCACTAGCAAGAGACTTAACATACATAAGTATAAATAAGTA
This sequence comes from Orientallactaga sibirica, assembly GCA_036365145.1. Lineage (NCBI taxonomy): Eukaryota > Metazoa > Chordata > Mammalia > Rodentia > Dipodidae > Orientallactaga > Orientallactaga sibirica. The sequence continues at coordinate 9,468,537 of JAEOAD010000024.1, read as the reverse complement.
TAATTATCAAAAATGAAGCTGGGTGTGGTGGTGCATACCTTTAATCCCAACACTTGGGAGGCAGAGAGAAGAGGCTCGCCATGAGATCAAGGCCATCCTAAGACTATCTAGTGAATTACAGATCAGACCGTGCTAGAGCAAGACCCTACCTTGTAAAACAAAAAAAAAAAAAGAAAAAAACCAGGGGCTGGAGAGATGGCTTAGCGGTTAAGGCATTTGCCTGTAATGCCAAAAGATCCCGGTTTGATCCTCCAGGACCCATGTAAGCCAGATACACAAGAGGGCGCATACATCTGGAGTTCTTTTGCAGTGGCTGGAAACCCTGGCATTTCTCTCTCTCTTTCTCTTTCCCTCTCTCTCTCTCTCATTCTCTGTGCCTTTTTCTCAAATAAATAAACAAAATATATTTAAAAAAAGAAAAACCCCTAAATTTTGTCACAAACCCCATGCCACATTTAGACAAAAGTGATAATATCATTAAATATAGTTTATACTGACCAGTGCTCAAAACCATAATAAATTTATTAACAAATAGAAATGTAATTCATTTATGTTTAAAAGGTTATAAATCCTATATTTTTTCCTCTTAACTTCTTTAAGGTGTTTTGGATATATTAGTCTACATGCTAATAGAATATACTTCCATTTTATATCAGTTAAGATAAACCAACTAATTAATTCTCAATAAATATCATTATTTGTATTCTAAGCTTCATATCTGTGATTCTGAAAAGGACCATAGTGTAAAAGATTAGGTTAAATATATTGTATTGTTCTACTATAATAATTTATGATGTTATTTCAGATCTTAATTGGTTATTTTGTACTATAATGATTATATTTTCCTCCATTAAGATGCACAAAATACTGGGATAAGTAGTGGGAAGCTAATTGTTCTGTGTTTCTTAGAACAGGTGATGCACCAGCTACCACCTACCAACTATGGCGCAAAAATTACTTTGTCACACTTAAAATCTTTCCTACTCAATTTGTTAGTAGGTTGTGAAACAGAAAATACTTTTGTTAAGAATTTTATATGAAAAATCTTAATAAACTGGAATAAAATGAAGCCAAATTTGACTAATTTACTTTTTATGTGATAGTTAAATATGACTTTATTCTTATCATCTTTTTTTCATGTCAAAATCTACAAAGCACTTACCATGAGTAATACATATTAATATGTCAATATAGCATCTGTGGTATTTGATATCTTGTTAGCATTTTTATTGAACTCCTGTGTTAACATTTTCAGAAATAGACCATTATTAATTACCAATTTAAATCCATACTTTGATACCATGGTCACTATTAAATGGATCATTTCAGCAGTAATAGCTCTTACTCAGAGCAATATTTCAATTTCAGCAGATTTCACTGTTAATAATTAAAGTGTGCATGTACCACAACCTATTTATCATGGTAACTAGACAGCACAAGACATTAACATGAGTCTGCTCTTGATGAAAGACACCACACCATTCCATTGCTACTTAGAACACATTTCACATCTCTTAATTTGGACTAATTAGAAGAAAATGGTTATTTACCTGTCATGTAAAAATAATAATTTTGTATCTTAACAGTAATCTGGGGAGGTATGATTGCTAAATTTGCTTGTTGACTCTGTAGGAAATATTGCATGTGATTTATTATAGTTGTTTAATTAGTTTTGTAAAATCTACCATCACTGGCATCGTTAAGGACTAAAAACATTCCTTTGTGCATATTCATCTTTAAAAAATTTGAAATGTAATGTGAGAACACTTCTTCTCTTATTTTTCTAAAGCCAACATTATTTTCCAGAGATATAATTAAGAAAATGAGAAAACAGGTCATAAATTAGTAGTCCTCATATTAGTGTGTGGTCTGGATTAGTCTAAGATCAGAATGTTGTTTTGATTATTCTATCTATGGAATCTAGAGATAAATTATTTAAAAAAATATCCTCTCAGGGCTGGAGAGATGGCTTAGCAGTTGAGGCGCCTGCCTGCTAAGCATAAGAACCCGGTTCAAATCTCCAGTTCCCATCTCCAGTTCCCATGTTTAGCCAGATGCAAAGTGACGCAAGAGCGCAATGCCGCACTTGACCACAAGGGGGCACACACATCTGGATTTCGTTCACAGCAGCTGAGAGACTGCTGGCACTCCCATCTTTATCTGTCTCCCTCTCCCTCTCTGTCTGTCTCTCTGTGTCTCTCTCCAAAATTAAATAAATAAAATAATAAAAAAAAATTAAAAATCCTCTCTGAGACATCGTTTTCTCTTGAGTAGTATATAAAGTATTTCCTCTTGCTTTTAAGTATGATAGAGCTATGCTATTTTTGGTAAAAATAGAATTTAAAATATCTTAATTCAAAAATCTGCATTAAGGGGCTGGAAAGATGGTATTAAGGCACTTGCTTGCAAGACCTAATGACCCAGGTTTGATTCCCTGGTACCTACATAAAGTCACTCATGCATCTGGAGTTTGTTTGCAGTGGCTACAGGTGCTGGCATGCCCATACTTACTTTCTCTCTCTCTCTCTCTCAGAGAGAGAGAGAGAGAGAGAGAGAGAGAGAGAGAGAGAGGGGCTAGCCATAGATAGATAGATAGATAGATAGAGAGAGAGAGAGAGATATATCTGTTTGTATATAAATTATTTTTAAAAGCTGCCATATATATGTATATATGATAGACATATCTATATTTTATAAACATATTGAAGTATGTTTCCTTAATTTGAAACATAACATCAATCATCTATATATATAAAAGGAAGTGAATATAGAATTTATAAAAAATCTTTCAATATGTAATCAATTATTTAATATCTTACATAAAAATAACAGAAAATTTGTGGAATAGTAGGTTGTATGCAAATAAATGGCCCATCTCAAAGCATAGAAGATAATAATCATTTTTTTTCAGGTTAATATACCCACCCAAATAAATATATTGCTTTTCAATTTAAAATACTGTGCTAAATATAAAATGATAAACAATGCACACTACCCATTTTATGCTTTTCTAACTTTCAGTTGCCATAACTAGAATATCTTGAGATCAACCATCATGAATTTTTTCATCAGAACCCAGAACATTGAAAGCCTGATTTTTGGTAGGTTAATGTAAGACTGTGAAATCCTCCTCTCTTACTGGGTTGACATTGCACTGTTGCTGACCTAGCATTATTTCTCAAGCTTCACCCCAAATGGAATGATTATTTCCTCCTTGCATTCATTTCTCATGACTCAAGGATGGTCTTGACTCTTGGAAAACAAGTTTATTGCCTTGTGGAAATACATATCTTATTAGTGGAGGGAGCTGGCCTCTGATTTGTGGGATGTTCAACTTTATTTCTTGTCTCCTTCCATCAGATTCCAGTAGTGCTGTCCTAACTGAAAAAACAAAAGGTTCTCCAGATATTTCAAGAGGTCTCCTCAAAAGCAAAACCTACCTCCACTGACGATCCAGTGGTTAAGGACCCTCTATGTCTTGCTAGTGTTTGCCTCAAAAATGGCCAAAAACGAGAGTGAGACCCTACCTCAAAAAAAAAAAAAAAAAAAGAGAAAAGAAAGGGCCAAAAACATAATAAGAATTTGGGATGATTGTGATGAAAATTTGCAGGGCTTCTGCAAGAGCATTTTTGTTCCTCTGAATATTGGAACACTCTTATTTGGTAACTGGAATTATTGCAGGTATTATTCCACAAATAGGATAAAGTTAGCATTCTGGATGATAAGGCATGAACAGAAAGCCTTTGAAACACTCTCCCACCAGGCAGTTAAATCAGAAACATAAGCTCATCTTTCTCATTTTTCCTACTTTGGTTGAACTTACTCCTTTAATACTTAAAACCAAAACAAAAAAGCTATTCTGTCATATAAATTCTTGAGTATAATGATATGTTAGAAAACACATAGTGATTTTAATGGATCTTTTCTTTATCTTCTCCTTCTCCCTATCCCTTTGTCTGTAGTGGTTTAAGGCCTTAAAACCCAAACTTCTTATTTTATTTCTAGTTTATTTGGATATTGTGGATGTGGTCAAGCTGATTAACTCAAACATTTATAACTTAGATACAAGACAAAGTTAAGAATTATATATTTATAAATTATAAAAAAAACAGTATGTACTAATTTTGATCAAGGCTAGTAATGCTGCCTTTTAGCATTCATTTATTCTATAAAAGAAATTTTTATTTTCTTCTGGCTTTGGATTTTCTTCCCAAGTGATGGTTATTTTCAGTCTGACTTCAAGGTTTGTAACTTACTTTTCTGGATTAGTTCTGCCACATATTGATGAAATTCAGATATATCACAAGCCAGTCTACCATAGCAACATGAATCATAGTTCTTCATGGTCTCTAAGCTTAAAAAACGAATTTTAAGGAAGAAGAAATTCCCTTGTCTGTTGAGTAAATTGTGACCTTTAAATTGAAAGAAGTACTGTCCTCAAGATGTTATTTTTCATCTTCTTTAGAACAACTGAATACAGAACATTAACATTTAATTTTCTTCTTTATATAAAATACAATTATTATTTCTAAATATAAGAACTTAATTTATTACGTCAATAAGAAATAGGATGGTAAAGAAATTGCTGACCATTCAGGTAACCGGGGTGGGCATTTGACACAAACTTTCAGGAATGCAGACAACATGATTCATATGCTCTCATTAAATACATCTAAAAAAACATGCATATTCACAAATAAGATATTGTAATAAATATACGACATTACATAAGAAATATTATGATTTATGCTCTTCAGTGGACTAAATGTAGTAGGGTGCTGTGTAAATTGGCATACAAATGATGTACTTAGAATTTCATATGAAGTTTGCATTCACCCTTGCTGGAACTATAGAGGAAGAGGGAGAGGAGGAGCCTCGTGACCTCCTAGTCAACAAGGACATTATGGAGAGGAGATGTAGTGGTGGATGGAGGAAATGAGTGTGTTCTGTCTCTTCCAGCAGTGTTTAAGACTGAACAGTCTAAAGGAAGCTCTTCATTCTCTCTTTCCTGTCTAATTTCTTTAGTATTTACAGACATGGCAGTCTGCATTTTTCCTTTGTGAATATTTTACTGCTATCTACTACATGTTACCTTCATTTATTACAGAGAGAAGCTTCAATACAGCAATTTTCGGCTTTCACAGTGAAACTTGTGGCCCTTCCCACAATCTTTATGATGAATGTTCATAATTAGTCACGTTTTCTTTTATGGATCACTGAGCAGTTGCACTTTAATCACTGAAAATGATGTCTCCACACAGAGCCAGGGCCCAAAGCAAAAGAGAAAAGTTGCAAACCACATTCATTTTAACTGGTGAAAGGGACACTAGGGAATTTCAATTCTTTTTAGTGATAGTAACTTATTTTCCATATATATCCTTGTTTTCATTATTATTAATAAAGCAGCAGTGAATAAACTTAAAGTTATATGAAATTATAATTGCTTATCATCCAGAACTACATACAAAAAGCACCTGTTTCACATCCTTAAGAATGAAACTACCTTTTCTCTCAATAAAAAAGTGTTCTGTAAGGCAAGGAATACAATTTCACATGTGTTTTTTTTTTTTTTTTTTCTGTTATGTATAACCTGAAATGTGAAGTTCAGATAAGTACACTGTTTACCAAATGAAAACTAAAGTAGGCAACAAGAGGCATGTTTCTCAAAGTATCACCAAAAGTTTTAAATTCAGTCTCAGATTTCATACCTAATTATAACTATAATCTTACCAAATTATTTACAATTTTGGCATTATTTGAATCTGAAGAAAATGCTGATTATAAAATAATAATTATAATATATTTACCTATATTTTATTTTTACCTCTGCTATGCATCTGGTAACTTTCTGTTTTCTGTTATCTCTTTCCTTGTGTATTGCAATCATCTGGTGGAATTTGTGAGAGATATATTTGCAAATATATCCACTTTTGCTATTTTAAATATTTTGCACAGAGCACAAACTACATATCTAAAAGTACATTATACAATATTATTTCTCTAATAAAATATTTACATAATTGTTTTAAAATGTATATTTATATATGTCCTATTGTGTGTTTTATTATTCATTATCTCTGCTCCTTATGCAGTAAAATATCATTGTGCTAAGCCTTAGTGTCTGATAAAGAATGCGTGTGTGTGTGTGTGTGTGTGTGTGTGTGTAAGTCTCTTGGGTTTTTGTGTGTCAGTCTTACATACCACCTTGCTTGAGGCTTGATCTCTTTTGTTCTACTCTATGTTTTCCAGGTTAGATGACCCATGACCTTCTGGGTATTCTCCTGTCTCCAACTCCTATCTCAATGTAGAAGCACTAGGTTTAAAGACTCTTAATAGCGTTCTAGAGATCCAAGCTCAGGTTGTTACATTTGCATAGAGGAACTAAGAAAAACATATTTTGAGAAAAATATAATTTTGGTAATTAAGCATAGCTATATAAAGAAAATTCCTCTGAAAGATTGATAAAGGCAAAACCATTTATATATTGAATTTAATTCATTTCTTATTGGCATGTCATTTTTAAAAAAGTTAACACTACTTAAGTTAGATTTATTCAGCAGGTATATTATATAGTGAAGTGTACTTTTTATGTTATGTTTATTTTTTGTTAAGTAGAAACTTTGTATAAATGCATTATGTGTTGCTAACATCATTTCCTTCCTCCTTTTCCTGACTCCACTGAGTGCCTTCCTTAGTGGGATTGCTGGTATTCACCATGGAGTTACAGGTTTTGAGTTGTGAGAGCAGCAGTCAGATATTGTGTGTGTGAAGTGGGGAGGGCAATGCCTCTGGATATTCCCTTCTACCTTGTGGCTCTTACATTTTTTCTTTTCCCTCTTTCAAAAAAATTCCCTGAACTTTAGCGGGTAAGCTTTAAGTCTACTTTAGTGTTGAGCTCTCAGAAGCTTCTGGATTTCTGCTTTGGTGACTTTTCAGTATCCTCAGTGTCTGCCTCCATCACCCTGGAGCAGGTTGTCAGGCTCACTGTGGAAGCAGCACTCTCACTTATCTGACCAATTCTTCTGGGATTTCATCTGGGCCCTAGCTGCTATACTAGGGGTGGTTCATTCCTACCAATGAATCCACTAACTTTTCTTTCTTTATTCATACATTTTTATTTTTATTTGTTTATTTATTTGAGAAAGAGGCAGATAGAGAATGGATGCACTTGACCCTCTAGCCACTGCAAAGTTACTCCAGATGTATGTGCTACCACATGCATCTGGCTTACATGGGTACTGGGAAATAGAACTTGGATATTTAGGTTCTGTATGCAAGCACCTTAACTGCTAAACCATGTCTCTAGGCCAAGCTGTCTTTTGTTGTCTTGTTGATAGATGTTGGTTGTCCTCAGTTCTTGCTACTTTCTGAAAAAAAAAAAAAAAAAAAAAAAACAGATTCAATGGACAGTAAGATAAAGGGCATAACAACTGTTAATTTAGAGAGATTTGATGGGAGTAGCCTCATTTTTGGACACAGGCTAGTGGGAGCTTCTTATTGGAGTCCACAATCTTGGTACCATAGGATTCTGACTTGGTTCTCAGTTCTAGCTGTGGGATCCTTTCCCCTGAGAAGATCTCTCAGCTAATCAGAGAGTTAGTGGTTTCTCACCTAGGCTGTGTGCCACTATTGTATAGGTGTATACATCTTGTCATGCTGGTTTCATAAAGCAGTGTTCCTTGTTTGTGCACAATATTGTTGGTCATTTGACCCTAGAAACGCATGTAATCCTTTTCAGCAGTATTAGGTTATAAGATCTGAGAAACAGCTTCCTTCCAGGTTTATCCTGATCTCTCAATGTTCTGCATTGGTAGCATGTGGTGTCTTCAACAATTGGGTCTTTCTTACCTTTTGGTCCAAGATGGTACTCACCTGCTTTGACTTGTTTTGAGGACTTCATAGGTCTCTCTGATCAACAGCTTAACATGGTTTGTAACCAATTTCTAGTAATGGGAATTAAAATTCAGAACCAAATGTTTTAGGGTTAGGCTTCATCTCACACTCTCTAGGGACCCTTCTTACCAGATGATCTCCCCATATTTATATTGAGGGTTATATATTTTAATATACTATCCAGAAGGGAGGTTTCTACAGTACCAATTCATTTTTGATTTGGTTTTGTGTATATCTCTCCCTATCCTTCTGTCCCCATTCCCCAAAGCCCTTCCATACCTATTATCTGTCCCTTGAGTTGCCTGTCAGGTATGTTTTCACTCAACCTTCTCCACTTTAGGACCCATAGATGAGGGAGAACTTGTGATGCTCTCCTTTCTGTGCTTGTGTGAGTTTGCTTAACATGATCTATTCCACATCTGTCCATTTTCCTGCAAATTTCATTATATAGTTTTCCCTTACTGCTGAGTAGTATTCTATTGTGTATATGTACTGCATCTTCATTATCCGTTCATCAAACAATGGGCATCTGGGTTGATTTTAGTTCTTAGCTGTTGTGAATTGAGCAGCTATAAACATGTTTGAGCAAATAACTCTGAAGTGAAGAGTGGAGCCTTATGGGTAGATGACTAGTAGAGGAATGGCTGGTCAGTTGGTATCTCTGTTTTCATTTTTTTCAGGAGTCTGCATATGGATTTTAATAGTTGTTGTACAAGTTTGCATGCCCACCAGCAGTGAATGAAGGTTCCTCTTTTCTCACATCCTCATCAGTATTTTTTATTTGATTTTTTAATGAATACCATCCTTTCTGGAGGAAGGTGGAATCTCATAGTTGTTTTAATTTACATTTCCCTGTTGGATAATATTCAGTTCTCTGTCCCATTTAAAAAAAAAAAAAATTATTGCTTAGGTTTTTGAGTTCTCTGTAGATTCTAGATATTAGGTCTCAGTCAGGGATAGTCTGTGTATATGTATATGGTATCTTTGTACAAAATCTAATTAGCTTCATGAGATACAACTGATTGAGTGTTTTTAATTTCCCGGGCTACTGTGACTACTCTTCTGGATGTTTTTTCCTATTCCTATATCATGAGAGTTCCCCCTTTTTCCCTTTTTTACTAGTTTGAGAGTTTTAGTTCTCATGTTGAAATCTTTACACCATTAGGAGTTGATTTTTGTGCATGATGAGGAGTGGGTGTAATTTTACTTTTCTATATGTTGTTATCTAACTTGTCCAGCACCATTTGTGGAAGATGCTGTTTTTTTCTCTAGTGTATGTTGTTGCCATCTTTGTCAAAGATCAAGTAGTTTTGATTACTTGAACTAAGGGTTAGGTCTTCAATTCCATTCCATTGGTCTCTATTTCTGTTTTTATGCCAATACCATGCAGTTATTATTATTTATTATTTTATTACTTATTTATGGCTTCATACTATAATTTCCAGAGGTGTTTCTTTTGCTGAGGATATTTTTGGATTTCCAAAGCCTTCTGTCATTTGATATGAATTTTGAGATTATTTCTTCTATCTCTGTGAAGAATGATGCTTTTAAATGTATTGGTAATGTATGGAGTCTATCTATAGCTTTTGGTAGAATTGCCATTTTTATAAAATTAATTCTACCTATCCAGGAGCATGGTCATCCTCTCTTCTCATGTCCTCCTCAGTTTCTTTCTTGTGGTTTTTATGTTTTCATTATATAGAACATTCACATCCTTGTTTAGTGTTATTCCAAGCAATTTGATTTTTTCCCCCCCTGTGGGTATTGAAAATGGGGCAGCCTCACTGAATTCTTCCTCTGTATATTTGTATAATGGATTTTTGTGTGTTGACTTTGTATCCTGCCACTTTGCTGAAAGAATTTATCACCTTTAGATGTTTTGCAGTAGATTCTTTTGGGTTACATATGTATAGGATCATGTCATCTGCAAATAGAGCTAGTTTGACTTCTTCATTTCCAATTAGTATACCTTTTGCATATTTTTGCTATCTAATTGCTTGAATTGGGACTTTTAATAATACACTGAACAAAAGTGGTGAGAGTGGGCACCCCTGTGTTGTTCCTGATCTTAATGGGAACTCTTTGAGTCTTTTCCCATTAAGTATGATTAAGGATTTGTGTGCTTTGTATATAGCCTCTATTATGTTGAGATATAATCCTTCTATGCCTAGTCTCTGCAGTGTTTTGATCCTCACGAAGTTGTGTTTTATTTTGTGGAAGATCTTCTCTGCATCAGTTGAAATGATCACATAGATCTTGTGTTAAAGATTATTTATGTGATATATTATGTTAATTGATTTCCATATGTTGAACTATCTCTGCATCCCTGAGATGAAGCCTGCTGGTCAGGTGGATAATACTTTGGATGTGTTGTCAAATTTGGTTTGTGAAGATTTTGTTCGTGAATTTTTCATCTAAGTTCATCAGGAATATATTTTATAGTTTTCTTTTCTTGCTGTATCTCTGACTGGTTTTGGTAATAGTGTGATGTGAGAATCCCTGTTCTCAAATTATGTTTAAAAGTTTGACAAAAAGTGGTTTCAGTTCTTCATTAAAGGTTTGGTGGAACTTGGCTGAGAAGCCATCATGTCATGGACTTTACATTTTGGAAAGTTCTTTTTTGTTGTTGTTGTTATTTATTACATTTTTAATCTCAATGGATGTAAGAAGTCTATTTAGTAGAATTTTCTACTATAGGTTTAGTTTTGGTAGATGGTATGTATCTGGAATCTATCAGTTTCTTCTGGGTTATCCAGAAGAGGATTTTGGAAATCTGTCCTGATGATTCTTCCAATTTTGTATGTGCCTGCTGTGACCTCCTCTTTTCCTTTCTAGTTTTGTTAATTTGAGACTTATTTTGTTTTCATTTGATCAAATCGGCCAGGGATTTATCAATCTTATTTATTTATTTATTTATTTATTTATTTATTTATTTATTCATTTATTCATTTATTTCATTTGCTGAGAGAGAGAGAGAAAGAGAGAGAGAGAGAAAGAGGCAGATGGAAACAGAGAGAATGAGCACACCATGGCCTCCAGCCACTGCAAATGAACTCCAGATGCAGGTGCTACCTTGAGCAGCTGGCTTGTGTGGGTCTTGGGGAATCGAACCTGGGCCTTTGGCTTAGCAAGAAAATGCCTTAACCACTAAGCAATCTCTCCAGCCTGTTATTTATTTTTTTAAAGAACCAGCACTTCATTTCGTCAATTTTCTTAATTGTTTTGTTAGTTTACAATTCATTATTTTTACCTATGATCCTTTTTTTTTTTTTTTTTTTTTTTTTTTTTTTTTCCAATTTGGAACTCTTAGGGTTGGATTGTTCTTCTTTTACCAATGCTTTTAGGTGAATGGTTAGGTTGTTAATTTTAGATCTCTCTGTCTTTGTTATGAAGTCATTTAGCGCTGTGAATTTTCCCCTTTCAGACTGCCTTCTTTGTGTCCCATAAGTTTTCTTATGCTGTGTGTTCATTATTATTCAGTTCTAGAAATTTAATTTTTTTCTATTTCTTTTCTTCCACAACCATTCATTGTTTTGTTCAGTATCCAGCAGCTGGTATAATTTTTGCTGTTTCTTTTATTAATTTCTAGTTTTAATGCATTGTGGTCTGATAGGATACAAAAAGTTACATCAATTTTCTTGAACTTATGGAGGCATGCTCTATGTTATAATATATTTTTTGCAGAATATTCATTGGGCTACTGAGAAGAATGTGGATTCTGTAGAGTTACTTTGGAATCTTCTGTAGAAGTCTCTTAGGTCTAATTGATCTATGGTGTTGTTAAGATCTATTATTTTCCTTTTGATTTTATGCTTGGATCATCTGGCTATTGATCATAGTGGGGTATTGGAATCCCCTGCTATGTGGTATTTGGATTTAATCCTGGTTTGTTGTAAAGTAAGTTTTGCTTTACAAACTGTGGTGCATCAATGGTTGGTGCATATTGATTTATGATTGTGATGCTGTCTTGAAGGATCATTTTCTTAAAAATGTCCTGTTTAATTAGTTTTGGTTTGAAGTCTGTTTTATCAGATGTTAACATAGCCACACCTATTTATTTATTATTTCCATTTTCTTGGAAAATCATTTTCTACCCTTTCATCCGGAGCTGGCATCTATCCTTAGTAGCAAGCTGAGTTTCTTCAAGACAGCAAATTTAAGGGTCCATTTTTCTGACCCACACTATTAACTTGTGTCTCTTGATGGGTGAGTTAAGACCAGTAATATTTAATGTTATAATTGTGAGATTCGATTAAATCTCCGACATGTTGGAGGCTTTATGGGTTTTGGTGCTTTCTTGGACTTTGTTCCTATTCTAGTTTTGGTTATTTATTCTTCATCTTGTGGATCTGGAGGTTGGTTGTTCAACTCTTCTGTGTGGTGTGTTCCTTTAAGTATTCTTTGGGGGTTTGGCGTTGTGTTCATATAATCACACAAGTGGCTTTCACTGTTGAAAGTTTTCCTTTCACCATTTATTATGAGGGATACTTTTGCTGGGTACAGTAGTTTGGGTTGGAAGCCATTGTTTTTTTTTTTTTTTTTGAAGTGTTCCATTCCAAGCCCTTCTGGCTTTCAGGGTTTCCATTGAAAAGTCTGAGGCAATTCAGAGGGGATTTCCTTTGAATTTAATAAGTTCTTTCTCTTCCTTCTTTTAGCACTCTCTTTGTTTCCATTATTTAGAGTTTTAATTTTGATGTGCCTTCAAGAGTTGTTCCCCCCCCCTTTGGTCCAGTCTGTTTCCTTTTCTGTGAACTTCTTGTTTTTGGATGTGTCTCTCTTTTGAGAGTGTGGGACAGTTTTCTTCAATAATTTTGTTGAATATATTCTCCATGCATTGGTCTGAATTTCTTCCCTACTGGTATACTCATTATCTGAACATTTGGTCATTTTTAGGTATCCCATAATTCCCTCAATTCTGTTCATAGGATTTTTTGAACTTATCAAAGTTTATGGATTGTCAAATTATTTTTTTCTTCCAGATTTGAGGTTCTGTCCTGCACATGATTAGCTCTGTGTGGGTTTCTAGCAGGCTTTTACAAACTCTATTTGATTTATCTTTTCTGTAGCATTTTTCTGTATCATGTCCATCCTTTTGTGGAGTTTCCATTTCAGGTCATGGTTTGATTTGCTTGTTCCTTCTTGGAATTCTTTCTTGATTTTAATCATGTCTTCATTAAGCTTAATCATCTGCTCATTTAGGTTCTATTTGTAGACTCAACTTCAGTTAATTCATCTCTCTTTTGAGGTCTCTTTGGTTTCTCACAATTAAGTTAAGCCTAGTGACAGAATCTGTGTGGTGTAAGAGATGATTCTGTTGCATTTCATTTATGTGATTGTTGCTTATTTGATGATTTGCTTCCAGTTCAGTAATGCTCTTGGTCAAAATCACATAGCTTATTGTGCTGTCATGTTGAGATTCTATTCATTTTGGATCGTCTATGGTTTAACTGGAGACTTCCACGTGGAACTAGGCAACTTTGGTGGAGATCTTTTGGTTTACTCTCTTTATCTCTCTCTCTCTGTGTGTGTGTGTGTGTGTGTGTGTGTGTGTGTGTGTGTGTGTGGTGTTGGGATCTTGCCATCTCAGTGCAAAAGTCATATTTTATTAAATGGGGAGAAAGTATTTGCCCTTGTAGGATCTTCAGTGAATGTTGTATTTTGGCTTTGATCCAGATTGGAATGGGACGGTATTGTGTCCAGAGATGCACAGGTTGCAGAGGTTGCAAATGCACCTGCAGCTCTGGCCTGGTGGCTGATATGAGCACTGGGGTTAAAGGTATGGAATCTCTTCAGCCCCTGATGACAGCCCTGCCTTGCCTGTGGTGCTAAGTGGCTTTAGCACTTGCCCCTGCTCCCCCTACTGTATGAAGCTGAGCGGGTTGTACATGAGTCACTGGTACCCCTGGCTGGTGGCTGCCAAATAATCCTATGCTCCTGGTTTGGGTTAGGAGAGATATTCCAAGAGGGCACATGGATCAGGATGCCAGCAGTGGGGAGCTGTAGGGACAGAAAGGGGGTGTGGGGTACCATGGACCATGCTAGTGCTGGGTTCCATGGAGTTAGCCTGTGTAGGAGCATTGCTGAGCTGAAGTAGCCATTGCCATGACTTTGCAGGATAAGAGGATGTGGTGAGATCCAAAATTCTGGTCAGGCAGGAGGCATGGGCTTGGAAAGGAAGTCGGCCTGAGAACAGGCCAAAAAAAAAGTGAGCACAAAGGCAAATGCAGCTCACCTCATCAGTGTCCTTGAGCACACAGTGGCCCCAATCACACATAGTAGCCACACTCCTGGAGCTCACAGTCCCCAAAGATGCTAGCACCCTAAATGCACTCCTGTAAAAATAAATGAAGAGGTAAATAAAAGTCTTAATTTACATTATTGTAGACTCTAAAAAATGTTTTCCATATTCAATACCAAAAAGTATAAACTCTTTCTTCCTATATTTTTTTATGCTATTACTACTTCCAAACTAACTTGGATATTTTCATGACTATTATATTGATTTGATATCCTCTGTTTGAAAATTCCATTAAAAAAATCTGTTAATCCCTGGGATATTGAACAATAGCACTGGGGAAAGATAGGCATTTTCCTTAGACTGCTATCATTATGCATAGAAAAATGAAATCATTTTAAATTAGCATACCTTAATGAGAGACATACTAGAAAAAGACTCAGAAAAATATATTTTACCAAACATATATTTTAGAGTTATATAGTACGCTGTTTTAATATCTATAATGAAAGATGAAAATCTTTCTGTGCAATGTAAGTTTGAGGGACACATAACTGCAATATCAGCATTGTTTTGGCTTTTAAATTTCAGCTCACTGAAGTGCAATTGTCTCACTCTTTTTGAAGATGTTTGTTTATACTCCTAGTCTATGGAGAAAACCAGAAAACCTAAATTTAGAAGCAAAACATTAACTAAAATTCTTGTTTACCCTCTGCTGTTTGTGGCAGGTATCCATTGCTTTATTCATCTTTCTTTACTCTTTTACAAAGATTTAGAAAAGAACAGTCTTGTAGTAATGCTTGTCTTCATTTTTCTGTCTGCATTCAATACAGATCAACTGGGAACAAAATGTAACTAATATGCGCCATCACAATCTCAAAACTGTCTCTTTCGTGGATGAGACCAAATGTTCTGGTTATGTCAAAACTGTCATGTCAGCCTGCAAAAAGATGATGACAGGCAACTTAGTGTTCATGGTATTAACTGCATCTCCTAATATTTCATTTCATGCACACAGAAAAACCAGACTATATACCAGTTGTTGGAAGAAAGTATTAAAACAATCACGTCAATGGCATGGAAATAGATCTGTGTATTTCTGTGTATTTCATCCATGTCCCATGCAGATTCACTCATGTGAATCTTTGTTTTGTTTTGTTTTGTTTGTTGTTTTTTGTTTTTTGAGGTAGGGTCTCACTCTGGCCCAGGCTGACCTGTAATTAACTATGTACTCTCAGGGTGGCCTTGAAATCACGGCGATCCTCCTACCTCTGCCTCCTGAGTGCTGGGATTAAAGGCATGTGCCACCACGCCCAGCCTTCATGTGAAATTTTTATAACTTGTACATACAATATGTACAAATGTACATAATCTCCATGATCTTTAAAATCAAATGAACTCAAAGGATGAATACACTTTCTGGGTTATTAATATAGTTTGTTGAGTGACGGAATTTTCATGTGAATAAAATACTCCTATTTTTTCAGTTTTATCAAATTAAACATTTTTCATATGACTGAGGATAATCAGATAAGTGAATTCTCTAAGCAATATAACGTGTATTTCTAAAAGAATGCTTAAGTTGCTTATAATAATTTTGTCCTATCCTGAAATGTTTTTTTTAATTTAGACAATTATAATAATTTAAATATGATTATAGATAATGCTTCCCACCCCTTATAATAAAGGCTTAACACTTTTAACTACATGCATAATTAATCTTTATTTTTTTTTATTTTTATTTATTTATTTATTAGGGACAGAGGGGGGGCCGGAGAATGGGTATGCCAGGGCCTCTAGCCACTGCAAACAAACTCCAGAAGCGTGTACCCCCTTGTGCATCTGGCTTACGTGGGACCTGGAGAATCGAACCGGGATCCTTAGGCTTCGCAAACAAACGCCTTAACCACTAAGCCATCTCTCCAGCCCTTAATCTTTATTTTTAACATAGGCTTATATTGTGCAATGTAACATTTTCTAGAACTTTTATCTAGTATTTGTACTTTCAGAAAAATACTGAAGGCCTGGTGTGGTAGAGCACATTTATTTATTTATTTATTTATTTATTCATTTTTATTTTTGGAGAGAGACAGAGAGGGAGACAGACAGAGAGAGAGGGAGAGGGAGACAGATAGAGAATGGGCACGCCAGCAGTCTCTCAGCTGCTGTGAACAAATTCCAGATGTGTCCGCCCCCTTGTGGGCAAGTGCGGCATTGCGCCCTTGCATCACTTTTACATCTGGCCAAACTTGGGACCTGGAGATTGGAACCGGGTTCTTAGGCTTAGCAGGCAGGTGCCTTAACCCCTAAGCCATCTCTCCAGCCCTAGAGCACACTTTTAATCCCAACACTAGTGAGGCAGAGGAGGTAGGAAGATCACCATGAGTTTGAGGCTAGCTTGGGACTACAGAATGAGTGCCAGGTCAGCCTAGGCTAAAGTGAGAAAAACCAAAATCAAAACAAAACAAAACAAAAACAAAAACAAAAACAAAAATGTTAAGACTGAGCAGCCTAGAGCCATTGCAGAGGACCTGCTTGGGAGAAAACAAATCAACAGAAGGTCAGAGGGGAAGGGGCCTGTTCCATTGTGAGACTTGTGTGATTGGGCTGCACACCAGAACTAAATGCTCTGTGACACACCCAGAGGGAACTTCCTGTTTCTTCAGCTTGGACTGTCTGGGTCAGCCCCCTGAGTCCATTAACCAATCAGACCAGCTACCCAAGCAGCCTAACGGAGTCCATAGTAAACACAGAGAGATCAAGGTGGGCACTCAACATATATGAGATTGGAAGCCATCCCAAAATGTAAAAGGTGCTCCTTGCACAAAGCCAGATACATACACCTGTACTAGAAGTGCTAATTTCACCTTCCATATCAGGGCAAATTAGGTTATGTGTTAGATTTGATTGATACATTCTTGGTTGGCTTTACCATTTTAGAAAAAGCTGTATTTTGGTGTTGACTATTTTTGCCTTTGATGTTTCCTGATTTATAGAGCTTTTGCCTTATTTCTTCTGTCATTGGTTACTCAGGTGCTCACTTGGCCCCATACTGACATGGAGCCCATTTCAGACCAGAAATTTCAGCCTCTCAGTTGATGGATTAAGGGTTTGGGACAGCACACACCCTTAGGGGCTTTGGCTTTATTACATAATCTGTTTGTTTTAATCCCCTCTCTTGCATAAATTGTCAGTGATGGTTTTAAATGAATAATAATATTTCTCACCGGCTGGAGAGATCGCTTAGGGGTTAAGGTGCCTGCCTCCTAAGCCTAAGAACACTGGTTCCAATCTCCAGCAGTTCTAATCTACAGGTCCCAAGTTTAGCCAGATGCAAAGTGACTCAAAGGCTCAATGCCGCACTTGACCACAAGGGGGCCCACACATCTGGATTTTGTTCGCAGCAGCTGAGACACTGTTGGTGCACCCATCTCTGTCTTCTTCTCCCTCTTTCTCTCTTCTCTCTCTCTCTCTCTCTCTCTCTCTCTCTCTCTCTCTCTGTGTCTCTCTCCAAAAAAATAATAAAAAATAATAATATTTCTCAGTTAAATTTTAGAATTTGCAAGTAATTTGCTCTACCTAGCCTACGAGAATACTTGCATAGCAGGCAAATCCAGCACCTACAGACACTTCTATTGTTACTCTGAGAGTAATATAAGAGGTATACCTGGTACCTTAAACTACTACCATGTAGAGTCAGATTTTCATGTATAAAAATTACTGCAGATAATTTGAAAACCCAAGCATCGAATTAACTCAAGAGGCAAAACCTCTACAATACAAGAAACACAAAAAATCAAGACAATACAATTCCACCAAAATATAAATCAATTAGAAATGAGGGATGTTTTCCCAAGTGAGACTAATTTAGATGAAATGTCTGGCAAATATATCAAAGAAAAAGTTTATATGTATGCTCAAAGTAATCAAAGGGATCAAAGAAGAAAACAAATTCCTGAAAGAATACAAAGAGAACACAGGAAAACATCTTAATGAAATAAGGAGGTCAATACAAGATATGAATAAGGAAACAGAAATAAAGAAAAAATACCAATTAAAAAAAAAAACACTAGAAAGGAAAAGCAGTGTATGTCAAATAGAAAATTCTGTAGAAAGTCTCATCAGTAGAATGGATCAAGGAGAGGACAGAATATCTAAAGTAGAAGGCCAGGAAGCAGATCTAATACAGTCCAAAAAAAGAGAAAGACAAACTAATAGGAAGGCATGAATTAGAATTTCAAGACATTTGGCACACTATGCAGAAATCAAACATAAGAATTAATGGTACAGGCTGGAGAGATGGCTTAGCGGTTAAGGTGTTTGCCTGTGAAGAATGAGGACCCCAGTTCGATTCGCCAGGTCCCACGTAAGCCAGATGCACAAGGGGGTGCATGCATCTGGAGTTCGTTTGCAGTGGTTGGAGGTCCTGGCGCACCCATTCTCTTCACCTCCTCCCCTCTCTGTCTCCCTCTCTTTGTCTCAAATAAATAAATAAATAAAAATTTTAAAATCTTTATAAAAAGAATTAATGGTATAATAGGAGGAAAAGAATTTCACTCCAGAGGTAGAAGAGGTATTTTCAACAAAATAATAGAAGAAAACTTCCTCCAAATAAGGAAAGTGATTCCAATAGGAAGCCTTTAGGAGACCAAACAGAAAAAAACAGGACAAAGCCTCTCACCACCATATTGTAATTAAACTACAAAGCACACAAACCAAAGAAAATACATTGAAAGCAGTTAGAGAGAGGAAAGAAAGAAAGTCAAATCAAGCCTATAAGAATAACAATAGATTACTCAACACAAACTTTAAAAGCTAGAAAGGCTTGGAATGATGTTTTCCAAGTTCTGAAAGATAACAACTGTCAACCAAGATTACTTTTTTCCAGCAAAGCTATCTATCCAAATCAATGGCAAAAGAAGGACACTCCAGAACAACAACAACAACAAAAAAAAGCTAAAGGACTATATGACCACTAAGCAAGCTCTACAGAATATACTTGAAGGGATCTTTCATGCTGATGAGAAAGGAAAGTAAACACACAAGGAAACAGGAAAAAAAATAAACCATACCCAAATAATAATTAATATAAGGTAATAAAGAGAAAACAGAAAGAACTACAAGACAAGAAGAAGGTCAAGAGTAAATGTACACCTTTCAATAATAACTCTTAATATCAATGGCCTCAATGCCTCAACAAAAAGACACAGGGTTGCCACTGGGTTAAAAAGCATGATCCTTTTATTTGCTGACTCTAAGAAACTCATCTGTGTATAAATGATGGATATTATCTTAGGATGAAAAGATGGAAAATGATGTTTCAAGCAAATGGGCCTAGAAAACAAACAGGATATATTAATATCTTACACTTCAAAGGTATAGTTCAAACCAACATGAGTTAGGAAAGATAAAGAAGTCCACTTTATATTGATAAGTGAATACTCCCGAAGGAGAATGTTACAATTCTAAACATATATGTACCTAACGTGGGGGCTCTAAATTTCATCAAACAAACACTATTAGACTTAAGGTCACAGATAACACCAAACACAATTGTAGTGGGTGACTTCAACTCTACCAGCAAAGTGTTCCAGCTGATAAACACTTTAAACAAAGTAGTATGATAAAAATAAGCATACAGAAATCAGTAGCCTGCCTATATACTAACAGCAAACAAGTTGAACATGAAATCAGGCACTCCCATTCACAATTGCCTCAAAAAAAAAAAAAAAAAAATATATATATATATATATATATATATATATATATATATATATATATATACAGTACCTTGGAATAATCCTAACCAAGGAAGTGAAGAAGCTGTACAACAAATACTTTCAAACACTCAAGAGTGAACTTGCAGAAGACATTAGGAAATGGAAAAACATCCCATGTTCCTAGATTGGAAGAATCAATATTGTGAAAATGTCAAACTTAACCAAAAGCAATCTACACATTTAATGCAATCCTCATCAAAATTATATGGCATTCTTCATGGAAATAAAAAAAAATCCTAAAACATATTTGAAAGCACACACACACACACACAAGTCAAATAGACGGAAGAAGTTTGATCAACAAAAATAAGGGTGGTGGTAACACCATACCTGATTTTAAGCTATCTTACAGTCCCATAATAACAAAACACAGCATGGTACTAGCACAAAATCGCACATGTAGATCAATGGAACAGAACAGAAGACCCAGACAAAAGTCCACACAGCTACAACCATCTTATTTTCAACAAAAATGCCAAAAAATATTCATTGGAGAAAAGGTAGCTTTTTAAAATATTTTTTTAATTTATTTTAATTTTACATTCATGTTGGTGCCTCCAGTAGCCTCCTCCCTGTCCTCCCCCCTCTGAAGGGACCCTCCTCCTTGGGGAATGTGGGTCGTGCATTATGGAGGTAGCCAATAGTTATGGGGGAGAAGCAAAGTCTCTGTGCATAATGACCCAACTTGTATCTCTAACAATCTTTCCACCCCCTCTTCTGCAAATTTATCTGAGCCATGTTGGGTTCATTTTAGTTCTACTTCAGTGATGATGTCTTGGGAGCCTCTGTGACTCTGGATATCTGGCTTAGTAGGAGTTGAATGTTTTCTGAGTTTATCTCCTTCAGCCTTTTTCTGGTGTCAGGTTCCCCAAGAAAGCTGCACTCTTGCCTACTTCCCCTGTTACTGTATGGTTTCAGCTGGGGCCCTGATAAAGGTAGCTTTTTTAAACAAATGGTGCTGGGAAAACTGGTTATCTATACGTAGAAGGATCAAAATAGATCCTTATCTCTCTCCATGCACAGAACCAAGTCCAAACGCATCAAAGGTGTTAATATCAGACCTGAAACTATGAGAATAAAAAGTAGGGGAATCCCTTCAATATATTGGCATAGGAAATGACTTTCTCAATATTACCCAAGTTGCTCAGGAAATAGAACAAATAATCAATCACTAGAATCTCATGAAATTAAAAAAAAAAAAAAGTTTTTGTATAGCAAAGGACACTATGAATCAAAGCAAATTCCACCCTACAGAATGGGAGAAAATCTTTGCCAGATATACATCTGGCAGAGTATTAATATCCAGAATATCCCAACAACTCACAAAAACTAAATAATAAGAAATCAAGCATCCCAATTATAAAATGGGCTATGGAACTAAATAGTGAGTTCTCAAAGGAAGATATACAGATGGCCTATAAACATCTTAAAAAAAAAAAAATCTACATCCTTAGCCATCAGGGAAATGCAAGTTAAAACTAATTTGAGATTCCATTTCACCCCTGTCAGAAAGGCTGTCACTAAGAAAACAAATGACAATAAATGCTGGTGAGGATGCAGAAAAAGAGGAACACTTCTATAGTATTGGTGAGAACGTGATCCAGTACAGCCATTGTGGGAATCAGTGTGGAGGTTCCTGAGACAGCTAAAAATAGATCTACCATATGACCCAGCTATACCACTCCTAGCATATATATGAGGGACTCTTATCACTACCTTAGGGACACTTGCTCAAACATGTTTTATGCTGTTCTATTCATAATAGCTAGGAAATGAAACCAGCCTAGATATTCAAGTGATAAATGCATAATGAAGGTGTGGTACATTTATACAGTGGAGTTCTATTCAGCAGTAATGCTTCCCTATATTTCACATGTTACTAAATAAATTGAAAGACTTAGGACTTAAAGCCTTATACTTATGTTATAGCCTGTATGCACATCTTTATAGCAAGCTTGGCTCTGCATTGACTGAGCCTGTAAGAGGAAAGACCAGGAATATTCAAAGCAACATAAATGTCTGAAAACCTCCCAAGGTACTTTGAGTAATAACGATAATAAACAAGGACAACTAAAATTATGTAGCACATTTTAATAAGAGTAGTTTATAATTGTGTATAAATTGGATGACATTTTACAAAGTAAAAATGAAATTCTTATGAATATATTCCATTCTGTGAAAAAAATGGAAAAAAATGAGAAACAGTAATAGTCAGTAAAGGTGGGTCTCATTCTAGCTCAGGCTGACCTGGATATATGTATAGTAACTAGGCCTCCCATGTGCTGGGAGTCAGTAGTATCTTCTCTTAGTTTCCTATTGACAGTGTATAAAAACACAATTGTAATTTTTGAAATATTTTATTTATTTGCAATCAGAGAGAGGAAAGAGAGAGAGAGAGAGAGAATGGGCACAACAAGGATCCCAGCCTCTGCAAACAAACTGCAGATGCATGTGCCATCTTGTGCATCCAGCTTCATGTGGATACTGGGGAATGCAACCCTGACTGTTAGACTTTACAGGCAAGTGCCTTAACTGCTGAACTATCTCTCTAGGCTCCATGGTTCTAAATTTCAATCTAAAAGTTAATACCATCTTTTCTACATTTTATGATCAACTAGTTCCAGCATAATTCATAACATGCAGTTTCCACAATTCGACAAAGACAAAGTCAGGAAAATATGCAATGTGTTACCTGGTACTTAGTAGTACTGAAACAAACCTCTTAAGATTAATGGGTGAATTTATATTTATGAAGTATGGTAATTAAAAAGTCACAAATGATTTTAATAACCAATACAAATAAAATGCAAATTACTTCAGAAAACAGAGAAATATTTAATTTAATGTTTATTCAGATCTTTATTACAAGAATAAATGTCAAAAACTAAGAATACAATTTTTGTTGTTTGTTTTTTTGTTTTTAAGGTAGGGTGTCACTGTAGTCCAGGCTGACCTGGCATTTACTATGGAGTCTCAGGCTGGCCTCAAACTTACAGGGATCTTCCTACCTCTGCCTCCCAAGTGCTGGGATTAAAGAAGTGTGCCTCCACACCCGGCTTTTTTTTTTTTTTTTTTTTTTTTTGAGGTAGGGTCTTATTCTAGTCCAGTGTGACTTATAATTCACTATGTAGTCTCAGAGTGGCCTGGACCTCATGGTGATCCTACTATCTCTGCCTCCCGAGTGCTGGGATTAAAGGCATGCGCCACCACGCTAGGCTAAGAATACAATTTAAGAGCTTAGAATTTCATACATTAGTAGATAATTTTCCTAGCATGCATGAAGTCTTTGATTCTATCTCCAGCACTATAATTAAATGCCAAAGAATTGAATTCATTGATGAGTTATTACTGAAGCAAAAAAAAAAAAAAAAAAAAAAAAAAAAAAAGAAAAAAAAGAAAAAGAAAAACCTTTATTTTAAAATATAAAAAGGATGTGGGTTGACAAGGGCCGGTCCTATTTATCATGAATGTTCAATTAAATTGCAATGCAGGAAGAGGCAATTCCAAACCTACATTAGTAAAAGGACACAATAAAATTGATAATATACAGAATAATATTTCCAGGGAAAAATAATAAATTAATTAGCAATAATATACAATATAGGCACACCAATAAACATGATGAGATCAAAGAATTTCAATTCCCAGTTTGCTGGCAGATTTTATCAATAACAGATAATGTGTTCTCTTAAACGCTTCTTGATAACTACTAAGATCATTTCATGTTTTACAATTTCTTTTTCCCTTTGTTTCTTGTTTTAATTGGTCATGTTACATGAAATAATCTTGATTTTTTTTACTAAAATATGGAATGAATTTAACTAAGATATTTAGATTTATATTATGCAGAATGTGTTATGACATAACACACAAAATAATCCTATTTAGTTTTGAAGCATTATTAAAGTAATAGTTTGCAGCTTATCATTACATTTCAGCTTTATCATAGCATGTGGGCAACAAGGTCAGCAAATTCTCTTACATATTATCTATTAAATAGCTATAATATTATTACCTTTATATAATACATTTCCACCTTTCCACTAGTACTAGCCATCAATGTGAATGTGACTTTAGGAAGTAAAGAAAGGTTGATGAGACAATCTGTAAACTTGCATTATTATTTGCAAACAATTATTGTTTTTACTGGATATATGAACAATAATATTTCTTCTCCATAGAAGAAGCAGAAAATCATTATTATCTTAGAATTATGAAATGTTAAACTATATACAATTAAGAAATTTCAAATAAAAATTGAAAGCATCATTTTATAAATATATAAAACTTTGGTTAGGTAAGTACCATACACAAGCTTTTCAGGAAGGGATTTTTGTTTTTCTGTTCTCTTGTGTGGTCAGGGCCTTCACTATGCAATCATATATTTTATGGCTTGAAAATATCCCTAGAAGGCAGTCTGTGAATACCTTCACCAAGCAATGTGATGAAAATGGCATTGAAGCAAGCAGGGAAATAAACAAAAAGTCAAGCCATCTTTAACTAACTATAAAATGTTTTTTGACAGTTTTAACAAAAGGGTGCTATATAAATGATGATTTCCAATTAGTTTGGTGTTCATGACCCTCTTATTTTTCATATTAAATAGATCTTTTCCCCATTCTTAGTAAGTCTCTTATTTTTTTTTTTTTTACCAATAATTAACCATTTTCCACACTTCCTTTTATTCATTTTAACCATGTGAGTACATTTAGCTAATTACATGACAATGGTAAGCTAAAAAGAAAAGTTTTTTTTTTATATATTTTTTAAAGGTAATGTTGGTTTTCTATTTTGCATTTGTTATACTTCTCTCGCTTTCCTTTCCTACACAGAAGACAAATTGAAGTCCTGAGTCTCTTTCATCCATAATCAACTTTGATTACAGTAGTCATAAGTTGAGGTGTGCAAAACAAAGAAAAAATTCCCAGATAGAGAGAATTCCCATGCCAGGAACAGCTTGCTATTTCTGAATGTATTCATTTAAAAAACTAAGTTGTATATATTTATGCTTTTTCTTTATCTCCCATGTTGTAATATATATTTCAATCAATATTATTGTTTGGACTCAAGATTCCAAAGATAATTTCCAAATGATTCAGCTTTAGTTAAGTATCTATTCTTCATCTTTGAACATTATAAATCTCTTCTGTCTATGGTACTAATTAGGCTAAACAATGACCAGGAAGTAATAGTCATGCAAATATAATTAATAAAGTTGGTATGTATTGTGGTTTGGACATAAAATACCCTCATCAATTCAGGCTGAAGAACCCTCTATTGTTCTGATCACAAATAATGGTCTTTAGTGGAGAAGCAAACTATCCCATTGTTTACAGTAGGATATACATGCAACTTGGAGCAGGGGGAAGTCCAGGTTAACAATAGCTTGTCCAAGTACATTCTGATGAAAGGAGTATGAAGGCAATGTCTTTAATTGCTTAACTCTTTCACTGTACCCCCCGTCTCAAAAGAGTTAAAAGCTCTACTATGCTATATTCAGAACTTATGAACCCATTCCAGCAGGATTTTGGAAGACCAGAATGCCAAGAGAAACACAGATGGTAGAGATTTGGCTCATGAAGTTTTGGAGGTAAAACTGGAAATCTGTTGGAAACTAGGCTACAGGCAGTTCTACAGGCAGTTCACATTATATTCTGCCACAATATCATTGTATTTGTTCTGTGTCCTGAGAACATGAGGGATCCTGAATTTAAAAGTAAAGGACTAATGTGTATGGCAGAGGAAATTTCAACACAGTTTATCATTGAACTTGTGTAGTGGTTACTACTCATTATTTTTATTCAGTTCTATTCAGTGAAAGAGCAAAAGGATATGAAAACACTTGAGTTTATATAAGAAAGCATAGTGAGTAACTTGAAATTTTGAGACAAAGAAACTACTGCTGACAAAGCTTCTGCAATTGTTAGAGACTAAAGAGATTAACTAGATTAAAGGCAAGAATATGATTAGAGATAATTCTCACTCTATTGACTAGGACAATAGGAGAGGCGCCCTGGGGGCCAAATTCCAACAACTGAAAGCTCTAACTTCTGTGAGAATGGAAATTCTTTTGAAAAGAGAAAGCCTAAAAGAAAAATGCTGCAGATTCCCCACTCAAAACCAAGGCTTATAGAATTGTGGTCACACATTCAACAAGAAGGCCCACACACCACTGTAGTTTTGGTTCAAGGAGAATGATATCCAGTCAAGAGTTGAGAACAGATATTGTAAGAATCATCTGCATGGTGCTAGTTTTGTAGGCATTCACAGATGCAAGGCTGAGGTAACTGTGGCACTCTCTACATAGATTCAAAGAGCCACTGAGGTCAGGCAATATGAGGCAGGATCAGATTTCCAGGAAAGAGGCCCTGAGTTGCAGTTACATGAAGCCGTGAAGATGAAGCCCACGTAACAATAGGTACCCTAAGATGTTGAGATATCTAATAACCAAGCCATGGTACATCTGCCAAGGAAAGATGAAAAGTCAGAATGGATCCAGTCAAAGAGAGAGTCTATGTGTGCTACGGCCAAGAACATTTCCTAAAGAATCCCAGATTCCAGACATGAAGCTACATGATTTCATGTTTGCTGTGCTGGGTTTTGGTCTTGCTTTGGTGTAATCTTTATTCTTATGCCCCCATCCCTTCCTCTGGGAATGGAATGTTTTCTTTGTGCCTTTACATGTTAGAAGTGTATATTTTGTTTTTTGCTTTGTTTTTATCTATTAATTCAGTCATTTATTATTTACTTATTTTGGGGGGAGGAGGGTTAGAAGTTCACAGTTAAAACTTTGCCTTCAGCCTAAGAAATAACTTTGGGCTATTTTTAAAAATATATTTTAATTTAATTTTCCAGCCTAAACTTTGGACTTTTGACATTTGGAATGCAATATCTCAGGGACTTTTAAAGTTAGACTAAAAATATTTTGTATCATAAGGACTTGAGCCTATGGGCACCAGGTTTCAATTAAGTTTGAATATATTTCTCCTATAGTTTCATGCATTTGAGCACATTGTCCGCAGGTGGTGGCAGTGTTTGGGTAGGTTGAATTACCTTTCAGAATTGAAGCCTTGATGGAGGAAGTGAATTACTAGGGCAAGCCTTGAAAGTGTAGGGCCCAGCCTCACTTCATGTTCATTCTTTCAATTCCTGACAATACATGCAATGTGACCATCTGACCTCCTGTTTCTGTGACATGTCCTCCCCCAGTGATAAAATACACTCGATAAAACTATTATTTTGAAAAGCAAATCAGTTACTTAATCTTCTTCTTTACACATATTTTTATCACAACAAAAATAAATCAACTATTTAGTTAACTAATTAAATTAATATAATATGCTTTTGAAATAATCTAGGAATGCATGCTTCATATTTCAAATAATAGTCCCCATAAGCTTACCTTCATATATACAGCCTGGTATCAGGTACCTGCTGTATTTTGATACCCTAAATGATGTATAATCAAATAAATTTAAGAGCAGTATAGGATAAATGTAGCTTCAAAGGGAGCTATATTTACTCTAGTTCACATGATTATTCAGTAGTCATAAACTGGATAAGCTAATGTATTTTTCTTTTGACCAGTATTGTTTTACTATTGAGAAACAGGTTGTACTATTTGAGTTCTTATGAAGATTAAGTACCATGACATATATCTATCAAATTAATTATCAATTATGAATGATTTAAATTAATTACATTTAAACAAGAGAATCCACTCCTGATAGTGTAAAGCAAAATAATTTCTAACATATGAGGTGATTCATAAAGCCTACAGGAAATTAAGAGATTTAGCAGATTATAAAACCAAATTTAAGGGGCTGGAAGGATGGCTTAGCAGTTAAGCCATTTGCCTGGAAAGCCAAAGGACCCGGGTTTGATTCCCCAGTACCCATGTTAGCCAGATGCACAAAAGAAGCACATGTGTCTGGAGTTTGTTTGCTGTGGCTGGAGGCCCTAGCACACCCATTCTCTCTCTCTTGCTCCCTCTTTCTCTGTCAAATAAATAAGTAAATAAAAATGAAATATTAAAAAAAAAAAATTAAAAAGAACCTGACAATTTTCTCTTCAAAGTAAGGGAAGACAATGCACTGTTAACTGTGATCTTGTGAGCTAATTTCTCTCACTGAACTGCTATATTCTGCCTTCAAAAAAATACAAAGAGTGTCAAAGAAAAGTGGTGTCCAAAAACTATTTATGCTATTCATGTGTTAATTAGGTACAATGTATATGCACTCTGAATTATTGTGCTATACATAATAAATATTTCCAATTTTAAAAATAAATAAACAGTTAAAATGTTGAAAAGACAATAAAGACTCCATTTCCATTATAGCTTTTATCTTAGTATGTTTATTTCTTAAGTAATTTATTCTCTCCTTGAATTTTTTATACTTCCATTTGAAAGTGGCATGGATTCAGAGTCATGACACATCTTACTGAGCTATAACCATAGAAGATAACACTCCGTTCCCCATTGTGAGTGGTATTTTATTTTATTTTGTTTATTATTGCTGCTGTGACAAAATACCCAAAAGAACAACTTGAGGGAGGAAGGTTTATTTTGGGTCACAGATTAGAAGTTTCTGTTCATCATGGCAGCGAAAACAAGGCAGAGGGATAACACTGTCCTCTTGTGAGGGCATATAAGGTGGCATTTTACCCAATAACAGAGTGGACAGACCTAAACCAAAACCAAAGGTGCTATTGTGGTTGTTTGATTCAGGTGTCCCCCATAAACTTAGGTATTCTGAATGCTAGTCTCCCTAGCTGATGGCAACTGGAAATTAAAGCCTCCTGAAGGTGGTGTTGTGTTGTTGGAGGTGGACTTATGGGTGCTAGAGCCAGTTTCCCCATGCCAATGTTTGGCACACTCTGCTGTTGCTATTGTCCGTATGATGCTGGCCAGGGGGTAATGTCCACCCTCTGCTCATGCCATTGTCATCCCCTGCCATCATGGAGCTTCTGCTTGAGTCTGTAAGCCTAAATAGGCATTTGTTTTCCCCACAAGCTGCTCTTGGTCAGGTGATTTCTGCCAGCAGTGTGAAATTGACTATAATCGTATAGTTGATAACGAGGAGTGAGATTTCTGCTAGATTCCTGACTGTGTAGCTTTAGCCTTTTGGAACTGATTTTCAAGAGGGATGTGGAAGGATTTGAAACGTTGGCCTAAGAGACACCCTTCAGTGCTGCTAAGGAGAACTGCCAGCCCCAGGTGAGGTTTTTCCAGGACTGTGAGTAGCCTAGCTGGAGGGGCGGAATTGGAACTCAGGAGACCTGTTGCTAGTTAGGATTATCGGATTTAGAGACTTGTCACTGGCTCGAGTTGTTGGTCTTGGAGCTACAGAGTTTGATGTTTGCCCTGGTTGTTTTAAATCTTGTATTGGTTGAGTACTTCTTTGCTATGCCCAATGCCATCTTTTGCAGTGTGAATGTTTATTCTGTGCCTTTCTGGGTTTGAGGGAGACCTTTTGGTATTATGGCTCAGTTAAAAGACCTTGGATTATGGGAATGTTTGAACATCATTAAGATTGATAAAAACTATAGGGACTTTAAAAGTTGGACTGAATGCATTGCATTTTATATGATGGATGGTTTATGGGGGCCAGGGGCAGAATGTGGTGGTTTGATTCAAGAGTCCCCCATAAACTTAGGCCTTCTGAATGTTAGTCTCCCTAGCTGATGACAATTGGAAATTAAAGCCTCTAGGAGGCACTGTATTGTTGGGGACAGACTTATAGGTATAATATCCAGTTTCCCCTCCCGGAGTTGGGCTATTGCTGTTGTCCATCTGATGTTGGTGAGGGGGTGATGTCCATCCTCTGCTCTTGTCGTTGCTTTTTCCTGCCATCATGGAGCTTCCTCTCTAGTCTGTAAGCCAAAATGAACCTTTTTAATTTTTTCCCCACAAGCTCCTCTTGGTTGGGTGATTTCTGCCAGCAACGTGAGCCTGACTACAACAGTTACCATCTTTAGTTACCTGCCCATAGTTTCCTACTTCCAACAGTCAAGCCAGCTTCCTAGATGGCCATGAGGCAAGTGCTCAAAACATGAGTTGATGGGGATGTTTCAAATTCTCTAATACCCAGTCTATATTGTAGAAACTGAGGATAATTTGATAAGTGTCTTTCTTAATACTGTAAAACGTTATCATTCATAATGTGGCCAGTTTGGCTTTTATCTGGATAAAGGCAATTAGCTAGCAGACATGAATACTCCAGCTATTAGGCACACCCAGTATAAACAATGCTAGACAAATGATAGTGGTATGGCTTCTTAAACACTAGTGAGAGTTTACTTTGACAGCCTTTATTTATTTTTCTTTTTATTTTAGGGAGAGTGGGAGAGAGAGAGAGAGAGAGAGAGAGAGAGAGAAAGAGGGAGAGAATTGATGCTCCTGGGGCCTCAGCCATTGAAATCGATCTCCAAAAGCTTTTGCCATCTATTGGCTATGTGCGGCCTTGCACTTGCCTCACCTTTGTGCCTCTGGCTTACATAAGATCTGGAGAGTAGAACATGGGTCATTGGGCTTCCCAAGCAAGCACCTTAACCACTAAGACATCTCTCCAGCCCTTGACAGCCTTTACATAACAGATATTATCTGTTTAATTATATAACCATATATGGTAATGATAGGCTTTGTTTATTACATAGCAGACACCATAGTCAGACATCCCAAAAAATTTTTAAAAATCTCTTCAAATATGTAGGATCTAATAAGTGTAGGTAACATATTGTGGGCTAGCATATTACAGCCTGAAGTGACAAAAAGTAAAACTGCAAAGTGGGTAGTTTTGACACGTAGTCAGAAAGTATCTTTGGTGATTGATATGTTCACATGATTGAATAACTAGTAAAATCAATAGTAAATCAATAATTTAATATTTTATTTTTTATTTTTTGAAATTGCTTTGGAAAAGTAATAATAAGCCTAAGAACCTTTGACTATTTAATTCTTACTGTAACCCTCAGCTCCAAACAGAACTGGAGGGAGTGGACTATGAATGTTTTAAAGAGCCAGGAAAAACATCCTTTTCATTTGGTTGTTTCTTTGTCAACATTATTGTTAGCTTGCATTGATTGCAATGTGAAATTATTTGTAAAGTCAGACTGTGACATTTCCAGAGATGCTATGCTGACTTCGATCATTATCACTACTTATGTTCCTCTTTCTTATCCTCTCTCCTTTCCTCCCACTCCTTTCTCCTTCAACACCCTCAATTTTCTTCTGCACACCTTTAATTTTACACATATAATAGAAAAAGACAGCATTCATTGTCATGAGACTGATTTATCTCAACTATCATGATGATCTCCTTACATATGGTAAGGAAGGATAAGGATAATAGAGAAGACAGTCCTAAATGGAGGGAAAGAGACAGGGACTATATATGATAAAATACTGTTGTAGTTAGCTTCTTCTTTTTAGGACAAATAGCTGACCAGATCAGCTTATGAGAGGAAAGGGTTTATTTCAGGCCTACAGATTCCAGGGTCAGATTCATCATGATGGAGTAAGTTGGCTCACTTCATCATACATTCACAACAGAGAGATGGAGAGAGAGAGAGAGAGAGAGAGAGAGAGAGAGAGTCACAGAACAGACATTAGGGCTAGAGTCTACTCCAAAGTCCACCACTGATGACACATCTCCTTCTTGCATCAGGGTTCTACTTGCTGGATAATTCAGTAGGAATCTAAATCTAAAATACCTGATCCTATGGGGCCATCACATTCTAACCACCATAAGTACATTTTCTTGTTTGTTTGTTTGATTGTTTGTTTTTTATAAAACATCACTATACACAGCCAATGAGGCCACTAAGAAACAATTCTTCTGTATTCCACATTAAGGGAATGTGTTCTGTCCCTCTTATTTACATTCATTCTCTCTCTCTCTGTTTCTGACCAAGATGTGTCCAGGATATATCCCCAGCAATTATAACTATAATTGGCTATTTTGAGATTTTGTGGGTGAACTTTGACTGTAGAACATTGATTCTGCATATAAAATATTTCATAAGTTGTGAAAACACCTAAGTAATAGAGAAAATAAATTAATATAATTATCTTACCATTTGAAATAGTAAGAATCAAATAGTATCTATTATAAACTACTATGTGTATGATTAAAAATCTCAATAATAAAAGAATTACAGAATAAATGAAGATGATATTTCCAACTAATGTCTACTACTTAATTTCTTTCTTCTTTGTGCCTACTTCATGGAATGCATGTTAGAATTACAAAAGTCTCACAGCTGTGGGCAATTGGGACATATTTTGTAATGTTAAATAATTCATTTTGTTACTTTAACTATAGACAGATCTAGACAGAGCCTCTATAGAATGTGATTTTCTCGTTAATTGGAGACTTCAGGGACAATAGTAAGGTGAGATGTGCAGTTGCATGTTACTTTTGTGGGTGAGAAATGTCCTCAGAAATGCTGTACACAGCAGTATTTGAATGCAGGTCAACAATAAGCAAAACATCTGTGTTCTCTTCGTACATTCAACAAAAAATTTTTACTTGGAAAATGATACTGAAAATGTGAACTGTTATTTAAGTAATCATATTTCAGTTATATTGAATGTAATATTATAAGATACAAAAAGACATTAAAGTATAACAAAATGCTCTTATGTTGAGGAATTTTTAGCCAGTAGCTAATGAGAAGATTAATCTTAAATATGCTCCATAGTAATTGTTGAGGTCAGCTTCTCATTGCAAATAGAAAATATCTGTCCAAGAGAAGCTTGTGTTTTTTTGTTTTTTTTTTTTTGTTGTTGTTGTTTTGTTTTTTGTTTTTCTTACAGACTCCATGGGAAGCTTCATAATGGCAGAGATGGCAGGGAAAAATGATGGCATGAGCAGAGGATCGGCATCACCTCCTGGCTAAAATCAGGTGGAAAAAAACAGCAGGATAGTGTGCCAAAACTGACAAGAAGAAACTGGCTACAGCACCCATAAGCTGCCCCCAACAACACACTGCCTCCAGGAGGCCTCAATTCCAAAATTGCCACCAGCTGGGGACGTAGCATTCAAAACACATAAGTTTATGGGGCTCACTTGGATTAAACCACTACAGTAATTTAATATAGATTAGTTATAACTGGGATATTATAAGGAAACACAAAATAGGTTTATGGCCAGTTATTCTACTTTTACATAGTAAATGATGCTTCAGAATAATGCCTTATGTAAATCAAAAATGTACATCTGAAATATTCAACAGAAACATCCTGTGACAATGAAATATTGATAAAGCAGAACAAGAAAATAAAAATGTGTAATTGAAAGATTCTGTGCCACAAATAGGATCAAATTTAATTCTATAAAGGTTTGTTTACTGGGTCAAACTATTTCAAAATGAAGTTTTTGTGAAAGAGTAGCAGTGTGCTTGTGTGGTATGGGGTGTGGTGTTAGAAAGGTTAGGGAAATGCTTTACAATTATGCTACACCTAGAACACAAGGAGTGAATATTTAGAAAGGAAAATATGAAATATATTATGGCTGTGGATGTTCACTTAAGAATCTTAATAAAAACCATGATCATAATTAATCATAATTTATATGATGCATTCTAAATATTTTTGAAAATTTTCTGTAATGGTTATATGCAATGTAAACATCATATGGCAGTCCTTGGTGCCTTTTGAATATGAATATCACTCTAACATATTATTAGGAATT
The DNA here is from genome assembly GCA_036365145.1 of Orientallactaga sibirica. Classification (NCBI taxonomy): domain Eukaryota; kingdom Metazoa; phylum Chordata; class Mammalia; order Rodentia; family Dipodidae; genus Orientallactaga; species Orientallactaga sibirica. The sequence goes on along the minus strand of JAEOAD010000024.1, from coordinate 9,434,935 downwards.
CCAGTTGCTACTGATTCAAGGGATATTTTGCCAAATTTATTTTAATCAAAAACTCTAAAATACAGGAATTCATGAATTATTGTTTGTCAAAGCAAAGTGATTACAGACTACAATTTGTATTTGACTGTTCATCCAAACATCCGTGACCCATGATCACAACATTCAAACATATATCATACTTACAAGGTCATAAGATTGTATGCTTTAAAATTTCATTTTAAAGAATGTATTTTTTCAGGTTAGGTGCATAATACCATAACTAGCTTTATAGAAAGTATAACAACTTATGATTTGTTTCTTATTTTTTGTTGATAGCGTGAACTAAAGATTCCAAAGACGGATGCTTCTGCTTTGAACAAGGGTGCATGGACTCACAGAACTCCTGGAAAGAATGTTGCAAGATCTGAGTCAAATTACCGGGGGCTACATTTAGCCCTTAATTGCCATTTATTGCCCACCTCTGTGTCTGACGTAACATCTGGGTGACTACCAGCAGAAACCATTTTGAAATGCACTAACAGATCACCAGCTTTCACCAACCTAAACATTATGAATGTCATCAGATAATATCTGAAGCCCATAAAAGAGATTTTCCAGCTTTGCTATGACCTGCGTATCTGATATTTCCACCAAGGTATTTGAAAAGTTCCTTTGTTTATGACTTTATTTCTAAAATTATAAAACATTACCATTATCATGATATGGTAGCCTAGAATTTCAAATAACCTGAATCTGTGTTTGGGGGAGGGGGGGCATCACTCATACTTGGCTCCAGAATAAACTAACTTTCATTCACTTTGAGGTGAGAGCTGTATGTTTTGTGTCAATAATGTGAAAGTAATATGTAGACTGAGCTATAATGTGTAGAAACCAAGATATGTTATAAACACTCTTGTGTTTTTAACTTACAATGACTTGATTGGAATTTAAACACATTATCAGTTAAGACCATCTGTGTAAGTTTTAAATGTGTATATATATATAACTTTTAGGTAGCTAGCTATATTTAATTAGGTAAGTGGTCCTTTTTCCTTAATTTGACTTACAACCACTAGCTTTTAGGGTATGCTAATGTTAATTTCAGGCAATTTGCAACATTCTAGAAAGGCAATATGTTATCACTTCTATAACTGCCTGTGGGTGTGTGCTATTCATGTTTATCTGGATTATGGGTGAGAGCATATAGCTCAGGTATCCTTTCCCCACCTAATTTTGAAGGCTGAGTTTAAGAAAAGCAAATCACCTAAGTTGTGAGAACTGCCTTCCATGGAAACTTGGGGTAGACATTGCAGACGTTCAACCAGGTGCAGTGGCTGAAACTTTGGTGAATTCACGAGACTCTAGATTTCATTTCATGTGAAAGGCATGGTTGGTTGTGAGGGGCGTATACAATGGAGCTGCAGCATGTAATAATGGCATTCCAAGATTAATTCTTTAGTTACTTAGGAAGTTTTCTTTGTTCCTCATGCTGGTGTGTTTCCAGCCACAGTTACATTCCAAAAGGAACTCAAGTAGTAAAGAGACCAGATGATGCTCAACCACCCAATGAAGCTCCTCCTCTATCACTTGGGAATGAATAGATAGCTCACAGGCAAGATAGTGCATCTGAGGATGCATGGTGAAGGAGGTGTCCCAGACAAGGAATAACATGGTCTAAAATATTTTTTTTTCCCTTTGGTTTATCGAGGCAGGGTCTCCCACTAGCCCAGCCTCACCTGGAATTTACTATGTAGTCTCAGGTTGGCCTTGAACTCATCCTCCTATTCTCCCTCCTCTCCCTCTCAAGTGCTGGTAATAAAGGGGTGCAACACCACGCTTGGTTCTAAAATCCATTTTATTCACAGGGATGTTGGAGGGAGATGGCACAGTCCTGCAATCTCTAGGTCCCATTGATCACTGGGACAGAATGCCTGGCAGCTCATGTTCTTTGAGAATGTATGATGTTGCAAGAGAGAGAAAGGGAGATCTGTCTGGAAGTTGTTCTTTGGTAATTGTGGCATTCCTTTCCCAAGCAGGAAAGCCAAATAATGCTCTCAACATTGTCACTTTGAGGGAATTAGGGTTAAAAGGGCCCTAAAATTGGACTAAAAGTGGCTGAAGGTGAGAAATGTCCTTGAGTCTATAAGGGGCCATCAGGTATTTTCTCTTCTCTTTTCACTATGCAGTTCCCTCCCTGGAACTCTTTTTGCCTTAAACCTCTTTCCCTACCTAGGCCTCTTCCTACCTAAAATTAGAATTCCCCTTCCTATTAAAAACCCAGTCACCAGCGGGGCGGGGGGGGCGGTTATGAGCTGGGGAGCCCTCGGTTTTACAGAAGCTTTGCCTTCTTTCCTTCTCTTATACTTTTGTTTTCTTTTTCTTTTTCTTTCTCTTATACTTTAAACAAATTTTTGCTCTGTTTGGCCTTCACATTTTCCCTACCTTTTAATTATTTAATGAGAAGAGATAAAGAACCCAAACTTTAGATTTGACCAACTTTTCCCCTGATCACTATTGGTTAGGATTCATCAACATAAACTTTAGAGAAGATGGGGAATTTGCCTCTAAGTCCAACACTGGGCACCACAATGATACCATGTAACAGGTAGGAGCTTCTTCTCCACCTGATAAGGAAATATGAGACAAGAAGACAGATTTTGCATGGTGAAAATAGGAGTTTATTGATAGAAAAACTCCCTTGGGGGACTGGGGAGAGGGCTCAGCAGTTAAAGACACTTGCTTGCAAAGCTATATGGCCTGGTGTTTGATTCTTCATTACCCACATAAAGCCACATGAAAAAAGTGGTGCATGTCTATGGTGCTTGTTGGTAATAGCCATAGGTCCTGGAATGCCCATAATCATTCTCCTTCTCTCTGTCTCCCTCCCCTTCTCTCACTGTCTTTCAAATAAATAAATAAATATATTTGAAAAAGAAAAGAAGGTTCCCTTGTGAATAGAAAGAGTACAGACTAGTTTGTCATGGAGTATGAAAAGGAAATGGGGTGCTAGAGAGATGGCTTAGGGGGTAAGGCTCCTGACTGCAAAGCCTAAGAACCCATGTTTGACTCTTCATATCCCAGTCATACAAAGGTGAGGCAAGTGCAAGGTCACACATACCCAGTATGTGGTGCAAGCATCTGGAGTTCAACTGTAGTGGCTGAGGCCCTGACCCTTCAATTCTCCCTCTTTGTTATCTCTATCTCCATATTAAAAAGAGAGAGAAAGGAAATGGTCTTTTATTTGTTTTTGGAATGTCCTTCCAATTTCTCTTGATTGTCCTTGGATTGGTTTTCTGGAAGTGGATTCAGGCTCACTTTATGTGTTGCTTCTGACACATGATTGGATCCTCCCCCTTGGTCCACATGCAAAAGGGTAAGATCTAGGTCTAGAAGTCAGAACTAATGTCACACAGGGAAATTTGACCATGTGGGGGAAATTTGGACCTAACAACCTGAACTAATATCTCCTTGCCATCTTAGGGTAACTGGCATTATGGAACCCGTGACTCTGAAGACATTAGTCTCAAAGTACTCTATAATGAGTATCATGAGTCTAGAAAATTGGAACTTAGCTAAATTACACACAATCACTGCATATGGTTTTATATTATACAGAAATTTAACAGAGTCTAATATCTTTTTTCCTCCCACCACCACCAATTCAGAAAACAAGAAGTCTAACAAAAGTATTGGAATGCAATTGAATTCAAGTTTTAAATTTAGAGTGAAGCTAGAAGGATAATCAATGTGTGATGTGTGCCAGTTGTTGTGAAAATATGTATGATTTAATAGCTGTTGTAATTATGTGTACTGGCCCTGTGAGAAAATGTTACTTTGAAATTTGTTTATTCAATTGCAAGAAAATAAAAGTGTATTGAATTTAAGCTCTGAAATATTTCAAGAAAGGAATATTACCCAATGTGTAGGCTAAATTACAGCAGAGAAATTAAAGACAATAGTAGCAGCAAAATATGATTAGAAAAGATGATATTAGAGTTCCTAGGAATTTGCTCCATTTGTTCTAACTGACTGAGGTAAACCATTTAAAGAAAAGGAATCTGCTATATAGTAGTACTTTAGAAAATTTCTGCCTAATGGTTTAGGAGGAATGTATAACATCAGCTGTATTTCTCACTAATAAGTATAGTATACAGAAAATTGCTATTTCAATGTGACTTAGGTGATTCAGCAGCTTCATGGATTGCTTATTTCCTCAGCTTCTATTCTAACTAGAACACTGTCTATTCAGCTTCTTTGAATCAAAAATGTCATCATTAGTGTTTTAGAAAAAAAAAAAAAAACAATGTTAAAACAATTGGGAATTATAAATGCTTATTCCTTTTTGAAAGTTGTGCATTACAGAAGGTAACTGTCATGATATTTTTGAGGTTTATTTTCTTCTCAAAGTGAAATATACTAGGAGCCCTGCAACCGTAGCTATGGCTTCAGCCATCTGGGGTGGAGGACTTGGATGAAGTAAGTGGAGGGGGGGATAGGTCATGTGAAAAGCTTTGCCACAGGTGACTGAGGTATATCTACGTTGGGTGTGAAACTTATGCAAACAGTGTCTCCAGCATTGCAGATTCGGTAGACACAAAAGAATTAAGCTTTGAATGGGAAAACCTTAAATCAAAGGAACTGATCTTCCATTCAGTTTATAGATGGAAAGTAGTAGTGCCAGAGGAAAAAACTTTTCATATGTGCATCCTGGAAAAAAAAAAAAAAAAAAAAAAAAAAAAAAGAATTCAGAAGATGCATGAAGACTGAAATGTTTCTCAGTACCCATAACACTTTTAAGGAAATGCATATACTGGCATTTCTAGTCTGGATATGATAAGAAATAGTCCTTAAACTTCTCTGTTGCAGGCCTGGACTTAGGGTGATGCCACGGGATGACCATTGAACTTTAAGATGGAGGCGTTTATAAGAGGTGATTAAATCATTGGATTTGAAACACTCTCTTTGAGAATTGTGTGCAGCCATGGCTTCTACTCTCTTCCTCTTCCTCTTCCCCCTCTCTCCTAATATTAGTCAAGTTATAGACATTTTATTCCTTTAATCATTAGTACCATTAAGTCTTGTCATTCATCACCATCATGGGAAATGAGTAGTGAGGATTATATAATGTATACTCCATGGCTTTGAACCTTCCAAACTGTGGGTGAAACAAACTTGGTATACATTATTTGTACAGGAATTTTGTAAGATGGAAAAATTACATGCAAAATCTGGTATGAGCACAAAATGAGTAAATGAAATTGGAATTGCTTTTGGCAGTGACTGGGGTCCCTTGTAGGCCCAGTCTCTCTCCCTTTCTCTCTCTCTCTCTCTCTCTCTCTCTCTGATTGCAAATAAATACATAAAAGCATTATTTTAAAAGGCTAATACAGGGCTGGAGAGATGTCTTATCAGTTTAGGCACTTGCCTGCGAAGAATGAGGGCCCATGCTCAACTCTCTAAATCCCACGTAAGCCAGATGCCCAAAGGCAAGGCAAGAGCAAGGCTGCACATGGCCACTAAGTGGTGGAAGCATCTGGAGTTCAAAGTGGTTGAGGCCCTAGTGCACCAGATCTCTCTCTCTCTCTCTCTCTCTTTCTATCTATCTCTCTCTCTTGATTTCTCTCTGGAACTTCTCTCACTCTCTCTAAAATTAAAATAAAAAATAATTTTAAAAAGTTAATACAGAAAATTTTACTGAGAAATGGGATCACCATGATGATGGAGAGGTGTTATTGGAAATGGTTAATAGGAAAAGCGTGGAAAGCTTGAAGAGACATGATAGATAAAGGACAGATTTTTTTCCTTTATTTTAATTTATATTATTCTGATTTTACATTCACAGTATTAGTTCCATTGTCCTCCTCCCTGTCTTCCCACTTTCAAAGGGACCCTCATCAATGGGGAATGCGGGTTGTGCATTGTGAGGTTAGTCAAGAGTTCTGGGGGGTAGGCCCCAGTGCCTGTGCATAATGCCCCAACTTGTGACTCTAAACTGAGGATTGTGAGCCATTCTAGTGTGACGTTTCCTGGGGAGATGTAAGCAAATGTCCTTTCACCCCATATAAGCCACCAAAAACTGACCAAAGTAAGATTCCAATAAAGTCCAACTTGGCAAACCAGTGTGATTATTACGTGTATGTATGAGGGTCTATTTACTGCAGCATTTGGGGGCAGAAACGTTTATGCTTCAATTCTTCTTTGGGGGCATGTAACTTAAATTTTGGATTTTGCTAGAATTTGGTGCTTTTAAACAATGTTAAAATGGCTAAGACTTTAGGGATCTTTGAATGGAGATGGTCTGAATACATTTCTCAGTTCAAGATGTACGTGAATCTCTGAGCAGTAGTGGAGGAATTTTGTAACTTGGGTGGTGAATGTTACCCAAAATCCATGTGTTAACACCTCTGGGTCTTAGCATTCTTTTCAGAAAATGTTGGTTGCTTAAAGAAGTAATGTCTTTTGGACAATCCTTAGGTCATAGGAAAATGCTCTCACAGGAGAAAATGAGATCTAAGTTTATGTGAGAGGGGCCATGGATGCTGACCAGAGATTATCCTATAATTGTCTCCAGCCTACTGAGCACAGCACAGCACAAGACTGGTGTCAGCAGTACGTGGCTTCTACAGATGTCCTTCCTCACCAGGAGCTCCTTGTCTTGCTGAGAGGGGTCCTCAAGTGTCTCGTCACCCATGAGAGCATTAGTGTGGCTGTGGGCTCCAAGATGCATTACCCACCTCTGCATAATTTGTGACTGCCTAGTTTAAGAAACAACTTTTTTTTTTTAGTTTGCTTTTAAATGTTTCACCTCGATATTCAAGGAGCACTTAGGCGGGCTTCACTCAGGGGCTAAAGCTCAGACTGTCATGGCTCATCACTCTGAGCAAGAGGCAAGGGGCTCCTTGTCTTGCAAACTCAAACAATGAGGTTCACAGCGAAGGGTTGGCTTTTACAAAAGAGAAATTTTATTTGCCAGAAAAAAGAAAGCAAGCTATTTAAGGAGAAAGAAAAGTTTAGAACTGGCGGGGATTGGGAGAGGCTCTGAAACAGAAGATTGCTTGTGAGTTGCTAAATTAAAAGGTTTATAAGGGTTTTCTGGGTAGGAAATAAGTTGATTTTTAAAATTAATAGACAAAGACATGGCGAAGTATAGCTCTAGCACAATCATCAGTCTACATGTGGTATCCATGTGTCTCCTTTCCAATCAGAGAAGTGGTGAGACACTGCTCCATCTCAGTGATGGGGTTGGGAATCCCAGAACGCACTGCAAACTCCAATGGAGTAGCTGAGCATGAACTGTTCATTTATAAATTGCTATGCAAGTGTGCAGTGGAACAGAAAGAGGAAGAAAAAAAACAGAACACACAAAACTCCTCTCAGAACAGAGCAATGCATAAGTTTCTCAAGAGGGGCTTCATGGTGCTGGCTTTGTTGTCCCTCCTCTAGTTAGATCAGCTTGGCCATCTCATATCTAGCTGTGAGCCATTTTAACCAGAATACCACTTTGACAATAACATGCTCAAAGCAAGGACAACAGGCAAAAATGCTCATTGTCAAGTTTCCTTCCCTGGCTGGCAAGTTTCTTTCTCTTGCTCTGATCATCTTGTTTTGTTTTCCTGTGGGTTCTGTCATCATGATGTATGTCTCCATTCACCACCATCACAACTCCATCAATGTCAGAGCCATGCTTTTGAACTACTAAACCCGTGAGCTATATATATGACAGTGTTTCAAGAAAGGACTGAGACCACATACTTTTGCAAAATCAGGAGTTTATTAATGGCTCAGAGGGGGAGTCTTTAGGCAAAGGGAGAGGGACAAGGGACCATACAATCAATGCTGGGTTGCAAAGCTGTCAGCCCAGAATGACAATGTGCTGTGGGTCAGAGGGGAAGGAGAACCAGGTACAAGCTGGTCAAGAAGCAAGAAAGAGAAAAAGAGAGAGAGAGAGAGAAAATAGAGAGGAAAAAGAAAGAGATGGAGGTAGAGACTGGGAAAGAGAAAGGAGAGCATCACATATGAAAGAATAAAATCAGAGGCTGACCAGAAAAGAAAGGTACAGAGAAATATCTGCACCTTGTGTGAGGAAGACAGGTCAAAAGAAAAGATGACAAAAGCATGGCGACAGACCTTTTATGTCCATGCCCTTGGGACATGGCAGACTTGTCCATTGGGAAAGGGGCTTCTGGGAATGTGGGTTGGTGGTCAGTGATTAGATCTCCGTCAAGGGGAAAGCACATTGTACACCTCAATTTTCCCAAGCTGGGAGAGTGGACAATGAAACTCTAACACCCAGCATGTTTGGAAACCTTTGCACATTGTTTGCTACAGATATTTCATCATCCCAACACAACAGGGATATAAACATCAGTGAGAACAGCTGAGAAAATGCCCGAGCTCTTTACTGTATTGCAAGCAATCATTCAAAAGCAGGAGCTCCTGCAGTTGAACCATGCATACGTAGTCAGAGGACATGGAATTATATTTGGGTATTTTTTTTTTCTCTTTGTAAGGATATTTAAAAGATACTGGCCAGAACACAGCCAGAGAGCAGTCATAGGACTGGCTGATGTCCAAACTAAATTGGGTTCAGTGATGCAGACAGTGGCTTAACACTTCAGTGAAGGTACTGCATTTGGGGGCTGAGGAGTTTGCTCAGTCAGTAATGCTATGGCCACACCAGTGTGAGGACATGAGTTTGAATCCCCAGCACCCATATTATGCTTGGCATGGGTGTGCATGCCTGTAACCTCAGCACTGTGGATTCGGGAGGCAGAGACAAGGGACACTTTCATGTGAGCTGGCTAGGTAGACTAGCAGAATCTGGTAGCTTTGCATCCACTCAGATGCCGTGTCTCAAAATATAAGTTGGGGAAGTACTGATGAAAATGCTAAATATTTAACTATGGCCTCCACATACACATGAATGCATGCGCCCACACACATATGAACATACATTTTCATACACACACCCACATGCACAAAATGTATATATTATAAAAAGATACTTATTTTGGATTCAGACGTCACTGATTCTTTAATGAACAAACCAGCCAAACATTTTCACTAGGAGAGGAGAGTATGACTCATAAGTTATTTAAATCTTATCAGTGACAGATCTGCTATTGGTCTCCCAGGATTTCTGTCACAAGTGCTACCCCGAATTGTCACTTCTAACTTCAACACACCTGTCCATCTCCATCTTTGTCCATTTGTAAGGTAAAGTTCAGTTCCCAGAGCACTCTGGGAAGCTAGGAGACCCAAAACTCAAAGTACTGTCAGCTGTGAGGATTTCATGACATTCTTCAACATTTTCACTGGAAACTTGTATTCTGAATCCTATATAGTAAGTACCCAAAGACTTTACCTAGAAACCAATTAAGGTATCAATCTGTAAGAGATATTGTAACAAACAAAAACTACTGAGGAAAAAGGTGAAATTGCAAAAAGTATTATTTTCAATCAAGACATTACAAAAGGAGAAATCACCACCATAAATAACTTCAATATATATTAAAGTAAATAAGCAGCTAACAAAATCTGCTTCTATTAAAAGTTGAGGGCTGGAGAGATGGCTTAGCACTTAAGGCGCCTGCATCCAAAGCCTAAGAACACTGGTTCCAATCTGCAGCAGTTCTAATCTCCAGGTTTAGCCAGATGCAAAGGGATGCAAAGGTGCAATGCCGCACTTGACCACAAGGGGTCGCATGCATCTGGATTTCGTTCACAGTGGCTGAGAGGCTTCTGGCGTGCCCATCTCTATCTGTTTTCCTCTCCCTTTCTCTCGGTCTCTCTCTGTCTCTCTCAAAAAAAAAAAAAAAAAAAAAAAAAAAAAAGTTGAAAGCTCTTCTGCCTGTTTCCTTGAGAAACATATGTATCTGACATGAACACCAGCAGATGATGTCAGTGATGAGTCGGAGAGTACAGGCCTTTGCATACACAGCAAGACTCTTGTTCAAAATATTAAAGATCAAGCAGTAAAGTCACCAATATCATGCAGAAGGCTAAATTCCTCTTTATAACAGGGTGACTCAGACATAAAATACAGATTAATTTCATCTATCAACAGACCATTAATAGCAATAGAATTATGTATGTTTCTATCCAAACATGAATCCTTTGAAGATTATTTGTTTGATTTTGAAAAGGCACAATCAAAGAAAATTTATTTGGTAAAATTCATGTTTCAAGATATCATTGTGTTGTGGTAGTGAATATAATGTGGTGTGTGTGTGTGTGTGTGTGTGTGTGTGTGTGCATAGCATATGCACATGTATGTGCAGTGGTGCTACCCAGTGCTCATATGTGAAGAGACAATAATAAAGTGATGGAAGGCTTCTTCTATGGCTCTTCTGTTTGTTTCTTTGAGACAAGAGTCTCACTGAACCCACAGATGCCATTTTCTGCCTAGTCTAACTGGGACTGGGGTTACGGGAGCATATGGGGATCAAAATCAGTACATCATGCTTGCTCAACAAGCGCTTTGTCCTATTGTGTCATCACTCAGCATCTGAAAATGTTCTTTTTAAATGTGCTAACAGAAGTATATTTTTCATTTAAATAAATTTTAAAAATAAAATATCAATTATTTCTATATTAGTGGATGAATAGTTGAAACATAAAATAACTCAGAAATCACCTATGTAAAAAGATAAATGAAGACTGGGTAGATACTTCAGTGTTTAAAGGCATTTGCTTGCAAAGCCTGATAACCTAAGTTAGATTTCCCAGTACCTACATGAAAACAGATGGACAAAGTGACACATGCATCTGGAGTTTGTTTGCAGTGGCAAAAGGCCCTGTTGTGCTACCCAGTCTCTCTCTGCCCCCTTTCTGCTTGTAAATAAATAAAGATGTATTGTTTTGGTTTGGTTTGGTTTGGTTGGTTTGGTTTGGTTTGGTTTCTTGAGGTAGGGTTTCACTCTAGCCCAGGCTGACCTGGAATTCGATATGCAGTCTCAGGGTGGCTTCTAACTCAAGGAAATCCTCCTACCTCTGCCTCCCGAGTGCAGGGATTAAAGGAGTGCACCACCACGCCTGGTTAGATAAAAGTATTTTTTAAAGATAAATGAAAGCCGGGTGTGGTGGCGCATGCCTTTAATCCCAGCACTCAGGAGGCAGAGGTAGGAGGATCGCCGAGAGTTCGAGGCCACCCTGAGACTACACAGTGAATTCCAGGTCAGCCTTGGCCAGAGTGAGACCCTACTTCGAAAAACCAAAACAAAAAACAAAAACAAAAAAATAAATAAATAAAGATAAATGAAGCTGGCAATATAGACAGTATAGAGATTGTTCAAAGATACATTTAACAAAGGATTCTATCAAGAAAACAGTTCAGTGAAGAATAGTGCATGTCAATCCATGAGACATGAGTTCTTGCTAAGAACATATACAATCAGTTCGTGTGAGGTATGAAAGTATCAATCATTGCATACATTTAGGCATACAGCCCTTCATAATCTCAGGATAAGCCATAGAAAGTATTGTTTGAGATGGGTGTCGTGGCGCATGTCTTTAATCCCAGCACGCAGGAGGCAGAGGTAGGAAGATCGCCATGAGTTTGAGGCCATCTGAGACTACAGAGTGACTTACTTCCAGGTCAGCCTGAGCAAGAGTGAGATGGGACTCTACCTGGAAAAAAAAAAAAAAAAAAAAACAGGTATTGTTTGGACTCTGGTAGAATTATAAATGGATATTTTCATGGGAAAGTCACTTTCTTTTTTGAAACATTGTAAATACTTTTTTATTATTTTATTTATTTTTGGAGAGAGACAGAGAGAGACAGACAGAGAGGGAGAGGGAAACAGATAGATATGGGCATGCCAGCAGCCTCTCAGCTGCTGAGAACGAAATCCAGATGTGTGCGCCCCCTTGTGGGCAAGTGCGGCATTACACCCTTGTGTCACTTTGCATCTGGCTAAACGTGGGACCTGGAGTTTGGAACCGGCGTTCTTAGACTTAGCAGACAGGCGCCTTAACCACTAAGCCATTTCTCCAGCCCTGTAAATACTTTTTAGAGCAGCACACAAGTCTTTTTCCTAACTATGAAAAAATTGAGATTAATAAAACAAGTTCATGCTGAAGGTTATTTCTGTGTAATTCTGCCTATTAATGTAAGACTGTTTATTTAGCAAAGAAAACCCCTAAAGAATTATTAAATTGCACAGTACTTCATGAAAAATATTTATAAAAAAAATGGAGAGGAAACTGCAATAGATTAGAACAAGATGTTGCAAAAGATGAATCATAAAGTAGTCACAGATAAGAAGGAAGCAATTTCTCATATTTCATAAGAAAATAACAGAAAATTGTATTTCTAATTTTTTTGTTTTTGAAATTCTGAACATCAAAACAATTTATCTTGGAAGTGATCATCATTATTATACTAAAAACAGAATTAGGTCTTCTATTTATGTACAAATGAAATTCAAAAAAATAATCATTATTAATGAAAAGTTTGCCCTAAGAAATTTAGTGTCTTTTTAAATTAGTAAATTAATATAAAAATGCAGTAATTATAAGCTAATATCCATTTAAAAATTGTATTCCTATATCATTTTAAAATATTAATTGAAACAATTTTGTACATAAATATTTACATTTTTAGAATTCAGAAGTATTTATTATCAAACAAAATCACAAACTGGTAAGGATTGAAGACATGCAAGCTGTCTTAATTTTATTTAATTAACTGAAAATACCTTGTAGGTAATATTCACTCAGTGAAAGCATGCAGGTTTCTGCACACACTGAAAATACTTCATTGTGGTTTTTCATTGTTTGGGAGAGAGAAGAACACATTCTCAAGGAAGGAAGAGAAGATGTCTGCTAAAAAGTAAGTGGGACTCCCTTTCCCCCACCCCCACCCTGGCACAGGAGAACTCTGTGGAACTCATGAGCATGAAGAACAGAGACAGGATATGAATGAAGGGAATGTTCAAATGCAAAAAACTGAAAATTACTGTTCTGAACAAGATGTGACTTAAAACAGTATAATTCTCTTTTTTTTTTTTTTTTTTTTAAAAACAAAAAACAAAAAAAACAACAAAAAAAAAACATATTGTGGTAGTTTGAACAGATGACCCCCAATATATTCAGTGTTTTATTAGTTTGTAGTTTGCATCTGCAGCCACTTGTCTAGAGGCAGGGTCAGTGGGAGGATCTTAAGGTGTGGCGGTGGGTTTAAGATTTCAGTCTAAATGTATGCCAAGTGTGCCTAGCCGAAGTTCCTGAGGTATGCTGTGCTGTGTGGCTTTTGGCTTGCTTTTTTTCTTTCTGTGTTTGGTCCTGTGAAGGTAGGCCAGCTTCTTCTGCCATTGTGGAACTTCCCCTGGATCTGTAAGCTTCAATAAATCCCTCCCTCCATATCTGTTCCTGGTCCACACATGAATCTTAGGAAACCTGAAGCTGTCTGCTATAGAAGTTGGTACCAGAAGTGGGGTGAGATGAGTATGACCATGTGTATTTTGGTCTTCTGGAATCTTTGTTTTGGAGGAACAGGCATGGACTTGGTGCTTACAACTGAAGACACCTTCTGGAGTGGTAAGCCAAGTTTTATGGACTATTGTGATGAGAGTTTGAGACTGCTAAGTTAAGAAAATATTGAATACTGAGGCTTGGTTTATGAGCTTTCTATGGAGAAGGTAAGACTGCAGACGACTTTATTGGAACTGGGCTACTGGCATAAGGGCTGGATGTGTTAAATTTGTAATGGACTGATGTACTTGGCTAATGATATTGAACTAAGAGATTTAAGATTTTAAGTTGGAAAACCTCAAGCAAGTTCAAATTAGAGGCACTGAGACTGATTTTAGGTTACTGAACGTGCTATTGTCAACACATTAGGAATCTTAAGGAAAGTGCCCCAACTGCTTTACATTAAAACAATGGAGAATATGCCTGAAAAGACTCTTAGAAATGCAATCTGTTTTGGAAAGAGCTGACTGGAGAAGGAACCTACTTTTCAAGGTTATGATTTATTTCATCCCTAAATTAATATGGCTGTGTACTGCACACCTGTGGTTAATTTTGGAAGCATGAAAAATGCAGGGAATGGTCATGAATTGCACATGTTTCTGGGAGCAGCTGCTGAGATGTGGCTGGAAGGGAGAAATTGAAAACCTGGATACTGTCAGTCTCTTGTCATATTGAACTTCAACTGCAGAATTTTGATGATTGCTTGAAAGTGGTTGAGTTTGCATTGTTCTAGTCTCTCCTTGCTATGCCTCATACCAGTTGAAAATGTTTACTCTGTGTGTTTATATGTTGGAAGTATATAACTTGTTTGATTTTACAGGACTCACAGCCAAGGGACAATCTTAAATTTCAGATGAACCTGAAGCTATCTGCTACAGATATAGGCAATAATATGAAAATTAGCAGTTTGAAAATTATATCAGAGATGTCTCACAAGGGTTTCTGAGGCTAGCAAAGGGTGATCTTATGAGCTGGTGGGGTCTTTAGAAAGTTATGGGTTGTAAGAGGAAGTTATATTAAAGGATGGAGGAATGTGCTTGAGGAAATGATGCAACGATGAGACCTTCTTCCCCTGTCTTTGTGGTGAATGAACTTGTACCATATGCTCTCTGTATCATGAATTATGCCACGATAGTCCCAAAGCTATTTAGCCAAGAGACCAATACAGTTTAGACCCTTGCAAGGCACTTATGGTTCTGGATTACCTTGCTTCAACTGACATTATACATTTCTCTATGTTGTATCATAAAGGTTTTAGAAACTGAAATCATCTGAAAATACAAGTCACTCTTGATTACCATATTGGCAGAAAAGGCATTATACAAGTCAGCAGTGTCAGGAAAACTTAATGTATAGCAGAAACACAGAAATTTGTTGATAGTAATATGCTCCAACTAATATGTCTGACATATTTATATAGAAAGACATTTGATCTTTTTCTCAAATTTTATTAGTTATGTTGTACTCTTATTCAATAAATCTAGCAATCTTAATGAGAATACTCAAAAGATAAATTTTAGAAAGTTTAAGAAGGTGTTTCTCAAATATTTTAAAAACATGACATATAGCATATGTTACCTATTCCTCAGAGTTTGATAATTGGTAAAGAATAAGTATATTTAGATATAGCTGATGTGAGGACTCTAGAAACACATGAATCTGAACACAACAACAGTGACATATCACAGCCTCCCATCCATGAATGATACCAGCTGGCCTCATGGAGGCAGACTACATTGCAGAAAAAAAAAAAAAAACATATATATGTCTTGCCTTGTGTACATATATGACTTCAATTCCATTAACAAACTCAATTCCTAATGTCATACTCATATTTTCAAATATTTTTCTCTCATAGAGTATAGAAATGTACTTTAAGAAAGAAGGGATTTTTTATCATCCAATAGCCAATTGCTCAAACTCTGATTTTTAATCTGTGTGACCTGGGAAAATATTTCTAACTTATTTTTAGCTGTATCCTCATATTTAAAGTGTCCATAAAATTGCTTAAACTTTTACCTTTTTGTCTGTATTATCAGATGCAAAATGTACACAAAGATTACATAACAGATTTTAGATCAAAATATATGTAAAATCATATGTGTGATGCCTGACATAGGCACTCATTATTGAAAGCATTTTCACTAAATGTTATTGTCCACTTTTCTTTGTAGCTTTCTTTGGAAAGTATTATGCTAGCATACAGTGATTTAATTCATGATAACTGGAAAAGGAGTACAAATTGGAACTTTCAGTTTAGATAAGTAGGATCCATTCTTATTTCCTGAGGAACACAGGTTATTACAGTTTGCACTGAACTAAAACAAGTTTACAGATTTGCCTCTGTGGGCAGCTGTCCTCCCTCACCACACCACTGTCTTCTTTAGAATTACTCTTCCTGACAGTGCTTTATGGTAATGACACTGTCCATCAGTGAGGACTCCTGCCAGAAGAAATTTGTTCAGTAGATAGACAGGCCTTGAACTTATTACTCTCCTACCTTAGCTCCCAAGGAGCAGGGATCACAAGCCTGCACCACAAGGCCTGATGTAGGAAGGAGCTTGTTAAAATTATGTGCAGGAATGCTTTTGCAAATCATAATCATTACTTAAATGCTATTCTCAGGAGAGATTGCTAACACACTTGTTTGCAAAGCCTAATGACCTAGGTTCCATTCCTCAGTCCCCACCTAAAGCCAGATGCACAGAGTGGAACATGCATCTGGAATTAATTTGCAGTGGCTAGAGTCCCTGGCATGCCCACTCACTCTCTCTCTCTCTCTCTGTTTCTCTTTCATTCCATGTAAATAAATAAGTGAAATATAAAAAAGATAAATGTGGTTCTTTAAATTAGGGTACTTGATGAACATTATTTAATTATCTCTTTATATTTACACCTATCAAATTGCATACACACACTATAGATAGATCCATGTTTTTATATGTGCATAATATATATGTATATTAATGTATATATGCTCATGAGTATATGGATATAAACACATGCATATACTAGAATTAGAAGTAATGATAGTCATTGAAAATACTAGGGTTAGACATATATCTCCCTGGTAGATAGAGAACTTGCCAACCATATGAACAGTCCTTGGATTCAAGCATCAACTCCAGAATAAAAAAAAAAAAAAAAAAAAAAAAAAATTTACTCTAATGTAATACATTTGGAGTAAATTATAGAAATATGCGTGCTTTCATTTATATGTAATCTTTTAGAAAGTGCAGGACGTATGGGTACATGCAGACTTCTGGAGTAATTGAATGTTGAATACTAATATATGTTTATATTCCATCTCTAAAGATTCACTTGTTGGCTAGGTGCATAGATTACAAGAATTGCATTTTTCCTACTTAGCAACAGTAATAATTACAAAAGGCCATGCACCTAATCCCATAATGCACCTTTCAAGGGGAGTCTCTGCAAAATAGCTCCAGAAACCTTGTGCTTACGCATTCCTTCTTAGAGCACGGCATACTCATTCCTATTTAGGATTTGGCCTCTATGTTACCTAACTTAGTAGACTCAGAGCCTGAGCCCTAAGAGCCCCTAACAAATCAAGACAGACTATCCAACCTCAATAAGCCAATTATACAGACAAGCCAGAAAAAAGCAGAAAAAAAAGAAATTTACTCAGTTCTCACACTGGGAAGGGGAACAAAGTGATCTAATGACCTCTTAACTCTGTCTTTGTGGTCCTTACATGAGATTTAAATTTAAATAGAGTGTCAGAGATATGCATCACCGAGTCCCAGTTAAGGTGTGATCCTGTCTACTATTGACCCATCATTGTCTAGGTTCCAGTTTTCCAGGCTAGGTGGTCTGACAAGTTGTTACAACTATGTGAAATCTCTTTCCAGGATGCAAGATCTCCTCAGCTTGGCATCAGACCTCAGCCCTCCCCTTCTCTCAGCATGAGATTGCTGCAGAAATTATGAGTTCTTGGAATTAATTCTGATAAAGCTGATAGCCAAAAGGAGGAACACAAGTATCTTTGTGTGATATGGTCACCCTTCCAGGCCAGATACAATGTTATAAGCTATGCTTCTTTATGCCTGAACCCAATATTCCAGAGATTAAAGCAAGAATATCTTGAGTGTTTGGACATCAAGCCTACTTAGCAAGCTCCCATCAAAAAGGAAGGAAGGAAGAAACAAAGGAAAGAAGGGAGGGCGAGAGGAAGGTTGAGAGAGAGGAAGAAGAAGGAAAAGGAGAAGAATAAAAGGAAGAAAGAGAGGGAGGAAAGAATGGAGGGTGGAGTGGGAAGGGGAAGGAAGGAAAGAAATATATGTGATTCTAGCAAACACCCTCTTGCCTCTCTGGGCAAGAGCTCCAGCTTGCTTTCTTCTCTAATGTTCTAACCTTAAGTCTCCTTCTCTTCTTCTTCCTAAAGTTTTAAGCTATAATAAAAACTTGATGAACCTTACCCTCTGGTTCATGGATTTCGTTCTTTAAGTTCAAAGGACAAGAATCTAGTAACATCCCCAAAATTGCTGTATTCCATACAAGGAACCCAAAATTCCTGTATCACAAGCAATAACTCCTCAGCAACAGCTTCATGCTTCTCGCTTAGCGCCCTGTGGGCTGATCCTTCCTCAGTCATCACCTTGAGGCCATGAACCAATCAGATCCTGCTCTTACACACCTGAGTGACAGGATGAGGCTCATACTCATTGGAACTTTGATTTTATGTAAGGAGCCTGAGCCACATATGTGAGCCCTGTTGGGCCCTTACCTCCCTCTTAGCTTGTTTTGGACACTCTCCTGCTTGTTTAGCACATGTTTTTCCCTAGACCTTTCTCTATTTGGGTTGGGCCTTCCTTCATTGCTTTCCCCCTAACTCTTCCCGAAATCCACGTCATATCCACCTTCTCTCAGTCAACATTTTCATTTCTGTTATAACTTGGACAAGAACTCAATGTTGTGATTCACTAGCTTGAGGTCTCCTACCTCTTCTTGAACATCCAATCACTCTTAGGATTCCAATCCAATAGCAATCTTTTCTAAAATATAATTTATTTATTTATTTGAGAGAGAAAGAGAGAGTAAGAGTGTGTGTGTGGGGGGGTGTCCAGCCACTGAAAACGAGCTCCAGATGCATGTGCTCCTTTGTGTATCTGGTGTATGTGGGTCCTGGAGAAGTGAACCTGGATCCTTTGGTTTTGCAGGCAAATGCCTTAACTTCTAAGCCATCTCTGTAGCCCCATCAATCTTTTAAGTATTGTAGAACAGGAAAATTTACTGGGGCATGAGAAGGGAATGAGTCCCTCAATAAGGAATTTTATTATAACCTCATAACAGCAGCAAAGCAAGAATTGTACCACAGTTAACAACTGTCAGACCTTCCTCCTCCCCGTTTTTAACCTACAGTTTGCTAGGAGTCTCACTACAAACCACTTACACAAGTCTAGTGGCTCCTGCTTTTAGTTTATCAGCCCTACCCTATAATCTTACTTATCAAAACGAGAAAGAAATAAAGACGTAATGTCAAGGAAATAAGGTGAAACAATAGAGGAGAGCATCTGATATTTTCTTCTGACCTCTGCCTGCATGGAAATGGTGTGCATATGTCTGCACTCATAGGTCTACATACATATGCCCATACATCATGCATCCTCAAAATTTTTCTGCACACATACTCCAAAAATGTTTCATTTAGTAAAATGTTTACTTATTTACTTATTTTTAGATTATGTACTCTATGAATAAATCACATGTTGGTCACATTCTCCTCATGTTGTCCTCTTGTTTCCCCTCTTCCCTGTCCATATTCCACGGAGGCCTCTCCTCACTGGGGTTAAAGGTATTCGGCATGGTGTTATGTCTGCATCAGTCAAATTCTTATGAATTCTAAGTGAAATTAGACAGTTGAAGAGCAATAAGTGTTATACTAGCATTTGTTCCATTTCAATGTCTAATCCTAGATAGAACTTAACAAAGCTCATCAAACTGGGGCACTTATCCAGGTGTGATTGGACATACCTCTTATCCCAGCCCTTGGTAGCCTAAGAAAGGAAGACTATTATGTGTTAGAGGTCTAGGATGCTATGTAATAGAGTGTCAGGCATGCCAGACCTATATAGCAGGAGAACCTGTCTCAAAAGGCTAAAATAAAATCAACAAAATAAAACAAATGGAACGTTGAATGCCAGAATTCCTCGTTTGAAGTTCTGGCTTTTCTTCTTACTAAAATTCTACACCTCAATTTTCTCTTCACAAAATGAGATTATATTATACATTGTTAAAACATTTGTTACAAAAGATAAATAAATTAATGCACAGGCAGCTTCTCCAACTGTAGCTGCCATTCCTAAGAATGCATGCCACTCTCAATTTCATCATTAGTAATGTCATCACTTATGTTTTGGAATAAATGAAAGAATAATATTTGGGGGCACAATATTTACTAAGGGATTCACCTACTTTACTTATCAAGCCTCATAAAATACCATGGGGCTACTCAGTTACTTCTTATAGTATTGAAGAAACCAAGATATTGAAAACATAATTCATTGACCAATATTGTGACAGAAACACATAATTCGCACAGTTACATACATTAAATTGATAATAGTTTCAATGTTAAAGATGTGACTCTCACCTCAAAGGGGATAAGAGATTGTGTTTTATGGAGCCAAATATGAGTGAGTATGGCCTGGGAACACAGATTTATGTTAACACCAATTTGATGTTTCAACCTGTTAATAATTTCATGAAGGTTTTATAGTTAAAAAAAAAATGAAAGTCCTAAATTAAGGCACTTTTCAAATACATTGATCGACCATCAGCTAGTCAGGTTATAGCAAAGGAGGAGGAGGAGGGAATCTCCATCATAGGCTTCCGATGCTATCTGATGAAATTTTTTGCCCTTGTGTTGGTGGAAGCTGGTGGTCTGTTTGCACATTACAAAATGGCCACACCTGTGAATGTTAGGTAAGACACAGAGGTGGGCAATAAATGGCTATTGAGGGGCTAAAGGCAGCCCAAGGTAATTTGCTTGCAACATTCCATCACTCTGTGATCACAGGAATATTTTCTTTTTTGGATTTATTAAGTAGAAAACTTTGTATAGACACATGAGCTGCTGGGGGAAATGGCCAACAATATTGTGTGCTAGCAGGAGACACCTCCATACAAAAGCTACCAGCCAATCACAGGAGTTTTATCAGTCCATTCAGCTTTGTCGGAAGTAGGTGCAGCAGATATTCAGCACATACTCAGGTTCGTGCTAATTTGTCACAATGAGCACATTCAAATACTCTTTAAATGCATTTTCATCATAGAAGTCAGGTTTGTTTGTTATTAAAATATGCAAGTAACAATGATTTGAGAGTTTGCTGGTATGTTTAAGTTCTCCTCAGTGTGTTAGCTTGCTTGGGCTTGGTAATGCATTATCTCAGTGCAGAGTCCAGGTTGGCCCAGCACTTTCTTATCCTTACTATTATTATTTGGTGTTCTAGAACTGTGTCTATCCATAGCTTCTCCACTAGTCAAATTTGGCTTTTGTCACAGAAAGGTTTGGCATGTCATGCATAATAAATACAAACAAATTTCCCAGTAAATACAATCTAGGGATTTGAGAATACCTCTTTTAGCAGGTGGCTTCAAGGGAAGCTTCTGATCTCTTCATTGGAGTGCCTTTCTCTGTGCCAAAATTTTCACAATAAAACTAAGAGAAGCTGAGCTAATACATTTCAATGGCCACAGGAATTCAAACAGAAAGAAACTGCCTGAGGCAATATGTTTTTCTAAGTGTTGCTTTATTTCTCTGAATCTTTCAAACCCTTAGTCACAAGAGAAAAATATTGTCCTTCAAATTGTTCTGCAGCTTTAAAATTCTACAAGCCAAATGCTATAATGTTATCCAAGCTGTTATTTCTAAAATGTAAATAGGAGACAGCAATAAAAAATAGTTCAACTGAAGAATGAAACACAATATATATATATATATATATATATATATATATATATATATATATATATATATATATGGTTTTAAGAACATGAGAAATAATAAAATACTGAATGCTGACAGATTTGTGCTGCACATAACCATGTTCACAGAAACAAAACATCACTCTATTTAATTCTGAAACAATGAAACAATTTGCAAGGAACTGCTGGTGCTCACAAACACAACAAATCCTTTAAATGTCAAGCATTCTGCTGATGCAATACTTTACCTGTCTACAAGGGAATCACAGCTTACTGGTAGAGAGAATTTCCTGGGCAGAAACAGTTATACCTAACTTCACGTTAGAAAGAAATGTAAAGGTATCTAAGGATGTCACTACAGATTGGATCCTTGCAGTAAGAAAAGAGGAATGCAAGGTGCTTATTGACTGTGTGTAAGTATGCATGGCTGGGCAAGTACACACACACACACACACACACACACACACACCCCTATGTTCTGAGACACAAATGTGCTATCCTATTAAATAACCAGGGACTTCCTCTAACAATGTCAGATGTGTTTATGCAAGAATGATTCAGGAAATTATACTATAAGTAAGTTTACTTTTTTCTAGGTAAATTGTAAATATATCTTACACATTACTTCAAATATTTCACAGATACTAACTCCTCTAATACTATTAATAATCCTGAAATGCATTACAAGTGCTTTGGGAAATTGGGATGTCTTTTAGAGTGATGGATCCTTTCTCACTCACTTGGGATTTTAAGTCAGGAGTTATGTTGCTGGATGCTTACCATCACATTGAATTTCCAGATATTGTCTACAATTAAAGAAGTTGTCAATAATAATAATAATTAATTGATTAAAATTAAAATTAAAATCAATAAAAAATAATTTCCAGAGTCAATGGACTCCAGGTTCTGTGAATTGTATGAAATCCACATAGAACAAAGGGTGAGGTTTAAAAAGATTTTATTGTAGAGGATAAGAGAAAGAAAGAAGGAATAGCTCGTGTATAGCAGAAGGAGTTTTGAGCAGGTAATCTATATGAGAACTCTTATTTCATTTTTGACTGGAGTAAGACTTTATTGATGAGGGGTGGGGGAGAATGAGCTGCTTAGTCCAGTTCCCATGCCAGGTGTCTAGTTGCCTTGCATTCTTAGAAAATCCTGGCCCCTGGTTTCTAGGGAAGAGGAATCCTTTAAAGAAAACAAAATAAGGAAAGACTAGACTCTTCTCAGTTTTTTGTCTCAAGCAAGGTGGAAGCTGTGAGGACTTCTGTAGGTGACAAGAGAAAGAAATCTGAATGCCACACTGTTATAGGCTTTAAGACATTTCCTGCTTTTAGCTAAGAGAGCTATTCCAATTACTCTCTCTTGCACTTCATCTTAGAGAATGGAAATTACTTCATTCAAGAATATTCTGATAGGTAAGAGGATGAATTAATTCCTACAGAAACTCAGAAGAAGATAATTTCTAAAATTTAGGTGAACTGGGGCTGGAGAAATGGCTTATTGGTTAAGGCACTTGACTACAAAGCCAAAGGACCCAAGTTCAATTCTCTAGGACCCACCTAAGCCAGATATACAAGGTGGCACATGCTTCTGAAGTTTGTTTGCAGGGGCGGAAGGCCCTAGTGTGCCCATTCTCTTTCCCTACCTCTTCCTTTCTTTCTCAAATAAATAAAGTAATATAAAATATTTTTTTTTTAAATTAGGTGAACTATTGAGAAACTATTGGGATAAATCAAGGGACAATTGTTAAATATAAATAGAGCCTGTGTTTGTTTTGTTGATGCTAGTCACAGTTATGTTCACACTAGGTAGTTTAGGGTAACAGGGCCCCAGAAAGTATAATGGAGGAATGTAATAGAGCCTGTACGAGAGAATCCAGAATCTCGTTGGCCATCTTCTTCAGTAAATTCTCCCTTTTATCAATGAAAAATCCAAATATAAGACATGTAAGAAAACTACCCTGTGTCACATGATGAGTACTTAATAACTCAGAATTTAACCCATTTTATCTGCATCTGGAATTCATTGATATTCTCTGTAACAGCACACTAATTTCTCTGCTTTCATATGTATTCCTCACACTTATTCAATTAGCAATGTTTGGAAAGGCATTAAGAAGGTAAGTGTTATAAATTAAATAAATAATCCTGGAGAAATTTATAATTTTTGGCTGACAGTAGATCATATAGAGGGTCTTTTGGTGAAGAATGGTCTCTATACCTGGTGAATGATTGGTAGACTCTATAAGAGAGGGATCCATTGTTCTAACACCTCCATCTTTCTCCCTTTCATGCCAGGAAGACAGTATCAACAGAGGTGCACTTTTGCTTGGAAGTAAAGATAGAAAGGAATGGGGTCAGGGAGAAGGAAAATGATGGTATCAACACATGGTGTATCCATACAAAGTATATAGTTAATTTAAAAAAAAAGATCACATGATGTCTTTACAAGGGAAGTATAATGATCCATTGCAATTAACTCTTTGTATTTGAAATTCATTTAGAAGGGAATGGAAAGTAGATAGGAAGGGAGAAAAAGACTCAAATAAAAATAAGGGAAAGACATTTTTGAATATTCTTGCACTGGTGAATATGATATAGCTATTTTGAATTGACAGTGTTACTATATTTGTCATTAATTTTAAGCCAGTGTGATTAACCTATTGTGGAAAACACTATTAAACCATTGTAAACATCTTTACTATTACAACAGAAAATGTACTTTCTGTTTCTTCTAACAACTAATCCTTCTTATCAATGGTTTGGTTTCTAATATTGCTAGTCTTACAATCTTTTTCTTTCATTTAAATAATCACACAATTATATTATTGTTGTTGGGTGATGAATAAGTTCAGGATGTCTAATAAAACAAAAATACACCTGTACACACACACACACACACACACACACACACACACACACACACACACAGTCTTCCCTTGAGACTATGTCTTCCAGTACAATGCATCTTTCCTCTCCACTGATATGAAATGGGAGAGCCATATATCTGAAATAATTCGTGGTGTATTCCCATTTATTCATACACATGTAACTTTTCAATTCTTTCTACTCTGTGAAACTCACAATTTTCATTACTTCTGTATATGCAATGGTGTCCAAGTCTCTAAGATAATGGAGTTTGAGCAATTCCAACTACTTTTCTTATTTCTGTTCATCCTTTAAAAATATTTATTTACTTGCAAGCAGACACAGAGACACAGGAGAAACAGGCAAAGAATGGGTGTGTCAGGGCCTCCACCCACTGTAACTGGATCCCAGATGCATGCACCACTTTTTGTGCATCTGGCTTTATATGAGGTCTAGGGAATGGAACTCTGGTTATTAGTCTTTATAAGCAAGCACCTTAACTGTTGAGCCATCTCTCCAGTCCTCTGCCCATATTTTTTTGTTAATCTCATCTACTTCATTCCCACTGAAAGCTTATGGTCACTCTTCCTATTAATTATTGAAAATTTCTATTGTGGAAATTTGATTCAGAGTTTCAAAAGGCAACAATGCACAAACACATAGGAAATAAACATTCCATTTTTTGACACCTATACCCCACTGACAGTGTGATATCTTCCCTAGAACTTTAAACCAAACATATCAGAATACGAATTCTAAAATTTCCTGCTACAAATTCTAGACCTTTAATATTGTTTACAATATACCGATGAAATGAAATTTAGCTGTATTTTACCCTACTTTGTCCCATACTTCTCCATGCCACCAATTTTCACATGTATCAATAAGTCACTTTCAATATTAAATAATCAATTATCTAGGCTACATAAATTTCCTAGAGGTGTGGAACAAAAAAAAAGATTGCTGTCCTTTGATTTTTAAAGTCCCAATTATAACTATAGAATAGCTGGCTGTAAGAATTAGAGGGTCATTCTTTTCTCAGAAACAATTCATCCATCCAGTGAACTTCACCTTGTTTTCTATAATGCAGAGGGATAACTAAGTCATATTTAATACACTTTCTCTCTCAATTGGAAAATCAATGGTAAGAGGCTAGTAACAATTCCCAAGTTCAAAATTTGAACTTTTCACAAATCTAAAGGCACTGAAGAGGAAAGAAGACCTTTGAAACCCCAGGTTATCAATTAGTATCACCTCAAGAAACTCATCTGGGAGTTGTGCCTGCAGCAGTGACAGAGTCAGCAAAAATCTTTTTTTCAAGTAGAATTTTATGATAACGTACTTTTCTTATGGTATAATTGTTTTCCATGTTTTATTGAAGCAATTTGGATGTGGAATGTACCACGTACACTCATGCATTGAATGCTCAATCTCCAGATAGGGGCACTGTTCTGAAGGGTTGTAGGGACTTTGGGAGGTGGCGCCTGGTGAGAGGAAGTGTATCACTGGGGGGCTCAGCCTTAGAGTATTACAGCATAGTCCCAATTACTGCCCTCCAGTTGCTCTTGTTACTTCCTCCTGCTGATGTGAAGATGTGATATCCAGCTGTCTGCTCCTTGCATGATTTTGCTACCATTATTAAACTTCTTGAAATTGAAAGCTGGAAATGAACCCTTTCTTCTGCAAGTTGCTCATGGTCAGGTGTTATGTCCAAGGAATGAGAGAGCATTGTGATAATAAAATTCTATTCTAAATATATAAATAAAAGGTAGAAACAATAATAATACTATTTCTCCACACAAGACTTTCAATTTGTATCTGACATTTCAGATTTAATAAAATGTCTTAAAGTTATCTTCTGATCACTTTACGTGAAGCAATACATTAGCAAATGGTAGCTATACAGGAATTTGAGATGTGTTTGAGAGCAATGGAGCCTTATCTTAGCTCTTGGGTGGGCAATAATTCACAAGTTAAGGTCTGGTCACACAAAACTTCAATGGAGTCAGTCGCCTCCATATCTTTATCCTATGAGGTTTATCAGCCCCCAGTTCATCAGTGTTAGTTTGCTCACTCTCTGCTACAGTTGTCCCCCTGATATTGGACAGAAGGTGATTGTCCAGGCAGTATAATATTTTCCCAGCCATCATGAAGCTTACCTTCAAGACTATAAGCCAAAATAAAAACCATCCCTCCTGTCAGTTGCTTTTGGTTGGATGCTTTATCCAGTACTGAGAAGGAAACTGAAACACCAGTCCTGAGACCCAAGTTGGCTTTTGTGGGAATTCCCTGGATATCAGACTCGCAATTTCAGGAGTGCAAGGTCCTGTTTCCTGGGAAAGGGCAAACTTCCTAGAAACCTTATTCCTCAAGGAAGAGCCTTCTCAGAATTGGGCAGAAAGATTCCTCAAGGAGAAAGTTAAGGAAAAGACAGATCCTTGTGACATTTCTGCCCTATAGCTAAGTGGAATGACTAGATTCTCCTTTTTGGGGTTCCAAGACATTTTTTCTTTTTATTTTCTGGGGCCCTTAACAACCTCAGTTTATTAATTCATGCATTTGAAAACTTCACACATTTTCTCATTTCTGTGTGGAAAGCAGGTTCAGAAGAAGAAAAATGCTAGCAATGAAAATTTTTAGGTTTTTATAATAATGGTAATAAAGATTATGTAAACCAAATTAGATAAAAATGATATGTAATACAGTTATAATTGTTTTGAAATCATTATATGCACAAATATTAATCTTTAGTTTGAAAATTAGTTGTATTAATGGTTCTTGGATTGGAATGTTTCCTATGATAAAAGGTTTGTCTCCATATAAATCATTTTCATACTGTTGTAATATGTAAGTAGAATGACTATTTATTGTGAGTAGCAGTAGAGAAGGGTAAAAAAGTGCCTCCTTTCTTTGGGGTACATCTCTCTTCCTGTAAGAGAGCAGACCCACATTTTAGTTGCAAGGGAGGTCTGACATTGGATGTTTCAGATCAATGTGCATTACTCTAGACATTTTACATTTTTCAGTCATTATGTTTCCCTTTTATATCTATGCACTTGTCATGAATACAATGTCTAATTATACTTCAAGAGTAATTTGAGAGCTATATAAATTCACTAGTTTTTCTAAGACAAACCTTAAATCCCATTGCCTCTCCCACATAACTGATGGCTACCCCCATAAGGCAAGACCAACATTACCCATGGGGGGAGGACAGGGAGAAGGCTAAGGATGGTACCATCATGGCTGTATATACACTATATACATAATTAATAAAAATAAAAAAATAAAAATAACTAATCTAAAGTAAGTTAAAACAAATAAACTAAAAAGTTCTATATAATGCCCAGTGCATTCTTCCTCTTCAGGGATCCTCAGAGTGTCCATCCCTGGATGTACTGCCTGGAATCAGTGTCTCTCATGAAGAGTATACTCCAGTCTTGGCCACTGTCTTTATCATTTCATCTTATTAGTAGCTTTTATTTTATTTCCTGTACTTATCATATTGGTAGCAAAGAGAACACCTGAACCACAGGAAACTGGAGACATCATGAAAACCAACCTTATTTTTTTCCTGCTTTCCTTTTTCTTCTCTCTCCCTCTCTCTCCCTTTCTCCCCATCTCCTCTCTATACTCACTTTCTATTTTATATTATCTATCTTTTTCTCCCCAAACCTTCCTAGGCACTGACTTATAACTCCCGCTACCAGCATGGGGTTAACTTTCACAATGAGCTGTTGAGCCGAGAGACCTACAAGGTTTCCCCAAAAGAGACAGATTTCTGTCAAAGTTCTTAATGACCCACCAAAGGTTAATGATAAGACCCTACAGTTGAAGACAGGATACACGTATGAGACCAAGCATGGAGAGACTTGGCCAGAATCTGGAAAAGGGTCAGTCCCCAGACAGTCTAGTCTAGTGCCAGAGGGTGCTACACTAGCAACTGGGGGAAAATGTCCAACATTGGTCCAAACAACTTGCATTCTAAGATACCCAGGAGGAAACAACCTGATGTAATGCTCAAAGAAGTGCAATAGTGGCAAACAGCCATGGTGGGCAACCAGCTGCTCTTGATTTGGCTAATAGATCCACTCAGTGGAATGGAACTCATTGATGGAACTGGAAAATATATCAAACCCAGTACAAAAAATGAGCACAATCTCCAATCAAGATACCCCCAAATGTGGGCTAGAAGAGGGCCTATGCATATAAAATTCCCTCTGAGATCTCTATGGCCATCCCATCTATTTAGTACTAACTTCTCTCTCCGTTGGATAATTTGCTTATCTTTTTCAGATGGAAAACGAACCTGAAGGGAGGATCAGCCAATCATACCTCACCAGAGCCCCAGCTGAAACCATAGAATAATGCAGGGGAAGGGCAAGAGTACAGTGTTCTTGGGGATCACCACACCAGAAAAAGGCTGAAGGAGATAAACACAGAGAACATGCAACTCCAACTAAGCCAGATATCCAGAGACTCAGAGGCTCCCAAAACCTCATCACTGAAGTAGAACTAAAATGACCCCAATGTGGCTCAGGGAAATTTGCTGAAGAGGGAGAGGAAAGAATGTTAGAGCCACAAGTTGGTCTATCCCCCATAACTCTTGACTACCCCCACAATGCATGACCCACATTCCCCATTGATGAGGGTCCCTTTGGAAGAGGGAGGACTGGGAAGAGGATAATGGAGTCACCATTACGAATGTAAAATTAGAATAATATAAAAATATAAATAAAAAGACCATTATCAACATATATATTTTGTCTAGAAGCTCACAAATAATGTTTTTCAAGGTAACCTTTTATTATATATCTTTATATATGTGTGCATGCATATATATGTACATACACTCACAGATATATATATGTACATATGTATATATATATGATAGAGACTTCATAGTCAGTTTCATGTTGCTGGGATGAACTTTCAAACAGACAGAGTTTAGGGGATTAATGAGATTTATGACAGCTAACAGATCCAAAAGAATGTTGCATCAATGGTAGAAGAAGCTGGATCCCTGTCATAAAACCAAGCAGAAAGAGAGATATATTGCTAAGCAGCTAGCACCACAAGGGAGCACACACCAAAAGCAACAACCATCAGGGGCCCAGGCACAGCTCAATCCTCTTAGCATACGTTTAGTCTGGATATCAGATCTGCCCCCTAACAGACCTGATAGATAGACCTTAGGATCTTCCCACAGTGGCATTTCTTTCAGCCAGATGGCTGGAAATACAAGTTACAAGCTTTAATAAAACATCTGAGTCCGGCTGGAGAGATGGATTTAGCAGTTAAGGTGCTTCCCTGCAAAGCTTAAAACCTGCTTTCAATCCCCCAGGACCCATGTAAATTCCGTTGCAAAAAGGGGCCCATGCGTCTGGAATTCATGTGTAGAGGTCTGTGGCTCTGGCATGCCCATTGCCTCTGTCTCTCTCCTCTATATCTCTCTCTGATTGCAAATAAGTAAATTAAAACATTTTAAAATCTGGATATATTTGGTTCTTACATTCAATATGCCACAACCATTAGGCTGTGATATTTATTACTGGAGAACTGAGAAATTCTGATATTCTCCTAACTCTAGGGATTACTACCAAGATAAATCTTTTCAAAAAAATATTTTGTTTATTTATTTGCAAACAGGGAGAGAGAGAGGGAAGAGAAACAGAGAGAATAGGTGAGCCTGTTTCTCCAGCTGCTGCAAATGAATTCCAGATTCTTAAGCCACTTTGTGCATCTGGCTTTATGAGGGTACCGGAGCATTGAACTGAGGCTGTACCTTAACTGTTGAGCCATCTCTTCAGCCCAACATTTTGTTTTGGTTTTGTTTTCTTGGAGGTAGGGTCTCATTTGAGCCCCCAGGCTGACCTGGATCTCACTCTGTAGTTCCAGACTAGCCTTGAACTCAGAGCAATCCTTTTACCTCTGCCTCCTAAGCATTATGATTAAAGGTGTGTACTACCACACCCTGCCTCATGATAAAAATTTAACTATCATACATCCAGTACTACATAGGATTATTTCCTAGGATAATTTGCCCCCATCTAAATCATTCTGTAACTATCCTCAGTCTTTTGGTAATCTTGTGTTGTTTGTTTTTAATTTACTGACATTTTTCTTGCTTCAATTTTGGATTTCATTTAAACAAAATATTGTTTAAATATAATATAGCCAATAATAATAATAATAATTTCTTTTCTGAGAATTTATTAACTTACATATTCATGTATTAGCACATGATTTTAATGTTTAATTTTTTATTTAAAGATTTATATAATTTACAATATAATTAGACTTTATCAATAATATAACATGTTTTTTATTAATTTTACAAAACATTTCTGATGAGTTGAAATGAGAAATGTTCCCTTTAGGTGTAAGTGATTGAATACTTGTTCTCCACTTGGTTTTAGGGAAAGTTGTGAAATCTTTAGGAGGTCATGCCTCATTGGAAGAAGTAGTTCAGTTAGTGGTGGTAGGGGTCTTAAGGTTTTATAACCCTTCCTACTCTGGTCTAGTCTGTTTTCTGACTGCGGACCCAATGTGACTAGCTACCTCAGGATCCTGTTGTCATTCATCCCCTTATATCATGGCCAGTAACAATACGCCAAAATAAACCATTCCTTAAATTGCTTCTTGTCAGGTATTTGGACACAACAACATGGAAAAGTAATTCAATATTCTTAACATTTTTTCTCATGAAACATCTTCTAAAGGAGTAAGTTTGTATTTTCTGGGTAGAATGAACAATGCATTCTGAATTGAGCTCTTCTCACATATGATTAACCAAGATACTTCCTATGAGTGCCAAAAATGCATTCACAAAATCGTTACTGGTGATTCTCATGTGAAACCTAATTAAAAATTACTGTACTAAAAAAAAAAAAATGCTGAGTGATGGCTTAGTGGTTAAGGCACATGCCTGTGAAGCCTAACGACCTAGGTTTGATTCTCCAGGTACCTCGTAAGCCATATGCACATGGTGGAACATGTGTCTGGAGATTGTTGGCAGTGGCTGGCATCCTGGCATGCCCATTATCTCTCTCACTCTCTTTGTCTCTTTCTCTTCCTCTCTATCTCACGTAAATAAATAAATCTTAAAAACAAAACAAAACAAACAAACAAACAAACAAAATAGTTTACTGAAGCCAGGCATTAAGGTAGGACAAAAACAATAATGACATCTAACATATAGTCTTTGCTGTCCAGGTGTTAGGGTTTGTGTGAAATCATGCATTGTTACTATAAAATAACACATTTAGTCCTTACAAACTTTCCACAGTGTTTCATATTTATCCTTAGATTGAAGGAATAAGAAAAAAAAAATAATTTCCTCCCTAATCCTGGGCATTTGGATACATACTGTACTAGTGACCTTCTATTTCTATAAAAAACTCTGAGATAATCAACTCATATAAAAATAATATATTAGCTTTGCTCATACTTTTGGAGGATTACTATGTGTTCCATTGGGTCTGTTGTTTGGGGCCTCCAGACAGTCCACACATTGTGGCAGAGAGAATGAGGTGATGTAAGATGCCTTTCTGTTGACAGTTGGGAAGGGAAAAGGGGGGAAGAGGAAAGTCCAAAAATACCATCTTCTGCCACCTTATGATTGTAGAAGGCCAAGGATGAAGCATGTAACACATGGGGCTTCATGGGACATGGCAGATCAAAATATTTTATATATATATTTTATATATATATATATCTGAGACAGGGCGAGAGAGAGAGAGAGAGAGAGAGAATGGGCGTGCCAGCAGCCTCTCAGATACTGTGAAGGAACTCCAGATGCTTTTGCCCCCTTGTAGGCAAACACAATATTGTGCTCTTGAGTCACTTTTGTGTCTGGATAAACATAGGACCTGGAGATGGAATGGGCATGCGTAGACTTGGCATGCAGGAGTCTTAACCGCTAAGCCATCTCTCCAGCCCCATAACCATGTTTTAATAAGATGGTATCTCCAGTGAAATGAAGGTAAAAATGTATCTCTGTACTCAGAACTTTGTTTAAAAAGGCATGGATTTAGGCCAAAGAATGCTTCTCTTCTTTTTAGACAACAAATAGCGGGCACTTTGCATTGCAATTTGATACCATAATTCTCTACCTGGAGTTAACATCAGTTTTCTGGAATTGTTCCCCTTGTCTGCTACTAGTCCAGATGACACTTGTGAGCAGAGTGTCTTCAGGTGACTCACACTTCTACCTAACATGAATACAGCTCAAGGATTCCCTAATGTCCATTCTAAGGTTTGATAATTTAGTATAATGACTCACGGAGCTCAGAGAGACATTTTGGTTGCACTCACTTGATTGTTTTAGAGGATATTGAAATGCATCCAGAAGAACGGCCAAGAGGGACACATGGAGAGCCATGGAAAACTGCCAAACGTACCCGCTTTTGCAGCTTAGGGACTGCCAACTTTGATGCCCTAAGCAGACTATTGCTTAGGGTTTTAAAAATGACTTCATTATATAAGCCTGATTAATTAAATAATTGCTCATTTGTTATTAAATACATCATTGGCCCCTCTACTTTCCCCAGCGTCACCAATTCCTTTAAAAGTTCCAACTCTCTCCTCACTTTTAGGTCTTTCTCACAAGCCATCTCCATCCTTAAGCTATCCAGGCCCCTCTCATTTGTTCTCATTATGTACACAAAGAACTCTTACCATTCCAAATATCTCAATGATCTTAGAAGTTTTTATGTTATGAAATGGGGACTAAGGCCAAATCCTATAAGAAAATAAGTTGTTATCACTTCAGACACCTAACAAATTACAACACTTCTACAAATCCTGTGGCAGGGTCTGTAGAAGACATCAGATCTGTATCTCATAGCTCAATAATTCACGAGTATTCCTGAATTTAAAGGTTTTCGGGACATACATGTCAGAAAATATTAGAAGTAACAATCTAAGATAGAGTTACATATGGTTTTGTCTTTGAACCATACTTTTATACATATATATATATATATATATATATATATATATATATATATATATATATGGGAGAGAGGCACACAGAAAGAGAGAAAGAGAGGAGGGAGAGGAAGACAGGAAGACAGATAGAGATGGGCACACCAGCAGCCTCTCAGCTGCTGTGAACGAAATCCAGATGTGTTCGCCCCCTTGTGGTCAAGTGCGGCATTGCGCTCTTGCATCACTGCATCTGACTAAACGTGGGACCTGGAGATTGGAACCGCTGGAGATTGGAACCAGCGTTCTTAGCCTTAGGAGGCAGGTGCCTTAAACACTAAGCCATCTCTCCAGCCCTTGAACCATACTTTTTAAGAAAGCTATCTCGAATTTCTAAAGCACATAGTATTCTGAGTACATTCACATTTAATGTTCTTTTTCATTTTCCTTTAGACATAAGAACACAGGACATGACAAATGACTGCCATGTCACTTAAAAATAATGCTTTAATAATACAGATGCTACATTTAGGGAAAGATTTATTTTTCTATTATAAAATGTTCCTTTTTTTTTTTTTTTTTTTTTGTCTTGGACACCATACTAACCCAAGTGCTAGACATGACATTATTATAAGAAGCTTAGACTGTTAGAAGTCATAGCAGGTGGCAAATTATGTTGAAAACAGAGCCAATATCACTGCACCTGGTCCTACAGGGGCAAGCAGAGAGTGTATAAAAACATAGGAGAGAGAGAGAAAAACTTAATCTCTGTGGAGATTATTTGACAAGAAGCTTTGACATATGAAGTCATCCCCACAACTTGTGGTAAGAAATCAATAGAAATGAATATATTAGTTTTAGTCTTCCCCTTTCTCTGATCTCCTGCTGAACCTTCAATTGATTAAACCAAACCTGAGGCCAGAGGATTAGCAAGCCTGTTCTGAAATTTGGTTTACATCATGTGAAGCTTGAAAAGTAATGGGGTAAAGGGGAAAAGGCACATTCTCAACCCAAACCTGACATTTGTTAGTAAATTGAGGAGATAGAGATGATGGTTGCATAACATTTTGATGATAGTAAATGCCATTGGATTCCAGAGGTTTAAACATTAGTTTTGTGTTATGTAATCTTTGACTTGTAAAATTTTTAAAAATACTTTATTTCTTTATTTGAGAGGGGGGGTGAGAAAGAGCGCAAGCTACTGCACACAAACTCCAGATAGATGTGCAACCTTGCGTGTTTCGTTTTTGATGGTACTAGAGAATCAAATGGAGGTCCTTAGGCTTTGCATGCAAGCACCTTAACCACTGAACAATCACTGTAGCCCAATATTTTTTAAAGTTAAGTAAATCACAGATTATAATCCATTATTTTCAGAGATGCTTTTATTGGCAATATTTGTACATGTTTGTAATGTATTTTGATGACAATCTCTCACATTACCATCCCTTGCTTCCCCTCCCCTGCTCCTATCCAGAGGGGATAACAGAGAGCCCTCTTCTTTCCAGCTAGTCCCTCTTCTACTTTCACATGTTTGTTTGTCTTTTACATCTTCCACTGGCCATGATGGAATGTTGATGGGTCCAATATTGTGCAGGGCTTATACAGGTAAATTTAGTCATTGTGTATTCATGAATATAATGGCATGGCATGTCTTGAAGACTTTATTTCAAAGCACTTCTGTTCCACTGATATCCTTACACCACTTTTTTGCAATGTTTGCTGATCCCTGGAGAAGGTGATATAGATGTGTCCTTTAGTGCTGATCATTCAACAATCTCAATGCTTTGACAAGTTTTGAGTTACCCCAGTTGTCACTGACAATAGACAAAAAGAAGATCCTCTGACCAAAGGTGAGAGCAGCACTAATCTATGAGAATAAATAAATACTTAGAGGGCAACTTGATATGTGCACCATATTTCTTTAGCCAAACAATAGTAGTATCTTCCTTCTTAGGGTCTATTCTTCCCAAGCATAGGCTGTTGACTACGTTTTCAGTGCCAGGCATGGACTCTCTCCCATGGAACAAGTCTCAAATCCAATCAGAGGGAAATTAGTTGCCTTCATAACAATTATGACACTATGGTACCAGAGGACAAATTTTGTCTGACTGGTTGGGAAGCTCACAGGGTCTACTGCTAGATAAGATTACTAATGAATTTCTCTTTAACAGCCTACATAGAATTTTCCAGCCATATGACAGCTAGTCAGCAAGGAGGAAGCTTCCAGATCAGTTCATGCTTGATTTCTCAGTGATCCAGAACTGAAGCATGTGGTGTTTCCAGCAACAAAGTCTTACAATCTAGTTCTAGTGAGCAACCGAGAATGATAGCAAATATCTGCATTGTTTTGGGGGCCTCTTGAGCTTCCATGAACAATAGCTTATCATGACCTCCAAATAAAAAAAAAGAAGATATTGATTATTCAAATTATAAACTAATATTAATCCCAAGGGATTAAAGGTATGCACCATTATGACAAGTGAATTAGTTTTATTCTGAATAAAGTTATCATTGTATTTACATAAACCTAGAGTGTGAATAAAGCTTTCTTGAAATATCTGATAGGTGAAAAAAATGTTAAGGATCTATAGACCTTAAGCTGTATTCATCAATGAAGCAATTTACCATCACATTTTACATTTTAACAAAATATCAGACTGTATAGCAATCATATAACTGAATTATTATTTTATGATATCCCCCTAATCTTCTTCATGGAGCAGATAGGAAAAATAATCTTTCCTTTCAAATGCATTTTCAGGGTGGGCAGATTGCTCAATGGTTAAAGGCACTTGTTTGCAAAGCCTGCAAGCCTGGGTTCAATTCATTAGTCCCACATAAAGTCAGGTGCACAAAATGGAACATGCATCTGGAGTTCATTAGCAGCTGCAAGAGGCCTTGAAATGCCCGTGCTCTTTCTACTTCTTACAAATAAATGAAAATACTTTAAAAATAAAATAAAATGCATTTTCAAACTTGCAGCAAATATTTAGTATAGTATCCTATAAAAAATCTTTATAAAAGGGTTTCTAAAACTGACTAATGTAATATAATTGTGTGCTGTCAAATAATGCCTGTTGTGAAGGAATATTTTTTTTTCTATTTTTCCCTGATAGAATGATTTGAAATTCTCTTATCTTTTACTGTACCTTAGCTTTCACTGGAGCTCGAAATTGAAATAGCTCATAATTTGAAATAAAAATTTATCCTTCCCATTAACATTCCACTTTAATATTGAAAAAAACTTACTTGCATTACCCATCTGCAGATATCTGAATCAGACTTTGGATATAGAAGAAAAATGAATAAATAAAAGGGGAAATGGACTAAGAAGAGGAAAAGGAGAAAGAAAAGAAAAGGAAAGAAAAGAAAGGAGGAAAGAAAAAAACTATGATTAAGAATACACACAGGAGGAGAAAGCAGAGGAGGAGCACATTCTTGCATATATTGGTAAAATACAGGGAGGTCATTATGAAGTCTCAACCCTTAAACCACTGTGATTCTGGACGGCAGATCTCTCCAGCTGATATTTGTAGATAACTGTTGTCTGATTTAAAAACTGTTTGTTAAATGAAAGTTATTAAGTTAAATTTATCATAAGGTTTATTGAGACAAGGTTTATAAATTAATGAAAACACACTTATAATTATAAAAAAGAAGAAAGTAAAAGAAACATATGCAGTTCATGAGAACATCTCTCCCAGGCCTCCCAGTGCTCACATTCTGAGAAACTGCTGGAGAATATCAAGTCTAGGGTACAACATTGTCAAGGTCATTGCCATTTTACAGATTTCTCCAGTTCTATTCATCTTTATTTAAGTGTGTATTAAGTCATGTATTTTTTCTTCTTTTTTTTTTGGTTTTTGGCCT
Source organism: Orientallactaga sibirica (assembly GCA_036365145.1). Classification (NCBI taxonomy): domain Eukaryota; kingdom Metazoa; phylum Chordata; class Mammalia; order Rodentia; family Dipodidae; genus Orientallactaga; species Orientallactaga sibirica. The sequence goes on along the minus strand of JAEOAD010000024.1, from coordinate 9,397,868 downwards.
TGAACTCACAGTAATCCTCCTACCTCCTCCCAAGTGCTGGGATTAAAAGCATGCACAACTTAAAATAACTTTCCACAGTGGCTTACTATTTTATATTCTTATCGTGGATGTGAGTGACTCAGTTCCTCCACACCCTTTTCAGTATTTACTGTTGTCATTATTTCTTTTAATTTATTATTTAAGGAGTAGTCATTTCATATAGTATAGTGATATCCAACTGGAGTTTTAATTTGCAATTTGATATGAATTTACTTGCTATTTCTTCATATTCTTCAATGAAATGACTGCTTAAATTATTATTTTTTTCATTGTTTAGTAGGTTGTCTTGTGCAGTTCAGTGAATTTAGGAAGATGTTGGCCACCATTTCTTTGATTTCTTTCTTTTTTTTTTTTTTTTTTTTTTTTTTTTTTTTCTAGGTAGGGTCTCACTCTATCTCAGGCTGACCTGGAATTCACTATTTCACTATGTAGTCTCAGGGTGGCCTCAAACTCATGGTGATCCACCTACCTCTGACTTCCAAGTGCTAAGATTAAAGGTATGCACCACCATGCCTGGCTCTTTTTGTTGTTGTTTATTTTAATTTAATTTATTTATTTATTTGAGAGTGACAGAGAGAGAAAGAGGTAGACAGAAAGAAAGAGAGAATGGGAGCACCAGGGCCTTCATCCACTGAAAGCGAACTCCAGATGCAGGTGCTACCTTGTGCATATGGCTTAAGTGAGTACTGGGAAATCGAGCCAGGGTTCTTAGGCTTCACAAGCAAACGCTTAACCACTAAATCATCTCTCTAGCCCAAACCGTCATTTCTTCAAATACTTTCTGCAACTTCTTTTCCTTTTTTTATTTTTTTCTTTTCTTTTCTTTTCTTTTTTGGTTTCAAGGTATGGTCTTGCTTTAGCCCAGGTTGAACTGGAATTCACTATGTAGTCCGAGAGTGGCCTCAAACTCACAGCTATCCTCCTGTCTCTGCTTCCTAACTGCTAGGATTAAAAGCCTGTTCCACCACGCCTGTCTGCAAGATCTCTCTCTAATGCTCTGATGATACAAATAGTGGATATTTTGTTATTGTTCCACGTATCTCAATGTCTCACATGATCTCTTTACTTCCAATGACTTGATTAATGCTATTCACTTCCATCTTCTTTAACCCCCAATGCTCTTAGAACCCAGTCAGGCAAGCATAGGGAGAGTTTAGCCACGTGAAACACCCTCTGTCTTGAGCAGAAAACAAGCTCTACTAAACAATGTTCCTACCACCCGTTGGAATCTGGGAATCCACTTGCACCAACCTGCATGTATACCCACTCCCACTCTACTGGATGAACTGGTTTTATTTTCCCGTTAAGGACCATTCTTCTTGATCAGTGACCATTGAGATATATTCTTAGATAGATGCAGGATTAGAACAGCCAGGATTCATCTAGCCTGGACTGGTTTTGAGTGTAAGCACAGAAAGGCAAACTATGTTGTTTAAATACATTTTTGGGAAAAACAACCTCAATATAGCATTATATGTTCATATACAACTTGGTATGCATATGGTTATAATCTGATGCATCATGGGAAGGAACATGTGAAATAAAGACAGTGTTATATAATTCAAACATGTCAACCAAAACAGAATACTGCCCAAACTACCTCCCCCACCCCGCCCCATATCTGATCTATCCTCCCCTGAAAGTCCTATAAAGAGAAGGCCTTCAAAACATGCTGGTTCCCTTGACTACTCTCCACTTGAGTTGCTCACAACACTTGGCAGAGTATTCAAACCTTTCTGTGTAACTACTTATGTGCACCTTTCTTCAATTCATTAAATATGATTCCAAGAATCTAGAAACACCCAGAAAACACCAGTAACAGGTAGTACTATATACAAATATTTTATTTTTATTGCATTTTTCTGTCTATAACTTCATTTTTCTTCAGTACTCATTACTCTTTGAGAATATTCATTTTTACTTGTTGTGAGAGTTCTCAGTAGCTTTTGTTTAAACATTTTCATGATTATTTAAAACTGTTCAAGTCAAAACCCCAGTATGTACTTATAGTCAGCTCGCATTACTGGTATCAACTACCAAACCAGACAGAGTTTATGAGATAAAGGGATTTATAAGCTTACAGATCCAGGGGAAGTTCTGTAATGAAAAATAAAATAAAAATAAAATGAAAACCACCAAAAACAAGAGCAAAATCTGATAGCCAAACAGCAGGGAATGTATGAAAAACTAAAGCACTCTGCCTTCCTTAGGCTGGACTTCAGATCACCCTCATTAAGGCCTTAGGGGTGGACTGCAGGATGCGCCTACAGTGACACCAGGCCCCTGGAGAGCCTACTAGGAGCCGTCCATCCAAACCATCACCTTCCACATCACGGGGCAGATAGATGCTCAGCCTGTGCTGGTTCTCGTCATTGCTTCTCCTGTCTTGTGCAGGTTCACTGGATGGTATTTGCCTTTCATTGTATTATTGAGAGTTTGTCTTTTCCAGGGTTTTATTTTTTCCAGGGAGTCATTTTTCAACTGCTCGTGCACAGATTAATCTACCTCTGTGGATCAAATTAGTTATTTTCAGACTCTTGGATGAGCTGCATTGTTGATCTTGACTGATTGATCTTATGATGCACCCACTCATTCTTCTTTTTGTCATCAGAGAGGATAGAAAGGAGTTTGAGAGAGGTCTTTCACCTGAACCACGTGCTTGTCCATGGGAAAAGCCTTGGGTATACTATGTCAAATAGTCTTGGGGTGGGCTACAAACTGATTTTCTTTTCTCAACATCACCAGGATTCTCTGTGAGGTCCATAGACCATAGAGAGAGACCCTCTTTTCTGTTTTTTTTTTTTTTTTTTGTTGTTGTTGTTGTTGTTTTTGTTTTTTTTTTTTTTTTTTTTTTTTTTTTTTTTTTTTTTTTTTTTGGTTTTTCGAGGTAGAGTCTCACTCTGGCCCAGGCTGACCTGGAATTAACTATGTAGTCTCAAGGTGGCCTCGAACTCACAGCGATCCTCATATCTCTGCCTCCCAAGTACTGGGATTAAAGGTGTGCTCCACCACGCCCTGCTCTTTTCAGTGTTAACCAATTAACTTACCAGAAGTTAGATTTAACCTGAATGATATTTTCTAAGTTTTATATTTTTCACTTCTCTTTCATCATAATCCATACACAAACACGAAAACTTGGCTTTTTGTTTTATCCACATAAATTTTCCATTTACAAACATTTTAATACATGTACCCCATTAATCTGTCTTGAAACTTTGCTAGTGGTTTCTTTGATTCATATTTGCATGACTGTGGACATAAAATGTAACTTCTCTCTTTGTTTTTATTTCTTTAATTGAATGAGTATAATAGTTCCTATTAACAAGGTGTTGCCAAAAATTAAAGAAGATGAGTATTTCTGGCATCTTAACATGTATCGTGAACTGTATTAGACACTGAGGTTTAGAAGCAAAATAACTAGGAAAAAAAATGGTTACCTGGCAGCATGCATCTTTCTCTCTAGTGAAACTAGAATGAATATTAAAACACTGTTAGATGAACAGATACCAAGCACCAGTGACAGGACGATGAATTAACATACTGAAATATCAGTTTCCTTCAGTATGTAAGAACTAAATCTGAAATGTACAATCATGTTACTCTCACAAGGCTTTCAATACCTATAATTCAAATGCCTCTCCACATTTTGTACATTTTTGTGACAAATATAAAGATACTTATTAAGATTTTATGATATGACAAATATTTATCCAGCATATGCAAATGTCTTATTTTAATTTCACAAAACTTTATTTTTTTTTAAATAAGTATCACTTAAGAGCAGAAGTTCCTCAGAATACCAGACTATTTAGTCATTCTGTAAAATATCTATGTAGGTCAGAAATAGTTATTAAAATATTATGGCCGCTGTCATAGATGATCCTGATATTTATGTCTTTATTTGATGCCTTATGTCAGTTTTTCTTATACTACAGTATATACTTGGAATTTATAGAGGATATTCTTTCATGAAATCAACAGCTTTAAGTCATAACCATTTGTATAATTATTCAAACTTCTTTCTAAATTGAAGCAAAATTCAATGCCAAATATTATTTCTATTATTGATGAATTTGTCCCATTTTTTATATTAGAAGAAAATGGAAGGTTTTCCAAAGTTTGGCTTGAATTTAAAAAGCATTTCAACTTTTAAATTGAGTAACTTTCTGAAATACCCCAAGTTAAAATTGGCACATCTTTCCATTAGCAATACTTTTCAACCATAAAACAAGAGGCCAAGCATTCAACTGAGCACTGCAAAAGCTCAGGTATGTTTTGACTAAAAGGAAAGTTCAGTTAAATTAGACTAAGTCTAATTAAAAAGGCCTTAGGATAATATAACTTATAGTGAGAGCTTACAAGAACCAGCATCAAAAATAGAAAGTAATGAAAGCATCTTGAAGATAAACGAGAGAAAAAAACAATCAAAATTATCATGAATATAATATTAAGCTTGAGTTAAACTTATTCTTTTTTAGCTTTAAGGCTAATTAGGAAAAGTTTCTAAAGGTGAGTACAAAGTAACAATAACTTTTAATGACTAACTGTTAGAAGAGAATTTGGTGAAAAGGGGTATGCAATTAAAATGAGTATAGAAATATACCACTTGAAAGTGAAACCCTACATTCTATACCTTACTGTTTTGTTAAAATAATAGATGTACAAAATTTAATAACATGTGAAAATGTGTTGTCCATAAGGGAAGTCACTATAAATTTACTGTCAAAACATGGAAAATAAAAATAAATAGGTAAGAAATCAATAAAAAGTAATAATTTTTTATGAGCTATGTGTCAAACCCAGTGTTCTCCAAGAACATGCAGTAAACATGGTCACTATGGTTACTAATTGCTAGATGGGTACAGGCCCATATGTTACTGAACCTACCCTTGCTGAGACGAAATACCTGACAAAAATCAGTGTATGGGAGGGTTTATTTCAGTTTAAAGTCCACATGGCAGGGAAGGTATGGTGTCAGGAGCTGACCACATTCTGTCTAAAAGTGAGGGTGCAGAGCAAAGTGGTGAATGCCAGTGCACAGGCAGTCCATGTAAAATACACCAGGAGCTTGTCCATAGTTGAGGTGGGTCTTCCCACCTCAGTTAATAGAACCCAGATAATCTTTTACAGGTGATTCTAGGTCCTGTCAGTTTAACAATCAAAATCAACTATCACAGAACATTACTTTAAAAATGAATTAATCAGAGTTATGACAAGTAGGGACTGGGGAGATAGCTGAGCAGGTAAGAGTGCTTGCCAAACACACATGAACTGAGTTGTGTCCCAGGCAAAAGCACAAAATGCTCAGAATAGCTGTACAAACCTAATAAACCCAATTCATTCTCTCTCTCTCTCTCTCTCTCTCTCTCTCTCTCTCTCTCTCTCTCTCTCTCTGTGTGTGTGTGTGTGTGTGTGTGTGTGTGTGTGTGTGTGATGGGGAGCATGAGAATACCTGTGACTTGCTCATCAGCCACTCTATCAGAAAAACATCAGACCCAAATATAGTGAGAGACTCTGAAACAAAGTATAAGAGTGATAGAGGTGGATACTGGACAGCCCCCCCCCACCTGTCAGCATCGGGTTTCCACATCCACATATACACATGTCTTCACCATACTGCCATAAACACACAAAGATTTATGACAAGCATATGCTTCGAAGGAGAAGCATGACACACCATGAATGCCTGCAATCAGGACAAGGTCCTTATCTTTGTGAAGGGTACACTCTCAATGAGTAACATTTGACCTGAGTTCTAAGAATTGAAAAGAATAACAATAGTCAGCAACGTTTATTTCAGAATTTATTCACATAGCTTTTGAATAATCATGTTCTTTGTGCAAATCTTCAACACCAAATGATACTCCTTTATAACATGAGTAGGGATTGAATGAGCCTCTCCTACACCCCCTGTACAAGTCAAGTACAGAGACATCACCTCAAGAAGCCCCGTGACATCACAATTATGCTTGAAATAGAGAAATATATGCTGAGTCACAGGGAGAACAAAAAGACCATTATTTCTTCACCTGTGTCAAGATTAAGCTAGAAGATAAAAAGGCCCAATACTTGTATTTGTGTTCCTCTATGAAGAAATACATTCCACAGCATCAGAAAGTCTCCTAGAGAGTGAGTCAAAGTTGGCACATAACAAAATGTTAGGAAAATGACTAAAACAAGCATAGAACAAGCATCGGCATGTGTTTATATATGTAATATTATAAAAAATATAAATCAGTGTCATTTATGGCTACTAGAGAAAAGGAGATAGCTTTTTATAATTCATGAAATATATTATTTATCATACTAACACAAGTACAGGTTCTTTTAATCTATCCACGTGTGAATTATTTTGTGTGTATATTAAAGTTGTGTATAAACAGTTCATCACCAGCTAAACTGAGTTTGCAACAATCTTCACAAAATTTTTCATAGTTTATTTGTAGAACAGTCTTTCCTCCACTAGTACTTGAATAATACACAAAATTAGAAGAATTCTTCAGATTCTTAAAACTTCAAGATAATTCTCTTCTAAATAACACTTGTAAATTTATAAATGTAATAAGTGATATTTCTTTCAATAAAGAATTATCAGAAACAAAACATTATACAAGTCTCTAGGTGATAACTGTGAGTTGGCTTTTATTGTTTGACTCTTCTTAAATTTCACCTTTGCTTTATTCTTGTACCTATATGAATTAAAATAATGTGACAGAAGTTACAATACTAACTAAAATAAGTCACTATTACATTTTAGTACATTTCTTTTCTCTCAAATTGAACTCTTGTTTTCTGCAAGGCTGATAAAGGGTGAAAAGAAGTGTGAAATTAAATGAACAAAAAAATTCCTTCCTTCAAGACAGTGCCTGCTAGGGTCTTTATTATATGGCAAGATACTGGGCACTATGTGGAGTGGTCAGTGGTGTTCAAGTTTCTTACTAGTGAAAGGGATTAGAAGTCAGGTCATAGTTGCAGCATCAGTTTTACTAATAGCCAACTGGAGGGTACAAACGCACTAATGACCTCTCACATCGGCACATATTGATAGATATATGAAACATCTCTATTTCACGTTCCACCTTTCCCTAAGAGCAGATGGCATTGATATTTATAAAGAAAAGAATTATATATATATATCCATGATAAAATCCACATGCACTTTTATTTCTATAACAAGTGCTGTGGATTTGTCCCAAGAATGAAGAATGTACAGTCAATGTTTCCTGGTCATTTTACATATGTTCACATACACAGATGTTTGTAGCTGGATAAACGCCATGTTGTATTTCTTCATCAGATGCCAGTTACCATTTTTAAATTTATACATACAACTGTTGTTATATACAATAATCCCCCAAAAGAATATGTCCATAAATCTCATTTGTAACTTATTTATTTGTAAATTATTCAAAACATAAATATAAATTACTTGATAATGGATTTTAGCTTATCAAAACATCAACTCAGTGACATAACAGAGAGTCTATTTCTGTCATGATTTTTATTTTAATGATTTTATTTTAATAAAGGACAATCATCAATGGATTGCATATCATCTGCTACTACTCTTTTCAGTGTGTATTTTGGTAAAGTAGAATATGAAAATCAATGTCAATCAATAAAAAATTAACACCTATAAACAATAGCATTATAGCAACTCACTTGTATAATTTTAAGGAAAACAAAGGAGATTAACAACAATAAATAACACTGGCTTTCTGTAGGCAAAGGTAGGAACACCATGAGTTTGAGGCCAGCTTGAGAGTACATAGTGAATTCCAGGCCAGCCTGTGCTAGAGTAAGGCCCTACCTCAAATAAGACCCTATTGCTGAAGACACCATATACTGCTGCCACAGATCAGGGAGAGAGGAACATGGCTGGAATCTGAAAGAGAGCGAGTCGCCAGAAAATTAGGCCATCTAGTGCTGGAAAGTACTATATTAGCTCCTGGGGGAAAGTGGCCAACAACAGACTGAGCAAACAGAGGTCTAAGCTACTCAAAAGCAAACACCCCAACATGTTGCACATACCAGTGTAATAGAGGCACACAGACTTGGAAGGTAATTAATAGCTTTCTGATTGGCTAAGGGATCTTCTTAGTGTAAAGGAACCCATACTTGGAATTGGGAACCAGATCAGAATCCTATGTAGAGAAAGAGTATGCTCTCCAGTGTCAAACTCACTAGTGTTTGGCTAAAAGAGAGATTACATACATCAAATGCTAAATTAATAATGTTTATCCCATTTAAACTATGCTAACTGCACTCTCTATTGGGGAATCTGTTCTTCTTTTTCAGAAGGTAGTGAGACCAGAGGAGATAAACCACTCCTCGCACTTCAGCCAAGTCACAGTTGAAATCTCAGTGGAATTGGGGAGATGAGAATGAGGGCTGCTTCCATGCTGACCCTGATGATCAGAGCCAGGGTGAAGGAGACAGACCCTGTGGATACTCAACGCCTACCAAAGCCGAGATCCAGAAGTTCCTAAGAGCTCATCACTGAAGTAGTTTTAATACTCACACACCACGGCTCAGGGAATGATGCAGAATATGGGGCAGAAAGATTTCAAGAGCCACAGGTTAAGAAATCATGCCCAGAGGAATTCACTGCCCCCAGAAATACCTGACTGCTGCTCTTACAACACATAACCCCAAACCCCGGAGGGAATACCTGCAACCCCACCGAGGAGGGTCTCAAGTGGAATGGGGGTAGGGATGAGGGAAAAGAGGGTACCAATACATGTTGTACACATACAAAATATGCTGTCAGTAGTAGTAGTAGTAGTAGTAGTAGTAGTAGTGGTGGTGGTGGTGGTGGTGGTGGTAGTAGTGGTGGTAGTGGTGGTAGTGATGATGATGACGACGACGATGAAAAGAAAGAAAATACAACAACAAGCAAAAAGCCCTTGTGCTCTATCACTGTGGCAAAAAGAGAGGCATCCTTCACACTGTGCCTTCAAAGACAATCAAGGAATGTCTTTTGCTGTAACATCCCATCTTAGTTTTAGAAGTGGAGTGATGCTAAGAAAATAATAAATCTGAAGAGGGAGGCTACATGAAAAAATTTGGGAGGAGCAAACATGGTTTGTAGTTTTATATAATACATTTCAGTATAAAATATATGCTTGGGGGGTGGAGAAATGGCTTAGTGGTTAAGACATTTGCCTGCAAAGCCTAAGGATACAGGTTTCATTCCCCAGGACCCACATCAGCCAGGTGCACGAGGTGATGCATGTGTCTGGAGTTTGTTTGCTGTGGCTGGAGGTCCTGATGCGCCCAGTCTCTATCTCTCTCTCTTTCTCTCTGCTTCTTCCTCTCTCTCAAATAAATAAATAAATAAAATTTTAAAATATTATTTGTCTATAATATTGCTGATGTTTTATTATTTTCTACATTTGGACCTCATTTATTTAATAATTTAATAACTAAACATTAATGCTATCAAATACCATTATGGAAACTTTTTGATTTTAACTTAAGCAGCCAATATGTTTACTGGCAGCTGAGAACACTGGTGCTCTGTTGGTGGCTCTGCTGGGCTCCAGTTCTAGCTGATAAATAGATGACAGGGTCAGCTGGCTACCTTTCCCTTGGCATGCTCAGGACGAAGGAATAATAGCAGAGGGCAGCACCCATCTAAATATTTAAACATTTTAAATTATAATAATGTTACAAGATGTTAGACAAAAGTACAGTTACTTCTCTCATCTCAAAATGAACATAATTATAAAAACACAGATGTAACAACAAAATGTAAAATAGATATAAAAGTTTAAATTTTTAACTGCATATATGATAATTGAATTTATTTTAGTGTGTTAAAGATGAGTGATTACAGCAAAGGCAATTAGTAATAAATAATTGTATAACTGGAGCAAACTACTTTTGTTATCTTTTAACTAAGTTATTTAGCATGTTGACATAATCAATAGACTCCCATCATTTGTTTTCTATTAAAAATAATAAAATATACAACTTTTTCTAGTGTGTTTCTATATCAATGCACTTTAATAAGTAAGTGTAAAATATTACAAATTCTGCACTGGACAGATAGCTTAGAGGTTAAAGCACTTGCCTGTAAAGCTTAAGGACTCATGTTTGACTCTCCAGGTCTGACATTAGCCAGGTGCACAGTAATGCAAACACACAAGGTCGCACATGTATGCAAAGGGGCACATGTGTCTGGAGTTAAATTTTAGTGGCTGGAGGCCCTGGCATGCCAATTCTCTCTGACTCTCATTCGGGCATTTTAAAAACAAAAGAAGCGGGCTGGAGAGATTGCTTACCAGTTAGGGCGCTTGCCCGTGAAGCCTAAGAATGTTTGTTCAAATCACCAGGTCCCATATAGCCAGATACAAAAATGTGATGTAAGTGTGCAATATCACACATGAGCACAAGGGAACACACATGGCTGGAGTTTGTTCATATTGGCTGAAAGGCTCTGGCATACCCATTCTCTCTCTCTAACTTACTTTTTCTTTCTTTCTTTCTTTCTTTCTTTCTTTCTTTCTTTCTTTTGTTCTTCTTTCTTTCTGTCTCTTTCTCTTAAAAATAAAATAATAATAAACAAAGGCAGTCTTGAGGCTGGAGAGATGGCTTGGCAGTTAATGCACTTGCTTACAATGCCTAAGGACTCAGGTTCAAGTCCCCAGTACCCACATAAGCCAGATACACAAGTTGTTTCATGCATCTGGAGTTTGTTTGCAGTGGCTAAAGGCCCTGGTGCACCCATTCTTTCTCTCCCCCTCTATCTCAAATGAATAAATAAATATATTTTTGAAAGGCAGTCTATAGGGCTTGTCTCAAAAAATTAAAAATTCAAGGCTGGGTGTGGTGGCGCATGCCTTTAATCCCAGCACTCAGGAGGTGGAGGTAGGAGTATCGCTGTGAGTTAGAGGCCACCCTGAGACTACATAGTTAATTCCAGGTTAGCCTGGGCCAGAGTGAGACTCTATCTCGAAAAACAAAAAAACAAAAATAAATAAATAAATAAAAATTAAAAAAAAAAAAAAACTAAACTTATCTTTCTGACTTGATTTCAAAATACTTCACACTCATTAAGCATCAGGTTTTAATCCATGTTTTGTTGTTTCTGAAACATGTTCCATTTCTCCAGTTTGTCTTGACCTCCTAACATTTAGTTACCTGACTCCCAGATGTGAGGGTTCAGAGGCTGTTGATGGTAATTAGAAGTGCAGCAGGATTTTTCCATGGATGCCTTCAATACACTAAGAAGCTCATACTGACTAGTTGCTGAAATCAGACAAACTGAGAGCCAACAATTAAAATAAACTCTGAAGGAAGTATAATTCATATTCTACTATAAATTTGTTCATTTGTAACTTAACATGTGACATGGAAAGACAGCAGGACAGGGGATGGAATTATAATTATACTTCTGAGGATTGTGACCTTGATTTAAATAAACACGGGTCCAAAGGATGAAGAAACATAAAATGATTTTTAAAATGATTTTTTCAGTATGAACCAACTTTGAAACAATGAAGTGAAGTGACATTTAAAAAGTGTAAGAAATTGTACTAAAAGACACTTATTTATTCTATTTTTAATTTCATTAATTTTCATTAATTTAAAATCTTTTAAAAATGTTTTGGTTAAAAGTATATGCTCCAAATAAAACAAAAGTTTCAAAGGTTTTATAGAAAAAAAATTCATTTTCTGAAGCTCTTCATAAGTGGGTATATTTTCCTTTGGCCAAAAATTAATTATTCTTGACAGAACAAATACCAGGTTCAATTCTTATGAACAGATGGGTTTTCAAAGTATTGAATAAAATATGATAACCACTAGCAATGTTCATCACTTGCTCGAGTCTCAGATCTACTTTGGTGGGAAATATCATTATTGTTATTATTATAATTATTTGCATATCATTATCTTAATGAAAACTTTGAGTTTATTAAGAACAACATTTTTTGGACTGGAGAAATGGCTTAGCAGTTAAGACACTTGCTTGTGAAGCTTAAGGACCCAGGTTCGATTCCCCAGAACACTAGTAAGCCAGATACAGATACATACGGTGGTACATGCATCTGGAGTTCCTGTGCCAGTGGTTAGAGGCTATGGCACACCCATTCTCTCTCTCTCTCTCTCTCTCTCTCTCTCCTCCTTCTCTCTTATAAATTAGTAAATAAATAAAATTTTACTTTTTTAAAGAAAAAAACATTTTTGAGTTTGAATTTATTTTTATTGGGACCTTTCAATTATGAACATACAATAATTTTGTCATGTTCCTTCCTATTTTCCTGTTTTGTTCAATCTCTCCCAGATCTACCCTTGAGGACTCTCCTTTTTCAATGTAGTCCTTCCTATGAAGGAAAACTCAATGCGGACTCAGTCATGCACATTAGAAAAGTGGGAGAGAGTGCTGTAACATGTGGAAAGAACCCCACCCAGTACTGGAGCTGGCATGGGCTTCTGAAGAGAGAGAGCATTGATTTTTGACAGTCGTTAGTTTATTTGTTTGATTGCTTATTTAGGGAATTCTTGATGTATATGTCCAGATGATAATTTTTCACAGAAACACTTCCTCCCAATCCACAATTTATTAAACACAGAAATGAGTAGGCATTCTCAGACCCTTTCCTCTCATAGACTAATATGGCAATTCTAAGGTGACAATGATGGTAGTTTTCTGTTTATTTTGTATACACGAGGTATGCATCACAAACATATTATCCTCAGGAGATACTTCTGTTTCCTCTGCCTATAGGGAGATGATCTATTCCCTCAAGATGTCATTGCAGAGAACTTCTTTCAGATATGACCTTATACACAGGGAATGGAGTGGCATCAGGCAGTCGTAAACACTCAACTTAGGATGAATGAAATGTAACTTACTTTGGAAGAGATCATTTGATGTTCATTTATTAAATAAATATTCATGGAAAATATGTTTCAGGTTTTAAATAGCCTCCTAAATATTTTAAAACATCGTAGTTGGCTTTTCATATGGGAACTGTATACTTTATCCCACGGTAGGATTTTGATAACCTTTTGGAAGAAGTTATAACCTTCCTTTCCCTCCACTTTCAATGGTAAAATTCATTTATCTGCTTTGGCTTCATACTGGTTGGCAGCTGGCCAAAGGATTGCAGTAAATTTGTTTTGGGGAATTACTTTTCTTCTCTTTGTGCTTCTCTCCACCTTTGTTGCCTCTCTGCTTCTGGAATGGTTCCCACTATACCCCGTTAAGCTTTACTTTAAGGAGAGGTCAAAAAACATTGCATCATGGAATTTTAGACAAAGGTCTTATTTGCTTCTTGCAGTTGATTGGTTCTTTTTGCCTTTTTCTGGCTAGATTCTAGCCCCATTCTCCTGAATTAGATTGTTTAGCAATTATATAAATTTAGATTTGTAAAAGCTATTATGAGAAAAACAAACATTTTATATATCTGTACTGCACTAAATTTACTGAATCTATGTGAAAGGATAACTCCATATTTGAAGTATCTGCCAACAAATTATACATACATGAGACAACTAAAAAATAAAATTATGGAATTAAGGCAGGAATGAATTAAATACACAAATTAGTAGGCTTTCAGAATCCTATAACTCTCACAGACTAAAGTAGGAAATTCTAAATTAAGAATGATAGTTGTTTTTTTGGTAATATTTTGTATATGAGGCAGGCATGCATCACAAACATGTTATCCCTATGGTACACTGAGGGTGTACACAATTTAACTGTGTCCTATACAGTAATCATATTTTTCAGTGATTCATATGTTTGAATTTGCACATTTACATCATTTTATTGCGATCATTTGATTTGAAGAGATATAAAAACAAGTCAACTATATTATATCTCATTTTATAAAACGGATATGAATAAAGTAAAAATAATGTCATTGTTGAGGTTTACTCCACAGGCTTTTATTTTATGTAAATCCTATAGTAAATAGCATCAGACAGATTGAAGCAAAATTACATGGAACTATATACAGTCAAATTTTGGTGTAGGCAAAAAATTTGTCAAAAATGATAGTGTTTGTCTGCTCAGTGTATGATAACTACTGGGATTCAGACATAAATTATGAATAGTACACTCAATTATAGAATGAATAAGAAAATAAACATGAAATTATATTGAGAAAAGAGTGGATTTTTTGAGCAGTCACCTATTTATAAAAAATATATGTTCTGTTTCAAAAGAGATAGTATTATTAGATGGGTGTGTATACATGTATACATATGCATGCATGTACACATCTAATTTTGCAATGCAATTTTCTAGTAAATGATACATTTCTATAATTAGGTCATAGGAGAAAGCAGCAGACAAGCTTGATATTGAACATCAATCTCAATCAATAGACAATCCCTTGACCTTGGGGTGATCATTAAACATACACTCTGATACATACTATATATTCCCTTACAAAAATTTAACAGTTCTGTTCAAATTCTTAAAGAATAAACTCTTTCTCTATTTCCATAGTGCTTCTTTTTACAGTCCAGTTGCTTTCTGGAAAATTGCCATATGACACTTTACCATAGAAAGCCCTGGGTTCCCTAGGGTAGTTTGAGGAAGAAGGGTCACTAAGCATCCAGTTGTTGGAGGCTCCAGTTATTGTTATGCAAGCTTAATATTTAACAAATGGCAGGAGCTATGCACCATTTATGTATCTGATGCAAACACAATGAAGAAAATCAGCATTATTCTAAAATAAGGATAATTGGGGCTGCTATTTTTCCTTACACTAATAATTCCATAATTTCAATAAAGATATATATATATATATATATATATATATATATATATATATTTACAATACAAAAACAATGCTTTTATTATAGTATAATAAAATAGTCTATTTCTTTTAACTAACTTTTTTGTTTGTTTGTTTGTTTGTTTTTTGAGGTAGGGTCTCACTCTAGCTCAGGCTGACCTGAAATTCACTATGTAGTCTCGGTGGCCTGGTACTAATGGAGATCCCATCCACCTACCTCTGCCTTCCAAGTGCTGGAGTTAAAGGCGTGCATCACCACATCTGGTTTTGTTTCTTGTTTTGAGGCAGCATCTCACTCTAGCCCAGACTGGCCTCCAAGTCAGGATGGTCCCCCTACTTTAGAGTCACCGGTGCTGTGATAAAAAGTGTGGGCCACCATGCCCAGCTATTCTAATTTTGATATAACAAAACTTTAAATTAGGGTATGTTTCCTTTATTTATTTTTCTTTTCTTTTTTTTTTTTTTTTTTTTTTTTTTTTTTTCAAGGTTGGGCTTCACTCTTGACCAGGCTTACCTAGAAATTACTCTGTAGACTCATGCTGGCCTCAAAAATCACAGGAATCCTCCTACCTCTGCATCTCAAGTGCTGGGATTAAAGGCATGTTGCACTGAACCAACCTTACTTCTGTGTTCTTACTCAGTTCATTATTATAATTTTATTACAAAAATTAATAAAAATCTGCCAATGTCCTTCTTCACATGTTGTATTAAATTGAAAACACTGAAGCTTTTATTTAAAGGTAAATTGATAGATTCTATAGGTAGCATATATAGTGACTGGCAAACCGTAAGAAAACAAAGCAATATGAATTTCTTCTTAATACTACTAAGTTGTAGTGCAGTGCATTAAATTTTGTAATAAACTAAATTATCAACTTACTGTCTTTAAGCACAACAGTAGGGACAGTATGTCTTGAGTTGAAATTGAGTGAAACTGTATTATAGTTTGAGAGCACATATTTGTAAAATTATTTTGATTGTTTATTTGCAAGGAGGGAGAGAAAGAGACAGAGTGAGAATGTATGTGTGTGGCGGGGGGGAGAGGGAGAGAATGGTCACATCCAGGGTCTTTTGCTGCTGTAAATGAACTACAAAGACATGTTCCATTTTGTGCATCTGATTTCATGTGGGTAGTAGGGAATCAAGCCTAGGCCAGTATGCTTCACAAGCAAGTGCCTTTAACCACTTAGCCATCTTGCCAGCCAAAAGCACATATTTTTAAAGAACAATTTTGTGTGTGTGTGTGTGTGTGTGTGTGTGTGTTTCACATGCAAGAGAGAGAGCGAGGGGTGTATGCTTGGGTGCACATGTGTTATTGCACCTGTGTGGAGGTCAGAAGAAAACCTTGTAGTGTTTACCTTTGCCTCCAACTTTGCTTACAAAAGGGTGTCTGTTTGGGGCTGCTGTGAACACCACAGTAGGTTGCTTGAAATTCTTAGGATTCTCCTGACTCTGCTCCTAATGTCTTAGGCCTGTGATTACAGATGTGAGCACTACTTGCATGGGGCTCTACATGGTTCTGAGGATTTCAACTCTGCTTGCCGGGCTTGCATAGCAAGTGGTTTTAACTACTGACCCATGTCCTCCATCTCGAAGAACATTTTCTTGTGTTTGGGAGGGTACTTAAAATGACCTTTGTAATATGAATCATGGTCAGTAAGTTAGAACCATTGTCATTAGAATATTTCTGCTCAAAACAGTAGGCATCCCTTCCCTGCAATTGGAACCAGTGCTCTTTCAGTTCTCACTGTGTACCTTAAGGCTCTTGCATCTGGGACAAGCAAGGGTCTGAAACTTCAATACCTCAGACTGGAAAAATAATTAGAATGAGGGCAGGCATTCCATAGAGTGTGTTTTCTCTATCATCTTATAGGTGATGATTTCAAAAACATGTCTTAGAAAAAGAAGGAAGGAGCTAAACAAAATTTTACTTGTCTGGTTAACCTATGATAGGATTAGGGAGCCTTTCTGCATAAAAAATATTTTGAAAACAATAGTCAGCTTGTTATTTGACATGATATTGGTTAAATTGTGAAAAACACAAAAACTCAAACATATCCCAAATGTGCTATGTGAAAATAATTGTTGTAATTAGTATTTATGAATAAAATTACAATAATTTCAATTGATTAATAGTTAAAAATGTCCCAAGACCTGAATTAAATTATTTAAACTCTATAATTACTTCTAGGAAAGATCTCACTGAGGAATTATAGATTTTTTTCACCTTTCCGTAAGAATATTTTGGATAACTATTCTGGTTTGATTGTCCAAAGAAGGTCAGAGACTTCAAATAAATCAATAATTTTTATATAATTAGAAAATAGATGGGCTGAGTAGATGGTTCAGAAGTTAAAGTGATTTCTTGCTGGTTGGGGAAATGTCTCGGCAGTTAAATGCACTTGTTTGCAAAGCCTATTGACATGGGTCCCCACTTCCACATAAAGTCAGGTAAACAAAATGGAGCACGCAGAGGATCGTATGTGCCCATTCATTCATATCATCTCTCTCTCTCTCTCTTTCTCTCTCTCTCTCTCCATCCCTCTCATAAATAAATTGTTAAACTTTGCTGGGAACAAATAAATACAATTTTTAAAAAGGAAAGTGCTTGCTTGCAAAGCTTGCTAGCCTAAGTTTGATTTACCAGTACCCATGTAACGTAAATCCAGACATGTCTCAAGTTCGTTTGCAGTGGCAAGAGGCCTTGTTGTGCCAATTTTCTCCCTTTCTCTCTCTCTCTCTCAATCTCGTGCATGCGTGCATGCATGTTTGCGTGCGTGTGTGTGTGTGTGGAGAAGCCTTATTAAAACTAATAGTCTGGGAAGATGGCTTATTTGGTAATGTGCTTGCCTTGCAAGCATAAGGACATGAGTTTAATTCCCCAGAAAAAAAGGCTGTGGCCACATGCTTCCGTGATAGGAAAGTAAGGAAAGAAGGATTCCTGAGGCATCCATTCTTGGGTACTAGGCAATGCAAACCACATCTCACAACAGGTGGATGCATACCTTGATGTCCTTCTGTCTGTGTGCACCACATATACACTTGAGCATCTGAATACACATGCCCAACACCCCACAGTAACCATGCATGCCTACCTGTCTTATCAGTACTGGTTTCAATATCACCATCCATTTATTTATAACACCTTCTATTTTTATTTACTTATTTATTTATTTATTTTTGGTTTTTTGACGTAGGGTTTTGCTCTAACCCAGGCTGACTTGGAATTCATCCAGTTGTCTCAGGGTGGCCTTGAACTCATGGCAATCTTCCTACTTCTGCCTACCAAATTCTGGGATTAAAGGCGTGAGCCACTATGCCAAGTTTAACATCTCTTTTCTTTTTTCTTTCTTTTTTTTTTTTTTCTTTCGGTTTTGTGAGGTAGAATCTCACTCTGACTCAGGCCGACCTGGAATATACTATGTAGTGTCAGGGTGGCCTCGAACTCTCGGCGATCCTCCTACCTCTGCCTCCCGAGTGCTGGGATTAAAGGCATGTGCCACCATGCCCGGCTCCTAACATCTCTTTTTAACCAGAAAGTTTCCCTAGTCAATATAGGCTAGTTAGATGATTACACTAACATTTTCTCCATTTTTTTCTTTACTTCATTCTTACTGTATCTGAGAATTTATTGTCAATAGGCTGAAATAAAAGACCATTTCACATAGCATGCTTTTCTTAACTTTTTCTGTATCTAACTCTGTGTCATTTGCACTTCAGGGACCTTAGTACCATCTGCTAAGACTACTGTGAGTGACCTACATGCTGAGTTCTCTGTATCAAGAATTAACCATTCTTATAACATGGTAAATGTAAAGTCTGGGTAGATTGGATCATTTTTAACAAACAATTTAACTTAGAACATCTTGGATTAGACATGGGTTTAGTTTTTAGATTTTTTTCTTAATTTAGAATCTTAGGGATTTTTTTTGAAAATCAAACATATTATTTCTATGTAATGGCTATTTTCTTTCTTTATAATATTTATTTATTGCAAGGAGAGAGTGAGAGAGTGAGAGAGAGAGAGAATGAGAGGGAAAAGGAGAGAGAGAGAGAGAATGTGAGCGTCCCAGGGCCTCCAGATGTATGTACCACTTCGTGCATCTGTCTTTATGTGGGTACTAGGGAATTGAATACATTTTGGTAGGCTTTGCAGGCAAAATCCTTAACTGCTGAGCCATATCTCCATCCCTGTAATGACTATTTTCAATGTCATTGATGAACTGAATTTGGTTATCCATTGTTTCTATGTGGTCTGATAACACTGGATAGAATTTTGATTTGTGTGTGTGGCATCTGTGTAGTGTGTAGATGAATGAACTCTTGCACATGCACAGGCCAGAGTAAAAGCTGGGATATCTTCATTTTTCTGCCTTATTCTTATTCACATGAGAAAGAAAGAAAGACAGATGCACTGAACCTGGAGTTTTTTTTTTGTTGTTGTTGTTGATGTTAGACTGTAGACGAGCTGAATACAGTGTTTCTCCTAACTCTGCCCTACTTTACACTGGGGCCAGCTGACTTTTTTCATGGGTGTTTGGGATCAAACCAAGGGCATCATAATTGCATAGCAAGCACTCATACCTAGTGAGCCATCAACCAACTCCAAATTTGAACATTTTTGGATCATGAATTCTCATTCATGGTAAACTTCGTCATCATAGTAAATAACAGTTCTACAAAATGCTCGTATTCTCATGGCTACTTATTTATTTTCCCCAAGTAAAAATGTGCTTACATGAGCCTTATCACATAGTAGTTGAGGTTAACATTTCTTATATATATTATTTTGTTCACATACATGTCTTTAACAGCAAGATTTATGCATAGATACAGAGGTAGTCTCCTACAGCAGAGAAAACTCATATAACATGCAGTGAACCATTTGATTATATTCATTAAAGGCATTCATTTTATTTCTTTACTGCTAACTAAAATCTACTCATTTCATAGCTTGGGTTTAGCTGGGAATTCCCAAGTCCTTCTCATCAATGTCTAAGTCAGAAAATATTTTTTTTTTCCCATAAGCCTGTGGCATAAGCATGGGGACACAACTGGATTGAATCAGTACACACAACTCTTATAATCTTCACTTATTTATTATTAGTGGTTGTGCATTTCATCACAGAAGAAACAATGCAGTTGAATAGAAATTATGGGCCAACACCTATATACAAGTCTCATGATTCATATATAGCACAGAATTAAACACTCATGTAAACTTTTAAGATTTTAACACTTTAATATTTGTACCAGATGCTATAAGAAACTGAGGGCAAGTATCACTTTAAAATGCATTTTCCAGGAAATATGTAATGTGCTTTGTCTTTCATGCAAATGTGGGTAATTTTAAGACAATATCCTAGGGCAGCAAATATAGGAATTGCCTTTGCTTTCTAAATAGCTACAGGATTTGAGGAATAAATGCAGCCAAAGCTTTCATTTTAATCATAGCCAAAAAATAATACATGTGGCATATTAGTTCAAATGTCACTTCTTTGAAAAAGACTTCTCTAGCAATTTGCTTTGCTAAAAGAAGAATTCGCTCTATCTTATCTGTCTTATCCTGTAAGATTTACCATGCTGCATGTGAAATGCCCTCTATGGATGCCTCCATATCTGCAAAGTAGCCATTCTACAATCTCACCAGACATGGATCCTGTTTTCCTAAATAAGGACTTGAGAACTTAAATTAAGGAAATATCAGTGTTTTTTCTCAAATAAAATATCTATACAAAGACACAATTAACATTGTATCTATTAACTTTAGAAAATTCTTTTGATATTTCTGCTAATAGGTACATGCACTTATGTTATGAACATAAACTGTGTTTAATACATAAATGCACATATGTAGTGTGTGTGTGTGTGTGTGTGTGTGTGTGTGTGTATTCAGCCTTGAAGAATTTCAGAGGTCAAGGTATAGTTTTTATAGCCTGTTATAGTTATAGCAATTGTACAGGTCAGAAATTATAATATTTTTTACTTTTTGATTTTAATTTTATATTCATGTTGGTGCCTTTGATAGCTCCCTCCCTGTCCCCCACTCTCCTAATGGACCCTCCTCATTGGGGAATGTGGGTCCTGCATTGTGGGGATAGTCATCAGTTATGGGGAAGAGGCAATGTCTCTGTGCATAATGACCCAACTTGTGGCTCTAACAATATTTCTGCCCACTTTTCCACAAAATTTCCAGTATAATTTTGTAGAATTCTTCCTTCTTTTTTAAAATTGTTATATATTTATTTGAGAGAGAGACAGAGAACAAGAGAGAGAGAAAGAGAGAGAGAGAGAGTATGGCCACACCAGGGCTTCTTGCCACCGCAAAGGAACTCAAGATGCATGTGTCACTTTGTGCATTTAGCTTGACATGTGTACTGGAAAATCAAATCCAGGTGGTAAGACTTTGCAAGCCAGCACATTTAACTGATGAGCCATCTCTCCAGACCATATTATTCCCTCCTTAGTAATCAGACTGTTCTTGCTTGATGCTATTATTTCCAAGTGCAGGTAACACTGCTCAATATTTAATGCAGTATTTAGTTTTTGCACTTTAAGGGTGAAATTAAATTCCAGCAGAAACTTAAGTGTCAGATCTAAGGATGTGCATTTTTTTTTAAAGATAACAAACAATCAAGGTTATAAATATGCTTTTCACAATCCAAAAGTTGCTTAAGTTCATTTAAAGCCCAAGCCTTCCTGTAATAGTTAACATTCCAGGGTCTACCTAACTGATATTTTTACAGGTTAGGACTATAATTATATAGTGTATACTTTTGTCTGAATTTGTCTATTATGCTAAATTTTGATTTTGTGTGGGTGAGGGGTCTGTTCTGTTTTTATTGGTAAGTAGTATGCACTGACTGTGAAAAAGATGGTTTATCTTGCAAGGCATTAAGCTGTTTGCATGAAATGACAAATATTTTTGCTATGAAAAGGTTTAAAATTCTTCTTATAAACATGCTTTGATTTCTTTTTAGCAAATAGAAGTAAAATGTCTGGATCATGTGATTGTTATATAAATCTTAAATGTGCTGTTAAAGTGCTTTTCAGAGCTTCTGGATCATTCTGTGTTGTGGTCATACATATCCCAATTGCCCCATATCCTTGGCTGGATCTCTCAAAGGAAGAATAGCTGACTGCAGAAAGAGAAAGGTGAGTCTTTAATTATAGCAATTGTAATCCCTATGTATTGGGATTTCATTGTGGCTTAATTTGCCTTTCCTGACTGATATTGAATTACATTGCATTCTTCATGTGTTCTCTGTAGTACCTGTGCTAATTTTTTTTTTTTTTTTTTTTTTTTTTACCTTAACACTTAACACTTCTCATCATAAGTTTCTAGATATTAGCCTGACACTTATTTCTTTCTACTCTGACGCCTCCCTTTTTTATCTTTATAAAATGTTATTTGAGGGCTGGAGAGATGGCTTAGCGGTTAAGGCGCCTGCCTGCTAAGCCTAAGAACCCGGTTCCAATCTCCAGGTCCCACGTTTAGCCAGATGCAAAGTGACGCAAGGGCGCAATGCCGCACTTGACCACAAGTGAGTGCACGCATCTGGATTTCGTTCACAGCAGCTGAGAGACTGCTGGTGTGCCCATCTCTAAATGTTTCCCTCTCCCTCTCTCTTTGTCTGTCTCTCTCTCCAAAAATAAATAAAGTAAAAAAAAATTAAAATGTTATTTGACACTTATGATGTTTTGATTTTATAAATTTAAATTTATTTTTTATATTTTTAGTCCATGCTATCTGTCACAAAATTTAGAAGTTATTGTCAAAATGCAGTCATTAATATTCCCCTTGTGGTTTCTTCACTCATGTACTATTTTAGCTCTGTTTGTTATATGATATGAGTTACTTTTCTATATGATATGTATTAAATTTGATTCATTCTTTTAAATTTATGTGTAAAGAGATATTAGTCCAATTCACTATCTTCTGCTGAAAACTATATAGTCTTTCAATGGCATTTTTTAACTGTAAATCACCAACCTTCTAGCAAAGCATTGGTTACTACCCAAGAATAAGAATATAACCATATATCCAACTGTGATGGTATGAGTTAGGTATCATCCATAAAGTCATATGCTTTGAATGCTTGGTTCCCTGCTGATGGCAGTGTGAGAACTGGCACATTGCTGGAGAAGTGTGCAGTTGGGGTGGAATCATAGCTAGATTCCCCATTGCCAGTGTTTGGCGTACTCTCCTACTGCTGTTGTTCACCTGATGTCCAGGAGGTTATGCCCAGCCTCCCATCATACCACATTTCCCCCTGCCTTCATGAAAATTTCCCCTAGTCTCTCACAAGCTACTTTTGTGCAAGTGTTATATGCCAGAAATTTGAACCTAACTACACCACCAGCCATTTTTCTTTCCATCTGAACTGTACCACCTTGTGCACTGTCTGAACTTCTGCCTATTGTGCCTATTGTGCCTATTGTGGAGACTTCTTTTCAGTTCTGTCTTTCATGTTTTCCCAGAAAGGGGCTATAATCCTGTGGCTCTCGACTTTTAGGAAATGCCTGCATAGCATGCTGGCTCATGTATAAACCTTGTTGTAGTTTCCTCCTTAGTCAGTCTATACAACTGCACATCCCATGATGCCATAGTTTCCTGCTTAGGCACAAATGGCATTGTAACAGGAGTAGAAGCCACAGGCATTTGGCTTACTTCCTCTTATAATTGGCTCATGGCTTCCTGATTACATGTATACAACTTCCATTTGATAATGGATTCGGGCTTTCTTCATCCAACTTTATGGACTGTTGAGTTGGATAACATTAAGCTCATGATGGGCAGCTCAGATCACATGCTACTTGATGGTTCATTGTCAAGCATCCCGTTGCCACTAAGACCCAATAAAGGACAAAGAGCTGTCTCTCACAGGGAAAATAGTTGGCTACAGGTAACAGCAATATCCCAAGGGCTTTCACTGTGATTTACATATGGGGGCCTGCGAAGGGCTCCAAACAGCATCCCTGACTGCCACTGATACCTCAAGTACCATTGAATCTGCTGGATGAGCAGAGTGGTAGAGCAGCCTGCCCAGAAGCATGGACCTGTTCATGAGCCTTCTTTCATTCCAGTCCCACTCAGAACTAGTAGCTTTCCGAGTCATTTGGTGTCTGGGCCAGAGTATCACGCCTAAGTGAAAAACATGCTACCTCCAAAATCCAAATAGGCTGCAGTAAGCGTTTTGCTTACTTGGTAGTAGAAGGAACTTGTATTTTCCATTGCTATCTTTCAAAGTAGCTGTTTGTTCATTTGCTATGAAAGGTTAATGCTTATACAGATAACATCTACTAGGATTCCTATCTATTTCAGTTCTGGGAAATCAACTGAAATTGTCTTGCCTGATATTATCTCCAATTTATATTTGTATATATTTTATATAAAACTCATACTTTATTATTCAAATTTATAATAAGTTTTGAAGTCATGTTGTATAAGCCTTTCACCAGTGGCCTTTTTCATGGTTTTTATGATTATTTTTATATTTAAATCATTTGCCTTTCCAAATAAATTCTGGAATAAACTTATTAATTTCTAGGCAAAGCCTGGTAAATTATGACTGATTGTTTTTTATCTAGAGAAGAATTACAAAGTATTAGCATACTAACACACTGAGATTTCTAACTGATAAACACAGTTTTACCATTCCATTATTTATACATTCTTTACTTTCTTCCAGCAATTTTTATTTTATTTCTTAAGTCAGGTGCATCTCTCATCAGATTTGTCCATAATTCACTTATTCATACTACTGTAAATGGTATTTCAATCTCAAATTGTCTTTTTCTAATATAAGGAAATAACAACTGAGAGGTGTGTTCTATATAGGCAATTATGTCATGCATACAAAAAGACAGATTTATCATTTCAAATTTCCAAAATGGCTGACTTTTACTGAATTCACTGTCTTACTATATTTAGTAGCTTCTCCAGGGCTCTACTGATTAGAACTGGTAAACACAGATACCATCAACTCAATCCTCATTCACACTGGTCTGACAGTTATATTCTCACCATTAAATCTTGTTAGCTGTAGGTTTTTGTGGCTGTCTTGTATAATTTTGAGGAAGAGGTTTACTGTTCTTAGTTTCCTGGGAGATGAAAATAGGATGGTAAATATTAGGCAAATGTTTTCAGGCTCTCTTGAAATTAGCAGATGATTATATTTGTGATTTTGTTATAGATAACCCCTTTGTTAAACTAATTGTTTTAGGAAATGAATTTTTTTAATCCTAACATTTTTCCTGATAAATTTTCTTACTTCAAATCAGATATCCATTGACCCTTAGATATTAATGTAGTAAATCTTTTGCTTTTTTATTGCTTCCAGCTTTTGTTTTTATATTCAGTGTGAAGCTGTCGCAGGATACTTACAGTTTTATTCAAAAGTAACAATTTTTGACTCTCAATATGTTCCAAAATTTTAATTTAATATTATTGTCATTGTTTAAGCTGAGAATAGGTTCTTATTATGAGTATTATATAAACATTCCTCTGTATAATAGTACAACATTTTTATTCTTTCATGTGCATTACATATCATTTTCTAGAGGTAACATCTAATTAACCCCAGATAGAGCCCCTGCGGCAGACCAAAGAAACATTGTATAGTGTCAAGTTTAGAGAATCAATGAGTTTTATGGTGACTTACTGGAACATGGGTGACTTGGGAAGCTAGATCACAGTAAAGAATATGGAAAAAGTCATGGAAGTTGCATCTCTAGTGTTCCTTGCACAAATTCCAGATATTTCCACTAAAGAACTTCTCCACTTAGAAGAATTGTTTGCTGTTTATGTGACTGAGGAGAGAGAGAAAACCAACTTTTCTGTGAGTTTCAGGTGCCTCCTATCTGCATCCAGGAGATAATTTATAAGACCAAAGGAAACACATTACAGCATATTAACACATAGCAGGGTTAAGTAAATATGTTGGAATATAAGCCATGCTTCATTAGGACACATTTGCTGAGTTTGCTGATGTGAGAAAGTTCAGGGAAATATTGAAAATGACAGAAAAATAAAATTGGAGGTTCACATCAGAGGCTAACATTGTCTCAGAGTGCATTATTAGCTAATAAGACATTTTAAAACATGCTAAAATGTTTGTTTTTCTATAGTAAGGAAAGTCAAATTAAGATGATCTCAAAGAAAGGGGAATATTTTGAATGGTAGAAAAAAAGAATACATATACAAAATATCTAAATTTGTGGGTTGGAGAGACTTCTCAGTAGTTATGGTGCTTGCTGGCAAAGCCTAACAACTTGAATTTGATCCCCCAGTACCCACATAAAGCCAAATGCACAACGTGGCACATGCATCTGGAGTTCCTTTACAGTGGCTAGAGGCTGTCGCACAGCCATACTTTCTCTCTCTCTGTCTCTCTTCCTCTGTATTTATCTACTTTCACGTAAATAAATAACATTTTAAAGAAAGAAAATATCTAAGGTTTTATTCTATTTGGTATGACTGTATTAGCCTTAATCACCATTTTAAGACATTTTAAGATATTTTTAAGTGGTGTGTGTGTGTGTGTGTGTGTGTGTGTGTGTGTGTGAATGTAAGTGTATTCTTTTTAATCCCTTTATATGAGATGTCATACTGAGGGCTTGAGGTATTTCACAGAGAGTTATAAAAACCAGATCAATCAGAAGGCTGCTCACTCACAGCAGGAAGTACAGTCAACACCTGTCTGTTCTCAGGACACATTTGGTGACAGGGTGGTTCCCACCTCCCCTGTGAGCCTAAGTTCATCTTTCTGTAGCTTTTATTGTAATGATTTTATATGCTTACCTGGGAAAGTCTAGATAATCCTGCATCATATTTCACTTGAACCTACATCTTTATTGTACATATTTAAAGTGTACTGCATGATGCTTGATATGCATAATGAGATGACTGCAAATAAAAACAATTATCATATCTTTCACATCTCATGTTTAACTATTTTGATACATGTATTATAAGAACATGTAAATACTTCTCTCAACAAGAAAATTTCAGAATACACTAGAATATTGTTAACTATGGACCTCATTTCATTATGTAGAGGCATTTTTAAAATCCAATGCATTAGGGGCTGGAGAGATGGCTTAGCAGTTAAGCACTTGCTTGTAAAGCCTAAGGACCCCTGTTCAAGGCACAAAGTGGCACATACAACTGGATTTCCTTTGCAGTGGCTGGAGGCCCTGATATGCCTATTCTTTCTCTCCCTCCCTTTCTTTCTTTCCCTCTCCCTCTTTCTCTGTATGTCTGTCAATCTCAAATAAATAAATTTTAAAAATCCAATGCATTAAATCTTATATCCCATGATTTTGCCAAGAAACAATTTTAAGGATTCTTTTTTAATTCAGTAAATCCTATAAGGTAAAAAAGAAATACTTTCAAAGAGAAGCATATTTAAAACAATCATATTTGATTATAGTTAAGTATATAACTAAATATTTTACTGTGGCAGATTAAGTTTGATTAGGAAGACATCCCATTGGTAATGTAACTATCTAATACCACTACTCTGAAGTTATGTAAATTGCCCGTGAAGCTATATTACAAATTTAAACCATGGGAATGGTAGCCTGTGAACTGGGACTATGAATATATTAGACATTACTTCAGTTCTACCAGATAACATGGTAAAGAAATATTATGGATATTTATCTTTATTAAGTGCCATGGCAAATTTTATTATACTCTCAGCATTACCCATCATACTTATTGCTAAGTAGTATCCATGCTTTTACAGTTCCCTATATATTGAAATCGGAGTAAATAAAACCATACATCCTATGGTAAAATTTTAGCACTGATTTATCTTGATAAGCAGTATGTATCTAATAACTTAGTTGTAGTAATTTAAAAACCTTGATATTTTACAGCAAAATAATTTTCTCTGAACACATTGAAACAACTGATTAATGTTGTCTTTTCCATAACCAAGAAGATGACTAAACTATTACATGGTATTCAAGGACTTTTATATAGCAGAAAATAGATACTTTAAAAAGTATTGAATTCTGCTGAAGGCTTAACTTCATAATTCTGTTATTGCATAGAATAATGATGGATGGCAGAGCACGTCTATAGGACGACATTATAACAGCTGCTTCAGAGGGATGAGGAACATGCAAAAGTTGTTTTCTAGCCCGTAGGACTTGAAATAGATAATGCATTTGACCCTCTCATCACAGTGGACTTACTATCTCCAGAGAGCACTTTCACTGGCTTGTTAATCTCCATCTAAGTAGTAACCTGTGCACCAGTATAATAAAGATCAAGTTGGTTAAAGTATATCTGGTCCTAGTTTAATTCATAAATACTTCTGGCAACAAAGATAAAACCAGCAAATACCCCGAGGTATCCTAGGGACTGTGCAGTGAAGATAAAAGTATTCAGCTGAGTGGAATTGTTGAAATTCAGGGCAATATAGAAATTTTATCAGTTTATCCTGAAAGAAATTGAAAAATGCAGTACTTCAAATAATACAGTATAGAAGATGAAGAGCTTAACTTGTGGTTTTGGGTTTAGCTGTCTGTGGACTTCTATATTGCTCACTGAAAAAGGGAAGTAAATATGGAACTTGAGGAGAGACGTAACTGCAGGTCTTCATAAGTTTAAGCAGTATCATTGCCTCCTGTATATTTAGTGTTCACAGATATCCCCAGCTATCAGAATATTAACATACTCAGATGTGTGTTATAAATATAGATGTCATTTTTGTGTTATTCTATATACAGTACTGAAATTAAATAATGTACATATAATTTTATCAGAAAATGATTTTTAATTTAGCCTCAATGAAAAGCCTTAGATTTTGTAGAACAAATTAATTAAGAGATCAAAGATTGAGGGGCTAGTATGTACTTGTTGTGAAAGAATAAGTAAATGCATTTGATCCCCAGCACCCATGTAAAAACCAGCAAATAGCTAAGGCCGGTTCTGAGTTTACCAGATACAGGAAAATCTCTGTAGCTCTCTTAAAACCTATCTGGAAAAATATCAGCTCAATGTCAAGGTCTAGTGAGAGACTATGTCTCAAAGAAATGAAGTCAAAGAGTTATAGCTGAGGGGACAAAATGTTTTCCTCTGACTTCTACTCCTTTGCTCAAAGAGTGCATGCATTGCATATAATATGCTATGCACATGCATAAAGCATACAAACACATAAAACACACATTTCAAAATAAGATTTAATCCATGCATATATATCATTCATATATATATCCTGCTAATTTGCTGTTTTAACATTTGAGTTTATCAGGCACATCATCAAATACAGACATCTTTCTGTCAAATATAACTATAAAAATCCTGAATTTCCCAAAGTTTAAAGTGTTAATGTTCAATAATGTATTTAAAAATACATGAAGGACTTTTTTGGGAAATAGACATGAACTACTTATCATTCTCATTTTGTAGGTTATCAGAATATCAAGGATAGTAAGTAGTAAATGAGGTAATCTCCATTCTCAATAATCTGTCAATTTATACACACACACACACACACACATCTAAATTTCTTATTGTGTAATAATTCAGTTGAAAACATCTAACTGTAAATTGTTAGTTGTTCATGTAGTAGTATGCTGCCCTCTAATAAAAAGTACATTTTTATCAAGGGGTGATTTTGAATTCCAACATCAAGCTGTTTTGCACTCCTTAATGATTACTTAATCAAAGAATTTGAGACAGAATTATAGACATCTTTTCATTTTGATTTAAAAACACTCACTTGACAATTGAATTGTCTATAAATAAACTTTAGTTTATTTTCCCCTTTTCATTGTATTATCCATACATAATTGTTTGAAGTTAATGAGTTTTGTAGTGTTCACTTTCACATTGTGAAGAATCTGAAATTGTTCTCATTTGAGTCAGCTGGACTTCTGTCAAGTTAGGAAGAGAGCTGTGGTTACTGTCAGTGCTCCACACAGAGGCCCCCAAATTCTCTTCTATCTCTGTGTTCCTCCTTTAAATTGGCAAGGAACTTATTTGCTTCCCACAAAGCATGCCTGCTAATTACTATGGAGAACTGTCATTGAGGCTTTTGGGCTCACAGCCTTTGTCCCCAAACATAGACAGCTATAGGGTCCTGGTTGTTTCCTTTCCTGAGAATATGAATGTCAGCTCCCTTGATCTTGTTCCACTGAAGCCAGACTGACTGTTTTTTTTTTTTTTTTTTTTTTTTTTTTTTTTGTTCCATCCTAACTCTTCTTTTTCTTTAACAAACTTGCCCCATTGGCCATTGGTCACCAGATTTGTCATATGTCACTTGCACCTGAGTGTCTAGCTCAGTGCCAAGGTCTATTCATACAGGTTGAGATATGAGGATATTTTATCTACTTTGATCAAGCTGCTAATTTACACAGTTGTCCCTAAACCTGGCAAACATTTTTCCTGGGAATTTCCTGAGAGAAACCTACTTTATCAACTTCGGCTCCACCATTTGTTTCTAGAAAGGTGTACTAATAACTTCTACCCAAAACAAAAATGTTCCGAAAGTTTAGACGTCATTGTTTCTGGTCGATTTTCATTAGCTCAGCAAATATTGTCTACAAATTGAATTTAATGCATTTTCTTCTGATTATTATATTACTTTCAGGTTCCTCTCTCTCTCTCTCTCTCTCTCTCTCTCTCTCTCTCACCTTTTTGATAAGTCACCAGAATCCTAAAGAACAAGAAAACTAGTGACATTAATACCATTTCACATAAGTGAATAAGCCTGATCAGTCTGGAGATGCTTGCCTAAAAAATAAACACACAAGTAGCAAATAATAATTTGAGGTATTTTATTAAATCATGCAAACTTGAAGAATAGAAACTTTCCAGAAAGAACAATAGAAGAGATAATGACCTCTCCGCCACATTCATTGTATTGATAACTCTGACTTTGACTTAAGCTGCACAGATCCTTTCTTTTTAAAACTGAAATGACTTAACATTATTGGCTACAAATTTCTGACAAGTACTTTGCAGCAGTTATCTCTACCTTACTGGAATGAACATACAAAGAGACAGTTTATGGGAGCATGGGATTTATTTCAGGCTTACAAAATCCAGTGGAATGCCATCAATGGCAGCATAAGGTGACTCCCTTCCATAGATACAAGCAGAGAGAAATGACTCCAGCAAGCAAGAACCTTCAGAATACAAACTGTTCTCTCCATACCTTTAGGCTGGAATTTAGGATACATCCACAGTGGCACAATTCCTTGTAATAGGGATATGTCTGCTAGGGGTTTAAGAAGGAAGTTTAGTCAAAAATGATTGAGGCCACTTCTACCACATCTGCCAGGGCCCAGGAAAAATTTCAGAAGAAATAATGCTATGAATACTGCTTTTACCAAGGTTATGGTGACAGACATGAAAATTAATCAAAACCCATCAAAGCAGAAATACAGAGGCTACAGAGAACTCAACACTAAATTAGAGTGGCAAAAGGCTTGTCAGGGAACATTATAGAAGAGGGGGTGGAAAGATGTTCAAAGCCACAGAGAGGGTAGGAATATCCTGAGGAATGGTCTCCCTGCTATGACATAGAGACTAACAGGCCTCATGACCCCACAGTGAATACCGTAATTCCACTGATGGGAACCCTCAGGGTGATGGGAGCACACACCCACATGCACACACACACACACACACACACACACACACACACACACACACACATATATGATAGATGTAGATAGATAGAGATAGACATAGATATAGAAATAGATGTATCAATATAAATAGACTGAGTCAGGCTGGAGAGATGGCTTAGTGGTTAAGGCGTCTGCCTGCTAAGCCTAACCCAGTTCCAATCTCCAGGTCCCATGTTCAGCCAGATGAAAAGTGATGCAAGAGAGCAATGCTGCACTTGCCCACAATGGGGCACACACATCTGGATTTCATTCACAGCAGCTGAGAGAATGCTGGTGTGCCCATTATCTTTCTCCCTCTCCCTCTTTCTTTGTCTGTCTCTCTCTGTGTCTCTCTCCAAAAATAAAAAAATAATAATAAAAAATAAAAATTTATAAATAGACTGAGTCTATGGGGCCATATATTAAAACTACAACATTTAAATAACCACATAATTTTATTCACATTAAAAAAATATTTTTATTTTTATATACTTATTTGAGAGAGAGAGAAAGAGGAAGATAGAGAATGGGCTCTCAGGGCCTTCAGCCACTGCAAACACCAGATGCATGTGCCCCTTGTGCATCTGATTTACACAGGGCCTGGAAAGTTGAACCTGGGTCCTTTGGCTTTGCAGGCAAATGCCTTAATAGCTATGCCATCTCTACAGCCCCTTATTCACATTTTTTAAAGTGTAAGTTACTAAAGCCCCAAGTTGTTGACACTTCTCCCATAGTAAGTAATATAATAAGGTCTTTAAATCAATAGATATGATTTCAAAGCTAATGTACTTCAATGACACTAAAGATCAAGATGAATTATTTAAACAAAAATCCAAGTATACAGATATATAAACAGTGTTCCTATTATCTGGTAACTAAGAGAAAATTTAAAGTTTGTACTACCTTACAATCATTTTGACATCTATTACCAGTACCTACCTTGGTGGTAACATCAAGTGTGCATAATATGGACTTTATTCAAATGCCTATACTTAAATAAAATACAACACCACATATTCCTTAACGTTGCATAAACTACATCATTACTAAAAGCTTTGCAAGCCCAACTCTCTCTTTTTGTCTCTCTCTCTCTAGAGATGTTTTCAAGGCCCATGATATTATTTAAAGACAACGTGTATGAGGCCCATCAATCAATTATTTGTCCCTGAAGTTCCATACCAAAAGCACACTTCATTTTCTCAATCTCTAGAATGCCATCAGGGAAATTCGTCCTACTGGCATGCACACCTCTCCAAATAACCAGGCTGTGCCTGTTGAATAGTGGCTGGGATACAGTGTCTATGTGACACATCCACTTGCTTTCGTCCTTAGGTGTCTTACCCACAAAATGACAGATAGTTAGAGCGCCACAACTTTCTGAAAATGTCAGCTGTGTTAGTTTTCTAGGGCAGCTGTGACCAAAATACCATGATAGTCTGTTTCATAAGCAACATAAACCTATCCTCTTCTCATTCTGAATGCCCGTAGTGGTGGTTCCTTAAAAGTATCAAAATCATGTCTTGGCCTGTGGTGTTGTTTGACAGTCCAGGGTACTCCTTGTTTCATAGACGCATCACCTCATGTCCTTCCTCCATCATTGCACAGGAGCTCTTCTGCTATATCTTTTATTACTTTCTCTATAAAGGGACTGGTCATAAGTTTCTTATTAGATTGATAGTTCATTAAGATCAATTCTAATTAGTTCTTCTTAAAGTAATTTTAGCAGGCTGGAGAGATAGCTTAGTGGTTAAGGCACTTGTCTGAAAAGCCTAAGGACCCATGTTCAACTCCCCTGTTCGCATATGAGCTGAATGTACAAGGTGATGCATGTGCAATGTCACACATGTGCACAAGGTGGCACACATGTCTGTAGTTTGATTATAGTAGCTGAAGGCCCTGGTGTGCCAATTCTCTCTCTCACTCTCTCTCACTCTTATTCTCTCTTTTATTGTTTCTCAATAAAATAATTAAATAAATAAATAAATAAATTTTAAAAACCCAGTCTGGTGGACCTGCCTCAAAACCAATTTATA
This sequence comes from Orientallactaga sibirica, assembly GCA_036365145.1. Taxonomy (NCBI): domain Eukaryota; kingdom Metazoa; phylum Chordata; class Mammalia; order Rodentia; family Dipodidae; genus Orientallactaga; species Orientallactaga sibirica. The sequence goes on along the minus strand of JAEOAD010000024.1, from coordinate 9,364,408 downwards.
ATGAGAGACTTAATTTATAAATTAGGTCACATTCATGGATATTATTTATTAGGACTTCAGCATATTGTGTTTACAGTGTCATTTTATACAATATCATAGAACACAAGCCTCCAGACTTGTCTTTTTACAGATCAACCTTCCTCCTCACCATGTATACTCCATTTTACATGCAGTGAGAATTCTGGATTTTTTTTTTTTTTTAGTAAGCTCAAATATTATAAAATGAACACATTTGCAACAAAAAGCAAAGGCTATATAAAAGGAGTAACTAATTCAGAAAGTTTGGTCATGAAAAGAAATGAATTATGGATAACATTGTTCACTTTAATACTTTATATCAGGATTGATTCTAAATTTCTGAGTCTGATTATAGAACAATTAAAAACGCTGAATCATCTCCTCAGAGATTCTACAATCTCAACTGGGAGCTGCTGGTATTTAAGGAAGGAGATCAATTATGTGAACTGGTACAACAGCTAAGGAGGAGTTTTAAGTGAGTCATAAATCAGTAAAGGACAAGTTTTAAAAAGGTGACATTGAGCCAGAAATTGAAGAAATCAGAGAGTAATACTTGTGAACATCTGAAGGAAGCTTAAATGTCTTTAGGATGGAATTTACTTGAGAATCTTGAAAGCCATCAAAGAAGCCAATGTGGATTGAGCAAAATGAGGTAGATAAGAAAGGAATAGGAGGTTAGGAACTGACTCAGTTACTGTGTGATTACAGTGCTTGGTACTCTGCATGTGGTGGGAAAAAATAGAGGGTTTGAGTATAAGCATAAATGTGGTAGTTTGACTAGATGGACCTCAATACATTCAATGTTTCATTAGTGTGGATCTTCAGCCACCTGGCTGGATGAGGTGTCACTGGGCCAATCTTAAGGTGTGGTGGTGGGTTTGAAATTCCAATCTAAAGATATGTAAAGTGCCTAGTTCCACCTGGAGTTCCTGAAGTGTGCTATGCGGCTTTTGGGCTTATGGCTTCTTTCTCTTTCTCTGCTTGGACCTGTGAAAGCTGGGCCAGCCTCTCCTAACATTATGGAACATCTCCTGAATCAGTAAGCTTCAATAAATATCAGTTCCTCCATACCTGTGCCTTGTCTGGAAGTTCATCTCAGCGAACCTGAAGCTGTCTGCTACAGAGTATAAGCGCAATATATCTTCATTTCATAGCATAGAGCTAAGGGGATGAGAATGATTTTTAGAAGAAGCAGAAATATTGTTTTCGTTTTGGAGGTAGTTATCTAGAAATAACATTATGTTTGGTTGAGTCACATATTGGAATAGAAAGGACAAAGGGAAATGATATCAAAATATACAGTTGGGGAGACAAAGGAGTAGTGCAAATATTGGGTTTGTGACATCAGAAAAAGAAAGATGTTAAGGAAATATTTGCTTCAGCTACTTAAAGGATGTGATTTATGTTATTCACAATTGAAGGTATAGAGTGATTTGCTGTTAGGGCAATCAAGTAGTTCTCTTTTGGACGTATTAAGTGTGATATGCAAATTGTTCTTCTAAGTGAATGTATAAAGCAGTTACACAGAAGTAGGAAGTTAAAGACAAGGAAAAAGCCTGAATATGTGTGGGAAACACTCCAGTGTTAGTGTCTAAGGGGGCTATAGTGACCTTGTGCTTGCACATGCAGAATGCTAGAGCAAGTGCTTTTGGGGGAGGAGGGTTATTGGCCACTCCCTTCTTTGAAGATGGACCAGTGGACAAGTGGAGTGTACCCATCAGAAGCTAGTGAATTAAACCTTGAGCACGGGGATCTTGTTGCTCTTTGTTTTGCATGAGTATAAAAGTGGCTGCTTGTAGGCTTGCTTCTAATCTGTATGTATATGAGCACTGCCTCAGAGAATGGTGCAGAATGACATCCAGACTCCCAGCAGTCCTCTGAGTTACTTCTTTGTACCTTGAAATATACTCTGAGGCTTTTCACCCTTAGCTTTGAAGAACAGCATATAATTATACATGTTCAGTGTTTGCAGATAGTTAAAGTCATGATAAATAAAAGAGATAATAAAAATGTGTATGTATAAGATGAAAGACCAACTGAGAGTCCAGTATCTTGAATTATAAAGGCTGGATTCTTAGCAGTATGGAATGATGAGAAGAAACCCTCAAACAGGGTCAAGGAAAAATGTTTAGTGTGGGTCAGATTTAAATATCCTGTTATTTTTCTGAAAGCAAAGTGAAGAAAGAGAAATGTAATTAAAAATGTTAATTATTGGTTGTAGATGGTGAAAATTGAGAGGTAAGCATTGACTATTCAATTAAGCTCTCTTTAAGTCAAACTTTACCTAAAGCTGTGCGTGTGAAAGAGTTGGAGCTGGAGAAGGGAAATTTGATAATGGTATCTTAATGATATCTGGCTGCAAAGGACAACAGCAAAGATAATGGGTTCATGTTAGTCAATGTGAAGAGTCAGTGTGTTATCAGCCTTGTGTTCCATCAGTACAGCTCACTGAAGTCATAAATGCTTGCAGAAGACAAAGACTACTGGATTACAGAAGAAAGCTAAATGATTTGCTGAGCAATTGCATTTGCTAATATTCAGATTTTTTATGTCTTTACTCTGAGCTCCACCTCCTAAATGCAATAATATATTACAGAGTAATAAAACTAATTTCAGAGACCTAAGTGTGTTATAAGGGGAAGTAATAAAGATTACTTTGGGGGCTGGTGGGCTTGCTCAATAATTAAGGTGCTTTCCTGCAAAGGTTAAGGACCCAGGTTCAATTTTCCAGTAGTCACATAAAGCCAGGTACACAAAGTTCTGGAGTTCTTTTGCATGTGGCTGGAGGCCCCGGCATGCCCATTCTCTCTCTCTCCCTCCCTTTTTATCACTCATAGATAAATATATATATTTTTTGAGGTAGGGTCTAACTCTAGCTCAGGCTGACCTGGAATTCACTCTATAGTCTCAAGGAGGCCTCAAACTCACGGCAATCCTCCTACCTCTGCCTCCCAAGTGTTGGGATTAAAGGAGTGTGACACCATGCCTGGCCTTAATTAAATTTTCTTTTAAGGAACAAAGATTACTTTTGCTACAGCAGAAACATTGTATTTAATGTCCAAGGTTGATTTTTATACAAATATCCTTATACAGGTAATCTGAAAGGACAACGTGTACCTTAGTTGACAGATCTGCACAAGTGTGATAAAACCATGGGAAACCCTTTATAAACAAGAATTAGTGGACATTTCCTTAATGAATTAAAGAACTATATGTTTGGTTACTATGGTGGTCTGATTCAGGTGTCCCCCCAAAACTTAGGTGTTCTAAACGCTAGGTCCTCAGCTGGTGGCTTTTTGGGAATTAAAGTCTCCTGGAGGCAGTGTATTGCTGTATGCGGGCTTATGGATATTTTAGCCAGCTTTCTCTTGCCAGTGTTTGGCACACTCTCCTATTACTATTGTCCATCTGATTTTGGCAAGGAGGTGATGTCCACTCTCTGCTCATGCCATCATTTTCCCCTGCCATCATGGAGCTTCCCCTAGATTCTGTAATCCAAAATAAACCTTTGTTTTTCCCCCCTCTATCTGCTCTTGGTCCAGTGTTCTCTGTCAGCAATGCAAACCTGACTGCAAAATTAATGGTGGTACAGAGTGTGGGGTTGTTGCTAGGAACCTGACTCTGTGGCTTTTGTCTTTTGGAACTGCTTTGCAGTAGGAAGTGGACAATTTTGAAATTGTGGCCTAAAAGATGCCTTGCCATGTTGTAAGTACATCTTGATGGACTATTCCAGTCAGAGTTGAAAGACATCAATGCAATAAGAACTATGGACTGTGAGGTTCGGCTTATAGGAGTGAGAAAGAGCTTAACCTGGACTGGGCTAGAAACAGTTGGTGTGAGACAGTTGCTGTTAAACCCATGTCCTGAGAGCTTGTGCAGGGTTGCATTGTGTCAAAATGGACATGTGTAAGCGCAGGGATATGGCACAGAAAAAAAAAATGAAATCTTTGGGACAAAACTGCTACCTGTTCAGCTGTGATTGTATGAGTGATTTCAACCATTGAGATGGGGCCAGGTGATTCCTGTGAGAACAACAGAAGGAATGTAGACTCTTTTGAAAGGACCTGAATGTTGAAGGAGTGTCCTATTCTTCATATTCTGCTTTATTTACAGCCTGGATTAACAAGTTGGTAGCCCACCTGGTATTATGAAGTATAACAAATGCAGGAAAGAGAGGGTCATTGAATTTGCAACATGGTTTTGTATTTTGGAAATGTCCGTGGGCAGAGTGAAGCAGGCTCATTGGATTGCCAGCATGGAGACCTAATGGAGCCATGAGGATGAACCATGGGTTGCATTGGTGAAGTGATGGAGATGCCAGGACTATGTGATGGCTGCCCAGGAGAGCTACTGGCACTGGATGATGGTTTTCTGGACTGACAATAGCCTAGCTGGAGTGGTGGAATTTGAACTCCAGAGACTTGTCAGTGGATAGAATTATCGGACTTGGAGACTTGTCACTGACTATAGTTGTTGGACTTGGAGTAATATAGAGTTTGATGTTTGCCCTGTTTAAATCTTGAATTTGTTGAATATTTTCCAATGCCATCTTTTTAATAGGATGGTATTGTATATATGTAAGTAGAAAAACAGATTAATGGGGGCGAAAAGGCCTAAGTGAGGTCAGGGGAAGAGATTGATTAAAGAAACGGTGGAGGGAGGGCTAATCAAAACCTAAGAGGAGGGCTGGAGAGATGGCTTAGGGGTTAAAGCACCTGCCTCCTAAGCCTAAGAATGCTGATTCCAATCTCCAGCAGTTCCAATCTCCAGGTCCCACATTTAGCCAGATGCAAAGTGATGCAAGGGTGCAATGTCACACTTGACCACAAGGGGGCGCACACATCTGGCTTTCGTTCTCAGCAGCTGAGACACTGCTGGAGAGCCCATCTCTGTCTTCCTCTCTCCCTCTCTCTCTCTCTCTCTCTCTCTCTCTGTCTCTCTCTGTGTCTCTCTCCGAAAAATAAAAAATAAAAATAAAAATAAAATATTTAAAATCTAAGAGGATATAACAAGTCATATGGAAACCTACTTTTCTGAACAATGGAACACTCAGAAGCCATAGATTGTTACTAGAAAATTTTCAGTGCCAGGGATGGGATACCTTCCTGTGAGTTGTTGGTCAGGGAGGTCACAGATACCCCCAAAACATTATAAGCCATTGCTGAGATCCTTAGTTTCCCACAAGGAATAGATGGTAAGACCCTATTTCTGAAGAATACACATACTTGGGTGGCAAGTTCACTGAGAAATCCTGCTGGAGCTAACCTGAAAGCCTCCTCCATGAGGACCAGCTGACAGAAAGTTGGAAAAAGCTAAACTGCATGCAGTTCAATGGAAGAGAGAAAACACCAGTGAAGGTACTCAACAGTGAACACTGCAAGCTTTAAATTTGTCCAGCCAGGCCAAATGAGCCAACAGGTGCAATAGTGGCATGACTATTATGGGGGGAAACTAGCTCCTCTCTAATTGGACTGGAGGCATGCTCCATGGGAGGAAATACATCCCTGATACTGAAAACATACCACAGCAATAGTCATGAACCCTAAGGGTGTAATGTCAGCTGGTGTCTCACTAAATGTATATACTATGCTCACCAAACTGCCCAGTAAGCACTTCTCTTAATGTCCATACCCATATATTAATGTTATTCTTACTTTTGGTTAGAGAATATTCTCTTTTCAGATAGTGACAATCTTAGGATGATTCAGAAGGCAACATTTTTGTGCTGAGAAGAAGTGACAGAGTACTGCTCAGCACTGAAATGTCTCAACCTACCTTCCAAGGCTAGGGGTCCATTGCGGATGAGGGGGTGGTAAAAATGTAAGAGCCAAAGAAGAGTAGGACTCCTTGCAACATGCTCCTCTAGACACAAAATGACCTGAATATCCATGACCTCACAGTGCCTGACACTACCTACATAAGACCATCATAATAGGAGGAAAAGATCATGACATCAAACTGAAAAGAGAGACAGATTGAGAGGGGGAAGGGATATGATGGAGAGTGAAGTTTCAAAGGGGAAAGAGGGGGTGAGCGAGGGAAATAACATGGGATATTGTCTACAATTAAAGAAGTTGTCAATAAAATTAAATAAAAAATACTGAAAAAAACATATTTCATTTGTTTATAAATCATGACCAGATAGACAAATCTGCTTCCAGAAGCCAGAGGTTATTTATGAACATGAATAAACAATATAAATTATAGGGTACCTCTCTGTGAACCCATGGTCAAGGAGGCCATATAGGACCCTGTTGTAGATAGCTCTGTATGTGCTGGTATTAGCATCCAAACTGAAAAGTTTTATTGGAGGAAAAGGTTTATTTCAAGATTACAGATTTGTGGGGTTTTTCTTCCAGTGGTGGAAGAAGCTATTTTCATAGATGCCAACTGCAGCACCAGCCCACACACTAAAAAGCAGCAAGAAAAAACCAGCAGCAAGCAGCAGGGACCCCATCAAAGTTCAGACTGCTTTGTAAACCTTTGGGCTGAGATTCACATCCACGACCAGTGACACCTTAGGGCTAGACTCCATGATCTACCCAATGTCACCTCTTGTAGCCAGAGGTCTGAGGATCCAAGTTACAAGCTTTAATAAAGCACTTGAGTCTATGGGGGGGCATACATTTAAAATAATACAGACATTTTTCATTATTTCCTATTTCCCACCAGAAGTGAACAGTAAGACTCTATTGCTGAAGACCTCACACCTGTTGGTTGAGAGATGAAAAAAAAAAAAAAAATCAATTTAGAACTCAACTGAAAGCCTTATCAAAACTGGCTAGCTTTTATAGTGCCATAACTTGCTATCTGAGGAAGAAAAGTCATTAATGACCTCAACCCCGTGTGGACCTTGAATGTGGTAATATTAACCTGTCAGGTAAGAGGTACTCACTAGTGCAATACTGGCATGAATGCTATGGGAGTAACCAAACATTTTCTGATTGGATTAAAGGCCAATTCACAAGAGAAAATTAATACCTAATGCTGTATACCAGGCAAAAGCCTAAGGCTGTATGGGTCATAGACCCTAGCAAGGAAATCTGCTACCATTCTTTTTTTTTTTATTTTTTATTTATTGATTTGAGAGTGACAGAGAGAGAGAGAGAGAGAGAGAGAGAGAGAGAGAGCAGATAAATATAGAGAGAATGGGTATTCCAGGGCCTCCAGACACTGTAAAAAACTCCAGATGCATGTGCCATCTTGGGCATCTGGTATATGTGGGTCCTGGGAAATCAAGCCTTGAATTGGGGTCCTTAGGTTTCACAGGATGCACATAACCACTAAGCCATCTTTCCAGGCCCCCTACTACCATTTTTATGTTAAATGGACGGGTTGTCAAACTGCCCTCTAATTATGTATGCTTAAACTGGAGAATGACAATCCCTTCCACTTTGAGTAGAATAGCTTACTTGTCACATTTTATTTTGGATATGGGCAGTAATTGTTGTTGAGTCTCATAACTAGATAAATTGCTGAAAATGAGTGCTTATCCCTTTATTATCTACATTACCTTCCATACCTGCTACCAAGGCTCAGGGAACATCATAGATGTGAGACAGAAAGAATGAAAGAGCTGAAGTGTGGGGAGGAATACTGTGGAATTCCCTTGTCTGGGCATAACATGGAAAATGAGATTATAAACTCACAAAAGCTTTGGTAAAATGTATAAGATTTGCACAAGATAACACAAGCCAAAATTCCATCATGGATTTGGGTGGGGAGATCATGAGGCCCAAGCCTTTCCTGAGGAATTATTGGCAGTTATTGGTTTCTTGGGATGGTGGACATTTTCTTCTGGTATATCCACTTGTAAGGTAAATGGAAGAAGAAGAGGTTTGGTAAGAGTGGGAGAGAGACAAAAGGGGTTAATGAGTGAGGTCTCAACAAAATATAGTATATGTTTTATGACATTGTCAAAAGCAATTCAAAACAAAATGGCACCATGTATTTACATGTGAAGAGACTAAAATTTAGAGTTACATGCAAGGATAGACATATATAATTGAAATCTAGTGTGCAATTGAATGATTTTGCCTTAGAGAAGCATATGAGCAGATCATCCATGGTGATAGCAAAGCAGAGAAAACAACTATTATAATTGTTGAGGAATAAATGCAGAATTGGTAGTTGATGAAATGTATCTTTTCATGGTTCTTGTTTTCCTGGTGAAGGCAGTTACAGTAAGGATTGAGTATAGGACATTCTGGAGAGAATAAGAAAAACTTATTCAGAAAATGTGGAGCATAACCTCAGAGACCCTAACAGCATTTACAGGAGACATGGGCATGGCTAACACATGTATAGTTTTTCAATGGTTTATCTTATCATCTACCAGGTACTTCCATATGAAGATTTTCTCCCCTTTTTAAATATTTTAATTCACTTCCACCAGTGGAAATTGGAGAGGTAGTAAAAATGTAGCATACTTTTTTTCCCAAATAATTGATCCCCAGAGCTATTGGTTAGCTTTATCTCTTAAGAGGAGGTCACAAAACTTAGTACTCCTTTAAGAGAGTTCTTTTTTTTTTTTTTTTGTTCTTTTTTTCATTGTATTTTCATTTAACACTCCTCTACTTTTGCAGGTCAGCTGTAAGAGTCATGAAACAGTTTGATACAACTAGCTTTGGATTATCATCCCCTTATTTTTATTACAAACCTTGTATATAACTTTAAGTAACTTTTTTATAATTTACTTTTATTGATATTATTCTTATTTTACATTCATAGTGTTGGCTCCCTTATCCTCCTCCCTGTCCTCCCTCTTCCAAAGGGACCCTCATCAATGGGGAATGTGGGTCATGGATTGTGGGGGTAGTCAAGAGTTCTTGGGGGTAGGCCAAGTCTCTGTGCATAATGCCCCAACTTGTGGCTCTCACATTCTTTCTGCCCCCTCTTTGGTGAATTTCCCTGAGCCACATTGGGGTCATTTTTGTTCTACTTCATTGATGAAGTTTTGGGAGCCTCTGTGTCTCTGGATATCTGGCTTAGTTGAAGTTGGATGTTCTCTGTGTTTATCTCCTTCAGCATTTTTCTGGTGCTGTGATCACCAAGAGCACTGTATTCTTGCCTTTCCCCCACATTACTCTATGGTTTCAGCTGGGGCCCTGAGGTGTGATTGGCAGATCCTCCCTTCAGGTTCATTGTCCATCTGAAAAAGATAAGCAAATTCTCCATTGGAGAGAGAAGTTAGTACTAGATAGAAGGGATGGCCATAGACATTTTGGAGGGAATTTTATATGCGTAGGCTCTCTTCTAGCCCACATTTGGTGGTATCTTGATCTTGGAGACTGTGCTCATTTTTTGTACATGGTTTTGACTTATTTCCCATTTCCAGCAATGAGTTCCATTCCAGTGAGTGGATCTATTAGACAAATCAAGAGCAGTTGGTTACCCACCATCACTGTGTGCCACTACTGCACTTGTTTGAGAATTACATCAGGTTGTTTCCTGCTGGATATTGTATACTGCAAGTTGTTGGGACAGATGTTGGCCGTTATCTGCCAGTTGCTCATGCAGCACCCTTTGGCACTAGACTAGATAACTGTCTTATTCAAGGAAGTGTAGAGGTTTTTAATGGTTTGGCTGGCCAATTGTTGTATGGGTTGGTTCCCTTTTTGTGATCAATAACAGCCTATCTCTGGGCAGATCATCTAGCAGCAGATTGCTCTTGGGCATGGTGCTGCAGCTGTTGTCATGCCAGGCATCTGCACAATGTCACGTCCACAGAAACCACTTCCTGGTTTCTCCTAGCAGCAGCCTGGCTAGAGCCTGACCTGCACTGTACCATACATACTAGCAGTTGGCCTGGCTAGGGCCTGACCTGCATTGTGCCATACATATCCTCCTTGTTTTTATTATTGGCAACCCTGGGAGGCATGGTTCTTTGCCAATGAATGGTTGACCCCAGGCTCCAAAGGATCACCTCATGTAGCAGTGCCTGTCTTAGGTTTCCTCATCTCATGGGCTCTTACCCATCACTGACTACCTGCCATCCAGGTGAGAAAGCCCAAGGGGTTGTAGCTGTCACCTAGGAGGCATGTGAGGGCCATGTGTGGGTGGTTCTCTGGCATGCGAATGGTCCTGGACTGAATCAACTACAGAACCTGAGAAAGACTGGGTAGGACAGATTTACAATTGAGAAATGGTGGATAAGATATCATATGGTGGTTCACGAAGGTTTGCCCTTGCTGGTTGATAAATGGATCCCTGTAGTAGAACCTGTTTTGTTTGGATGGTGGTGATGTGCCAAGAAAAAGCTCTGTGACATCAGAAAAGAATCAGCATGATGGCAAGAATACCTAGGATTCCTGCCAGGATAAGAAGGGAGGAAGGGTTGAAGAAAGAAATGTAAACTTATCATTAGGAGAAACAGCTGCAAAGTCAATTGGCACCTGCCTAACGATAACATGGAGGTCAGTGTGAATAGTCATACAAGGACTTAGTCTGCAATTAAGGAGGGAGCAGTTGAGAAAGCCCTTGGAAAAGAGTAAAAAGGTGGAGGCATTGAGTGTTGTGACTAAAACAAAATAATAGGAGGGTTTAAGATAAACAGGTTGTTTGGTGACTGTCGTGAGCTCACCCTTAGCTCCATAAATAGTAGCATTGAGACTTTAATGGTAGCAGATCAATGCAATCAAAAGAGTTGCAAAGGAATTTATGTCTGGTTGGGTAGCATTACTATAAGAGGCAATGATAAGCAAAAAGGCAAAGGTGTAAGGAGAAGTAGTTGCTTGAAGGGGGAGGAATACAGAAAAATATAGTGGCTAAAATGAAGCCTAGGAAAAGCATGGGAATCTAGGCTCACCACACCAAACAAGTATGTCCTAACAGAAATTGTCCAAAATGGTTTCTTAGAAGTGGTAGTAGGGAGAAAACGAGAGAACAGGAGATAAAAGGAGAAAAATGAGAATAAGTTTACAGTCCTGTATCTGGCCTGAGTGGCTGGGCATCATATTCCTCATCAAGGTCGACCCTTGAGTCAGTGGCTGGATTGATGTTTCTGGCAGGGATCCAGATCGGGATCTGTAAAGTTTATGGAAAGACACAAGAATACCTTCGGCCTTGTGTTAAAAGAGGGTGGGGTCACTTCCAGATATTAGTAGGAGGATAAGGGAAAGGGCTTTGTGGTTGGTTGGGATCTCCAATGTTTATAGGTCAGGGAGAGTCCTGCCTCATCAAAGGGTGAGGAAATTGAGGGTGAAGAGAACTTCCACCAGCGCCAAGTGGGGGTCCTTGGGCAACATAGTGGACTTTTGTTTTATAATTAGTTCCTTTAGGGCCTGGTTAGTTGTCTTCACTATGGCTTGTCCTTGTATGTTGTAGGGGATCCCAAGGGAGTGATTCCCAAGATTCCATGAAGGAGGTGAATTGGTCAGATGTGTATTCAGGGTCATTATCAGTTTTAATTGACCAGGATATGCCCATGACCAACATGGCAGTTTTTGCTGCCTTAGTGACATGGGATGCCTTATCCCCCAAGAAAGCAGTAGCAAAAGTAAGCTTAGAGTAAGTGTCCACGATGACATGGACATATTTGAAGTTGCCAAAGGAAGGTATGTGGGTACCATCCATCTGCCAGATAGAATTTGGGGTAAGGCCTCTAGGATTGACTCCTTGAGGCTGTAGAGGCCCCAAGGGTGCTGGGGGCACATGCCTTATAGGTATGGGTTAAATGTTTGCACTAGCTAGAGAGCTCAGGGTATAGGGTCCATAGGTTAGTGGGGGATGGATGGAACCTTTGGTGTAAACATCTAGCTTTTTTTAAAGGTGGCAAGGAGACAGCAATAAACTTGTCTACCTGTGACTTCCCTTCAGCAATAAAGCCAGACAGACCAGTGTGTGAGCAAATGTGCTCAATAAGTCAGAAGGTGGATGGCCCATTGTAAAAGGACTTATTCAAAGTAGGAGGAGTCAACACCAGATTCCTTGGCTGCCTTGTGGATGAGAGCCAGATCAGAGAGGGCAGTGGGGTACCCTGGCTTGGCTGTTGCAGCCAGCCCTACATTAATAAGGAAGGTGGCAAAGGGTGGGACAATGGGGCCAGTCAACAAACTGGCAGCTGCCTGGGTGTGTCCAGGACAGAGTGGTTGAAGGTCCTTCCAATGGTAAAGATGGGGAGGGGTGGTTTTTTTTTTTTTTTTTTTTTTTGCTTTGTTTTGTTTTGTTTTTATCATTGGCAAGTGTGAGCACAAGCTGCTGCAGGCTGATGTTGGGGTGGCAGTCTTTTATCATTGAAGGGTTGGTATTCCTCCTCATCTGAGTTATTGTAAGAGGGGGCTGGGAGGCTCAAGGTTTGAAGAGCCAGTTTTGGTTCCTCCTTACAGCTTTTGTTATGGGAGAAATGACTTCCTCCATGGAGGAGCCTTTAAGGCTGGCAATTATGGCAAGGAAGATAGGAAAACATGGGGCTGGGGGAGTGTGTCCATAGAGAACCCGGGACCAAATGGAAGTGTCACAGATGTTCTTGGGACTAATCCATGGGGCTAAAACAAGAGTTTCATCCCAAGTGCCGTGGAGGTCTTTTTGTTTCACTTTTAAGCCACATTGCACAAGAAGGGCCTTAACAGCCTGAAATTGTGGCATCTTCTGATGGGGAGGGAGGTTGTCCATTATAGTGTGGTGGTGTTTGAGGGGGGATAGGCTGTGACACCCCTCAATCATAGAGAATGAGAAAAATGAAAACCAAGATAAAAATGATAGCCCAAAGGATAATCATGCAAACCATAATACCTATTGCCAGGGCCAGCTGAGACATATGGACAGAATGTTTAGGACGCAAGTGTCTTGTGCTTACTGGGGGACTTCTGTGAGTCATTACTCCATGGCTGTATGCCCACATGGTGTCTTTGGGGAAGTTCAGCCAATGGCCTCGCCTTGGTTCTGAAATTGGATGGGTCAGACCCTTATGTGATTTCACCAGGACTAACCAAGAGTGGAGGGGTTGGGACTGTGTGGCAATGTGTGCCTTTCTGCTGGGGAAAAGAATGAACAAAAATAAAGGGGGGAGAAAGGGGCTGCCTGCTTATCCTTGGGCAGCCGTCAGCACACAGAACAGAAAGTGGCCTACTCAACAACAATCATGGAGTTGGTGTCTCACCAAGACTGAGGGGTGGAGGGTCCCTGTTTAGGCACCAGATGTTGGGGTCCCTCCTAAGAGCCAACCCAGGAGGGGAGGCAGGGTCTCTGCCAGGCAGGGGGTGAGAGTCATGGAGTCAAGACACAGACACTGGGAGTCGGGTGAAAGCAGACAGAGGACGAGCTGCTGCAGACTCGCTTATTCAAGGAAAGGTGGGTTTTTAAGGGTTTGGCTGGTCAATCATTGTATGCGGTGGTTCCCTTCTTGTGATCAATGACAGCCTGTCTCTGGGCAGGTGGTTCCCTTCTTGTGACCAATGACAGCCTGTCTCCAGGCAGATCATCTTGCAGCGGATTGCTCATGGGCATGGGGCTGTAGCTGTTGTCATGCCAGGCCTGTGCAGGATGCCACATCCACAGAAACCACTTCCTGGTTTCTCCTAGCAGGCGGCCTGGCTACGGCCCGACCTGCACTGTGGCATACATACTAGCAGGCAGCCTGGCTAGGGCCTGATCTGCATTGACGTCCTTATTTTTGCTGTATGTGCATAATTGTTTATGTGATGTCGGTGTATGTATGTGTTTCTGTGAATGCATGCTTGCAAAGGCATGCACTGGAGGTTCATGGTCAACTTTCAGGTTTCAGTGTCTGCTTCCATCTAGTTTGAAAGAATAGTTTCTCTTTGCTTACTGCTCAACTTGCCAAGCTGGCTGATTCCTGAGCTATCCGAAATTCTCCTTGGACCCTAACTCCTTCTTGCTTTAGGCATGCTGGAATTAGAAGTGTTCTCTGTGGCTTCTGGTTTTGACAGTGATTTGAGCATATGAACTCAGGTACTTTTATTTTCATGGCAAACACTTAATCCACTGAGCCATAGCTCTAGTCCCTGCCTTCTTGTTAACTTGTCATTTAACCTTCTGTTTCAAGCTATGGAATCTTCATTCATCATCATCTTTCAACATTCTGTTTAGAAAACATGCTAGGTTTCAAAATCAGGATATAATTGATTTGAATCTTGAACTTATCTCTTAATATTTCAATTTATGTTGTACATTGACTAAATTCCTTGAATCTCTGTTTCCCCCATCCATAAAAACATATGGTAATGCTTTTCTTAAAGAATTGCATAAAATTAACTATAATTTACATAAAGGGAATATTAGCAAAAATAATTCAATATAATTTAGCTTTTTCTTATTCTTTCCTCCTTCCTTTATCACAAAGTAACTTAAACATTTACCAACACTGTAATTTCATATCAGTATTTAGGACACTCAGTGTATATTTATAAGTAATATACATGTATCATTACAGAAAGGATTTAGGGGAAAATATATTTAGATATGTTTACAATAAAATATATATCTATATACTGTTACCACTACATAATTCCCTCTGTTTGTGCTAGTGAGATAAGAAAGGATTCTTATAATTCAGTCAGTATCTGTAGATAGTGGATATTTTAACTTCAACCCCAAAGATATCACTCCATTAAATTAAGAAAAATTCTTTTTGAAGAGATGAGAAAGAAAGGATTATCAAAGAAATGATGGAAATATGACTTTTTACTTGAGAAGGAAAACTTTCCTTTGAGTTGTATATATATAAAAGATAAACCATGAAATAAAAGTTGACTCTTTTGTTTATCACTCTTTAAGATAGTGTGCCCTGGTTGGTTTTAATAGTGTACTGTGCCTGAGTGTCCCACTGGCAGCCAGCTGAGCATTTTCTGAAACAGCATAACAATGCAAGGCTCAAATCCAGAGAACAGTGAATTTGATTCTTCACATGGGAAAAAATTCCCAATGTACTTGAAAGAAAATACCAAAATGTCTATGTTGTTCTTCATACTTAAAGCATGCATCTAAATGAATAACTGTATGTATTATTGAAAGATGGTAAGATGATATAAGGAAAGGCAGGCCTACATGGGTTATATGTATATATTTAAACCATGTGCTGAGATAAGATGTAAGGAAAGGATATTAAATTTCCTTATTGATGCTACTGGAAGAAAATCTTTCATTATCTAATTGTTTCCAGATACTTATATTCTACCAGAAAATAATAGAAAACATTATATAGTTTTTATGTTCATAGTATTAAGATAGAAAATATGCATAAAATCATATATATTAATTTTTGTTTATTATTTATTTATTTATTTGAGAGTGACAGACAGAGAGAGAAAGAGGCACATAGATAGAGAATGGGCATGCTAGTACCTCCAGCCACTGCAAACTAACTCCAGACACATGCACCACCTTGTACATCTGGCTTACATGGGGCCTGGGGAATTGAGCCTGGAACCAGGGTCCTTAGGTAAGTGTTTAACCACTAAGCCATCTCTCCAGGCCCATTTTTAATTATTTTTTATTTATTATCAAATGCTTTTATAAAGAAAAAATTCTTGGTTTACTACTATACAATTCTATTGGGGAAATAGATGCTATCATTAATTGGGAATTTGGCAAAATATGATGAAAATAATTTTGCATGTGAAATTCTGCAGCTCCTTTTTAGAAATGATGCACCCAAATCACTTATTTAAAGTTATAAGCATACAAAGAATATGAAGCAAATTTACAAATAAATTAGATGTATTCCTCATTTCCAAGCAAATCTTTTCTTTCTATTAATAATAAGCATTTATCAATTAATATAATGGACATATTATTAAACAAAATTCATATGATTTAAAATCTATGGTCCTGAGTTCCTATTACTGTTTGCTCCAGACCACTTTTCAGCTCTCACAGTGGAAATGCCAAACTTTATATAATATTGATCATTTTTTTGAATGTAGAATTTTCAAGGAAAATCTATTTACTGTTTAACATAACATTGTATTAATATTTTTAAAAAATATTTTGTTTATTTATTTATTCATAGAAATAGAAAGAATGGGCTTGCCAGGGCTTCTAGTTACTACAAACCAAGTACAGACTCATGTGCCACCTTGTGCATCTGGCTTTATGTGGGTATTAGGGAATCGAACCTGGGTCCTTTGGCTTTGCAAGCAAGTGTCTTAACCATTGAGCAATCTGTCTAGCCCTGAATTGTGACTTTAATAATGAACACTATACATAAAATTTTAAGACTGAGAAATTTATGTACCTCTATATGTTTGAAATAATGTGCATGTCACTCAAAAAATGAAGCATTAATTAACAGATTTATGAAATGTGGCCACCATTTCCATTTTCACTAAATCTACTTTCACTAGAAAAGACAAAAACACAAAGAAGGAAAGAGCTAAAGAGTTTTCTAGAGAGAAATTTCACACTTTGTAGAATAGAAGCTGAAAAAAGTCATCAATTCTGTAACTTAATGAACATATTACAACTTTTCTTCTTAATATGAAATTTAAAAAAAAAAATATTTATTTGCAAGCAGAGAAAGAGATAGAAGAGAGGCAGACAGAGAGAGAATGGACATGCCAGGGATTCTAGCCACTGCAAATGAACTCCAGATGCATGTGCCCCTTGTGCCTCTGGCTTACATGGGTCCTAGATAATAGAATCTGGATCCTTTGGCTTCGTAGGAAAATGCCTTAATCACTAAGCCATTTCTCCAGCCCTTAATGGGAAAATTTTGACCAATATTCCAATATTTTTTCAATGTCCTTGACTTACAATTTTTATAAAGATAATAAAGTTTCTGAAATCAAATAAGACAATGGATTTTGCTTTGTTTTACTGAAATCACTTTCAATAAAAGACCAAAGCAAAACAAGGATAAAAATATGTTTTACAATGTACTCCATTGATTACTGTATATCAACTTTTATATAACATTTTCTATGACTTTGTGTATATTTTTATGTTTCTCATAACACATGTCCATTAAAAAAGGACAAATCTGTAATAGATATATTTGATTCAATAAAAACCAGAAATTCTCACTGGCTTTCAAAGGCAAACATAAATATAAAACTCTGGACTTTTGATAGCTTTTAATGCAGTAGTTGTTGCAAATCATTTTCACTTGAAACATTTTTATTTCACTTTGATATGTATAGTATTAATTTTGTATAAACTTAAATACATATGTCCTTCAGTTGATTAGAATTTCACTCTTTTTAAAGAATAGAGAAAATAGTTTGAAGAAATAACAGTATCAAATAATCAACATCAAATGTACTGTTTATAATATAAAACAGTTTCATTTACACACACATACACACATATATACATATATATGTGTATATATATGTCAATGAGCTTTTGTATCTAAAATCTAATGCATATCCAAAGGAAGGTTCGCCTTTGATGTCAAGGGACTTATACATGCCTAGAGATAGACTGTGACAACTGGAAAGAGGAACATGATAACACTGGGTGTAGGCCAAGTATCCTACTAAAATCAAAGAATAACTAGGATACACCATCAGAAGTAAGCACATGCCCTTCCCCTCCCAAGATAAAGAGTGCTCAGACTGGAATTCACTACTCATTTGTTTTTTGGAGGCAGAAGAAAATATTTTCAATAAGAATTTATTAGAAATAGAATTTTTTTTTCAAATTTATTATTCATGAACATAAGGCAAAGGAGACTAAGTGGGTAAAATGTGGAAAAGCCACAAAATGTTAGGACACACATACTCAAAGTGTCAGGGAAATCATACTCAGAATTGTGGGTGGCATCCAAAGAGAAGGAGAAAACAATGGAAATTTTTTTTGGTTTTTGAGTTAATTAGAACTCATAAAAGTGGGGAGGCTCAGCAGTGAGAGTCTGTGAACAATTTCATAAGATATTGTTTAAAACATAATTTTTAAACATCCTTGTAAAGGAAACTGGAAATACTGGAAAAATTGAATGAATTTTTGAATATCACCTGACAACAGCTGACAAAATGATTATGATATTTGAAATTCTGTTATTCTTTGAGGGACATTTATAAGAACTTATAGCAAGAAAACAATTAAATATAAGCCAAATCAATATGTGCATTTGTATTCATAAAAGAAATAGTTCAGGCTTTCTAAGGAATCCATAACTAAGAAGAATTGCATTATAAGGTATTTGTATCTAGACTGTAGGAGTAAGAAATGTTTCCCTTTAGTTTCTGGGGTTTCATAATAACATTAATAAATAATTTCATAATAAGATGAAGAATAAACTGGCCATGGGGAAATTGACTGAAGGAAAGGTAAATAAATGCACTACCTTTGTGCAAAATGATACTATAGGAAAAAAAGTGGATACAAAAATGTGTCAAGATCTGAACTTTATATAACATCTGCATGGGGGAAAGGAAAGAGTAAATGATTTTTATGACAGATGGAGGCCAAATCTTCTCAACCTGTGATGACATTATAACGCCTACTTTTAATGAAAATTTTGCAATTTAACGTGTGTTTTATTATTTGTATGGTGGATGTAGAATAAGGATGAAAACACAAAATAAAGAGCAAGAATATATAGAATATAGAATATAAACTGATATTATATATCATACATAATCAGGTAATTTTACCTTGGTCTTGTATTCATTTGGATATTATCATTAATATCATTATCATTAAGGAGCATAAAGTAAAAATTCAGTTGAAATAAGTTTTGGGTGGGTATATATGCTTGATTGTTTGCTGATACAAGGTTTTACTATAAAATAACCCAGGCAGGCCTGGTATTGGTTACATAGCTTGGACTTGTCCCAAACTGTAGCCATCCCCTGGGCCAGGGCCTTGAGTGTAGACAGTAGCAGCTTGTGACAACATGACCAAGATTTATAGTTGTTTATTTTTAAAAAATCCTATTAAAATGGGTTAAGCAATGTCATAAAAGACTGAGTATTGCTAATACATTTGAGGCTTATTCAACAGCCCTATGCTTATCTGAATACCCATGTGCTCCTGTCCTGGAAACCATGCTTTGGCAGAACTCTGTAGTAAGATCCAAGCACTAACAGTTAGTGGGTATGCCAACACATTTGTCATAAAGGCACTATATTATTTTCTGATGTATACTAAATATGATTTGTATTTTCTAAAAAGGCACAAACTGATTGCCTATTCATAGGAAATAAACCAGAGGTTTTAAAAATTAAATGACAGCTTTTATTAGAGAGTTACATCTATCCTCAGACTGTAACATTACCCTATTTGAAAGTTATAAATAGTCCTATGTCATGATTGGTCATAATTGTCAACTTGACAGGATTTAGAATCACCAATGGAAATGCCTCTGAATGTTTCCACAAGTTTGTTTACAGAAAAGTTAGCTGAGAAAGGAATACTCACCTGAACTCACTTGGAAGAAAAAAAAAAAGAAGGGAGGTGAACAACAACATATGCCTTTCTGTTGAGACTGTTTAATTTATCATGATGTCTAACTCACGATTTACGGCTCATCTGCGTTGAGTTTTGTTTTTTTTTTTTTTTCCTTAAATGCTAAGAAAATAATTTCTAAGTTTCAAAAAAGTTACTTTGATTTTAAAAGGAAAATTTATTAAATATTAACATTTTCCTCAATATTTTATAGCATGTGTATGACAAAGTTTAATCTACTACCTACCTGGATATTAAGGAGCATTTTATTATAAAGTAATGTATTTTCAAATATTCATTTTGCATGACACATTATTTTATTTTATTTATACACTTAATTTCTGGATTTTAAGTTTAATTTAATTATACTAGGTGTGCAGAGGGAAAATTTAAGATATGTTTTATATCTCTTTAAATGGGAATAAAAATTACATAATTAGAACATACTTTTGATTGTTTATGTTGCTCCTGGGTTCATTTTTATGTTAATATTAATGATGTTAAAAGTACATAAAGTGAAAATTAAGTTGAGGGCTGGAGAGGTGCCTTAGTGGTTAAAGTGCTTGCCTGTGAAGCCTAATGACACAGGTTCAATTCTCCAGGTCCCACGTAAGCCAGATGCACAAGGTGGCTCATGTGTATGGAGTTCATTTGCAGTGGCTAGAGGCACTATTGTGCTCATTCTCTCTCTCTCCTCTGTCTCAAATAAAAATAAATTAAAAAAAAATAAAAATTAAATTGAAATAAGTATTGAGATATTATATATGTTTGATTGTTTGCTGAAATGGTGTTGTTTGTTGAGAAAATATCTGAAACAATTGTTAACATATATGAACAAAATATTATAGATGAATATATAAAGTAAACACAACACAAATCACATATTTAAAAAATAAATTTATAAGCTGGAAGTATAGGTCAGTGCTAGAGCAATTATCAGCATGAAGAAGGCTCTGTGTTCTTATTCCAGCACTGAAATAAAAGAAAAGAAAGGAAAAGAAAGAGAAATCCTTAAAGAGGACCTATCAGTATTTCAAAAATCAAAATCAGTCAATTAACTAGTGAGGAACATTCATCTTGACCAGAAATTAAATAAAAACATCAATAATGATATATTCTAAAATGTTTTTGTAAACATAGATTTATATGTCAGTATTTGTGAGAATTTAAGAGTTGAAGAATATGCAAGTGTAATTTTTATTGTGATAGAATAATACAAGTTGTAGGATTTGGGGTTGTAGTTTTTGTTTCTTTATTTTCCTACTTTTTATCATACTTTAACATGGAATAATTAATGAATAATGTAAAAAGAAATAAAATTCTACTATATTCCACTTTACAAAGTAATAATACATTGTATTTTATGGCTTTATATTTTAATGAAACAGCCAATATAAATTTGAAATTCCTGAATATTTGGCCTTATTGCCTCTATGTGTAATTATACTTTAACAATTGGGTATTAGCATGAATCACTGAAATTTGTATAGAAAGTCTTCAGGCTAAAATTTCAGATTAAAATAACATAAGTTAAGTGATAAAATGGTAGGCATCTAAAGTGGAATGGGGGGAGGAGAGGGAAATACCAGGTGGGTTTTTTTTTTTTTTTGTATGTAAGTATAAAAGTCAATAAAAAACAATAATTTAAAAAATAAAAAAGATACTCAACAGTGGACACTGCAAGCCTTAAATTTGGCCAGCCAGGCCAAATGAGCCAACGGTACAATAGTGGCATGTCTAATATGGAGGAAACCAACGGCTCTCTAATTGGACTGAAGGCCTGCTCAATGGGAGGGAATACATGCCTGATACTGAAAACCTGCAACAGGGGTAGTCATGAGCCCTAGGGGTGTAATGTCTGCTGGTGTCTGGCTACATGTATATACTATGCTCATCAAACTGCCCAGTAAGCACTTCTCTTAATGTCCATACCCATATATTAATGCTACTCTCACTTTTGGTTAGTGAATTTTCTCTTTTCAGATGGTAGTGACCTTGAGATGACTCAGAAGACACCATGGTTCTGAGAAGAAGGGACAGAGGAGTGCTCAGCACTGAAACATCTCTATCACACCTTCCAAGGCTCAGGGTCCATTGCAGAAGAGGTGCTGGAAAGAATGAAAGAGCCAAAGGAAGGGCAGGACTCCTTACAACATGCTCCTCCAGACACAAAATGGCCTGGATATCCATGACCTCACAGTGCCTGACACTACCTACACAAGGCCATCATAATAGAAGGAAAAGATGATGACATCAAAAGAGAGACTGATTGAGAGGGGAAGGGGTATGATGGAGAGTGGAGTTGCAAACGGGAAAGTGGGGGAAGGGAGGGAATTACCATGGCTTATTGTGTATAATTATGGAAATTGTCAATAAAAATAAATTTAAAATTAAAAAAAAATAAAACATGGTAGGCATCTTTTAATGTAATGTAGTGGATGAAACTTATTTATTTGAATTTTCTAGCTGTGAAATGCAATATACATACAGCCAATGTAAATATTGCAGTTTTGGAGATCTGAGACAATTTCATTTTAGTGGTAGATTTCAAACCCAGGGCCTCACATAGTTAATGTAAGAACTCTAAATTGAACTTCATTCTCTGACCTACTTTTTTGCAATTTCAAATCCATATTAAAACAGAACCATTTATTTATGATAAAATTATTAAATAAGCAGCAGCTTTTTCAGAGTGTGTCCTCTCCATTACACATTTAGATCAGCATTAACATAAAGGTCTTGTGTGGTATTTTTTTAAATTTTTTTATTATTTTTTATTTATTTTTGGAGAGAGACACAGAGAGAGACAGACAGAGAGGAGACAGACAGAGATGGGCACACCAGCAGTCTCTCAGCTGCTGTGAACAAAATCCAGATGTGTGCGCACCCTCGTGGGCAAGTGCAGCATTGCACCCTCGCGTCACTTTGCATCTGGCTAACTGTGGGACCTGGAGATTGGAACTGGGTTCTTAGGCTTAGGAGGCAGGCGCCTTAACCGCTAAGCCATCTCTCCTGCCCTTGTGTGATATTTTAAATGCCATTCTTAAGGTCCACTATTTAAAAGGATTTACTGTTTTTATTTTTTTAATTCTGCTAACCAAATGCTTCTTTAATGATAGGTGAGCAGAAGTTCTAAGGCAAAAACAAAAGCAGACATAGCAAAATATGATCAAGATAACATGATTTCTAAGTGAATCATTTGAAAATGTACCTACTTACAAAATTTCAGTTTTAAACCTCAAATAAAACCTGGCAGGGAATTTGCATCCATTTTGGACATGAATGTGTAAGGACAAATCAAAGTCCACTTTCCCAGCTGAGGAAGATCAAGAGGAAGCTGTGTCTTTTGAGCGCCATTCCTTTTCCGAGGTGACCAGACATGGACACTGTCAGGAGTGAGCCTGCTACACAGTAGCCCCCAACTGGAATCCAGATGGAGAGGTTTTGAACCCCAAGCCTGACAGCTGTTGCTGTGAGGTCCTGTCCTGGAGGCTTTTGTGTAAGGATGTAATATGCATCTAAATCAATGAAATTCTTCATAGCAACATATTGAGACACGTTTTTCCCCCTCTCTTTTCCATTTTAATTACACCTCTGGGTGAAGAGAGCATAGATTTCTATACTCTGGCTTGGGTGATGACTCAGTAAAGAAATCTCCTTGCAATAATAAGGACCTGAGTTTTCAACCCCCTCCCTGCCCCAGTGATGACATAAAAATGCTTAATATTGTGGAGTGCACTTCTAATCCCACTGATGGAGAACCAGAGAAAGGAAGATAGCAGAGGCTTAGTAGCCAGTCAGCAAGCCTAAATATTTAGTTATAGGCAAATGAGAATCTCTGTCCCAAAAAACAACAACCAAAAAAAAAAAAAAAAAAAAAAAAAAAAAAAAAAACAGAAGAATAACAATAACGAGATTGTCAAAGCCGGGCATAGTGGTGCATGCTTTTAATCCCAGTAGTCAGGAGGCAGAAGTAGGAGGATTGCTGTGAGTTGGAGGCTACCCTGAGACTACATAGTGAATTCCAGGTCAGCCTGAGCTAGTGTGAGACCCTACCTCCAAACACTGAAAATAAATAAATAAAGAAAGAAAGAATAAATAAATAAAATAAAAAATTAATTACAAGATTGTCAGAGTTTCTGAAGGACAACCCAAATTGTCCACTGACTTGCACACATGTTCACATTCACACTTGAACTCATACTTGTACTCCAACATAAAAATGCACACATATGCATAAAAGAGTGGTACGTGGGGTGGGTGGGGGTTACATAGCTATAATCCCAGCAGTTGGGAGGTAGAAGTAGGATTAGAATTTCAAGGTCATCCTTTGCTGCATAGTGATTGGAGTCCAGCCTATGGTGTATGAGACTGAATCTCTGAATGAATACATAAATGGATAAATGAATGAAGTGTTGATTCCAGCATTCAGGTCTGCAGAGGAAGTTTTCTAGCAGTGATGGGGACTAGATGATATGTTCTCCATAGGTTGAGGACTGTAGCAGATTCAGGTTTGAGATGAACTTCCAGACCAGGTACAGTTATGGAGGAAGGGATATTATTTATTGAAGTCCCAGGAGAAGTTCCATAAAGGCTTTGAAAAGCAGCTTGCTCTTCAGGGCCAAGGAGCCTTGCCAACCAGCCACCACAGCACACAGAGCAAAACTATAGCCAAAAGGTCACAGCACACTTCAGGAACTTAATATCTCACCACACCAAAACCAGCAGGCTTTTCAAACCACTTTGGGAGGTGGAGCCTTGCTAGACATGTGTCACTGTGGATAGCTCTTGGGATTTAATCTTCCAACAGGCTTTCCCAGGCTAGCTAGCACACTCTCATGACTTCTTCACTGATATGTGACTATGCCATGATGGGCCTTCCCTTCAAGTCTGTAAGGAAGAGATAATCCTTTTCTTTCAATAAACTGCTTCCGGTCTGGTGTTATGTCCCAGGAACAAGAAGCTAACTGCTACAGGGACCAACTGGCTTTTCCACTTTCATTCTACAAACTTACTTTTTTCCATAATTACTTAAGAAGAGATGATTTCAACCAGTGGTTTCTTTCCCAACATATTCAATCTCAATTTTGATTAGATGACACATGTGTCCTTTATCACTACTCTGGACACCATCTGTTCTCATTACCAAGGCCAGCCTCTGGTGATCTCTTCCCTCTCTACTTTCTGATTATTCCTTCAGTCATTCTAAAGAGAAAATGGCCACTGTGCTACAGCCGCTGTGTTTTTATCTGGACAAATAGTGAGGAGTTCTGGGAGCTTAGCTCTCACAGGATACTTTTTCTACTATTTTTCAAACTGACATTTCTCTGATTGGATCTCTGGCCTTTGACTGGCTTTGGTTCTGCTTCTCTAGCTGTAGGAGACTGTGGAACTGAATGGCCCCATGTGGTCAGCTGAGTGTTGTTATGTCCTAGGATGGTTTATGTTCCCTTGGAAAAATGATAATTTTTTGTATGTATCCTTTGTCCATTTGTCCTTTAGCAAGCAGCCTTTATCCTATAGTTCTCATGGGTCAAGAACATAATGTGTCCAGCCCTCATGGAGACATTGTGTTTTGTTAAGTTTAGTTTTTAATTTTTGGTTTTGTTATTTCCTTCTGTGTTTGCCTCTAGGATATGAATTTTGTATTCATTGATACAACCTGGCTAGTCCTACATTTTCCCATAATAACACTGAATACTTGCAATGACATTAAAGCTAAGTCAGGCTGGAGTATAAAACATAACTCTGTGATTTACGAGATGGAATTTCCAGACTACTAAAACCTAAAGCAAATATGCATGCAAGATCTTGCTAGAAAGACTAGGCAGTTCTATTGATTCAGAAAGTGCCTCAACATTTTATACTCATGTCCATTATTGTATAAACTGATGCCTAGAATAATAGTTACATAGTTCCTTATATATTTTCCCTTTTTTCCAGTTATAAAAGAAATGAATACTCATTGCATTAGAATGAAAACAAATTCTAGAATGAAGATCTACAATACACTATGTTAATTCACCTACTAGGAATCAAGTTAACAATTATATTGAATAATAAAGCATCCATATTATAAAATTCTTTATTTAAATATATATTAATTATATAATTTATTTAAAACATATATTTATGTATTTGCAAGTAATTTAAAGAAAACAGAAACCAAAAAATTATTAGATCCTTCTTACAATATTCATATTAGAGCTAAATTAAAAATCTGCCTATTCATAGGCTAAATGCATCATGATTTTTAATATATTGCATTGGACTTGATTCACATATAAATCTGCATGCCAATTTACATAAATTCCATTTTATGCAACTGCACTGAAACTCAAGACTCCATCACTCAACATGGTAGACAGCTGATGGCAGCCATGTGTGGCCATGGAAACATGGTGGCTTCACATTGATATACTTGGGCTTTGAAGGCCCTGAAACAATAATGTCATTTAGGTGGTTTGATTCAGGTAGGTGTCCCCCATAAACTTAGGTGTTATGGGTGCTAGGTTCTCAGCTGATGGAGATTTAGGATTTGGCTCCTCCTGGAGGCAGTGTGTCATTGGGGGCAGGCTTATGGGTGTTACAGCCAGTGTCCCCTTGCCAGTGTTTGGCACACTCTCCAGTTCCTTGTCCACCTTATGGTGTCCAGGAGGTGATATCCACCCTCTGCTCATACCATCATTTCCCCCTGCCATCGTGGAGTGTCCCCTCAAGTCTGTAAGCCAAAATAAACCTTCTTCTTTCCAAAGGTGTTCTTGGTCAGGTGATTTCTATCAACAGTGTGAACCTAAGTGCTATAGTCATATATCTGAATGTTGAAATAATATGGTGGATATGTTGGGCTAAATAAGATAATTAAATTAAAGAAAAACAAATTAAGCGTATAGATATATCACACATGTTTAACGAGATACAAATCATTTATGGTGGGAAAACCTGATGCTTCTTAGCCTTTGCAGAATAATAATGCTTTATTTATTTATTTATTCATTTATTTATTTAATTATTTTGGTTTTTCGAAGTAGGGTCTCACTCTAGACCAGGCTAACCTGGAATTCACTATGTAGTCTCAGGGTGGCCTTGAACTCACAGGGCTCCTCCTATCTCTGCCTCCCAAGTTCTGGGATTAAAGGCATGCACCACCATGCCTGGCAATAATGCTATCCTTGTTTGAAGAATGATTGCTGAGAAACATAAATTTGGAGATGGCATCTAGAGTAATGTTTAATTTGCAGGTAGCTTAATGAGGAAACATTTCTAGAGTAAGATCATGATGATGATGATGTCATTGCTTCAAAGTAACCAGGTAACACATTTCCTGACTAATTATTTTAAAACTTGAACTTAAACATTAGACAAATACAAAGAACCCATAAGAAAGATTTTCCTAATACACTGCATTGAGTACCATCTAATATATTACTATTCAGTTTTCACAAATTTTCCGATTTTCTGACTCAGGAATTTTATTTTTGAACTTTTTAGATTTCTATTCCTTTCTCTACTTCATGATCCTGAAGTTATGTGTGCTTTCTAGAAAAAAAAAAAAAAAAAAAATAAAAACCAGCCATGTTATCACACAAATAGAATATATTCCAAAACATAATTAATACATGATAATATAAATTGAACTTTACAATAACTTTTCTCCATCTTAGATGTTGCCACTAGCAGAGGTAAATATTTTATATTATTAAAATTTCAACTCTTGAAGACCCCCACAATGCATGACCCACATTCCCCATTTATAAGGGTCCTTTTGGAAGAAGGAGGACAGGGAGGAGGATAATGGAACTAATACTATGAATGTAAAATCAGAATAATATAAATAAAAAAATTTCAACTCTTCCATGTAATTTATTTCTCAGTTGAAATAAATGCAATGTAATTTCTAGAATTTCTGCCTAATAGATTTCCAATTGTGTTTTTTAAAATAAATTGGATTGTGGACATTTTTATAAATAAATAGCAGTGAGTTAAATTAGCATTGAAAAGGGTTAGTAAATATGATTGTCAATTTGTCTATGTTTGCTTGTGTTTCCTGCGTTTTTGGTTTCTAAGCTATTCTATCTAATCTAAACTCCTGAGGCATTTCCTCTATTTTTTTTTTTTTCCTTGTAGGAATTTCATTACTTTTGGTATCATATTTACATTTTAACACATTTTGAGTAGATTTATAACCTGGTAAGTCAGAGGTGTTTACTTCATTCTTTTGCATATGTATATCCAATTTTCTGTTTATTTAAATACTGTCCTTTGACAAAGCATGTTCTTAGGAATTTAGTCAAGAATTACTTTGTTGCTAATATATTATTCTGTAAGTTGGGTTTGTATTCATTCACACTGGTTTCTGTGTCTATTTAAACTGCAAACATAATGTGTTAATTATGTTAACTCCTTCTCCTTCATACTATATTTTTAAGTCAGGTAGCATCATACCTCTTTCTTTACTTTTTTGCTCAAAATCTAAGGCTGGACTAAGGTGGTGCACACCTTTAATCCCAGTACACAGGAGGCTGTAGGAGGATTACTGTGAGTTCCAGGCCAGCTGAGACTAAAGAGTGAATTCTAGTTCAGCCTGGGCTAGAGAAAGACCTTACCTGAAAACACCATTAAAAAAATATATATATATATATATATATATATATATATATATATATATATATATATATAACTTACTATTTGGGATTTCCATGGTTCCATATGAATTTTAAGCTTTTTTAAAACTTTTTATTTTTTTATTATTTTTTTTAATTTTTGGAGAGAGAGACAGAGACACACACACACACACACACACACACACACACACACACACACACAGAGAGAGAGAGAGAGAGAGAGAGAGAGGAAGACAGAGATGGGCGTGCAAGCAGTGCCTCAGCTCCTGCGAACGAAATCCAGATGTGCGCGCCCCCTTGTTGTCAAGTGCGGCATTGCGCCCTTGTGTCACTTTGCATCGGGCTAAACATGGGACCTGGAACCGCTGGAGATTTGAACCAGTGTTCTTAGGGTTAGGAGGCAGGTGCCTTAACCCCTAAGCCATCTCTCCAGCCCGAATTTTAAGCTTTTTATACTACTGCACACAATGTAACTAACATTTTCACAGAGAGTTTTATGATTGTGTACTATGTATATGTTAACATAATTTTCACACCATGGATGTGGAATGCCTTTACAATTTTTATTAATGACTTCAGTTGGTTTTACCAACATTTAATATTTTTTATGGTAAAGATCTTTCACCTTTCTGCTAAATTTATTTCCATTTTATTTCACAGCCATTACAAATGAGAGTGCTTTCTTGATTTTTACTTCTGGGCACTTATTACTTGCAAATAATGCTACTGACATTTAATATTGGTTCTATGTCCTGTTGCCTTGTTAATTTCACAGTCCATTCAAGTGTGTGTGTGTGTGTGTGTGTGTGTGGTGTTTGGTATTTTATATTATAAAGCAATATAACTTTCTTTTTGAAATGCTGAGGCTCTGCAGTACTTTTTCTTTTTTTTTTTTTTCCTTTTTTTAAAGCAAATACAACAGTCTGACCTTTTTTAATGCTAGAGAGCAAGAGTGGGAACAAGTGTTTGTGTGTGTGTGAGAGAGAGAGAGAGAGAAAGAAAGGACTGGCACACCAGGACCTCCAGCCACTGTAATCAAACTCCAGACGCAAGTGCCACTGTGGTAGTTTGAATATTTGTCCCCCAATATATTCAATGTTTTATTATAGTTTGCATCTGCAATCACCTTGCTAGAGGCAATGTCACTGGGTGCTTCTTAAGGTGTGGTGGTGGTGTGAGATTCCATTGTAAAGATATGCAAAGTGTGACTAATAGGAGTTCCTGAAGTGTGCTGTGGCTTTGGCAGTAGCTTTGCTCTGTGTGCTGTGTGGCTGGTTGGTTTTTCTCTCTTGCTTGGCCCTGTGAAGGCAGGCCAGCTTCTTCTGCCATTATGGAACTTCCCCTGGATCTGTAAGCTTCAATAAATAATATCCCTTCCTCCATAACTGTGCCTGGTCTGGAAGTTCATTTCAGCGAACCTGAAGCTGTCTGCTACAGCCACCTAGTGAGCATGTGTGACCTTATGCACTTGCATCAACTTATGTCTGGTTTAAGTGGGACCTGGAGAGTTGGACATGGATCTTTAGGTTTCTCAGGCAAATGCCTTAACCACTAAGTCATCTCACCATCCCTGAAGTATTTTTTTCTGTTGTGTGATTGATCCGGTTAGGAACTCCAATATCATGTTCAATAAAAATGGTGAAAACTGGCATCCTTGTCTTGCTCCAGATCCTAAAGGGAAGATTTTCAGTTTTTCTACTTTTCTATATAATGTTAGTTGTGGGATTCTTAGATGGAACATTTATTATTTTGAGGTATGAGATTTTTATGTTTAGTTTGTCTAGCATTATTATACAAAGTGAATGTGATAGCAATCTTTTTCTGTATCTATTGGAATTTAAATAGGTGTTTTGTCTTTCATCCATGAATATTTTTTCATAATTATGGATTCATATATGTTGAGCTTCTTTGCTCCCTAGAAACCACAGCAATAATTTTAGTGTGCTTTTGAATTCAGCCTCCAGTAATGAAGAATTTACTTCTATGTTTTGATGGTTTATATTGACTATCAATTTAACAGGAACTACAATCACCTGTGACTGACTATGTTGATCAGTTTAACTTCTGGGCATGCCTGTGATGCATTATCTCCTTCACTACGCTAATTAGCCATGAAGAGCAACCGTAAATGTGGGTGGCAACATTTCATGGGCCAGTGTTCTGGACTGTAGAGACAGCAGAGAGCTGCCTGAGCAGCAGCAGTCTTCACTCTCTGCTTCCTCATTGTGGTCTTACTTTGAGCAGACTCCTGAAGATCCTGCTGCCATGCCTCCCATGCCATGATGGACTATAACCTAGAAGGTAAACTGTAATAAACCCTTCTTCCTTTAAAGTAATTTTTTTTTTTTTTTTTTTTTGGTAGGGTTTCACTCTAATTCAGGCTGACCTGGAATTTACTATGTATTCTCAGGGTAGCCTCAAACACACAGAGATTTTCCTACCTCTGCCTCCGTAGTGCTGGGATTAAAGGAGTGTGCCACCACACTCGGCTTAAAGTGATTTTTGTAAGTTACTGTTTTTATTATTTTTATTATTGTTTTTATTATTTTTAAAAATGTATTTATGTGTATTTATTTTGGTCATCATCATAGAGTAAGCAGAGAAAGAGGACTGCTCCTAGGCAAAATGTGTGTGGGGGCAGGGTACGCAGGAGACAATTGTGTCAGAAGCAGAAATCCTAGGGGACACTATAAAATTGGTCCTCTAATTATCTTCTAACCTGGGATTACTTGAATCTGAGTTGTCTACGGAAACAGAATAAAGAAGGTTTGCTAAGAGACACATACTACCAGTGACTCAGCAAACCTGAATAATTATGATTTGCATTATCAAGTATTTCCCAAAACATCAATATTTTGAGCTACTCATTTGGCTTAATAGCATCTTTCTTATTGATGAAAATGTTACAGTCTTCTTTTATTTTATTTATTTACTTATTTATTTATGTGGGGGAGAGGAGGGGCATTCAGGACTTTGTGCTATTGCAATCTAATATCTACCAAGCTTTATGGGGGTGGCTGGGGAAGTGAACCCATGGGGCCATCAGGTTTTACAAGCAAGTGCCTTTCTCTGCTGGGCCATCTCTCCAGCCATCTGCTCTTTTATTTTGCAATGCTTTTATGCTTTTGTGTCAGTGATTGAAGTACAATGTTTGGAAAGTCTCAAAAGGATGGAATGGCTATGCAAGGACATTTTGTGGAATGGCACTTGACAACCCTATTCTAAAAGAGCTAATGTCTAAGGGTTGATAACTTGTTCTACTTTCTAGACTAACTGAAGGTAGTCATTATTTAATGATTTATCCAGAAGGGTAATTAGCAAGTCAGTTAAAGAAGAGAAAATATGTAGTGTGCTGTCAAGGACATATACCAAAGGGATAGATTTCACTCAAAGTAAATTTTGAATGTACACTTAAGGCAAGCAGCCATCTATATACACCATAACCAAGGCATTGGCCTCTCTGGATGAGGTCTGCATCCTACAACACACATCTTTAGAATGAGTGCTTTAGTGGCTATGTAAGAAGGGTGAAAATGTGAATAGCACAGTTGAATTGATATACTATTATGGTCAGGCATGGTTATACAGACTATAAAAATAAAAGAGGCAATAGTTATAACAGTGTTAAGAATCACGTGATAAGACAAAGGAAGTAAACCTCATTTGAGAAGGAAAGAATGATAGGGACACTTAGAGAAACCAAATCCATTTTGTCAATAGTGCAAATACATAACTTCACCTCCTTAAATTAGACTCAGCTGGGTTTCAGACATCTGACTTTTGGTTATGATTAAATATGTGAAAGGATAATGATCAACAACAAAGGCATTCAGATCAAGCAGACAGCTGAGGGTTACCAAGACCAATTATTTAGGTTACATTTAATTAATTAATTAATCACTGTATGAACTCTCCCAATAAGGTTCTGAAGATCCCTCACACAGCAGATCTTTCTTCCCTTACCTGACATCTTCATTTTTTGCTCCAGATTATTAAACAGCCTTTGTAATCACTACTTGACAAATTAGTAATGGCCTAAGGTTATCCTCAATCTAATAGATGTACATAAGGACATCTTTCCAAGGATAGTGTTAAGCGACCTTCTCTTTCTCCAGAAAGAGATTATCACTTGTCTGTTTTTCTCAACAACCCTGTTTATAAAGAAATGAACCTTTTCCACTTTCATTTGTTCCTTTTATTCAAGGTCATCCTGAGGTGAGGAGAGAATGAATGGGCACAGACCAGATGATATAACTTATTTCTCCTCTTTTGCTAACACAACCTTGTCTCCATTTGGTCATTTGCTTGAGATTGCAAGAAAAAAAGAAGGACCCAAAAGCTTCACAAATAATTAACAAATGCTATGAAAATTTGTTAAAAGTTGAAATAAAGTAATAGAAGTCATAACAAAAGTCAAGCCATCTCATCTGTATCTATAAAATCAAATTTATTTTTAAAGGTACTTATTAATTTTTTATTGACAACTTCTATACTTACAGACAATAAACCATGATATTTCTTTCCCATCCACCATCTCTCTTCAGAACTCCACTCTCTGTCATATCCCTTCCCTCTCTCCATTAGTCTCTCTTTTAATTTGATGTCATCATCATATTATGAGGGTTTTGTGTAGGTATTATTAGGCACTGGGAAGTCATGGATATTGAGGCCAATTTTTGTCTGGACAGTTGCATTGTAAGGAGTGGTATCCTCCCTTTGGCTCTTACATTCTTTCCACCCCCTCTTCTGCAATGGACCCTGATCCTTGGAGGCTGTGACAGAGATGTTTAAGTGCTGGACAGTTCTCCTTCCCTTCTTCTCAGCACTATGTTGCCTTTTGAGTCATTCCAGTGGTCCTCTTCATCTGAAAAGAGAAGCTTCTCTAACCAGAAGTGAGAATAGCATTAATATGAGAATATTAACAATAAGTATAGTGCTCTCAGGGCAGTTTAGCCATACAAGAGCAGGCTTCATACCCCTAAGGCTCATGATCACCCCTGCTATAGACTTTTGATTAGCTTTTTTTTTTTTTTTCAGTACCAGTAATATATTCTCTCCCATATAGTGGGCCCTTAGTCCAATTAGGGAGCAGTTGGTTTCCCCTAGAGCAGACATGCCACTATTGCACCCATTTGGTCATTAGACCTGCCTGGCCAAACTTGAGGTTTCCAGTGTCCACTGTTTTCACTGCTGATGATTTCTGTGTCCCATAGGGCTGCATGTAGTGCAACTTTTTCCAGTTTCCAGTTGGCTGGTCTACAGGGGAAAGGTTTTCTGCTCAGCACCAGCTTGCTTTCTCAGTGACCTTACTGCTCAGGCAAGTAATGTCCTCAGCAATAGGGTTTTACCATCTGTTTCTCAAGGAAAACCATGGGCCTTGGCGATAGCATTTAATTTTTTGGAGGCTACTGTGATCTCCCTGGCCAACAACTCACTGGAAGGTATCCTATCCCAGGCACTGAAATTTTCTAGTAACCATCTATAGCTTCTGGATGTACCATTATTCAAAAAAAGTAGGTTCACATAAGTCTTATTCAGAATATCTTGAATTTTGATTGACCCTCCCCCTACCCTTTTACACATTCTCTTCCCCTGGCCTTGCTTAGACCTTTCCCCTCCCTATAATCTGTTCTTCTACTTACATATATACAATACCATCCCCTTAAGTCCTTCCCTCTCCTCCCTCCTTTATAGCATTTTTCTAGCTTACTGACCTCTGCTACTGATTTCTATCTTCTTCCTTAATATACATCTTTTGACATACATGTCCTCTATTCTATCTACAAAATTCAGAGAAAATAAGGTTAAATAACTTACCTCATGTAACCTAGCTAGTTATTTTATTTAATAGGTGGTCCAGGACCAACATTAAGGTTATCTCTCAGCTAGAGAACTTTGCATTTTTTAGTCTTTATTCTTTAATTGAATTCCATACATTATTGTGCTTTGAAAAGTGATTTATTCCATGATTTATTCAATCAATTAATCCAGAAATGAATGTACTTATCTAAAGATAAAAATGATGAAACAACACACTATATCCTGTGGCACAAAGAACTGTTTTTACTATGGGAATACAAAAATAGGAATATTAGCAAATAATATAATGGAACTGTAGGGAAGGGATTATATCATAGTGTAGATGATCATGAATTCTTGAGATTGAAAGAAATCCAGCTTTACTTAGGGTTCAATTAGAAGATAAGTATCTATGCCCACTGAGCAGGGTCTATATACCTTCGATGTGGGATGGAAAATATCAACATATTAGTATTTTTCAACATAACTAGAACAAAGAATGTGAAGGAGGACTAAAGCCATACCAGACAAGTAATAAGATTGATACTAAGCAGACTTGAATAAAATGGGAAGAAGCTGGAAATTGATCCTGCAAATAACTGAAGGTCTTTATTCTATAATAGGCATCATAATTTCATGACCATATTTATTTCCTATTGCATAAAACAAATCTATTTCAAAGATACATAAATGAAGCATAAGGCATTATATTGAATATACTCAAATAGAATTCTTTTATTCATGATTTTGTGCTGTCATTCATTATAGTAATATGTTTTATTTGTTGTTGGTGTCACTGAGGGTGAGTTACTTTGCAAAGCTTTCCAGACTTTTTGACTGTGGATGGCCCTGTCATCTTCCAAGATTTTACTTGTTAACAAATATTGATTTCAGACATAACTTATGAAAAATGTAGTTATACCTATATTTAGAAACAAACTGAACAGAAGAACACCTATAATCAAAAAATAAAATAAATTATGAATTATTATAATTCAGTAGAGAGATATGAGATAAACTAAGATACTGAAGGAGTGGCTAAAATGAAAATGGGTTTGAAGGCTAGTAAGGACTTGAGGCGTGAAGACTAACATAATCTCTAAACAACTTGGCATAAGTGACTTGAAGAAGCCTTCCCAGCTAATTTGATAACATATCAAGATTATGGATCAAGGTCTGTACAACTGTATATGTGCCAGGTGGTGATCCTGTCTTCTTATCTTCTGGAGGCCTACTTTCAGATAAAAAGAAACATCCAATAACCCAGTCACATCTGGCCACACTGACACTTTCTAACTGTAGACTAAGTAGGTCTTATTCTTATTCTGTCACCCATTTCTGGTTTCCAATTGCAGTTCCTTATCTGAGAAGTGAACACATCCCTTTCTCCTTCAGGGAAAGGTGGCTTGGCTTTAACTTTTCCATCCCATCCAGTGTGCCACTGTAGAGTGCTATAATCACGAAACCACATCGACAAATAACAGCGTAACAAGAAAGAGTATTAGTCGTGCCTGATATGCTAAGGCTTTAAATCATTTAATCATACTGGCTGAATTGTCAGAGATTTGGGGAAGGAACTGGCAGTCTCATATTAAATAGTTTTGATATATTTAATCATGGACTCCAGCACATTTATGTGCCCTGATAGGTTTCAGACGAAAACGTCATTGAGAAAAAAAATCAAAATTTCGAAAGGATAAGTAATTGTCAATGGTGGGATTGTGACCCCTTAATGAATTAATTTACAGTAATGGTTTTCCTTCTTATCAAACATGTTTTGGCTAGAACAAAGACATAAAGAAGAAGGGGAAAAATATTCTTTCCATAATAATAAATATTTACAGATCCTTTAGAGGTTAGTGTGTTACCATTGCTATTTAAAATAGCTATGATATGTGTTAGAAAGTCATGAAGATTCTAAATGTAAAATGTAGTGATTGGATTTCTAATGTAGATACAAAATAAAAGATGTCTTTTGAGACAAAATTGTCAGAATAATTTTGTTATTAAAAATACTTTTAAAGTGAAAATAAAAGTTGTGCAAGAGTTGTTGAGGGAGGCAAAGAGGAAAGGAAGCAGAGATAGAGGAAAGAGGTAGCTATTAGCTTCATATTTATTTTATTTTATAAATATCTTCTATTGGAACACTTATTTTCTTTCAATGCTCTTCAGGCTAATATTCCCTGGGAGAAATTATTCATAAATGGCACTAATGAGTGTCAAGCTGTATTTCTATGCATTTTGAAAATTGTCCTATTAATTAATGGTGTAATTAAGCTTTTGTCAGTGACATATCATATTTCTGACAGGAATAGATGGCCTGTATGAGTTGGTGCCAGGCAGCCATCCAGGCAGCTGCTGTGTATAATGGATGGGAGCAATTTAGTGCAGGTTTTCAGGGAGGGGACCACCTATGCGAGGGAAGCTGGCAATGTGCACAGACAAACAGCAGTCTGCACTGTACTTCAGGAAGTCACTGTAGCCTAGATTGATTTGACCCCCCTCCTGAGGATGATGCAGTAGCCTTTTACCATTAGACCATAAATAGTGTTTCTCTGAACTTTTGTGATAAAAATATCAATTAGCTTCCAAATTTCACTTTCATTTAATTTTGCATTCTAGTTCCATTTGCATATTAATGTGAGCATGGTACAGAACTGTTCGATTAGAATACTTCACCAAGGCTAATAGTATGTAATGCACACCCATTGAGGGGACTACTTACACATATTGAAATGTTGCCCCAAAACCACACATTTATTTGTGTAGGAGATATGCCACTGTTTAATGCCTCACTAATCTCAGTGTGTCACAGATAGAAAGATTTAAACCTGGGACAGGGTAGTAAAAGGACTAAAATTGAAAGAGAAGAGAGATCTAAGTATGCTCACATCAGCGCAATTAAATATAAATCATTTTGTTCTGGTCCTGCCTCTGAAACAGATATCTATTAATTCTAGCATTAATAATTTACATTCTGGCTTCAGCTCTTAAGGTCTTAAAATTGAATAAAACTCAAATACATGGATAGAATTTCCTGGGTAGAAACATTTCATTTTGATGAAGCTCATAGGCTTAGAATCCTTTTTTTTTTTTTTTTTTTTTTTTTTACAGAAATAATTACTTTTTTCACTTATAATAGTCAACTTTTTTTTTGGAGGGTGTTGGTTGTTTTGGTGTGTATGTATATGATGTGTGTGTGTGTGTGTGTGTGTGTGTGTGTGTGTTTAGGCACATGAGAGCAATCAGACTGAGTGTAAAGAGGCGAGAGGAAAGATGTTTGTCCCTGCCTTCCACCTTGCTTGAAGCAGGTGTCTCACCAATGTGTTCATCTGGTCAGCTGCCTTGTGAGGCACTGGAAGATTGTCTCCCGCACTTCTCACCACAGAAATGTTAGGATTATAAATACATACTATACTCTTCTGATTTTACATGGTTTATGGGGATCAAAACTCAGTTACTTACATTTGTGTGGAAATTGCCTTCTCTAGGGAGCCATGTTCCCAGATCTTACTTTTTGTTTTTGAAGAAAACTGGTCTTAAGAAAGATATCCAATTTATACTATATCTTACATGATGTATTTCCTCATTTTTCCCAGTATTTTTCAGAGATTTACATCGGTTAACTCAATTGTTATTTGTCTCTAAATCACAAAATTTATATATTTTGAAACAAGAGCATTATAGGTCATTTTAAAGATGAAGAAAATGAAGCCTGAGATATTATGTAATTTGTCTAAGGTTATGCATAAGTAAGTGTCAGGACCTGAAAACATAAACTTCTCTTTTTATAGAGGTGTCTTCAAAGTCATAAAAAAATAATAACAGTTTAGATTTAAACAGAAACAGAACATTGGATAAAGCAAGATTATAATAAGTGAAATATTGTCAGGGAAAAAGAAGGAAGGAGAGAAGAAAGGATGAAAGAAAAAAGGAAGTGAAGGAAGTAGGAAGGGAGAAAGGGAGGAAAAAGTAAGGTAAAGGAAAATTTATATGACATAAGTATCATATTTCAATTCTTTAACATGTTTTAGTAATTTGATCCAGCATATTGCTCACTCTTTATGGGATGGATTGATTATATTACATTGCAACACTGCACAAAAATCTCCAATTTATAAATCAGTTGGGTTCCAGAATCATATTTTCCAGTAATTTTTTAAACCTTTTCAGCCATAAGAGCAAGGTCAACCAAATATATTTACAATAATTTAAGCCCTAGTGAGTGCTAAGGACAATGCTAACAACAGAAAGACAAGTGTGACTGACTTAGAGGGCTTGATGCATAGTTAGATGGGGTTTCAAATGGGGGCACTAGGCAAACAAGCTGGAGATCTCTGAAAAGGCAAACTTCTCAAATTTTTTCTCAAAAGATTTAGAGAAAATGTAAGCACTGTTTGAGAGAGGGCAGAGGAGGGTCTTTGATGGTAGTTTTTATGCTTTTTAAATTGGCTAGTGTGTTTGAGTTTTATCCTGAAATGTGCATATCCCACTCAGTAAATAAAAACTCTCTATTTAACCCACGTGGCCATTTGTAGATGAACATTTATCTCACCACTGTTCTATAAGTGTTCCTTCTTCAGAGCATCTATGATAAAATACAAGTTAGTGAAGTTTATCTTTTAGTCATAGGGCACTTTTGCTGCAGAAGCTTTTAGTTTTAACATCCCTTAGAGCATGAATATGCATGAGATATCCTTCTGGGCCAGAGATCAACCTGAAATTTTAATACATAGGTTCATTTAATTCAAAACTAATCCTATGTGTGTGAAGTATCTGGTTTATTTTCATTTTATAGATGAAAAATACAGACACCAATGTTAACTGAGTTGAGTAAATCTTCACACACAGGTTTACAAATGGCAAAGATGGCAAACAAACAGGTTAGACCTCCTCACTCTAAGAGTCATGGAGAGGATGCCACCAGTGCCAATTGAGAGAGGAAAGCATTGGAAAATGCATAGTTAAGAGTCCCAGGAGCAATCCACAACAACATGGATCATAGAATAACATGGTTGTAAGACAATTTT
Organism: Orientallactaga sibirica; assembly: GCA_036365145.1. NCBI lineage: Eukaryota > Metazoa > Chordata > Mammalia > Rodentia > Dipodidae > Orientallactaga > Orientallactaga sibirica. Next base: position 9,325,587 of record JAEOAD010000024.1, on the reverse strand, counting down.
ATGTACTCAAAAATTCAACAAAAGAATGGAAAAAGAAAAAGAAAATCTGTTGTCTATCTGAAATCTAAAAATCCAGTCAGGACATATAAGGATAGGCTATATCTAGTGAGAAACAAATGTCTGGCTATTAGTAATAAACAAGTGTAATTTCCACATCAGTATTTCTATGAATCAGGTCAGATAGCTTGCCAGGCACTCCTCAGCAGCACAAATTTTGGTGGGTGCCAAGGCTGGTAACTAATTTTAAATACTTAAATACCTTGCAATGTGATTTTAATCTAATATCTTGGAAGATCCCAGATGGTAAAGTTGCAATATCTGGAATCAGGATGATATATATATATATTTTTTCCTGAATTGAGAATCTCTTTCCATTTAGAAGTTTCTACAGAGCCTGCCTTAGCCTTTGCATAATCCTTTCATATTGCTCATTTTGTTTTTGGACTCAGAAACATATTTCTTCTATAGAGAGGGAATTAATCTGCCCTGGAAGGGGATAGTGTGAGGAACAAAAATACCAAATGGTAATAGCAAACAAACTATAAATATTTTCTCCCCAGCAGGATACTTCTACTTTTTATATCTAAGAGTTTTTAATTAACATAATCTGTAAGAACTCACATAACACTAACCCTACCTGGCAAAGCTATGCCAGTGTGTGCTCATCTCATGGTGGATATTATGACACACTCTATTGCCTAATGAAAATCTCCACATGTAATCTCTGACTCTTATTGAGGCTATTCCCCACCTCCAGGAACTAGTTTGGGTATTTTTATCTCCATCATAAATATTTCTTAATTTGGTAATTGTCAACACCATAGGGAATTACCATGATTGTTTGTGTCTTGACACATGTGAAACAATAGAGACAAAATCATACACATTACCATTTAACAACTTATATTCCCTGAATATATTGGCCTTTGTTCCATAAATTGTTAATGAGTCTCTTCTCCAATTTTCTTTGTTCTTGAAAATATAAAATATGCTCAGATTATTACTGTATTGGGAGTACACGTTAGGGTTCATGACTTTTTAGGGTAATGTTTAAGTTTCTTATGATATCATAACAGGCCATGTATATAGCTGTCTGTCTTATGATAATTTTACTCCATATTCTACTCATATGTACCATTTCTCAAGGAACAAACTTCCTGAACACACAGACACATCAGGGCCCTTCTCAGTGGGATTGCTGGTATTTACCATGAGGTTGTACGTTATGAGTTCTGAGAGCAGCAGTCTGTGTGGGAGGGCAATGCCTCTGGATATTCCCTCCAGCCCTTTGACTATTACAATCTTTCTGCTCCCTCTTCCACAAAATTCCCTGAGCCTGGGTGGGTGTGTTTAAAGTCTACTTTAGTGTTGAGCTCTCAGCACCTTCTGGATTTCTGCTTTGGTGCATCTTGAGTCTCTTCAGTGTCTGTCTCCATCACTAGCCAGGTTGTCAGGCATGCCTTGGAAGCTGCACTCTTGTTCCTCTTTCCAAGTCCTCTGTGGTTTCACCTAGGCCATGATATGCAAGGGGTGCTTCTTCTCTTGCCAGGGAGTCAGCTATCTATTCTTACCTTGTTGATACATTTTGGTTGTCCTTGGTTCTTGTTGCCTTCTGAAAAACAAAACAAAACAAACAAAAAGATTCTCCAACGGAGAGGGAGATCATCATAGGTTAAAGGGGATAAACACTGTTAATTTAGAGAGGTTTTATTGGGTGTAACCTCTTTTTTGGGTAAAGACTAGTGGAAGATTCTCATTGAAGTCCATAATCGTGGTCTCCACAAGATTCTGACTTGGATTCCAGTTTCAGCCATAGCTTCCTTTCCACTGATCAGATATCTTAGCCAAACAGAGAATCATTGGTTACACACCTAGGCTGGATACCACTATTGCAAAGGTGTGAACATACTTTCAGGCTGCTTTCTTTCATGTAATAGTTTCACCTGATTGCTCACAATATTGTTGGCCATTTCCCCCCATTATCTCATGTAACATTTTCTAGCACTATAAGGGCTAGCCTTCATGGAAATGGCTTCCTTCCAGATTCCAGCCTGATCTCTTGATGTTCTATGTTGGCAGAAAGTGGTGTCTTCAGCAATAGTGTCTTACTTTTTACTTCTTGTGGGTAATCAAGTGCTTTGTCTGAAGCTTATCTTGGTTTGGGGACCTAATAAGTCTCTTCAATCAATAGCTCAGTGCAGATTTTAACCAATTTCTTGTACTGGGAATTACAAGCCAGTGCTAAATGTTTTAAGGGTAAGCTTCATCCCAACCTCTCCAAGGCCTCATGCCAACCTCTCCAGGGCTGTTCTACCCAGACAATACTCCCATGTTCCTATTGTCAATTTTAAATTTTTCATGCTTTAAACCTTCTGATTTTGTTTTCCTGAGAGTTTTCTATTATTTCCTATTACAGACACACACCCTTACTTACATTTCCACCTTATTTTACTCTCATTAACCCTTTAATATAACAATACAAATATGGTTTCTTCTTAAAAATTTCCCTAAATCCAAAACGTTATGAATAAGAAGCTTTTATGGAGTCATCTAGTCCCAGGGCTTCTCATCACTGATTCACATGGTTCAAACTACCTATTCATTTACCGCTTTTCCTGGAGAGGATTTTAAACTGTCCCAAATGCAGTAATTTTTTATTTATCATTACATTCCTGCTGCTGTAGTATTTTGTCAAAAGCAAAGTGTGGAATATAAGAACCAGTATTCCAAGGGCATGTGTGGGTGTAAAACATGAATTTCAGGAATTTCCTGGTAAACCATTATTGACCAAATTGTGTTATTTCATAAATAAATTTTATAGCATTTTGTTCTTTTGTCAAAAATATATGAGGCAGATAATTATATGTGCTGACATGTAAGAATTAAAACATAAAGGAACTAATGCACTTATTTTCTATATAAGATTTCCTTTTTTTCTTAATATAGTTTAGAACTCAAAATAATTTTATCAGGCTACAAGTGTTTCAGTATAGCTTTTTAGAAAGTTGGTAGCCATTAATTCTGCACTAAATGTATAAAAGAGCTCAATATTCATTTAGTGAATACCTAATATATTTAAATTAAATTGGCAAATCATTATAGTGACTAAGACATAGAATTACTTTGTCATAAATTATAGGTAATCTGTATTTTCACATTAACTCTATTACCAGTAATAGAGTTTTAATGTGGTACTTACACTTTGATAAAAGAGAAATCGTGTTGCCACTAAAAATATGTAAGATGTGAATAGAGGAAAGAAATGAGCAAGTGCAGAGGATGAAAGATGTGGGAGAGAATGAAGAATTATAGGAAAACCTGTAATGACTAAGGAAATAGCATCAGACAAGGAAAAAGATGGATAGAAAACAGTTACAGGATGGGCTAGAGAAATTGTAGGGAAATAAAGTGAAACAGAATGACAGAATCAGAAAGTGTGAGAAACAACCTGGGAAGTTTAGAAATCTCTGTTGTTTTGGGGAAATAAAATGATGCAAATATAAATGCATATAATATGCATACTATTTGCATAACTTTAAAAGTTAAGTTTTCAGTCTTTAATAATGGGGCAAAGAACATTTGAATCATTTGTTAATGGATAGGATAAAAGCTATTTTAATAGGCTGAATCTACTTTAAGTATCACAGTTGAATAGCTACAATTAAGGGAGGTCTTTCCTTTGTGGAAGGTTATATGGAGAGAGAACACACTAATAATAATATTGGATTTATTTTCCCACAGTGAATCTCTTTGCTAGGTTTTGCTGTATCCAGCAGTAGCACAATATATGCAGGTTATAAGGAAGGCAGAGTTCCACAACTCATTCATTAGTTAAATATTAACCTAAAAGAAAGTGGCCCCATTTCACAGGAGCAGTTTTCTCTTTAAGAACATAGTATCTTATTTCCCAGATTTTCTTTAAACTCTATTTACGTGTCTGTTGTATCCCTTTGGTATTTACTATGTGATATCTGCTTAAAGGATAAAGGAAACCTTTCATAGTAGATTTTAGAAATTTGATATTTTGTAGTTTCATATTGCAAAGTATAAAGAAAAGGGGCTTTTGACTCACTTCCTAACTTTCTCATGTGATTAACTTTAATTCTGTAGTATAGAAACTGGAAAATGAAAGTATAAGCTAAGAGCACATAAATGAATCACCACATAGAAGGAAGGAAACCCCTATACATACAAGAAAATTGCTGAAATGGCCAACATTTCACAAATTCAGAGCTCTCTATACTAAACTGGATTTCTATAAATATAGGAAATGATTCAAGACCCTAGCAGCATTATATGATAAAAAATTTAAATAGTCATACTTTCAAATTTCTTTACTATATGTGATTTTTAAAAATTAATGTGCATAGTTTTCAGTTAACTTAGTACCATGACACTTGGGAAATGGGTCTCATTCTCCTAAGAAGAAACTTCGCCATGTCTTCACTTGATTCACTGATAATGTATATATTATTACACAGTATTCTCAAAAGAAACCAAAAATGCATACATATGTATGTATGAACATATGTATGCATATATACTGGGTACAGATCTCCCATTTGATATGAAAATACAGAAGGAATTGAGTTTTGTTAATAGCACTAGAGGAAAGGTGGAATTTCAGAGAGGAAACACTTGAAAATAAGCACAAGGATTTGGTCAAAATATTTTTTCATTTTTTTCATAGTACTTTTATGCATATTTAAACTGTGAAAATGAAAACTATTGCATGAGCATGTATGCTCAACACAATACTCTTCTTATTCCCAGCTCTTTAAAATGCTCCTGGATTTTTAGGAGAAGAATTGTACTAAATAGTACAATATTTTTAAATAGTCCTGTCCTCTTGAAGAAGGATGGACATTAACATGTCTAAAACAATTCATTTGGGGGACTTTTCTAGCCATAAATATTCAGTTAAGGATTAATTCTCTTACTGTTCACCTATTTGTCATAGCTTTTCTAATTAAGGTCCTTAATTGAGGAAATAAATATATCATGATATTGAACAGACATCCTTTCTAAACCTTTTCTTTCATCCTGTCCAACTTTTAAAATATCATGCCTCTATAAACCTTTCTAAAAAATTAGAAAATTCATTTTTCAACATGCTTGCACTCTCTTGAAAATGCTATAATGTTATAATCATGTGGTAGTTTTATTAGTTTATAGTTTGCATCTGCAATCACTTTGCTAGAGGCAATGTCACTGGGGGCGGATCTTAAGGTGTGGTGGTGGGTTTGAGATTCCATTTTAAAGATATGCAAAGTGTGTCTAATAGGAGTTCCTGAAGTATACTGTGGCTTGACTGTAGTTTTGCTCTTTGTGCTGTGCACCTGGTTGGTTTTTTCTCTCTCTTGCTTGGATCTATGAAGGCAGAGCAGCTTCTTCTGCCATTATGGAACTTCCCCTGGATCTGTAAGCTTCAATAAATAAAATCCCTTCCTCCATAACGCTGCCTGGTCTGAAAGTTCATCTCAGCGAACCTGAAGCTGTCTGATACAGTAAAGTGGTACTGAAGAGTGTGGGGTGAGATGAACCAGATCTTGTGATGTTCGTCTTTTGCAAACTTTGTTTTGGAGGAACAGGCATGGACTTGGTGCTTGCAACTGAAGATGCTTTCTGGAGTGGTAGGCCAAGTATTATGGACTATTCTGATGAGAGTTTGAGAATGCTAAGTACAGACAGTGTTGAACTTCGAGGCTTGGTTTATGAGTTTTCTAAGGGGAAGGAAAGACGGCAGAGGACTTTGTTGGAACTGGGCTACTGGCATAAGGGATGGCTATGTTCCGCTATCCAGGCCCAGAAAGTTTGATCAAGGTTAAATTTGTAATGGACTGATATGCTTGGCTAAAGATATTGGACTGAGAAATTTAAGATTTTAAGTTGGAAAACCTCAAGCAACTTAAAATTAGAGGCACTGAGACTGGTTTTAGGTTACTGGAGCTTCTATTGTCAAACACATTAGCAATCTTAAGGAAGGTGGAAGGAAGGTGGCCTGACTTCTTTACATTAAAACAATGGAGAGGATGCCTGAGGAAAGATTGTTAGAAATGCAAACTCTTTTGAAAAGAGCTGACTGGAGAAGGAACCTGCTTTTTGAAGCTATGATTTATTTCATCTCTGGATTAAGAATATGGCTGTGTCCTGCACACCTGGTATTAGTTTTGGAAGCATGAAAAATGCATGGAGTGGTCATGAATTGCACACAGTTCTAGGAGCCATTGCTGAGATTCAGCATGAGGCAGGGCATGAAGAACCACAGGAATAGGCTGGAAGAGCCTTTGGAAGATGGATTGTGGTTTGCATGGAGACCTGAAGATATTTTGGATATACCAGGACTATGCAAGGGCTCCCATATAGTGCAGTGCTGGCCTGGGATGGAAGTTTTCCCTGGTGACTCTGCCCAGCTGGAGGGGCAGAATTGGAAAACCTGGAGACTGTCAGTCTCGGGTTATACTGAACTTGAACTGCAGAAGTTTGATGATTGTTGATGGTGGCTGAGTTTGCATTATTCTAGTCTCTCCTTGCTATGCCTTATACCAGTTAAAAATGTTTACTCTGTGCCTTTACATGTTGAAAGTATTTAACTTCTTTGATTTTACAGGACTCAGTATCTTAAGTTGGTCAAGACTTTGAAATTGGACTGAGTACAATTTACAATGTGTGATAATTATAAATCTATTGGGGGCCAAGGGTAGAATGTGGTAGTTTGAATATATGTCCCCCAATATATTCATTGTTTTATTAGTTTATAGTTTGCATCTGCAATCACTTTGCTAGAGGCAGTGTCACTGGGGGCGGATCTTAATGTGTGGTGGTGGGTTTGAGATTCCATTGTAAAGGTATGCAAAGTGTGTCTAATAGGAGTTCCTGAAGTATACTGTGGCTTGACTGTAGCTTTGCTCTGTGTGCTGTGCACCTGGTTGGTTTTTTCTCTCTCTTGCTTGGATCTGTGAAGGTAGGCCAGCTTCTACTGCCATTATGGAACTTCCCCTGGATCTGTAAGCTTCAATAAATAATATCCCCTCCTCCATAACTCTGCCTGGTCTGGAAGTTCATCTCAGCAAGCCTGAAGCTATCTGCTACAAATCATATTCACAGTTTTCTAATTTTTCCCCTCTGCTACTCAATTTTTCTTGTCTGTCACCACTATTGTAACTTACTTATCTTGTCATTAGGTGCATATTGGCCTAATTAACGACACTGTGACTTTGTCAATATTGGAAATTTTTTCCATTTTAAAAAAACTGTAATTTTTGGTTAGAGAGAGAGAATGTATAGGAATGCCATGATCTCTTGCCACTGCAAATTAACTCCAGGTCTATGTGACACTTTATGCATCTCAGTTTATATGGGCACTAGAGAATCTAACTTGATGCAGAAGGCTTTGCAAGCATGTGCATTTCACCCCTAAGCCATCTCTTGTTTTATTCTGTTCTTTCTTACAATGCATTTTGTATTCTATATGAGCAATAAATTCTTGGTGACATAATTTGGTTAAGCATATAGTAAGGATGTTATATTTAGTAGGTTAAAATCAACAGCATTAGTCTAAATCATTTTCTATGGACAATGATTCCAGTGGTTGTTTTGGAGGAATGAGGTTGGGAGAACTGAAGAAACCCTGGGTTACAATAACAAAATTCCAGTTAGGCTATAGGAATAAGATCATAGAATTGTTACGTTTTGTGACGAGTAAGGCTAAAACAATATATTGTATACTTGAAAATAGCTAATATTGTAGGTATGAAGGAATTTATAATGATATATTAAATATTTTGTCTTAGCCATGCTTCAATGATGTGCATTTATACATGTGCACACAATGTATTTATGTACATATCATAGATGCATATGCACGTGTGTGCATGTAAAGATATTATATTGTTAGCTGTGCATAGTGGAGGAAACTTGTAATTACTGCAAGCAGGAGGCTGAGGAAGAGGATCACCATGTGTTCAAGACCAATGTGGACTACTCAAATAGATACTGTACTAAAAATGCTAAACAAAATGAAAACACAACATCATGTTTAACTGCAAAATATATCCATTTTTGCTTGTCAGATCAAGCCCATATATACAGCCATATATTTAGGCCCCTATATCATCATTCTAAAGTGTCTTTGATAGAGACAAAGAGGAGAGAGGGAGAAAGAAAGAGAGAGAGAGAGAGAAGGAGAGAGAGGGAGGATGGGTGCACCAGGGCCTCCATTCCCTGCAAACAAACTCCAGATGCATGTTCCATTCCATGCATATAGCTGGCTTTACATTTATTTACATTATTCCCCAACCAAATTAATGACACACAAAATGATTGCAATTGCTCCTGGCATAAAAATTTCCAGCATCCAAATATATTAAACTACATGATTATGAAAAATACTTCAAATGTAAATAAAGCCGTTTTGCTTAAACTTCCTGAGTAAAGTATTATGATTCACTTTCTCATGTAGAGCTGGTACATAAATATTCAATCCTTGAAGGTTTTATGATTTATATCAAATGAAGAACATGTGTGCATCATTTGCTTTTATCAACAGATGCATCAACTTCCCAAGTGAAACTGTTACTGTCTTCAGAGTATTTAACAAGCTTACACATTTTAAGATTATTATTAAAATATTTTATTTATTTATTTATTTGCAAGCAGACAGAGACAAAGAGGAGAGAGGGAGAAAGAAAGAGAGAGAGAGAGAGGAAGAGAGAGAGAGGGAGGATGGGTGCACCAGGGCCTCCAGTCCCTGCAAACAAACTCCAGATGCATGTTCCATTCCATGCATATAGCTGGCTTTACATTTATTTACATTATTCCCCAACCAAATTAATGACACACAAAATGATTGCAATTGCTCCTGGCATAAAAATTTCCAGCATCCAAATATATTAAACTACATGATTATGAAAAATACTTCAAATGTAAATAAAGCCGTTTTGCTTAAACTTCCTGAGTAAAGTATTATGATTCACTTTCTCATGTAGAGCTGGTACATAAATATTCAATCCTGGAAGGTTTTATGATTTATATCAAATGAAGAACATGTGTGCATCATTTGCTTTTTATCAACAGATGCATCAACTTCCCAGCCAGTGAAACTGTTATTGTCTTCAGAATATTTAACAAGCTTACACATTTTAAGATTATTATTAAAATATTTTATTTATTTATTTATTTGCAAGCAGACAGAGACAAAGAGGAGAGAGGGAGAAAGAAAGAGATAGAGAGAGAGAAGAGAGAGAGAGAGGGAGGATGGGTGCACCAGGGCCTCCAGTCCCTGCAAACAAACTCCAGATGCATGTTCCACTACATACATATGGTTGACTTTACATGGATACTGGTAAATGGTAAATCAAATCCAGGCATACTCTTACAGAGACAAAACTGATAAAATTATAAAGCACATTTTTTATGGAGACAAACATTTATTTATTTATTTATTTTTTTTGGTGTGGATTAAGGGTTACATAATGTAGGATTTTGTGAGGAAAAGATCCAAGCATCTGTGTCCTAAGGTGTATTTATGTACACTGAGGAAGTAAGAACAAAAGCTCTACAAAACTGATAGCAGAAAATAAAAATATATAACATTTTAGTAAGTGTATGCTTTGGTGGCTACTGTGATTACCTGTTTTACATTATCTGTTATTTCACCACAAACAAATTTCTTGCTTTGTATATTTAAAATTATATTTGACTCATTCTACTAAATTCATTCACCATACTTGGCTAATTAGCACAGTAAATGATAGGGAATGCACTTGGAAGTCATAGCTATGGTAGAGTGAGTGACAGTAACTTACCAGTACATGAAAAAGACTGTTAACCATAAATATAACCTCTGACCTCAATCTGAAAATGAAAGAAATCATTTGAGGTGTATTGTGATTAAGAGAATTCCTGATTCAGAGACAATGATTATGAACCAATTTGTGTTAAAACATCTTACAGTTGAACTTTTTTAAAAAAAATGAACTGTATGAAAACATTGAAAGAAAATTAAGCTAAACTAGTATTTGTTAAAACTTTCTCATTTTTAAGAAAAAATTATTTTTCATAAAGTAGCAATTGCATATCTATTGTTCTTGCATATTGCTCTATTATATAAAAGCTCCTAACAATGAGAACTACTTTGTTTTGACAGTCATTCCATGTTAGTCTCACTTATTTCTTTTATGTATTTTAAGAGTCTATTAGATATTCTCCCAGTTGTTATTTAAATTTTGAAATTTCCATTACTGGGTCAGTAAAAAGGATACTAGCATTTAAAATTTCTGTAAGAAATGTTATTTTTTGAATTCTAAAGCAGCATTATATTCATCTTCCTGACTTCTCACTAGAAAACAATTGACCTTTTGTGGAGGAAATTCTTAACTTGATATATATAATAATTTAAATTTGTGTTTATATAAATTTCCAAATTTACACTGATGAGGGATCATATATTTTAACTTTTATTGCTAGCAATTTATACTAATTTTCTATGAATAAATATGTGTATATTTATACACACATAAATGCATATATATTTTACATCAAATTTAAAGACAAAAAAAACTTCTGTTTCTTGTTCTGTTAAATTGCTTTTTTTTATTTTTTATTATTTTTTTTGGAGAGAGACACAGAGAGAGACAGAGAGAGAGAGAGAGACAGACAGAGAGAGAGAGAGGGAGAGGAAGACAGAGATGGGCGCCCCAGCAGTGTCTCAGCTGCTGCGAATGAAATCCAGATGTGTGCGCCCCCTTGTGGTCAAGTGCGACATTGCGCCCTTGCGTCACTTTGCATCTGGCTAAAAGTGGGACCTGGAGATTGGAACCGCTGGAGATTGGAACCAGTGTTCTTAGGACCTAGGAGGCAGGCGCCTTAACCCCTAAGCCATCTCTCCAGCCCTTGTTCTGTTAAATTTCTATCACTAATTTCATATTTATTAGGATCAAAGTTAATTAATTCAGTCATGTAATCTAGTCACCATGCACAACTTGCTAGCAAGGCATATTGATATGTGATGCTGTTGTTCAGTCTCACTATCTTTTAAGATAGACCCCTATAAAGAAATGTATAGTGAATATTCTATAAACAGCTGTTATACTAAGACATTTGCTCATAAAACTGCTTATTTTTTTCATGAAGAAATAAGTTGAAACAAGTGATCACATAAAGGTACTACTATTTTATTCTCTAAGCAAATTGAGAAAATATTGGAATTGCTTTACATATTTCACAAGGGCCTGACTTATAAACATTTGCACTTCAGAAAATAACACATTTTAAATATCAGACTGGCAAAAACCCCTTATTCTATCAACGCCTTGTTATATGTGTGAAGACAATTAATTTACTCTGCACAGGGATTCCTTGTTTTAAGCTGAAATCCTATGGATTAATTACTTTTAGAAGCTATACTCTACATCACTACTGGTATCCACTAAAGAGAATCTTTTTTCATGAGGAAATAAGTGCCAAAGTTTTACCATGTTTGCAATCTTTAATTGAACGTTTTAACAAATGTTTAAACTGGTACTTGACTAACAAAATACTTAAAGGACTTCTACAATAGTGACAAAATGACTTGTAGGGCATAAACAATAGCAAATTTACCACAATTATTGGGCAATGAGAAATTCCGTACTAGAGTTCATTTATTTAGGTAAAAATCCAACAAATATCAAGACACAAGCAATGCAATGTCACCTAATAGCAATTGAATTCTTTGACTATTCCATCTCTGCTTAACTCAGCATAAACATGATGTGTATATAGTGTATATATTATGTACATATCATATATGTTTTCAAAAAGCATGTAAACTTGTCAACTTAATGTTTTACCTTAAGATGGAGATTAGACATTTTCAACACAGAATACTCACATGTAAATATTATTCACTTCTGATAGGAGACAGAAATTGGTTAGTCAAGGTAACAGAAATCCAAAAGAGAATGTTTTTTTTATTTATTTATTTATTTTTTTTTTTCTTATCCATGACTAAAAACAGGAAATAGCACGATAAAAAACTGGAGGTTACTGGTTCATAGACCATAATATAAGGTTCAACAAGATTATATTATATTATATTATATTATATTATATTATATTATATTAATTATTGTAGGAGGAAGAAGAGAAGAGGACTGAAGCCTAGAACATAAGAGAAGACAGCAAGGGTAGGTGGACCTCTCTCCCAGGGAGGAAATGAGGGATTTGAGAAGCTCACTTTGAGACTCATATCTATTATTTATTTATTTATTTTTAACAGAGAGTGGCTTCACAAGGAGGACCAAATCCACTGATTACTATGGACAAAACCCAAATTTTATAGCTTTTCCAGTATTCTAAGGTAAGTATCAGTTTCTGTCATCTAGGAAGGGTGCAGACAATCTAGAAAACTTTCTTGGAGGGCATAACATTCAGGTTTTCTGCTTTTCACCAATGGAGGAAAAAAAAAAAAAAAAAAAAAAGCATTCACTTGCAGGCTTCTGTTACCCTGACTTCATAGCCAGTTTCTGTCTCCTATAACTTCTACAAAGCCAAATAGAAACCAACTCTGTGAAGAACTTAATGTACCTGGACTTCACCGAAATATGAATTGTTAAACCATGTTAAGAATTTCACCTCAAAAGAAAACAAAGGAAGGACATTGGGAAGGAGATTAGCTGGAGAGGAGATGGGTTTCAGTGACAGTGGGAGGTAGATAAAACTTTGATGGGGAATGAATAAGATTGATCTGTATTTTGTACATTTATGAAATTGCAAAAAAAAAAATATGAAGAATGCCAACTCTCATGAAATGGGCAATCTTAGTTTGAACCATAGTAACTGTTTTAAGGTAAACACTGAATGAATCATTCTGATATTATTAGCTAATTCTGGAGCTAGCAGCCAGGAATTAAACCCAGAAAAAATATGTATACAACCTTAGCCAGTGCTTCAGGGTATCACAAAATCTTTTTGAAAGACAGGGGGCAGTTCATGTTTTGTTCAGTTTATAATATAAAAATTTCAACCTAAAATATATAGAGTGAAATACAAGAAAATATAAGATGATTAATTTTGATTGTCAACTTGATTGGATCTAAAATAATCTCAAAGACCAACTTCTGGCCATGTCTGGGAGGTAATGTCTACATTAGGTTACATGCAACCCACCCTAAATGTTGGTGACACCAACTTATTAGTTGAACTCATTCACCATGGAACCCCTCTGCTTTTTTCCAAGGATTAAAGATGACCATATGCTTCATGCTCCTGCCTCAATGCTTTCCCTGTCATGAGGGACTGTTACTTCATATTATGAGTGAATATAAATCTTTCCTTAAGTACATTCTGTAAGGTAGTTAGTCAGTGCATTGAGCACAGAAAATAATACAATCTACAACTGGAATTCTTAAATAAATAAAAATCATAGAGGAAAAGATTGAGAATATTGGCATTGACAGTAGTACAATCAACAAAAGCAAGAAAGGAGGGAAGGAGGGAGGCATCTATGTGATTCCAGTACTAGAGGCAGAAGTAGAGTAAGAAGGATCTCCACAGTTCAATATCAGGGTGTCCTAAAAAGTAATTTTCAAGTTGTCAGAGTTACAGAGTGAGATTATTTCAAAAGAAAAAAAAAAAAGAAAAATAAATAAATAAATAAGACCAAATTGAACTATAAACTTTCCACATTGATGAGAATCAATAAACAATGTGAAGATAATGTGTAATTGGAGAAAATTTTTGTAAAATATATAAGTGAATATATACTAATACCCAAACATAAATGCATGGGGTGGAGAAATGGCTCAGCTGTTAAGGTACTTGTCTGCAAACCCTAATGACCCAGGTTTGATGCTATAGTACCTAAGTAAGCCAGGAGCACATGGGTCTGGAATTTGTTTGCAAATGACTGGACACCCTGGTGTGAACATTTTCTCCCTTCCTCACTCTCTCTTTTACTTTCTCTATCTATCAATCTTTCTCTCTCCAATAAATAAATAAATAAATAAATAAATAAATAAAAAATGAAAATATAATCACAACAGCAAAAAAAAATTGAAAGTTTCTTAGATAGAAACTTAGGGAAGGATATGAATAGACTTTCTGCAAGAGGACATGGAAATGCTTGACAGATAAATATTTCTCCACATCTCTAGCCATGAAGTAACCCAAATCAAAGTTGCATGATGATATTTTCATATGTTAGAATGCTGAATGGCTCAGGATATCACTTCCCCACTAAAAAGCATTTTGAACTTTATCTCAGTGCAGGTAGAGATTAGATCATGAGTTATTTCTTCTCATGAAAATGATTAGCACCTTTAGGAAGGGCTTATTGAATTGACTGGTGTCTGACTCTTCATAAGTATAACTGCTATCAGTGTTCAGGGGAAGTTTCATTTTTGTTCCTCTTCAGTGGTGGAACTGTATGTTTAGTTGCCTATGGGACCTCCCAATGATGGAAATGCCTTCCTGTCCCACATGCTCCTATAGTGGCCCCAGTAAATTCACCAGGGGACAACCTTTCTTGGACAGGTCTTAAGATCTGTCTTCCTTGATCTTGGATTTCTTAGCCAACAAAATGATGAAAATTAAATTTATAGTTTTATTAATTACACAATCATGCATGACTTATTATAACAGTACAAACAAAATACACTAAGACATAATGATCATAAACAGCAGAAACAATATATAACAATTGATATGGAGAAATTTGGAGCGCTGGTTTATTAATAATAGGAATTGAAATCATATACCCATTATGGCAAACAGTATGCATATTAAAGTACAACTATCATAAATTTCACAAATCTCACTTTTCAGTATACAGACAGCCCTTCATATATATGCCCTTCATATATATACGAATTTAACCTAAAATAAATCAAAATGCTAGAGAAAATTCATTTCAATGCATATATGAACTTTTCACTGGTCATCACTACAATACAACTATGTATCATTCTTGATGTATTAGATGTTATATTCTATAACTAGGATCTAATTTAAAGTATATAGGAGAATTGCATGGTGATATGAAAATACTTAGGCTATGCAGACACGGTGGCTCAGGTCTTTAACCTAGCCCTTGAGTGAGGTAGGAGGATTAATTACCATGACCTGGAAGCCAACTGGGCTACAAAGTTAAATTCCAGATTAAATTGGGCTAAAGTGAGACCCTGTCTTAATAAAACAAAAGGAAAAAAGTCGAGCAAAGAAAATATTTAGAGGCTGGATAAATGGCTCCGCATTTAAAGGCACAAAGCCTGATGGCTCAGATTCAGTTCCCCAGTACCCACGAAAAGCTTGATACACAAAGTAGCCCATGCATCTGATGTTTGTTGCAGTAGCAAAATACTCTGGCATGCTCAGCTTATTCTCTCTCTCTCTCTCTCTTTTTTTCTCTCTCTCTTCTCTCTCTTTCCATCTTCCTCTCTCCCTCCCACCCTCTTTACCTCTTTCTACTAGAAAATAAATAAATATTTTTACATAAAGTACTTGAGTACATTTATTTATTTATTTATTTATTTATTTATTTATGTAAATTTTATATGTGGTGTATTAGGCGTGCGGTGTGTGTGTGGTCTTGGTGGTGTATGCCCTTTTGAATGTGCTACTGTGGCACCCCATGCAGTGCCTGCAATGAATGGTGGCAATCACTAGGTTCACATCGATTACTCATCCACCTGTTTGTCCTCATGCGGGAATCTCTTAGCAATTCCAAAGCTTGCTGTTTGGGATCTGCAGCAATCCTCAAGTCTCTTCTCTCCACAGGAGCAGGCTTACAGACATGCATGGCCATACCTACTTATTTACCTGGGTTCTAGAGATTGGAACTTTGGCAGTCTCAGGCTTATTCAGACATTCATGTTTGTACAGGTCATGCTCTTAAATGCTGACCTACCTGTTTAGGCTTCTTTTGATATTTTATTTTAATTTTTGTGTGTTTATGGGGATCAGGCCATTTTTTATGTTTATAAGTGAGAGAACTAGCCCATGTGTGTATGCACCATCTTCTCTCTTACACAGCCAATGAATTGCAAGACTCCAGATGAAGGTCTGTAAGCTTCCTATCCTCTTGATTCCACCTCCCATTTTCAATGGCACACTGGGACCATAAACAGATAGACCACCTTGTTTCAGCTTTATGTGTGTGCTGAGGAATTGAATCTGGACTGGCAGACTTTGTAAGCAAGTGCCTTTTACTACTGAGCCATCTTCCCAACCCAAATATTAGGGTATTTTATATGAAGAAGTTGAGCATCCTCAATTTTCACATCCCTAAGCTTAAAAATATATATATATGGATGTCCTAAGACAACAGTGTATCTCAAATAATTGTAAGTCAAATTTTGAAGAGGTGCCTGAACTTCCTTATTCATGCAAAGTGCCCAATATATAGCCCATTGTGTGTGGCAAATACCTATTTCCTCTGCATTTAGGAGGCTGAGGAAAATAGGATCATGAACTTGAGCATAAAGAACTGCCTCAAGGGAAATAAAAGGCTATCCTATGGAAACAAGCTACCATGAAATATTACTCAGTATTAATAAAGAAGGGGAATACAGTGATATATGTAAATATGAATGGACTTGAATGACATTATCCTAATTGAAATAGCTCAATCACAGGAAAGTAAACACTGTATAATTTAAACTACAGAGATAGAGAAGGCTAGGGTAAAGGGAAATAGTGTTTGATTTTTAAGAGGTATATGATTTCATTTATGTAAGATGAATAATTTCTAATGTCTGCTACAATATTACATTTACATTTTGCAATATTGCATTATGTACCATAAGGAAGGTTCAGGAACTAGATTTAATTTTGTGCTCTTCCATGTTGGTTTCACTTTACATAACTATTTGAATTCATAAATTCATAAAAGAGGCTGATAAGTTAGGGTTCTAGAGTAAAGAATGCTTTTTGTGCCCATGTCTTTGTGCAATTTCTTAGTACATGGCAATATGAAGTTTACAAATAATATTTTTATTTGCTAATGAGAAAGAGAGAGTTAGAGAGAGGGAGAAATGTGCTAGGGCCTCTTGTCAATGTAAACGAACTCTAGACACATTTGTCTGGCTTTATGGGAGTACTGGGGGATAAAACCCAGGTGGGCAGACTTTACAAGCAAGTGCTGTTTACCACTGAACATCTCTCTACTCCAAAACTTGACCTTTTCTATTAAATTTGTTTGAATACTTAGATATTAGCAAACATAATGCAAGCTGACACTAGAAGCATATACTTTGCAATCAGGCCTCATTTGCTGACTGGTACTCTTTCAACACCATTTGAGAAAGATGAACCTGGGCTAAAAGATAAAGCTCAAGTACTAGGTTCAGCCCGGAGTACCAAATCCTCAGGCAAGGCAGGAAGCAAGTCAAAGTAAGCCATTCATATCCACTTGAACCACCAAAAGAAAAATCACATTAATTATGTTGAGTGGCCAGTCAGAATTAATTCAAAGTTAAATTAGCTTAAATCACTGAGGAAAAATATTAGGCAAACAGGATAGTTTTTAATATTTTGGAACATTTTATTTCATGCACATAGTAACTGAGACAAATATTGTGGAATCCTAAATTCAAGAGAAAAGTTGAGGAACATCTCTAAGTATAAACAACAGTTCTCTGCTCAGGTATAAAATAATGTGTGGGGGGATTATGACTCAAGGTAGGAGACCACAAGAGTGCAACAACAGGTAATGAGAAGGTGAAAAAGAAGAAAGGAACATATAATGTGAAAGCAGAAAAGAGCATAAATTAGGGAAAGACACAATGGGGGAAGGGTGAGGGAGAAATAGGCAATGACTGAAACAAAAACATGTGTATGAATGACAAGACCAAAATGAAAACTAATTTTTTGGAAGCTAATACAAATTTAAATATATGTAATGGTAATTTTATTAGTTTTGATATAGCTTTGTCTGAGTGCATTAATATGACTTGTTGGGAACTGAACCCAGAGAAACAGGATTATTTGGTAGCTCTCATTCCATATTCCTATGTGTCCACAAATAAACAAACTACTGTGCCTTCAGCCTTGAAAGCTCAAAGGCCAAAATTATCTAAATAGTGAGGGAGAAGTTCTTTCTCTGATTCCCAGAGGAAAGCTTATCAGCCAAAGGGAATCCCAAGGAGCAATAGTGGGCAGTGCAAACATCTCAGTGTGATTTAAAGCATGAGGATAAAAACTCAATAGCAGAGGCCAGTAAGCAAGAAAGAGGCTGTAAGGGAGGGAGGAACATGGAACTTAAGGGGGTGGTATTGTGTATATGTAAATAGAAGAACAGATTACTGGGGGTGTAATGGTCTAAGTGAGGTCAGGGGAAGAGATTGAGTAAGGAAAAGTAGGGGCAAGATAAAGAAAATCTAAGAGGGTATGAATTAGTCATATAGAAACCTACTGTTTGGAAAAATGGCATACCTAGAAGGCATAGATTGTTACTAGAAAATGTTCAGAGTCAGGGATGGGATACCTTCCAGTAAGTTGTTGACCAAAACAGTACAGGCCATTGCCAAGGCTCTTGGTTTCCCACCAGGAAGAGATGGGAAGACCCTATTGCTGAAGACTCCACATGCTTGGGCAGGGAGATCACTGATAAATCCTGCTGGATATAAGCTGAAAACCTCCTCGGTATAGACCAGCTGTCGGAAAGCTGGAAAAACTATGCTGCATGCAGCTCTAATGGGAGAGACTGAATTCACCAGTGGAGATAAACAACAGTGGACACTGCAAGCCTTAAATTGGGCCAGGCAGGCCAAATGACCCAATGGGTACAACAGGGGCATGTCTGTTATCTGGGGAAATCAACAGCTCTCTAATTGGACTGGAGGCCTGTTCCAAAGGAAGAAATACATGCCTGATACTGAAAACCTATGACAGGGGTAGTCATGGCCCTGGGGATGTAACATCTGCTGGTATCTCACTAAATGTATATACTATGCTCACCAAACTACTCAGTAAGCACTTCTCTTCATGTTCATACCCATATATTAACACTACTCTCACTTTTGGTTAAAGAAGCTTCACTTTTCAGATGGCAGTGACCTTGGGATGACTCAGAAGGCACCATGGTTCTGAAAAGAAGTGAAAGAGGAGTACTCAGCACTGAAACATCTCTAACATGCCTTCCTAAGCTCAGAGTTCATTGCAGAAGAGGTGGCAGAAAGAATTTAAGAGCCAAAGGAAGGATAGGACTGGTTCCAATGTACTTTTCCACATACAAAAATGGCCTGAATATCCATGACTTCACAGAGCCTATCACTACCTACACAAGACCATCATAATAAGGGGAAAAGATGATGGCATCAAAGAGAGACTGATTGTCAGGGGAGGGGATATGATGGAGAGTGGAGTTATGAAGGGGAATGTGTGTGGGAAGGCAATTACCATGGTTTATTATTTATAATTATGAAAGTTGTCAATAAAAAATTAAATTAAATTTAAAAAAGAGTAGGATGGAGGGGCCAGGTGAGAAGTGGGATGGGGGAGTGGATTGAGGGCTTACTTGCAAGGGTGAGGACTAGAGTTCAGATCCCTAGCACCCACACAAATGCTAGGTGGTCTTGGCAGCCACCTGTAATCCCAATACAGTCATGAATACACAAGATAAACTTTATTATAGATAGTTTAGATTACCACATCAAGACTCTATTTTAAATAGAAGAATTAAGTGTGTAACTGTATGGACATCCCCATCTGTGAGTCCCTGTCCATGATAAAATTCTCATACTTGTGAACTTGTAAATATTTGCACTTGCAAATATTTATAGGCATCACCTCATAGTGTTAGTTTTGTTCCCCTCAAAGTCAAGGAAATAAATAAATTTCCATACATATATGACTATACTTGTACACAAGCACACATGACAAAACCTGTAAAGCAAGAAAACATACCAAAGACACATCATTATTTAACAGTCTAAATTAAAATCTTGTCTTAATAGAAAGATTCCCATGAATACATTCTTT
Source organism: Orientallactaga sibirica (assembly GCA_036365145.1). Classification (NCBI taxonomy): domain Eukaryota; kingdom Metazoa; phylum Chordata; class Mammalia; order Rodentia; family Dipodidae; genus Orientallactaga; species Orientallactaga sibirica. The sequence goes on along the minus strand of JAEOAD010000024.1, from coordinate 9,305,628 downwards.
GTAGAATAAATGGAAATGAATATCTCTTTCACAAAAACAGTACAAATGTGTAAATGAGTCTTCAATTACCAGGAAAAAATCCTGAAATTATGTGTGGAGAATATATATATGTATGTATATGTATATGTGTATGTGTATATGTATATGTGTATATATGTACATGTGTATATGTGTATATATGTATATATGTATATGTGTATGTATATGAAAGAACATGAAAGTGAGCTCAGGTTTTTATTTCCTTTTTCCGGGTCACTCTATAGATAAGTTACTGGAAAACACAATAAGGTGATTTCAAAATGCCTTTTATCAAATATCTGAAACTCTTTTTAACATTGTATCCAATCAGCCAAATAAGGTTTCTTTGCTATCTACCACTTTCACTGTACATGGGAATACAAAGGGGACCAATGTTTTAAAACATGCTGAACAAAATAATGACACATAGTACAAGATAAAATCCTATTAATAATTATATAATATATACATGCATATATTAGTCATAAATTTTACCTATAAGGTAAAATGGGATAAATTAGTATATTTGCATTTTTTCTGTTTATGCATTTGGTAAATTGGGTAAAAGATGTTTAGGATGATCTGAAACATTATGCTGCAGTAATTTCTGTCCAATTTTTAATCTCTCTAACTCTTGTTTCCTTTTTTTGATGGAAAAGTTTATTTGGTTACATGGCTATTGCTGTTGTTACATGAGATAGTCCATAAGGATAATGCCACAAATAATTTTCATCATGTGTGTGACTCTAAGTGTATTTTTAATTATGTAAGAATTTTCCTTCAAATTCAGATAAAGGACAGCAGGTTACAGACATGAGGAAGATGATAATATGGCTTTGTCTTTTCAGTAATATGGACACATTTAAAGTAGCTTTTTCTATGGGATGTGAGACAGTTTTATGCTTATGCAACATTTACCAAGGAACATTCATAGATGACTGGTGAATAGAAAGCTATTCTAAAACACCTGCATAGATAATTGTATCTTCAGATAATATTTTTCAAGGAAAATGGAATTCTAAACAAGATGCTGGACTGAAGAGATGACTTAGTTAAGACACTTGCCTGTGAACCCTAAGAACCCTGGTTCAATTCTCCATGTACCACATAAGCCAGATGCACATGGGACACATGCATCTGGAGTTTGTTTTCAGTGGCTAGGGGCCCTGGTGTGTCCATTCTCATTTTCTTTATCTCTCTCTCTCTCTCCCTCTTTCTGTCTCAAATAAATAAATAAATAAATAAATAAATAAATAAATAAATAAATAAAATAAATCTTAAAAGTGATGCTAATTTTTGAGATAAAAATTGTAATTTACATATTTTATTAACTTTTCATATTGATTTTTATTGAAAGTTTGTACAGATAGATCCTTTCTTCTCCAATTCTGCTGAGAATCTTTGGTGGCATTATTGGTATTCATTGGGATGGGAAGAGACACTAATTTTAAATACCTCTAATAAGGTCTGACACTTGAGACTCAAATTAAAAAGTCACAATAAAATTAATCTATTCACTACCACATATATTAAAACATATAACATATAACCAACATACTAATTTTTAACAAATCATTGAAAGTGAGAATAGTAAGATTCAGTTATATTAAATCATATACTTGGATTATATCCTAAATAATTCCTATAGAGGTGACTTATGTAGAGAAACTATGTATATGAGAAAACTGAAATTATAGAGCAGTCAGTGAGAAAACAAACAAAGTACAAGTGAACTTTTCTCCAGGTAGCTTTTGAACATCTTTAGACAAAATTATCTGCTTGACTTGTCCTGATTATCAAAAGGAGATCTTGAATTCAGGGTCATATTTGGATTCTCTGCTATAAAATGAGTACCCTGGGATAAACTAGAGTACTCTGCATGGGACACAATTAGAACTGGGGGCACTGTCATGAACTCATGTTCAGCTCAATTATAGAGAGTATTTTCCTGAGGGTATATACACACAGATGTTCCCATCCTGTGTGTTGAAAGGGTTTACAGGCAGTGAAGGTCTCAAAACATAGCCCATGAGACATCCAGGCCATGCTAACTTGACTCCTTTCAAAGAACCTGAGACTCTCAGAATGGCTAGTTCTCCTGAGGCAGGAGGCTTAAGTGATGAATGACTATGGTGGTTTTGATTGCCAAGAAGTATGGGAAAACAGAAAAGGAAAGAAGGAAGGAAGCCAGGGACAGAGGACAAAAAGAATAAAAGGAAAGTAGGAGTGAGGGAGGGAAGGAGAGAGGTGCAGAAGTGAAGGGAAGAAGAAGAGAATAGGCCATATAAAAATGAAATGTGCGTATCGGAACCTTCTCTCAGTGGTCAGCTCAAACACAATACAAAGTTCGGAGAGTTGGGAATATAGCTTCAAACTGCTGATCCTAAAATCTATCAGGTAGACAGCTTCTGATGTGACCCTCAGTGGTCCTCATCTGGCTCTCATGCTCTGGTGACACCAATGTCAATTTACTCCTGCAATGAGTCAGATCCCAGTGGGAAACTGTTGAAGTGGCAGAGTGTCAGTTACCAGGAGAGATCTTGCTCACCTTGACCTCTTGGATTTCCTTCTCTGAGATGATTGTCCCTTTGTGCTCAACTGGCTTCTTTAAGAAACACCAACTATAATTGCTAGGTGACACTAAGTGACTTTCTCTGTGTCAATGTCTCATATACTTCTCTTCCACATTGTATTTCAGAGCAGTGGAAAGCAGGCTAATATGTAAACAAATGGAACTGCACATTGTGAGGTGTGCTTACTGAAAATGAAAAAACAAATTGGACATTATAACCATTTCCCTGTGACATAGCCAGGCCCCACCCCAGGAAAAGTCATAGGCTGCACATCTGTCCATGCACACACAATCAAGTTGTGTTCTTAAGAGTTTCATACAGAAATACAACAGAGAACCTGAGACCATGAGATGCTTGAGCAATGTTTCAGCCATGGAGTACTTATGACAGAAAGAATGGGACCATTGAAAGAAAATATTGAACATAGAAAAATACAATAATTCAAAAAAACATGTTTAAGGCTGGAGAAATGGCTCAGTGGTAAAAAGTACTTGCTTGTAAAATCTTATGGCCCAAGTTTGGTTCCCTAGCACTCATGAAAAGTCAGCTGCACAGAAAGGACATGGGTCTGGAGTTTATGTGTAGTGGCAGGAGGTCCTGGTGTACCCATATCCAATTTCTGTCTGTCTGTCTGTCTGTCTGTCTGTCTCTTTCAAATAAATGAATAAATAAATTATCTTTTAAAGATGTAAAAAAAAAAAACACACACAAAAAAACCATATACCAGACTGGAAAGAATGCTCAGTGGTTAAAGGCACATGCTGACAAAGTCTCATGCCCTGGGTATAATATCCTACACACCACACATAGCTCGATGCTCCAAGCGGTACATGTGTCTCGAGATTTTTACAGTGGCAGCAGGGCCTAGTATGCCTATTCATACTATCTCTTTCTCTTTCAGTAACAAATTAAGATTATTTTTTAGAAAAATGAAGCCAGTCATAGTGGCCCAGGCCTTTAATCCCAGCACTCAGGAGGCACAGGTAGGAGGATCGCTGTGAATTTTGAGGCCAGCCAGAGAATGCATAGTGAATTCCAAGCCAGTCTGGGTTACAGTGAGACCCTAACATATATATGATATTATATATATGTAAAGAATGAATCATGTACAAATATTGTATGAGAAAATATTCTTAGTAAAATAAGAAGCAACACTATTCCTGAAAGAGATATTATATGAGAAAAAATCTGATCAGAATTGTGAAATAAGAATTATTAAGTTATTTAATTGCATTATAAAGTTGAAAGAAAACAAAAAAAGAAGTTGTAAATATGGAACTAATAATGTAATTTGTTCTTGACTAATATGACTTAGGAAAAAGGGAAGAAAAACAGGAAGTGAGGTTATTATCAATATAATAATATGAAATTTATTTCCAAGCCGGGATGATATAAGTTTCCGGAATCAAAGAGCCCATAGAGAGAGCAAGCACAATCAATTTTAAACAGGCCTGTAACAAGACAAATCATTGTGAGCAGCAGGAACAGAAAGAAAACCCTAAAAGCTTCTGGAGACAGAGATTTTTAAAAGTAGGTCATCAACAAAAGAGTATAAAAGGAATTGCATTTTTTAATAGCCACCATAGAATCTAGATTTATGAGGACACGGTAGGCTTAAGGCTTCCAGCATACAGCCATCCTGTTATTATAGAGCCTGTGTAAGAATGAAAGCAGGGAGGCCCACTGAGTATGCATGAAAGAGCAGATCAACTCCTGATAGCATCCCTGATTCTCAGATTTGGCATTGCTAAAGGCCACACTCACTGTTTGAACTTGTTCAATATATGCATGATCTGTTACTTTTATCAGGCTGGCTTTGGTTGAATTTCTGCACTTAGAATTGAAAATATCCTGAGAAGTGTAGGTAGATTCATGATTGGTACTACACACACCCAAACAGACACATCAGACTACATATATTTACATGTATAAAACACTTTCCCCTTATTGTGAATTTAAAATTTAAAATGCTTCTGGCATCTGAGTAGAAAACAGACATCATTGTCAGATTTACGTCACTGTATGTCACTCCAGAAATTTCCTGGTTCTTTTGAGCAGACCTGTAAAAAGAGATAGACATTGCAAAGGCAAATATATAAACAACATCCCAGGAAAGGAATTTCAGAAATAGACCCTAAAACAAAGACTTGTGAATGGCATAGTTTGGATCTCAAATGTCAACAAAAGGCACATGAATTAAGAATTTGTTCCCCAGTTTGGTACTTTTGAGAGGTGTGGGAAATTGTGAAGATATGACCTTGGCCACAAGGGTCTGTTTTCTTTCCTACCATGACAAAGTGCCTCACTACAAGCTTAAGAAAATGGAGCTAACTTACACTGGACGTAAGTCTTGAAAACTCTTTCCTCCTTATAGTCTGATTACCATATTTTTTGCATTAATAACAAAATCTGCTCACACTGTAAACAAGTGATTTAGTAAGGGAATTCCTTCTGGAAACAATCCAAATGGAATTTGAGAATACAGAAGAGTAAAGAGTTGACCAAGTAATGGTTTGATCTCAGGCAAATTCTTCAAGATGGAAACTATGTCATTTAAAGAAGGTATGCCACACCATTTTTTTGACCTATGCCAAATAATTCTGTATTTTCTTATTTGTGGCCACTCAAAGAAGATACAAATTTTTAAATACTTCTAGTTTTCTAGGCTTATATGCCATGCCAGTCTTAGTATCTACAGATGATGGCTGTGTGAGGCAAAACCATCTTAAAGCTCTGTGGTACACAACACATGGTAACCAATAGACATGGAGACAAAGTAGGTGAAACATCTAATATTGGTTCATATTGAACAAAAGAAAGTATAGGCCTTTTAGTTCAGCAAAGAAACAAACTTATATTCAATTCAAGGAAGAATCAAATCAGTAGATAACCTATAACATCTAAATGAGGGAATTACAAATCTGAGAATCATGAGCAAGTTGGTACTTTCCCACTTCTCCCATCAAGTGGCGTATTCTGGATTTGAAACCCTGTGTTTGTCTGGAGATGGTCATTTCTTTATGTTCTGTGTTGACAGGAAACAATTTCCGCACCACCGTCTTTGAACATACATTTCTACTTCTTACTCTGAATTGGACCACTCAATACCCAGTGGCTCAAGTGGGAAACAGAAGTGTATCCTAGAAAACACCTTAATTGCCTCTCTGCTAAATGTGGCCTTTTCTATTCTCTCATGCTTTGTTTCAGTTCTCCCTGTGAACACAAGAGACTTTTCTGTTTTTATTTTAAGCACACGTTTGGTTATATCACTTGTCTGATTAAAAGTATTCACTGGATTCCTACTAATTCAAGAATAAAACCTCCATCATCTATGTTACTCCTAAATTCCCACATCTTCCTTTTGGGTATGTTTATCATACATTCTTTGGTTGTAATATAGTAAGAATTTTCAGATTTCTACTTCATAAGTCCCTGTTTCTAATCTGTTCCCTACACCTTCTTCTGAAAAATATTTTTCTTCTTCTTTTTGTCCTTGCTATATACAGATACATTTTTATTTCCATGTGAGTATTATGTACATGTATTTCTGTATGTTCATATGTGTGTTAGCATGTACATGCCATGGCATATGTGTGGAGGTCAGAGGACAACATTCAGGTGTTGAGATTTGCCATCTACCTCCTTTAAGCAGTCATATATTGTTCAACCCTAGCTTTTCACCAGGCTTCATGGCCCCTGAGTTTCTCCTGTCTCTGTCTCCCTTCTCACCTATGGGCATGGGATGGATTAAAAAAAAAAAAAAAAAAAAAAGTTTGCCAAAGCATATAGCTTTGTACATATGTACTGGAGTTCTGATGTCACATATTCAGTTGCTTGTGTGACAAAAGCTTTAACCACTGAGCAATCTTCCCAATCATCCCATGGACTTTTCCTCTTTGTCTGGGACTGCTTCACTATGAAACAACTTCTGTTTTCTGTAAAGGACTTCTTTAAGTCCTTCCAGTCTACCCATAGTGTTCATACCATATGTGACATTGCCATTTTTAGTTGTCACAACTAAAGGTTAAAGAAAGTCAACGATATTTCATATAACATTGAAGCCAGTACAATATGTGATGTGAAATAAGCATTATATGAGGTTTGAAATGAATTTGACTGAATTCATCAACACGTGAAAATGTGTGTACATTTTTCCTTTTCTGAAAATGTAAATGCAGGATCCTTACGTTTTTTTGGTTTTTTTTTTTTTTTTTCTTTCCCCTTGACCTCAACCAATGATAGCTCTTGGGCAAGCTAGTGTCACTAAATAACCTTAAGTTTGATTTTCCTGCATCACCTTCTGCTTGGAGTAAAATAAATTATGAAAAGTTCACCTCAGTTCTTTTTTCACTTGAACACACATTTCTCCCTAGTTCACAGCTTGACAGTTAATTGTCATAGTCACGGGTAGATACTTTGTGCTTATAATTACTTTAAAACATATCAAATAGTCTGATAGTCCAGTGATTTAATGGCAGGCAGATGACAGCCACAATGTAGTCACATTAATTTTTTAGTGTTTGTCAGTCTGCAAAACAGTTGATGGATGAGCTGTTTAATTGATCACTCTTTATTTAGAGAATACTCTAATTCAAGAACATATATATATATATATATATATATCCCCCAGGGACCTGAGAGGAGGATCTTTCTGTAGAAAGGGAATGTATCCTCTAACTCTTCTTACTCATTTTTCCTCTTCCCTAAATTGACTACACAATCCTCTCTCTCGCCCTCACTCTTTCCTTTCTATCCTTCTTATGTTTGTGGTTTGAATATAAAATTGCCAATAGAGACTCATGTTTGGATACTTAATTCCCAATTGGTGATGCTATTCTGGCAAGTTGGGAACCTTTAGGAGGTGAGCACTTGCTGGAGGAAGTGTGTTACTGCAGGTGGGGTTTCAAGTGTTACAGTTCAGCCCTGCTTGCTGCTGTTCTCTCTCTGCTTGCTGTGCCGTCAGCCGGGCATTTCTGCATGCTTTCCCCCACAATGATGAACTCTACCCTCTGGGACTTTATTTTTTTATTATTATTTTTTTGGAGAGAGACACAGAGAGAGAGAAAGAAAGAAAGAGAGAGAGAGAGAGAGAGAGAGAGAGAGAGAGAGAGAGAGGAAGACAGAGATGGGCGCTCCAGCAGTGTCTCAGCTGCTGCGAACGAAATCTAGATGTGTGCGCCCCCTTGTGGTCAAGTGCGGCATTGCGCCCTTGCGTCACTTTGCATCTGGCTAAACGTGGGACCTGGAGATTGGAACCAGTGTTCTTAGGCTTAGGAGGCAGGCGCCTTAACCCCTAAGCCAAATTTAACCCACTTCCTTCCATACATTGTCTTTGGTTGTGCATGTGTTCCTAGAAATAAGAAAGTAATGGATATAGACATGGTGGGTGGGGTTATGGAAGACAGAACAGTGATATAAGTAATTTTAACACATAACTATAAACACTTCATGAGAATCCTAGAAGATTCTAAAATTCTTTTTGTAGTATAAGTTTATTTATGTCTTTTCTTCCTGGGTTAAAAAGAGATGAAAGAGGGTTGGAGAGATGGCTGAGCAATTAAGCACATGCTTGTGAAGCCTAAGGACCCCATTCGATTCCCCAGGACCCATGTAATCCAGATGCACAAGGAGGTGCACACCTCTGGAGTTCGTTTGCAGTGGCTAGAGGCCCTGGTGCTCCCATTCTCCCTTTCCCTCTCTCTATCTCTAATAAATAAATAAACATAAAATCTTTTTAAAAAGAAAGAAATGGAAGAAAAATTCTAGCCACAGCCGCAATTTTCAATATAACATACTATAGACTAGTTTTGTTTGCTGTTGGTGTGCTCTGGTTTTTACTTGTTTACCTCCACTTCACCCTTTTATATAAGAACTTACAGTGAACTGTTGGGAAAAGCCACATTTCAGTATTAGCCATTAGTTTCTTAATTTACAAGCAAGCATGTTACCCACCGAGCCATCTCTCCAGCAGTTTCTACATTAGAATTCAGGATATCATCATAAAAATTCAAGATACATGTTTTGACTGCAGGCACATCTCATAGGAGAACTGTTTCATACATCTTAGGTTATATTCAATCCCCTTATATTGACTATTTCCATTTCAGATACATTGGTACCTTGTACCTACCTCAGGTCCCCATATGGTAAAAGTAAGAGAAAATAACTTTCCTCTTATCTGTTTCTTTCTATCCTTTAAAGTTGATGTCTATTTAACACAATTATGCTTTTATCTTCTTTATACTTGCAGCCACCATGAGATGCAGACAGAAAATATCATTATAGTGCCCTATGTGAGCTCAGTTACTGCTTCACAGCATCTGAAAAAATGTTCAAGCACCCAAGGAGCTCCCTCACTGTCCCTCACTCCTGTCTTCACTAAATAAGGTGCACATACATCTGAGATACACTCTCTCTTATCTTTTCCATTTTTTAAGAGAGGATAGTCAGAGTGGATTAAAAGTACTTGAAGACAGTTCCTTCATACAGTTATACTGCTATAAATTGTTGCAAAAATAAAATCATGAGTCTGTTTTAGAATGGAATATTTGTGGTTTAAACACCAATATATTACTACTTAGTATCTGTGAGTACAGTACTAATATTTTGCACATAGTCAAATTGTTCAAAATATGATTATAATAGTTGATTTCTTCTATTTCTTGCTGAGCTTAAAGATTTATGTTTTGTAATTCTCTTATTCTTTGATATTTTCTATTTTAAAGATTTTATGTATTGCTCTTTTCCAATTTAGAACCATAGAAAAGCCTCATTCCCAAATACTGAGCTTCCTTATATTTAACAGACTTAAGAATTTAATTTATCTTATAATTTATATTGCCAGAATGCATAAAAATGAATGCAAGTCATCAGTTTGGAGTATGGTTTAGGAAAGGAACAGAGTTCTGGAAGGTATATAGGGAAGTAAAAGCAAAAATCTCATGTTATTTAATTGGTAATATTTCAGCAGGAAGATAAACGGTGCTACACAATAATTTCTATCAATGGAAAATAAATGTTTTATTTTGACAACTCTGCATGACATAAGTGTAAAAAAATTACCTTCATGCTCATTATATGTAGGTCACAGTTTCTGACTTTTAAGTAGGAATTAAAAAGCATTTATTCACAAAGTACATAACCTCTGATACTAGTTAACATTATGTATTTATCTATCTGTTCTGTTTGTTCAAAGTAATTATTGTGATTATTAAATCACACATTCAAATTTAAAAACTACACAGAAGAGTTGAAAGTTTAATTCATCAAACAAAGGTATTAGAGGTCAAAAAAGTAGATGCTTTCATTGAAAGAGTTACTCAATAATCACAATTACAGGAAAATTTATATTTTCCACCTCAACATGAGTTTAATAACTGATATTTTGGGTTTGGGCTACTTTTAATATTAAATTAAAGTTCTGGTATAAATAGTAAGTTTGATAAAAGTCACTTAATTCATAATTAACTAAGTTTATATCTTAACTCAGATTCATTCAGCTCTAATCCTATATATACTATTAAGTTTAAATATGTACTCATCATAAGAATTCCTGGCCACCATTGTCCAACAACACTAGATTCGGAGATAGTCATTCAGTAGGTAGAAAAAGTAAAAGCAAAATGCTAAGACCTTGCTCCTTAGTAACTGATAAAATTCACCTGAAATACATAGCTCTGATGATATTCTTTATTTATTCTCATTTAAAGTTGTCTAATTCACCTAGAACTGTCAAACACTTGCTGAAAATTAAGCTTCCTGAGCAAGAACCATAATAATAACATCAGAAATACAAGACGGTACTGAGGAACACACAACATGACCATCCAGGTGTTTTCATGCTGGGACATAATTCAAATTCAATTTTCAAATAAAATTAATCCAGAGAAGAAACAAATGAGAAGATTGTGTATTTTGTTTTTTTGATCCTGTAGTAATATAGGATTTTTTTAAATCAAAACTGAAAGCAAGAATTCATGTGAAGAGCAAAGTAGTAATATTAGATTTCAATAAATAAAAGATGTCACATGAATGACAGATATATTAAATATTTCATACAAGGTAGACTTAGGTAACACCAATCTCTAGGGAAGGAAATCATTAGAACTAATAACCTAGGAGGACTTTTACAGAAAGTGATTGATGTGAAGATCTTTCATTTGGCATGCCATAAAACACATAAAACCACACTGTATTCTATACCATAGACTGTCTATGTTTAGGATCCTCCTACTTCTTTGCCTAATGTACAGTTGACACGTGTTCCAGCCTGAGTAGTTCCATTCTGTCTCTATACCTGGAAGACCTATTGGTTCTGCTTATTGTATGTTTGTCTGTAAAAAAAAAAAAAAAAGCTTAATGAAATCCCAGTGGTTGAGTGATTTAAGTTCCTGAGCTACTGGGTTTTGTTCAGGAAGTATTTCCCCACTCCTATATCATGGAAAGTTCCTTCTATTTTTTTTTTTTTTTTTTCCAGAAGTAGCAGAGTATCCGGTCTTATATTGAAGTCTTTGATCCATTTGGATTTGATTTTTGTGCATGGTAAAATGTGTATATCGAGTTTCATTTTCCTTCATATGGTTATCTAGTTTGTCCAGAACCATTTGTTGAAGATGCTGTCTTTTTTTCCAGTCTACATTGTTAGGACCTTTGTCAAGTATAAAGTAGCTGTAGTTACTTGATCCCAAGTCCAATTCCTTCATTCTGTTCCATTGGTCTATATTCCTGTTTTTATGTCAGTGCCATGTTGTTTTTATTACTATGGCTTTGTAATTAGCTTAAGATCAGGTATGGGTATACCTTCAGAGGTATTTATTTTCCTGAGGATGCTTGGATATCTGAGGCCTTCTGCCATTCCATATGAATTTTACAGTCATTTCTCCTATCTTTGTGAAGAATAATGTTGGGATTTTTATTGGAATTACATTAAATCTGTATATTGCTTTTGGTAAGATTGCCATTTTCACAATGTTAAATCTGCCTATCCAGGAGCATGTGAGTTCTTTCCATTTTCTCAAGTCCTCCTCAGTTTCTTTCTTGAGTATTTTTATGCTTTCATTGTAAAGGTCTTTCACATCCTTGGTTAATGTTATTCCAAGTTTTTTTTTTTTTATAGCAATTGAAAATGCTACAAGATCATTTATTTCTTTATCTGTATCTTTGTCTTTTGCATATAGAAAGGCTACTGAATTTTCAGCATTGATTTTGTATCCTACTACATTGCTGAAGGATTTAGTCACTTTTGAGAGTTTTGAATGGGAGGTTCTTGGGTCACATTTGTATAGAATCATGTCATCTGTGAATAGGGCTAATTTAATTTCTTCCTTTCCAATTTGTACCCCTTTTATTTCTCCTGTCTTATTGCTTGAGCTTGGACTTCCCACAGAATGGGAGAAAGTGTTTGCCAGCTATATAACTGCCAGAGGCTTAATTCCTAGAGTTTACAAAGAACTCAAAAGCCTAGACTCTCTGCCGATTCTCATTTTGAAATTCATTTTACTTCTCAAGGAAATAAAGTCATTGTGTTCAATGAAATAATAAAAAAATAAAATAAAAAGTCAAACAACCCACTCACAAAATGAGGCAGAGAACTGTACAGAGAGTTTTCAGTGGAAGAAATACAAATGGAAAACCCACACTTAAGAAAATATTTAACATCCCTAATCATCAAGGAAATGCAAATTAAAATAAGTATGAGATTCCAACTTACCCCACTAAGGATGCCAACATTAAAAATCTAATGAAAACAAATGCTGGCAAGGTTGTGGAGATATAGAAACCCTCATTCACTGTTGGTGGGAATGTAAGCTGGTAAAACCAGTATAAGGAGCAATATGGACACTCCTAAAAAGGTTGACTATAGAGTTGCTAAAGACCCAGTTATTACCTTACTAGGCATTTACCCTAAAAGCTTCATGCATCAGTTCATAGAGACTTCCTCAACCATGTTTATAGTTGCTGAATTCATAATAGCTAAGAACTGGAATTAATCCAGATGTTCATCATTAGACAAATGGATAACCAAGATGTGGTATATCTACATGATGGAATTATACACAACAGTAAGGAAAAAAATGACACAATGAAATTTGAAAAGAAATGGTCAAAGTTGGAACAGATCATTCTCAGCAAACTCACAAAATCACAGAAATATAATCATCTCATGGTCTCACTCATCTGTGGCTCCTAACCTGAATCTGTGTGAGATGCTGACGTATCTAATAAGCATCTTGAGGACCAGAAAATAGGGAGGGTGGGGCCAGAGGAGAGCATAAAGGTAGAGGGTACACAAAACTGGACCCAAATGGAAATAGTACCATAAAATCCTATATCTTGAAAGACAGACTGAAATGCTGAACCTTCATCAGGTCCTTAGATGGAACACCTGATTCATAGGGCCCTGGAGAGGGTATAATGAAGACTAACCTTAATCTTCTCCTGCTTCTCTCCCTATCTCTCTCTCTCTCTCTCCCTTGTCTATTTCTTCTTTCATTCTCTTTTATATTAAATGTCATTTTCTTCATTCTTTTCCCTTGGAATTGACTGTAACTACCAGTGGCATTATGCGGTTAACATCTAAAATGAGCTGTTGATCAGAGAGATCTACAAGGTTTCCCAAAAGATGACAGATTTCTGTCAGAGTACTTGATGACCCAGCAAAGGTTAATGGTAAGACCCTACTGCTGAACCCACAATATGTTGTTTGTGTGGAGCATGGAGTGACCTGGCTGGAATCTGGAGGAGAGTCAGTCCTCAGACAGTTAGCTTGTCTAGTGACAGAAGGTGCTACATGAGCAACTGGGACCAACAACTGTTCAAGCAACCCATGATCTAAGCTTCTCGGCAACAAAAAACCTGACATGATGCTCACACAAGTGCAATAGTGGCACACAGCCATTGGTGGATAACTGACTGCTCTTGATTTGGCTCCACTCAGTGGAATGGAACTGATAGCTAGAACTAGGAAATAAGCCAGCTCTCCAATATCAAGCTCCCATGAATTGTGGGCTACAAGAGGCCCTACAACTATGAAATTCTCTCTAAAATAATAATGGTTATCCCATTTATCTGGTGCTAACTTCTCTCTCCATTGGAGAATTTTCTTTTCTTTTCAGATGGACTCAGGAGAGAATCAGCCCATCATACCACACAAGGGCCCAAGCTGAAACCATAGTGTAATAGGGGAAGAGGGCAAGAGTGCTGCTTTCTCGGTGAACCTGGTTCCAACACAAGGGTGAAGGAGGTAGACACAGAGAACACTCAACTACTATGAAACCAAATATCCAGAGACACAGAGGCTCCCAACATGGCTCAGGGAAATTTATGGAAGAGGGGGTGGAAAAATTGTTAGAGCCACAAGTTGGGACATTATTCACAGAGACATTGCCTCTTCCCCATAACGGATGGCTTCCCCCACAATGCACAACCCTCATTCCTCAATGAGGAGGGTTCCTTTGGAGGATGGAGGACAGGGAGGTGGCTAATGATGGTACCAGCATGACTGTATACACACTAACTACATAACTAATAAAAACAAGAATTGTGACATTTAAAGGGAGAATCTATGACAGTATTGACTAGTGGGAAGTTTACTTAATTGACAGAGATTTACCTGTATTATTTATTCATCTGACTGTTTATAATTTCTTTACTCTATATAGCAAATAAAATATCAAGTTTAACAATAGTAAACATTGCAAGTCACAGTAGAAATAACCCATTGCTTATATGTCTATTGGGGTTTAAACTGGTGCTTTGATAAATATATTGGATGTGATTTTTGGATTTTTAGTCAGCATAACATGAAAATTCAAAGGCAAAGAAGTCACCTTATGGTGAAAACAGATTGGCTCACATGAAAAGAAAATGTTTTTATATACTTATTTGAGAGCAAGACAGAGAAAAAGAGGCAGATAGGGAGAATTAGTATGGGTGTGCCAGAGCCATTTTGTGCATCTGGTTTTACATGGGTACTGGGAAATCAAAACCAGGTTGTCAGACTTTTAATGTTTTGAAAGCAAGCATCTTTATCCACTCAGCAATCTCTCCAGCATTACATGTTAAAAAATTCAGTTATATAAAATTATTTGTTCCCTTAAATTATCCAAGAGAAACACGCAGGAAAGAATGACCTTATATGCATATGGCTGTACTGTATCAAAAGAAATCTGTATGACTAATTATAAAATGATTCAGTACTATCCACTTTCCTTATTTCATTAAGTTTTTCAGTGTAGAAGAAGAAGGTGTATAATATGAATAAAGCATTTAAATTAAAAAGTCAAATCAGTTATTTAATGATATTTTGCTTGTAAAAAGCTATTATATTATCTACATCTCTACCTCATTCTGTCTTCCTTAAATAAGGATGGGGTATTGATGAAATTCAATGGTGCTAACGATCTAAATGTATATAATGTATAACTGTGTGTATGTGATTTTGTGTGTGTGCATTCACACATATGATAGGCCATGAGTGTCCTGTGAACACATATAGAGACCAGAGTCATGTGTGAGTGAATTTTTGTGCATGTACACATTTGTGTCAGGGCATGTGTCTCATTTGCAAACAGGCAAAGACCTGAAGAGGACATGGGGTGTTCTCTTCTATCGTATTCCACCTTGTATTCTTGAGGAAAGATCTCTCACTGCCTCTGGCACTTTCACAGTGTTTCAGTTAGACTGGCTGACCAGTGAGAATTAGATATCTTCCTGTCTCTGATCCTCTCAGAAAAGGTGTCACAGTTATGTGTGGCAATGCCTGTCATTCTACATAGGTTTTGGGATCAAACCCCAGTCATCATCCTCATGTGAGATGTTTTCTTTTACACATGAAGCCATTCCTCTACCTACACATTACTTAAAGTTTACAAAGCCATATAATGTATTCATAATAGGAGAAAAAAATGACATCAAATTAAAAGAGAGACTAATGGAGAGTGGGAGGGGATTTGATGGAGACTGGAGTTCTAAAGGGGGTTGGGGGAGGGGGGAAAATATCATGGTTTATTGTCTATAAGTATAGAAGTTGTCAATAAAAATTAAATTAAAAAATGTATTCAGTTCTCTACTATAATGGAAATTTTTATTGGTCTGGTGAGTGCTGATAATGGCAAGTCATTATTGTTTCCCCTACTGAGGTCATTCATACATAGTCACTCCCTTTCTGGTTCTTCTGATTGTCTAAATCAGCCAAAATCAGTGAATTATTGGTGCAGCAAGAAAACATGTTTCAAAGTTCAAGATGAAAAGTGACTAAGGGATACATCTGCTTCTGCACATGTATGCACAGACACCTGCATACACACATAAACCCACACACATATGAATATGCATACATTGTACATATTTACATACCACACAAAATATTCACACTTTCCAAATACAAAAAATTAATTAAAAGCTACAAGTATGAGGAAAATATGGAACCAGAATCATGGTAAATATGTAGATTGATGTGGTATAAGTGGAAGACCAAAAATAAACTAGTGTTTGATTTTAGTAAGAACAAGATACTACAAAGGTAGGAATTAGCAGTATTTTGAACAAATGTTGTTAGGATAATTAAATATGCATGCACAATAGGGAAGTTTTACCCTTTCCATATACTATGCATAAAAATCAAGTAGAAAATAACTCATGGAAAATATAAATGTAAGAATCTAATCATTCCTATTACATCTAGAAACCCAGGCATTACAATTTCAAATATAATGCAATTATCTGGATATGGGTCTATAGACCCACATTTCTCCCTAATGTTTTATTTTATCAGATTGTGGTGGGCCAAGAACACTTTTACATTAATGGTTAGCTACATAAAGTGGAAGCTGAAGAACTTTATTAAATAAAGGTGTTTCAGCTGGGGAAATGTCTTAGCGGTTAAAGCATTTGCCTGTGAAGCCTAAGGATTCTGGTTCAATTCCCCAGGACCCATGTAGCCAGATGCACAAGGGGGCACATGCATCTGGAGTTCGTTTGCAGTGGCTGGAGGCCCTGGCATGCCCATTCTCTCTTTCTCTCTATCTGTCTCTCTCTCTCTTTCTCTCTATCTGCCTATCTTTCTCTCTGTCTCTCTCTCAAATAAATAAATAAAATATTAAAAAATAAATAAATAAAGGTGTTTCATTATTGCTATAGCAGTGGTTATGTTTGCTTTTGTCTTTGAGACTAGAAAGGAAAAAAATGGCCCCATTTTCAATTTTCTGGGCAAAGATAAAAGATGCAGATGGTAAGACAATGGTAAAATAACTCAAATATAATTAATGTATGTAATTACTCAACATACAAGTCCTGGGCATACATCTGTGTCATATAAGGCCATCAAGATTACTGCTGAAAGCATTCAAAATACAAGTGAAAAATAAATATTGCCAGTGGGATAATTTTGAGTATTTTGAACTATAAACAAAGATTTGTTTTTCTGTATTAACTATCCAAATATTTCAGTAGAACAATTTTTCCTTATTATGGTTATAAAATGAGATGAACACCAGATCAATTTCTCTAGTATTCACAAATCCTTATATTACAAGTTTGTTTTTCTAGGAAAATAGAGTGCTACAAAGTAATTGATATTGTTAAATACTATGTTTTATTAAATTTGTCCATATGTCTTAAAATATATATTATGTAATATATGTTGCTCAGAACTATTTCAAATAGAATGCAACTTGTAAATAAATAATCCTTATCAAAATAGTTATTACATTCTAAAAAGTTGCTGTCTATTAATAACTTCATCAGTCGATGACACTTCATAGAGTTTGACTTGATTTTGTGTCTTTCCAGGAATAAATGGTTTGATCTTTAAAAATTAAAGTCAATGTTTTCTGATTCCAACACAATTAGAAAATTAGGAGGTCTTGCATGGTTTTCTTAAAGCTTGATCTCAATATAGGTTAGAAGTGAACAGAATGTTTACCAAAGGCCAACTTATTGTGATTTCCTCCCATAACATTTAGTTAAGTAAAAATACATACCACAGTTACCACTTCTTTTCTCACATTTGTGATAACTCCATCATCAGTAACATTAATCATCATGACATCCATCATGGGAAAATTCATTATTCCTTTTCATTATGAGTGAACTTTCAAGATAAAAATATCAGAGATGGTTTTCAGAAACTGAAAAAAAAAATGTGTCTAGCCACTCAAAGAACTACCAAGTGATATAAAATGCCATTTTCACACTTTTCATAATAACATTTATTAGTTACAGTAATTTACAGAATGTTTTTTTTTGTAGGATAAGACATTGTAATACAAGGAAAAAAGTAAAAGCAAACACAAAACATACACTTTCTCATAAATCAATAAAAAACTATGTATAAATACAATTTACAAATTATATATCTTCTCTCCAGGCACTTTGGGAATGAAGTTAGAGAGCATGTGGAAGCTTAGCTTTCTGTCAATTTGCATGAATTGTATATTTGTAGTCTGATAAGAAAAAATATTTTATTTTAATTAATTAATTAACTAATTATTTTTGAAGCAGGATTTCACAGTAGCGCAGGCTGATCTGGAACTCAATCTATAGGCCAACCTAGCCTCAGATGGACAATGATCTTCCTACCTCAGCCATTCAAGGACTGGGATTAAAGACATATACCACCATGCCTGGTGCTATTAAAAAACAACAGCATCCTGTTAAGCACGCTGTTAAGTTCCATTTTACGACATGTGCAAATGGAACTCAAGCCTTCTTAAGTATTATCTATTTTTTAATCACATAAGTCCCAGATTGTCAAGTTTTTTACAAGCAAATACCCTTAGTGGCTGAGCTATTCCTCTAACCCCACATCTTACTATATTTTTAAGGACTCCTTTGGATAGCTACACAGTTTCCAAAACTAACTCCTGGTGGATATCTTCATTACTCCTCTTTTTACAGCACTGCTTACAAACATCTTAGGTGGGGCCAGTGAGTGTATCTCAGAACATGGAAGAAAAGGAAAAGTGTCAAAACAGAGTAAATAAGTGAAATAAATGGCATTTTAGGAATCCATTCAGGAAAATGATGTGGGCAACACCCTCAACCCTATCCTTACCATCCTTATTCT
Source organism: Orientallactaga sibirica (assembly GCA_036365145.1). Classification (NCBI taxonomy): domain Eukaryota; kingdom Metazoa; phylum Chordata; class Mammalia; order Rodentia; family Dipodidae; genus Orientallactaga; species Orientallactaga sibirica. The sequence continues at coordinate 9,286,971 of JAEOAD010000024.1, read as the reverse complement.
TCAGTTACACATTCTCCAAAATCTTGTTTTCATCATTTAAGTCAGAAATTATTACTTCTCAGAAACAATGAAAGAAGTTAAATCTACCACCATGTTTTCCATTTGTTTGCACTATTTGTTATGATTGTTCATTTGTTATGAGCTCTTTATATAAAAGTTCCTGGGGAGGCCCTTTCCAGCTTCTGAACTTTATGCATAGTACCAGTGTTTTCATGAAGACTTCATGCCTATCTTATTGCTATTTTATCTTAGAATTGATAATTGTATGAATACCTTTTTGCTGACTATATTCTCTGTGGATTTCTACTTTTATAGCAACCATGTTGTTTTGATCCCCATTTTATATCCTTCATTGGATGCAGCATCTTGTTGATAAAAAATAAAACATAACTTATTCTCTATTTGCTAAATGAGTGACCTTAGGATCTGGATGGCAAAATCATTTAAGTACAGAGGGAGACATATAATTCCTCTCACATCTACATTCCTAATGTAAAATATTGAGTTATATGTGTCTATACATCCATATACCATAATATTAAAATACATAGTTAAATCCTTTAACTATAGCCATTTTAAGATTTTAACTTATGGAAATCAAGGTTGTTTGGAATAAACAAGATCGCCCTAACTTTTGTAAAGGGAAGATCATGGATAAATTATGCAGAAAGAGTAAAAATAGAAATAGAAAGGGGGAATTCTGCAATGATGAAGATAATGATGGCATTGAGTATGAGAATGAATAAGACCTGAAAGGGATTGGCTGGCCGAACAATGTCTGCATTTCAAAAGTGATTAACTATGCACCCTTCCAGGGGACAAGTCCTTCTTTAAGAATAAGATATTTTACTTCCCACAGCCATGTGCCTGCTTTTAGGAGGGTGCTTCTCTGGTGATTCCTCAGACCCAAGGCATCCTTGTGAATTCAACAGGGAAGTTACTAGCAGTATATTCTGATTTTCCATCTCTGAAATTTTATAGGATTTCTACCAGTTCCAGACAAACAACACAAGTGACTGCTTTCTGAACCAGGCAGGTAAAAGTATGTAAGACTAAATCTCTGGAAACAATATCCTTATTTGTTGATAGACATATGTGTATACATTTATGACTGTTGTATTATCTTTTGATTTAAAGACATTTTAGTCAGTGCTGTTTTTATTTTATTTTTACTTTTACTTTTAGAGAGAGACAGAGAGAGAGGGAGAGGGAGACAGATAGAGAATGGGCACACCAGCAGTCTCTCAGCTGCTGCAAATGAAATCCAGATTTGTGTGCCCCCTTGTGGGCAAGTGTGGCATTGCACCCTTGTGTCATTTTGCATCTGGCACCTTAACCACTAAGCCATCTCTCCAGCCCAGTGCTAAGTTTTTTATCTTGCAAGCCACACCACTTATCAAAGTGTTTGATTTTACAATTTTTATTTTGAATGCTATATCAATTAACATCTACTATTTTACCATACTAAATCTTAAATTGAGAACTGTGGCCTTTCATTTGACACTAGTTTATACCCTAGCTATTTTCCTGAATGCCTGAGGGAAATTACAAGATATTTTGGACACATCAATCTCTTTGTACCTGTGTGGAAGACAGAGACCTTACTTGAACTATGCAATTTGAAAAATCACTGTTAAAATAAAACTCTACCTGAAAATTCATTCCCACACAGTTCAATTTTCTTGTCTATGGATGATTTATTGGATTCTATGTAATTCTCATGTGTTTCTTCTACTCAGTGGTATTGAGATTTATTAATTAGTCCCAGCTTCTCTGTGAAGTCACAAACAAGACCCATTGTGGATGATCTTACTTTGCCCTTCACAATTCCCTCTCCTCAGTCTGTGAGCCTCAGGTCTACATTACTCTCCATGAATCATCTGGGAAATTTTCCAAGAGTATTGAAGCACAGCTAGGAAGCTTAGGAAATGTTGAGAGGGCGACAGAAAGACTTCTGGGAGGGTCAGAATAGTGTCAGAGAATGTCAGAACACAAACCCAGAAACACTATGTACATTCCCTGAGGTCAACATCACTGTTGACCCTCAAAAATGTCAAGGTTAGAAAAGTTGCTGTACATCACTTTTGTTTTTCGTCAATCTTACTGCATTAATACTTCTCAAAAAGCCAATGAATAGGTATAGTAACAAAATTGACTAGCAACAATATTACAGACAGACTCATCATTTTTATTGATAAAATTAATAAATAATAGTCCCATTGATTTCTCTCTTTTTAATATTGTATAAATCATACCACATGTATAATCCCATTAGATCCTAAATACTGTGGTATTATTGTTCTACTTTGAGGCTATAGAACCCAAACTTCCAAGAACTTGCATGAGTTTACCAATGTCACCCAGTCAACACATTAAATACAGAACCTGATACTGAAGTTCATTTAATGTATTTTTTGCATGTGTGAGGTTAGTGAAATAACTATAAGTTGTATTTAATTTTCATTTCTTAATTTCAGCCAGAATTACAAATCAACAGTTTGGTTTATTCTGGCTTCTGGAAAGATTAACCTCACCCATCCGATTTTGTTGCAGTCAGCTCCTTGTTGCTGGGACAAACATCCCATGATAAACAGTTCATGGGAGGAAGGGATTTATTCCAGGCTTACAAAGTCCAGGGTTACACCATCCTTTGATGGGTAAAGAAGCTGGCTCTCTTTCATAGATCCAAGCAAAGAGACATCAGCAACAGTCAGCACATCAAACAAGATACCAACAGAGGTGAAATATAATAAAAATACAGAGGATACAGAGAACTCAACATTTAAAACACTTAAAACAAACTGCTAACATATCTGCAAAAGCTCAGGGATTGTTGCAGGACAGGAGATGGGAAAATTGTAAGAGCCACAGGGTGGGTAGAAATAATTTAAGGCATAGTCTTCTCCCAACAAACTGATAAGAGTCCCTAATTACCCCACAGTGAACATCTAGGAACCTACGGAGGAGGACCCTCAGGGAACCGGGGGTCTGGGGGTGAGGGATACAAGACTATAACCAATGTAACAGAAAAAAATATGTAAATATATGCATATGTATTTTCCTATGAAAAAAAAAAAAACTGCTCTCCACACACCTTGGGGCTGGAATTCAGATCTGCCCCCAGGAACACACTCCCTTTAGCCTACTAGTGGCTCAAACAGGAAGTTTAATAATAATAATAATACTAATAAAAAAGACCGAGTCTATGAGGCCCATGAAATAAACTATCACATTCAAACTACCACAGTCTTTTTCCACTATAACTCTTATAAAAAGTATAACCTCTCTATTACATCATTTGTTTTTCAGGTTTACTGGATAAAAAGTACCTTTATTTCAGAAAATTGTCTTATGTTTTGCTCTTTACAGTCTCAGTACAATTGAAAATATCATGTTCTATTGTTTCTGAATAAGATGTTATCCGTTATCAACAGTAACTAACAAATACAACTGATAAAATACACATGATGGAAGAAATTATCCCATTCAATTCATGAGTGTCGTTGTTTAGAGAAATTGATGTAAGATGACTTGGGCTGTGCTCTTGAACTATGAAATCTCTTTTTTAAAGCAAATTTGCTTTCTGATATTCAGTATGTCTGCTTACATTATTAAAGCAACATTAATATATTTTATTAGTTTCACTTAATTCTTATAAAAGCATAAATACATCTATAAATCTTTATATATTAGCTTTGATTGATGAATCATTGTTTTAAAAATTGTACATGTTGAAATAATAGTGAAATGTCATCAGATTATCATATTCTGCTGTCCATCAATGTAATTTTACCTTGAAAATGTTATTTTCATTTTATTTTGTTAATAATATTCAACATATACTACATATCTTGTGACATCTAGAGGAAAAGGGGGCAAAAGCTATAGTGTTTACCCAAGAAATGTTTCAGGTTAAATGTCCAAAGACTGGTTGATGAATCATTATTTTTGAAATTGCATATGTTGAAATAGTAGTGAAATGCCATGATATTATCATAGTCTGTTGTTCATCAATGTAATTTTACACTGAAAACGTTATTTTCATTTTGTTTTGTTAATAATATTCAACATATACTACATATCTTGTAACATCTCGAGGAAAAGTGAGCCAAAAATATTGTGTTTCCCCAAGAAATCTTTCATGCTAAATGTCTAAAGACAGGTATTTAACAAATAGTATGAATATATTCAATCATTTTTGTTAATTATATAATCCCAGTACTTGGGAGTCAGAGGTAGGAGGATTGCCATAAGTTAGAGGCCACCCTGAGACTATATAGTTAATTCTAGATCAGCCTGGGCCACAGTGAGACCCTACCTTGAAAAACAAAGACAAAAATTAATTTATATTAAGAAAAAAAAAATGTTAGGAATACTCTTAATGTTATTGAAGTGTCAGAGACTTTACTGCACATTATGCTTAAAAAAAGTCTAAGTGTCTCAGAGTGCTGAAGCAAAGCAGTGTCATCAGCATACACTAAAGCTAGCAGTTCCCAAACTATACTTTAAGAAGAGTGAGAGTCATTTCTAGAGGAAGGGTTTTTCCCTTTTTTCTTCTTAATGTTCCAACCAGTATAGTATTTCAGATCACTTAACATGGCTTGAATATTATGGCTACTTTTCTGTTTTCCCAAGTTTCTGATTTCCCATCACTGCTGAACTTCTGTATGTGGCTACAATCTTCCAAATAGTTGTGCCTCCCCAAAATCATTCAAAGGAACTCTAATCTCAAATGTGATAACATTAAGAACTCAGGCCTTCAGTATGTAATTAAGTTATCAATGCTTAGCCCTTTTTAAAGGAAGCAGTGTCCCTGTAAAGAACTCCTGGAGAAACCTTTTGCTCACTTTATACTAGGATATGGGGGGGGAAGTGATATGTAGCTGAAACAAGTCCTATACCCAATCTGCATCATGATCTCAAAGTGCCAGGTTCAAGAATTATATAATTATTCTTTACAAGACAGTGATCTTAAGACAGAATTCTCCTTTGACTGCTTCACTAAAGGACCTATACACTGCCTCAAGATGTTCTGACAACTTTCACCACCTAAGGACAAATTCTCTGATCTACATCATCCCTCTATGACTTAAGCATTTGTAACACAAAAACATATTCATATCATGTCTCGTAGTATCTGAATATATATTTATTTACTTATCCATACAGCTAGTCACTATTAATATAGGTAAATGAAAACATGAATTAAGTTAGAAATTAAATGAGTTTTTTAAACTATCTAATGTTAAAATATAAAGATATTTCCTGTATTATCTAGAGTTGGAATCTGGGGGAAAGGGGAATGTAGTGGGACAAGGGTCCTTATAAGTGAAAGAGGAAGCTGTCACAAAGTGATTCAGTAAAAGAAAGACAAACTAAGAACTGCTGGCTTTAAAAGGAAATGTGCATCCCAAATTGAGGAATACAGAAGGTAGAAAATATAAGGAGTCAATTCTCCTACAATGCTTCCAGAAAGGAACACAACTCAGCCAGTGCCTTGACTGCAGTTTTTTGAAAGATGGTCCACTTGTAACCTACAGAAATGGAAAAAATAAAAAAGCAAATGTTTCTGCATTAAGGCACTAAGTGTGCTATGATTTATTACAGCAATCATAGAATGCACATAGGAAGTGATATCCACGTGATCAAGACAGTGCCTGGCATGTAATTTATTTTTGAAATATTTGTTTAAGAAACAGATAATGAGCGTAGGTTCTACAATGACCGTTACTATGCCCACATGATATTGAAGGCCTCATTATTTCCTGCTCATTCCATTTCCATTCTTTAAAAAAATTAATTAACTAATCCAGTTGAGACAAAACGTTTAAAGGATTTGAATAATCACAGGTAATATTGTTTCAGTCTGCATAGACTGAAGACATAACAATGGAATCTACTTAACAGGTTGGCTGCCATGTTTGTTTGTCTCTTGTCAAGGATTGGAGAGCAAGAGGGATTTGAGACAATATGGAGGCCTGTTGCTGCCTTTTTGCATCACTGATCATCAGCCAAATACTATTCAGAAGCTGTTCCTACTTTGCTATTTAATACATATATGCTGACTTGTTTACATGTTTTAAAGTAGAAACTTTTTAATTTAATTTAATTTAATTTAATTTAATTTAATTTAATTTTAATTTTATTTTATTTTATTTTATTTTTATTTTTGGAGAGACAGAAAGAGAGGGAGAGGGAGACAGACAGAGATGGGTGCGCCAGCAGTCTCTCAGCTGCTCTGAACAAAATCCAAATGTGTGCTCCCCCTTGTGGGAAAGTGCGTCATTGCACCCTTGTGTCACTTTGCATCTGGCTAAACTTGGGACCTGGAGATTGGAACCGGGTTCTTTAGGCTTATCAGGCAGGCGCCTTAACTGCTAAGCCATCTCTCCAGCCCTAAAGTAGAAACTTTTATGGACACATCCTGTGTTGGTGCCATCATTTTCCTCCTCCTTACACCTATTCCACCAAGAACCATCCTCAGTGGGATTGCTGGTATTCCTCATGGGGTTGTGGGTTATGAGTTATGAGAGCAGCAGTGAGTCATTGTTGAGGGTGGGGATAGAGCCTCTGAATATTGCCTCCCACTCTGCGGCTCTTATACTCTTTCTGCCCCCTCTTCCCTGAGCCTTGGTGGGTGTGTTTTAAGAATACTTAGTGTTGTGCTCTCAGAAGCTTCTGGATTTCTGCTGTTGTATGTTTTGAGTATCTTTAGTGTCTGTCTCCATCACCCTGATTCAGGTTGTCAGGCTCACCATGGAAGAAGCACTCTTTCTCATCTCACCAATTTCTCTGTGCTTTCACCTGGGCCTAGCTAATGTGTGAGAGGTGGTTCATCTCCTGCCAGGGAATCAGCTATCTTTTCTTGTCTTCTTGATACATTTTGTTTGTTCTTGGTTCTTGCTGCCTTCTATAAAAGCAAGACAGAGTCTCCAAAAGAGATTGAGAACAGCTTAGGTTTAAGGGTGTGAGCATTGTTAATTTAGACAGATTTTGATATGTGTATACTGTTTTTTGGGCAAAAACTAGAGGAGATTCTGACTTGGTACCCAGTTCCAGCTATAGGTTTCTTTCCACTGAGCAGATTTCTCAACCAATTAGAAAGCCATTGGTTACCCAACTAGGCTGTGTGCCACCATTGCACAGGTGTGTACATATTGCCAGGTTGGTTGCTTTCATATACCAGTATCCCTTGCTTACTCAGATTATTGCCATTTAACCCCAACAGCTCATGTAGCACTTTCCAGCAACATAAGGGCTAACCATCTGGGAACCAGCTTTCTTCCAGATCCCAGCAAGATATCTCAATGCTCTTTGTTGGCAGCATGTGGTATCTTCAGCAATAGGTTTATAGCTTTTACCTCAGGCAGGTAATCAAGTGCTTTGACACAAGCCTGTCTACTTTTCGAGACCTCATAGGACTCTCTGTGCAATAGCTCAATGTGGGTTGTAGCCAATTTCTGGTAATGGGAGATGCAAGCCAGAGCCAAATGTTTCAGGATTTGGCTTCATCCCATAACCTCCAGGGCCCTTATTACCAGAAGATCCTCTCATACAAATATTGAGGGTTAGATCTTTTAGCCTATTGTCCAGGAGGAGAGTTTCTTTGTTACCAACTCATTTTTTATTTAGTTTTGTCTGTATCTCTCCTCAACTTTCCATTCCCCTCCCCCAAAGTCTTCCATCCATATTATATGTCCCTCAAGTTACCTGTCATGTTTGCCTACAACTCAAGCTGTCCCAGATTAGGAACCACAGATGGGGAAGAACATGCAGCATTTGCCTGTCACCATGATACCACAACCAGACACAGATAGAACAAGAAAAGAAAAATATAGATCTATATCCCAGAAGTTATTTGATGCAAAAAACCTGAATAAAATCCTTGCAAACTAAAGTCAACAGCACATCAAAACATTATCCATCTTGCTCAAACAGGATTTATCCCAGAGATACAGAGATGGTTTAACATACATGAATCAATTAATGTTATATACCACATGAATAACTTAAACACAAGAATCATATGATTATCTCAATACATGCAGAGAAGATCTTTGACAAAACACAACATCATTTCATGATCAAAATCCTGGATATACTAGGGATGGAGAGCAACACAATAAAGGCTATATACAAAGCACCTAAAGCCCAAATAATACTTAATGGGGAAAAACTCAAGGAGTTCCTATTAATATCGGGATTAAGACAGGGATGCTCACTCATACCACTGTCTTCAACATAGTACTAGAAATACTAGCCTAAACAGTAAGACAGGAGAAAGATATAAAAGGGATACCAATCGGAAATGAAGAAGTCAAACTAGCTCTATTTTCAGATGGCATGTTTCTATATATAAGTGGAACAGACAGCTTCAGGTTCGCTGAGATGAACTTCCAGACCAGGCACAGTTATGGAGGAAAGGATATTATTTATTGAAGATTACAGATCCAAGGGAAGTTCCATAATGGCAGGAGAAGCGGCCTGCTCTCACAAGACCAGGCAAGAGAGAGCAAAAGCCAACCAGCCACCACAGCACACAGAGCAAAAACTACAGCCAAAAGGTCACACAGCACACTTCAGGAACTCCTGCTAGGCACATTTGCATATCTTTACAATGGAATCTCAAACCCACCATTAACACCTTAAGATTGGCCCCCAGTGACATTGCCTCTAGCAAGGTGATTGCAGATGCAAACTATAACTAATAAAACACTGAATATATTGGGGGACATATATTCAAACTACCACAATAAGTGACCCCAAAGACTCTACCATATAACTTCTATAGATGATAAATTCTTCAGCAAAGTGACAGGATAAAAAATCAACACACACACACACACACACACACACACACACACACAAAAAAAAAAAATCAGTACCCTTCCTATATGCAAAAGACAAATATACAGAGAATGAAATCAGTGAGGTTGTCCTATTTTCAATAGCAAAAATTAATCCAATACATTGGAATAACACTAACCAAGTATGTGAAAGACCTATATAGTGAAAACATAAAAATACTCAAGGAAAAAACTGAGGAGGACTTCGAGTCATTTAGTTTTGCTTCAAATTAACTGTCTCATATTGTGCTGGAGTGACTGAGTTAGAACTGTACATATCACTTACAACTTACACTTTCTCAAGTTTAAAAATTGAGGATAGGGCTGGAGAGATGGCTCAGTGGTTAAGGTGCTTGCCTGCTAAACCGAAGAATGCCAGTTCTATTCTCCATGTCCCACCTTTAGCCAGACGCAAAGTGATGCAAGGGCACAATGCTTAACTTGCTCACAAAGGGGCACACGTCTGGAGTTTGATCACAGTGGCTTGAGAGGCTGCTGGTGTGCACATTCTCTCTCTCTCTCTTTGACTCAAAAAAAAAAAAACTCAGAATAACTCATGAAACCAATTTTTAAAATATTTTATTTATTTATTTATTTATTTATTTATTTATTTATTTATTTATTTATTTATGAGAGAAAAAGCTACAGAGAATGGGCATACTAGGCCTCCAATGGAACTCCTGATGCATATGCCACTTTGTGCATCTGGCTAGTGTTGGTCCTGGGAAGTTGATCCTGGGTCTTTTGGCAAATTTTTACCATGTTAATTAACCCAATACTTAATGAGTGATTGTTCTCCGGATAGCATATGAAAAGAGCGTGTTAGGGGAGGTAGAATCCTATGTCACTGGAGAGGAATGTTTACTTCCTGAAACTGTTTTAAATATCCTGAATAGGATGATAATAAAATAATAACAATCCAGATCATTTCTCTTGGTATGTGGGTATAAGGGTGAGGGTCAGAATCCTGGTCCTTACATATTCTGAGAAAGTTCTTTGACATTGAATTATACCCAGAATCCAGACTGATTTTGTGCTAGACTGTTTTAAATTACACTGCAGAGGATGATGACCTTTTCCATGTGTCCTGCCATGTCCAGACTCCTTGAAAACACTGTCTACTCGTTTTAGTCTTTTAAGGCTTCTTTCTCAACTATGCTGCCTATGTTCACATCTTTTTCAGTTTGAATATCACTAGCTTTTTTCTCAGTCTTTGGTTCATTATCTATAAAAGGAATACATAAAGAATATTTGTCTTGAAATATTTTTGTTACATATTTAACTGATTGAATATATAAAATATTACTATGATAGCAAGTGCCATAAGAAAGTTCTATAGTTTATATCTTGTCCCCTGGGTTCTCAGGAAAGAGTGTATGGTTAGAAGACTATTTTGAAAATTGGATGAGGGGAAGATAGATACAACCAGAGGGAACAATGCTAACTCATCTAAGATGTCTTCATTTTAATTTTTGAAACATTTTAATTTATTGAGTAGCACACTTATATTTCTGGACATGGATGACATATCTGGGCTTCTATAATCACACAAACAGCAAGCCTATTATTTCAGCCATGGTACCTGAGTACATATGTCAATTCTACCACTGACTGTGTTTGTGCTCTGAGCAAATTTTGTTATTGTTTTGAGTGAATCATCTGTATAAGAATAATGATAATTCCCACCTTAGAGGGTTTTGTGGTGATAAATAATTGTATACTTGGGAAATGCTTAACATATTAATCATCATATTGTCCTATAGTTATAAGACATTTGTATCATGTCTTCTAAAACTTTCTCCCAAGAAATCTTAATCATTTAAAAACTAAAAGCATTGTGATTTTACACATATGAAGAAGTTAAATTCTAGGACATATATCTGAGAAAATATATGCATTATTTTTCTTTTCTATCTGTGCTTACTTCACTTAACATAATTTGTACCATGATTTTGTTTTTCCCTATCATTGAATGCCATTCCAGTGTGTATATGCTCTTTGGTTTCTTTCATTATTCTCCTTTGATGGACACCTAGGCTTTTTTTCTTCCTAGTGAGTGTGAATATTGTCATATGGGCATGGATATACAAGTATGTCTGTGATAGCACTTACAGTCCTTTAAATATATACCCAAATGGGGTATAGTTGGTCAGTTGTTTTGAGAACCCTCTACACGTATTTCCCTTACTGAAAGTGGTCTATAGATAAAACCTAATTCTCATCAAAATTCCAATGATATTTTCCATATAATTATATAAAAAGTTATGAAATTGATTGAAATATAAGATCCTTTTTATATAAAGAAATTATAAACCACCAAAAAATGCTGGAGGTAGTATAATACCTGTTCCCAAATTATACCATTTTCCCATAGTGACAGAGATAGCCTGGTATTGGCACCACAAGAACAGATATGTACATAAAAGGATCACAGTAGAAAACCCAAGAAATAAGCTGTCAAAGCAACAGCCACTTAGTGTTTTTTTTGAACAAAGATGTCAAAACATATACTGAAAATAAAGAGAGTCCACTTAACAAATCATGCTGAGAAAGTTGGATATGCACATGCAAATAAAGGAAATTGGATATATACTTCTCATCCTGAAAAAAATCAATTCATAATGGCTCAAATGCTTTAATATAAGACCCAACACTTTAAAACTGACTAGAGAAAAAAGAGGGTAAATACCTGCCATGAGAGGCATGGAAATTTCTAAATAGGATTTCAGTCAACACAGGGAGTAACCATAAGACTTGCCCAGTGAGATCACATGAAAGTAAAAGCATCCATACAGCACAAGAATCAGTCAATTGATAGAGAAAGCCAACAGAACAGGACAAAAAAAAAAATCCTTTCCAATTATACATCAGACAGAGTTGATATCTAGAATACAGAAAAAAAAATGTAAAATTTAAATAGGAAAAATACCTACACAGATATTCCAACCAACAAATGCTAATAGCCTTACAAAGAGTTAACAAAATACGAAACACAAAATACCCAAGAAATATTTGAAAAGTAATTAACTTCTTTCACCACCAAGGAAATTCAAGTCACAAAAAGATTTTTCATGTTGCAAATGTCAGCAACATAGACAACCATATGGTCTTCAGAGCCAAGGTCACAGAGGAGAAATGAGACCACGTGGTCAATAGCTAGTTAAGCCATAGCAGTAGATTTTAAAGGTTTTGTTGTTGAAAACCTAAAATTTAATCTAAGACAAGGAAATGTTTGTGAGACCTAGTGTTTTATGTTCTGGTGCATGAAAAAAACTTTGAAAATGCTAAATGGTTTACTTTATTTGTTTCCTGTCACACGTTCTAAATGGCCTTTAAAAGTCAGTAGCTGTTACTCAAGTATAATGAGGTATATTATACTCTCAGTGCACATGCAAATCTCCAATTAACACTAATGGGATTTATGGCACTGAAACTAAAGGAAAACATGCACTGCTGTGACTCAAAATAAAGAATGTTTATTATTTGATACATACCTTTTTATTGTCTAGGTGTAGTTAGGCATAGATAAACAAACTACTATTAAGCATAAATTTGACACTTGATTCATGTTAACATTCTGAAGTACTGTCTTTAAGCAGTAACACACTTTAAAGTAGAGATATTACTTTTCATATCAGTTAAGGATTTACGTGCAACTCCCTCTTCTGTGATTAATTTTTAAATTTTTAAGAACAGGGAAAAACAGTCCTAGATGAGCTTGAGAAACACAGAAATGATGAATTTTCAAAGATGTATGGCAAGTCATTTCTAAGAACAGTACTTCAGAAGATTATATTTTTATCCTTATGCACATAAACAACTCTATTATTTGCCTGATACACTGTCATACACACCACTTGAATAAGTATTTTTCTTAGAATCCTATAATTTTGGTTTATTCATACAGATAATCTTTCTCAAAGGTGATTTTCACATAGAAATATGAGAAACTAGGTAAAATACAACTAAGTCAAAATAGCCGCATATTTGTATCAGTTAATTCATCATTGCTGTGACCACATGTCTGACCATAGGCAACTTAAGACATGAGGGGAAAAGGTTTATTTCCACTTACACATCAAGGTTATAGTCTTCTTGACAGGGAAGGGAAGGACGGACCTAAGAACATGAAGAAGCTGGTCATAGTGCATTCAAAGTCAAGAGGCAGGTAGTCATTCCTGCTTGGGATCATCTAGCTTACTCCTTTTATTGTATGTAGTGCAGAATACTGAGCCCATAGAATGTCGCCACATCATTTAGACTGAGTCTCCCCACTGCAAATAATCTAATTTAGAAAATCTCTCACAGGCAGAACTAGATATTTGTTTCCATAGTGATTCTAAATTCCATCAAATTGACAAGATTAGCCATCAAATTACAAAGGATACTTTAAGATGTTATCTGAAAGAGATGAGATAATATAATTATAATAATTATGTTCAATGTTGTAGGTATAGAATTACTGACATGTATTCTGGCCATATGTGTTTGGAGGAGTTGGGATCCTTTAGATCCCTCTGTAAGAACATAGATATTAGATTGCATTAGAACATGTAATCTACAATGTACAGAGAACATAGGTCCATTTAAAAGAGGTCTGTGGGGCTGGAGAGATGGCTTAGCGGTTAAGGCGCCTGCTTCCTAAGCCTAAGAACCCGCTTCCAATCTCCAGGTCCCACGTTTAGCCAGATGCAAAGTGACGCAAGGCCACAATGCCGTACTTTGCCACAAGGGGACACACACATCTGGAATTTGTTCACAGCAGCTGAGAGACTGCTGGCGTGCCTATCTCTATCTGTCTCCCTCTCCTTCTCTGTCTGTCTCTCTCTGTGTCTCTCTTCAAAAAATAAAAAACAAAAAAAAATAAATTAAATTTTTAAAAAAGAGGTCTGTGGAATGGGAGCAGCAAGAGAGGACATAAGAGGATAACTGAAAGGGTATGTGACCAATTAGCAATATGTTCATTTATGAAAGTTAACAATCAAATATTTAAATTAAAAATATTTTATTCAGGGCTGGAACTTGCCTGTGTAGCCTAAGAACCCAGTTTTGATTTCCTAGGACCCACATAAACCAGATGCACAATGTGGCACATGTATCTGGAGTTTGTTTGCAATGGCTAGAGGCCCTGGTGTGCCCATTCCTTCTCTCTCTTTCTCTCTCTCCTCTTCCTCTTTCTCTTGATCTCTCTTAAATAAATAAATTAATTAATTATTTTTAATTTTTTTTCAAAAGAAAAAAGAAGAATGCAGGATAATAAATAGGAATTAATGTTGATACAACCAAAACCTATCATGTTTCATAAATAAATTATCCATTTTTGAATTATAAACCTACTCTCCCAGACAAGTTACCTAAAGTATCTTATAACAAGTGAATAATTGCCAACATAAATACATTCTCTGCATCAAAAAATAATTTTCCTTTTAAAGATTTTGGATCATGGGCTGGAAAGATGGCTTAGCAGTTAAAGCACATGCCTTTAAAGCTAAAGTACCCGGGTTTTATCCCTCAGTACCCAAGTAGGCTAGATACAAAAGGTGGCGTATGTGTTGGTAGTTTGTTTGCAGAGGCTGGAGGCCCTGGCACACCCATCCCCTCTCTCTCTCTCCCCCTCTCTCTCCCTGTCCCTCCTTCTCTCTCTCTCTCTCTCTCATCTATCTATCTATCTATATCTATCTATCTATCTATCTATCTATCTATCTTATTATTATCTATCTATCTATCTATCTATCTATCTATCTATCTATCTACTGTCTATTTCTTTCTCTCAAATAAATAAAATATTAAAAAAAAAAAAAAAAAAAAGAAATCTTGGCTCATAAACTACTATCAACCTGAAATGTTTACCAAATGTTGAGTCACCTGGGAGGCAATGATTTCTAAACAAAAGGTTCTGATGTTACTCCAGGTAAGGAAAAGTTGACATTTTTAAAAACTAAATGATTAAAATAAGAGTTAGATTTTATTTTCCATGCCTACTGAATAGTCTGTGGAAATCTTATAGATATCATAATGAATAGGCCTGGAAGAATGCCCAGGACACAGTGAGCACTCAATAAACATGTCTCGATGAATGAATTAATTAACCAACTTTTGAGAAATACTATGTGCAACATCAAAATGTATTTAAGCTTCTATTGGACCTCAATGTTTATGGTTACATACTAAGCATAAGACAGCAACTTGATTTGGGGAAGCTTAAAGTATAACTGAATGACACAAAAACAGTGATGATGATTTAATGTAATAAATATCCTGTATAGTATGGTAAATGGCATTTAGTGGTGTTAATCCCATCCTGTAATATTTGGCATATAAATGTAGTCTATGGCTAAAGAGATGGCTTAGCTGTTAAGGTGCTAGCCTGCAAAGCCCAAGGACCCAGGTTTGATTCGGCAGGACCCATGTAAGCCTGATGCACAAGGTCACACATGTGTCTGGAGTTTGTCTGTGGTGCTAGTGTCCCTGACATGCCCACTCTCTCTCTGTCTCTCTCTATCAAATAAATAAATATTTTTAAATATCCCATTTGATAAATTCATTTTGATTCAATCAAAATGTTTTTCTTTATATTACTTTTTTCACTATTACCAAGTAACCTTTTATTAAGTCAAGGAATACAATTTAGAAATTTAGAAAACATTTACCAATTGTTAAATATAGTCGTGTGTCCTTTTTAATTAATGCAAAGTGAAAAAAGCTATTTCCAGTGCCTGTTCTTTTTTTAAAAAAGTAGATTATTGAAATGATATTTATGTATTTATCTATTACATCTGATTTTTTATTATACGTTTATGATATTGCACTATTTTTACTGATGTTTTATTGATTACTTATGTGTACTATGGGTTGGAAATAGGTTCAGGTAATATAGGAATATTTGTTATTTTATGTGGGATAATTTTTATGACAATTGGTACTTTATTTTGATGTGATTGCCATATAACATTATTCAATATTAGTTTAAAATATTATGGGATTTTTGTTCCTTGGATTTTTAACATAACCATACAAACACTCTGATGTGATACTGTTCCTTTGTATACAGTGGAATTATCTTTCCACGTGGAATACCACCAGTATCCACTAACCCAACTCTAGTTGATGGTTCTTTTGGAATAACTTTAATATACATACATATATATATATATATATATATATATATATATATAGAGAGAGAGAGAGAGAGAGAGAGAGACTTAATATTTTATTTAATTGATATTTCTTGGTTATCTTCCAGATAAATGAAGAAAATCTATGTAGTACTTTTCAGATATTTAAAATGCCTCCTCTCCTAAAATTAAAATATATCTCTAATGCATCATTTTATGAATTTAGGATGCATCCCAAATAATAGTCATATGACATATCATATTGATCATTATAAATATATATAATGTTGTCAGTATAGTCTTCCTATGGGTCTTGACCTTGAACTTTGGATTATTATTTTTCATTCTACTCAGTGCAGGTATTGTATCTGCACCATAACATCAAATTGAAATTTCCCATTATGAAATATTTTGTTATTTCATCATCTTAGGAAATATTTTCTCCTTATCTACCATTATTCATTGATTATTTTCCAATAATGCCAAGAGAAACTGAAGTAAATGTAAAACAGAAGATATGTATGGGAAATAATCATTTTGCCATTGATTATGGTGGTGCCAAAATAACTGCATAATCTTTCAAGAATGTATTGTGTTTTGCCTTTAAATTTAACTTCATGGAGTTGAAAATTCATGGTATTTAATTATTCATTTTAGAAGCAAAGAGAGTGAAAAAAACTTTAACAATTATTAAATTAATCAGAAGGTCTGTGCAATTGTTTTCACTATTCCCAATGGATAACTCAATCATCTCATATTGTAGGTTATATACTTCAAGGTTAAGGACAAAATAAAAGTGAAGGGTTATTATAATGGAAAAGGCCATCCTCTTTGACCAAAAATAATCTGTGAAAATATTATTTTAAGACATTTGTTTGTTACATACTTTACATGAGGTAAAAGTTTGTGATGTTTAGGTTTTTATTAAAAATTCTAGAGACTAGGACTTCTGGATAAGATGGCAGCATAGGAACCATACCAAACCAGCCCATGGAGGGATTTAAGCAAAATCACAGCAAAATACACTCTACTTCTACAAAGTTCAGGGCTGTAGGTTTTTCTTAGACACAGGAGAGAAACAGGAGAAACCAAGAGCCACCAGAAAGGAGGAAAACAGACAGAATCCCACTGAGGAGCTTGTGGCCCTGATTCACGGTGGTCCAGATCCACAGCGGCTGCAATCTGAGGCTGCCCCAAATCCCATGATCCATGCACCCAGCACCACCAGACAGGCATGCTGAGCAGCAGAGACCAAATAAGGGGACTTTCCAACCTCATCAGCCTCCTTGCAGAGTCAAGAATTCTAAAGGAAAGTCAGCTGAAATCAATAAGGAGCTACTAAAAGAGATACAGGTGGATGGTGTGACCAACTCCAGGCTTGCTGAACTCTACCATCCCCCAACCATCAGAACCATGAACCTCCAGCATTCAGATTCCAGGGGCAGTGCATCCAGCACAGCTGAACAGAGCTCCACCTCGACAACACAACATGGGGGAATCAAGGTGGGCAATTATCATTGGTGAGATCGAAAGCCACACTGAAAGGTAATAATTCCGACTGAAAAATAAACAGCTACATAGGCGGGCATTAGAAGTGCTAATCTCTCTTTCCATGTCAGAGCATTTTATGGGTTACATATTTTTGGTTGGCTTTACCATTTTCTAATAAGCGACACTTGGGAGATGAATATTACTGGCTTTAATACTTTCAGATTTATAGGGCCTTTGTCTTTTGCTTCTGTCTTTATTAGGGTCAGGGTCTGATCCAGATCCAGGATGACCTGGAAATCAGTTCAGAACAGAATTCTGTACCTCCTAGCTGACAGGATTAAGGCTGTAGAGCAACACACCCTTAGGGATTTTGGCTGTACAAGACTATCTATTTGTTTTAATCCCCACACTTGTACACTCTGCTGGTTTATTGAATGTGTATATTGCTCAGTTGAAGTTTAGGATTTGCCAGTAAATTGTTGCACCCAGTCCATTAGAATACTTGCTTAGCAAGCAAACTGAATACCTAGGAATATTTCTGTGGTTAGATTGGGGTACAAGAGCTACACTTGACACCTTAAACACATATCCTAAAAGTATATAAAGGTGGATCACCACATCTAAGAACACTGCAAATAAGTAGAAAACCCAAGCATCAAATCAATTCAGGGTGCAAAAGTCACTACATTATCATACAAGAAACACAAAGAATCAAGGCAATACAATCCCACCAAAAATTATAAATCCATCAGAAATGATCACCAGTGAGATTGTTTTAGATGAAAAACCTGACAAAAATTTCAAAGGAATTATCCTATATATACTCAATGAAATGAAAGAAGTAATGAAAGGATTCAAAGAAGAAAACAAAAACTCCTGAAGGAGAGCACATAAAACCAGATTAATTTAAAAAATAAAAATAAAAAAAAAAAAACGGTCATTACAGGACATGAGTAAGAAAATAGAAATACTCAATAAAAACCAGGCTGAAATCCTAGCTCTGAAGAACACAGTGAGTGAAAAAAAAAAAAAAAAAAAAAAAAAAAAAAAAAAACCTCTGTGGACAGTCTCACCAGTAGAATAGATGGAGAGAACAGAATATCTAAACTAGAAGAGCAGGTGGCAGACCTAATACAGTCCAACAAAGAGAAAGACAAACTAATAGAAAGGCATGAATGGGAATTCCAAGATATCTGAGACACTATGAAAGATCAAACATAAGAATTAGGAGCTGGAGCTGGAGAGATGGCTTAGCGGTTAAGGCGCTTGCCTCCTAAGCCTAAGAACAAAACACAGAAGTTTGGTAGAAATCCTTCCTTTTGTATTTTATGGAAATATTTGAGAAGCAGTAGTGTTAGTTCTTCCAAGAATGTCTGGTAAAATTCACCAGTGAATTCATCTGGGCCTGGACTTTTTTTAGTTGGGAGATTTTTATACCTGCTTGGATCTCTGTACTTGTTATAGATTTATTTAAATGGTTTATCTCATTTTGATTTAATTTTGGTAGGTCATGTGAATCAAGGAAATCATCCATTTCTTTCAGATTTTCAAACTTATAAGCATATATATTCTTAAAGGATGTCAGTATGTTTTTCTGAATTTCTTTGGTATTTGTTGTAATGATGCCTTTTTCATCTCTAATTTTATTAATTTTTGTCTATTCTGTCTTTCTTCTGATCAGATTTGCTAAGGACTTATCGATCTTGTGAATCCTTTCAAAGTACCAACTCGTTGTTTCATTGATTCTTTGGATTGTTTTCTTTTTGTTTTGTTTTGTTTCTATTTCATTAATTTCTGCCCTAATATTTATTACTTATTTCTGTCTACTGATTTTTGGTTTGCCTGTTCTTCTTTTACCAAGGCCTTAAGGTGAAGCATTAAATTGTTTACTTGTCAATAGTTTATGGAACTATACAGTCTAAATATGCTCCTCAAAAAATAAAGGAAGTTGGGCTGGAGAGATGGCTTAGGGGTTAAAGTGCCTACCTCCTAAGCCTAAGAACGCTGGTTCCAATCTCCAGGTCCCACGTTTAGCCAGATGCAAAGTGATGCAAGGGCGCAATGCCGCACTTGACCACAAAGGGGCGCACTCATCTGGATTTCGTTCTCAGCAGCTGAGACACTGCTGGCACGCCCATCTCTGTATTCCTCTCTCTCTCTCTCTCTCTGTCTCTCTCTGTGTCTCTCTCCAAAAAAATAAAAAATAAAATATTTAAAAAAATAAAGGAAGTTGAGACCACAGAAACTACATTGAGATACCATCAGAGCAAAAAGTTAGTAACATCTAAAATAGATTCATCTATTTAAAAAGAAAAAACAGAATACATGGGAGAAATTTCCAGACAGATTAAGACAGGGAGATTTGGAACAGTGAAGCATTACTTATATTCTTTTATATCCTTAGTTTAAACTTTTTTTTTAAAACCACATGCATGTATTATTTCATAAGATATAAAAGTAATAATATGGTTATTTCAAAATTAACCAGGAACATTGAAACAGAAATCTAAATTCAAGCCAGCTTCTGAGAAGCTACATGGAGACGAGTGTTGGAAAGGTGCTGTCTAAGCATAGCTCCTGTCTATTATCTAACTTGCGTCTTTCCATCAACCCTAGCCTCAAAGTGTATGGCCCTTCTCTTAAAACTACTGAAGCTCAAGACAAATTATGGGTCCAGTTATGACCAGCCTCATTTTCAGGCACAGTGTTTATGTTTATGGCCTTAGACATACATATACAGTAATCCACACACATATTTCAATGTAAAACTCATTTTGTGCACCTGTGAATTCATCAGCACAATCAACACAATGAAGATACTCAATATGTCCAAAGTTTCCTTCTGTTCCTTTGTAATCTTTTCCACTCATCTAGGTCTTTGATGCCCTCAGCATTCCCAAGCAACAATTGATAGCTGCTTTCTGTCACTATAAGTTTTTATTCTCTAGAACTGTATATAAATAGAATAATAAAATAAATACTTTTCTTTTAAAAATTCTAAAAATCGACCATTCCTTTCTCCCTTTTTTAGCTTCAGTCATGAGGCTAGACTCAGACCTGTGTATACTCATATATAGATATGCATCACACTGGACACAGGTAACAGGCAGCATGCTGGGGGTAAAGCAACCAGAATATGCTGGTAAAACATATAAAGTGGGCAGTCTGACTTAGCATTGAATTATTTGTAGCCTCTAGGTTTATGCCTTTGTAGGTTATGATTGTTCTATGTGTCTGCCCCCATCAACCTGGGGCAGGTTGTCATGCTAGCAGTAATCCATGACATCACTTCCTCTGCAATTTCTGCTGAGCCCTGGCAGATGATGTAGAGGTGGAAATTCTCATGGTATTCATTTGGCTATCTTGTCTTATGAATGGATCAGGGAATGTTGTATAATTGGGGGTAGAACAATTGTAAGAGCCACAGCAGGTAGGAATACACTGAGACACTGTCCCCCTCTACCCCACAGAGACTGACTGAAGCCTTTATGAACCCACAGTGATTATCTCTTTGGAGGGCCACCAGGGTAACAGGAGTTTGGGCAAGGGGATAACATTATATAACCTGTTACAATATACATGTATATATATTCTATACATATATATTTACATATATATTATTTGAAAATAAATAAATTTGGTTTATTCTGAGAGGCTATGTAGAAATGTTTAAGAATATTTTTTATTGGAACTGGCCCAGTTGAGCATGCATATAACCTTGAATTTCTCAAGGCTCCAAGAATCTTTTCCTTAGGTGTAGGAAGACAGAAATAGAATTCCAGGAGTAAGCCACACTATCTAAATGACTTTTAGAAATATTTTTCTAAAATAAATATATGTATGATACACCTATGAATCAACTTTAGGTATAGTTTGTTCCTGTAATGAAATGGTTTGAAAAGTTTCTAATTTTTTCCTGTAAATCAGTAAGGACTCTAAGTAGGAGTTCTTTTTATTGACAAGATTACAATTGTCAAAAATATAAAGAAATATGGCCAGAAAAACAAAGAAAAACTGATAAATCATAGTGCTAAAACTGGAGAAAATTTTTCCAAATGCATTAGGAGTGCTAATCAAATTCTGTGTTCCTCAAAATATGTATATATATCATTTTTCATGACTCCCCAAGATAAGTTCTCAGTTTGTTTTCAGAAAAAAAAAACTGTAAGACTATTAGTTAATAATTCTATTGACAATGAAATGACATGAATCTTACATGTTTTTCCAATTGATACCTATGTACACACATATCTATATGTACATATCTGTACATATAAATATTATACATAAACATAATTTTTGGGCATGACATGTTAGTTCCAAAGTATAGACTAAATATCCAACTCAATAGTCAGTATTGTAAGTAATACATAAATTTATGAAATGCCTTTAATGAACACATTTAAATGCCTAGCTTTTTATGTTCTTCAAGTAACTTATAATCTTAATGGTTGATCAATCAATTATTTTGATATATTTTGACATATTCTCATAATGTACAGTATTTTATGAAGTTTATTTGTAGATTTGGAGGTTGAAATCATTGACATGCATAAGAAGGTAGGCAGTTACTTAAATTGTGGGGCTTAAGAAACACACTTCATGAGTGGTAGAACATTAACTTCAGGGCTTTTTTTTTTTTTTTTTCTAATGCACACATGGTAGTTTAATCCAAGAATTCATTACCACCCTAACATATGGCAAAATTGTGCAAAAATAATTCTATACAATTCTATTATATAAATTAAAACTCAATCATGACCTTTATGTACATAATATACATCATCATGAAAAAATAACATTTTATATACAGATGAAATATAAGTAAGTAACTTGCAGCTAGGGGCCAAAGGTAGGACATTGTATTCAAGATACAGATTTAACATTCCTTTTACTTTAAAAGGCACTACCGGGTCTTGTGAGGGTTTATTTTAACCATGTGAAGTAGGCCCTGCCAGGTGTAAGTGCCTGGTTTTCCAGGAGCCTGCTGCTTCTCCTCATTCAGCTGCTCTGCCATGAAGCGTTTCAGAGTTTCAGAGGTGCCAGGGCGGAGCCAGGGCTCAGTGGCTATAGAATTTGATCCATCATCAACCAAGTGTTTCATGACATCATCTGGATCAATAACTTCAGGGCTTTTTATCCATGTATTTTTCTTTTCTCTGTTTTGAATTTTGTTTGGGTTTTGATATAACTGTTTCTAGCTTACTTTAGAACTGATTTTCCAATTGGTAAAGGAGGTCACTTCCTTGCAGATCAAAATTTTCAGCAAGTTCTAGGGCCTCAAATTGAGAGGAATTCACACAGAAATAATTTGGATTAAATTTCTGAAATGGTGGTTATCTGGCTAAGTGGCTGCTCAATCAGTTTTTCCATTGCTTCAGATTTATGCAGTGAACTCAGGAGGTCTTTTAAATTATAGAAATAATAAACAACATACAACAACATTTTGGTGATGGTTTGTTTTTCTTTTGAATATATATTATGGGTGATCCTTGGATGAATTCTTAGAGGTACAGCATTCCTGTTAACAAAGCTATCAAGAAATTGAGGCAGAAAGATGTCAAGTCCAATCCCCACCTAGTCTGCACAATAAAACCCTATCAAAATAAATAAATAAATAAATAAATAAATAAATAAATAAATAAATAAATAAAAGGAAATTGGCCAATTTATAATTCAAAATCCTAAAAACTAGAATTAATCATTTTGCAGAACATTGAGCAGTTTTTATTTAGGATGTGACATGACCACTTCTGCTAAGGCAAACAACATGACTTGCCAGCATTGTCCTGTCAGTCTTAGACAGTGACTTCACCATACTAGATCTCAATTCCACACATTCAGGATGAAGAAGGTGAGATGGAGCTGTGCCATTCAAAACCGGCCCCTCACCAGCAGCCCAGTGTCATGTTTGAACTTATTTGAAATGCAGTGTCTCATCTGCAGCTCTGAACTATTGAATCTTCAGTCACATTTTACAAGATCTTCGGGTGATTCATGGAGACATTAAATTTTAAGCAGATGAAACTGAATTACTGTGCCATCTTTCTGCTTCTAGTTCTGAAAATGAAAAATCCTTTAAAAATCATCTCTGTGCTATTATAATACCAACAATTATCATTTTACACTTAGTTGTACACCATCCCACTCACTCATGCCTAAGCTCTTAACAGGTACAATAGTTAAGAGAATGAAACAACCATTTTATTCTGCTGGCTTGGTTTGGGAGCAGTGTACAACAGGAAAACAGCAAAGAATGGGTACCCCTGTAAAGACTTATATGTTCAGGAGTTGTTTTAACAATGGGAGATGGACCATCTAATTAATTTTTCACTCACTGGTCAGGCTGTGTTGATGAGCAGAAGTTTAGGCAGTTCTGCACTGTTGATTGAAATGTATGCTTGAATCTTTTCCAGAAATTTACTCTCCTCGCAGTATTTAGCTCTCAGGAAAGTGACTCTTCTCCTTTCTCCTGACTTCAGGAATAGATGCTCTTGAACTTAAGCCAGAAGCTCCACTTAGTGGTCACTTCTGGCTTTGTTTTAATTCCAGTGTGCTTGAGTCCTTCAGACTCAAATCTGTCCAGTTTCAAGTTGAACACCTAGCATTTCTATAGAAAGGTCAAAGAATTAACCACAATATTTATAAACTTGTACATTTATATTTTAACTTGTATATAAATATTACTCAAAATTTTCCACTAAAGAGCATTTTCAATAAAATTAAATAGTACTTATTCTATAAGTTCCTCATGGTGAAATAAAATATGAAAATTACTTTTTATTATTAAGTATCATGAAATTCTTGTGATTGTTAATATGTATCTTTGTATATCTTAATACTTTAATCATAGCTACATATAAAATTATAGTCATTTAATGCAATTTGAAATTCAGATCCATACAACATTTTTATTTATTGATTGATTTTTTTTAAATTAATTACAGACATACTTAGTATGGATACATCATGTATCAGTACCATCCTTTCCCTCATCCTTGCTCCCATTCCATTGGGGGCCCTTCTCAGTGGAGTTGCAGGTATATGTCCTACACATTTCAAATTATATACTTATATTAAGAGTTTACTCTAATTTTGCTATGATGCTTATATTTTGTTAGCTAATTCTGGTAACTTTAACTTTTATTTAGATGAATATCACTCTGAGTTTTCTTATGTTCAAGCTGTATGAAGATATGCTGTAATTATCTAGGCTCTTATTTTTTGTGTTTATATATGTGTGTGCTTATGTATATGTGTGTTCATATTCATGTGGTAAGTGTGCATGCACGTTTGTTAAGATGTATGTGGAGGACATAGTTTGCTGCTGGGTGTCGTGTTACATCACTTTCTACCTTTTTTTCTTGAGATTAAAGACTTGCTCTAAACTGAAATCAGTTAGATTACGTAGCCAGTAAAGCCCAGTAAAACCCCTATCTCTGTCTCCCTTATAATCTGGGATTATAGGCACATCCAACCACACTGGAAATTTTATATTGGTTCTGAGGAAACTAAAATCAATATTTATGCTGTAGAGCTGGTCACAGACAAATGAACAATGAGTACTTCAAACTAGTGTCAACCTAATTGAGAATAATATGTCTTATAACAATAACTTTTAATATTTTTAAATATTAAATATTTTCTTATTTAATTGCAATGGAGAAAGGGAGAGAGAGAGAGCGAAAGAGAGAGAGAACATGGGAGTACCAGAGCCTCCTGCCATTGCAAACCAACTCCAGACACATGTGTGGCTGTGCATCTGGCTTCACATGGGTCCTGGAAAATTGATCCCAGGCTATCAGGCCTTAGAAGCAAATGCCTTTGACTACTGAGCTATCTTTCAGCACCAACTTGTAAGTATCTTTATATGTTATACTCCATTAATATATTATAACATTTATACTCATAAATCTTAGAATACAACCTTGAAAGACATGGACAGTACCCACACATATAAAGTACCAATTCAAAACCTGTATTTCATTAAGTTGATTAATACTGAAGACCAATAGGTAATATTCAGGTTTTCTATAGCATGATGTTTCAGTTATTTTGTTATTGCTGGGAACAAAGAAACAAAAGAAAGAAAGAAAGAAAGAAAGAAAGAAAGAAAGAAAGAAAGAAAGAAAGAAAGAAAGAAGGAAAGAAAGAGGGAGGGAGGGGGAGAGAAAGAAAGAAAGAAAGAAAGAAAGAAAGAAAGAAAGGAAGAAAGAAGAAAGAAAGAAAGAAAGAAAGAAAGAAAGAAAGAAAAAGAAAGAAAGAAAGAAAGAAACTCAAACAGAATCATCTTAAAGACAGAAAGGGTCTATTTTCAGCTCCCAATTCCAAAAGGTCCAACCAGTCATGGTGGTAAAAATCTGACAGGGACAGAAAGCTGACATGACAACTCCACATCAAAGAGGAAGTAGAGAGAAAATCACAGCTGAAGGCCTTCTGGAAGTGATACACATCTTCCAGTAATTCTAGTTAAACATGAAAAATCAATACCAATTTGCAATACAACCTTAGATAAACAGTCAGAAAAGTAATTTAAAAGGGATTTTCATACTAAATATTTTATTTGTTTCAATCAGTTTATAATTAACTTTTTTATTTCATTATTTTACTTTCTAACTCAAAACTAAGTATCGTAAGTATACAATGTTAAGCTGTGGAAAAATATCTAACAACTTAGTTTGTACATCCATCCCTGCAATTGTAAATATTTCCTTTTTTTTTATTAAAAAAAATCTAAGACCCCGCAAATACTTCCCCTCATTAAATGTAAGTGCCTCATGCCCACTTCTGCCTTCGTGCATTAAATGCAGTTTATTCAACTGAAGCAAATCCACATTTATGTTAATTTCTCTGAAGGAAAAATAGTCTGTTGAAGAAGATAAATCCCTTCCTACTTTACCTTTTGCAGATCAAAGGAAAATATCATTTTACCTTTCAAAATTTGAGTGAGAGAGAGAATTATTACTATATATTATTAGCTTTATACTAAATGACAGGAATATGAGGACAAAACAATTAAACTTTTTTCACTGCTTACAACCATTGCAACTGTTGTCGTTTGAATACTTTTGCTGATGCATCCTAAAATGGTGTGCATTATACATAGCTGGATATCAAAGGAACAAAAATGATGGAAAAATACCAAGAATTTCCGGAAGAGCTGTCAGAATATTCTGGGCTCTATGCATTACCATCAGCACAAACATTTTAGTATTGACACAGTATGCGATTAGCCTTGATTTCCTTTTAACATAAGCTCCATTTATTTTCAAGGTGACTTAGAATCAGGATGTGATTTTCAGAGTTCTCTTTGTTCTCACATCATGGGTGTTATTCCTTACTGGTGCTGAGATGGTGGGAATGATGTCTGTTTACCTTTCAAGGAGAGATTCTTGAGATTTCCAAATTTAAACATGCATTGTTTCAATCAGACACCAAGAAGCTAAGGAACCATATTACAGCATGTATTATTGTCAACATTACTTAACCTCTTTGGATTTTCAAATTTTCTCAAAACATCCTGAAAACTGATTGAAATCTGAGAGATCTGAGGTCTTATTTATAATATGGTGATGTAGCTTGGACTTTGAATGTCTATACCACAGGCCTACATATTAAAGAAGTTTTTGTCTCCAGCCCTTGGAGATAATGACAGGCAGTTGTAGATCCTGGTGGATTTAGATACTTGGAGGCATTCCCTTGAAAGTGATATTGGGATGCCAGCTTCACCTCTTCCTCTTCTTCTTTCCTTCCCAACAACCATGAGAAAAGTATACCCACTATGCCATCCTCCAGTCTTAATGCATTGCCTGGCCAAGGCTCGACAGCCTAGGGGCCAAAACATAGAAACAGAAAGTTCTATAACTGTAAACCAAAATAGACCTTTCTCTAAGTCAATTTCCTTAGGTATTTTTTAATAATAGGAAGATGATTAGCACATCTGCTTACATGAGATTTACAAAAAAAAAGAGACTTAGAGGATATTATTATATCAATTACATATTGAGAACAAAATCTAATTTACAGTTTTAATAAGTCAAACACAGGGAAAAATGCCATGCGAAGTGTAAAATGTGTATCATGTATGAGAATGCAATTTTAACTATGAATATAAAGGGGCAGATAGCTCATTTTTAGTGCATTTTGAGACTCAATCACATAGATAACATATACTCAGAGAGAAGAGGAATAATGGAGGGAGGATTTAAAGATTATTGTCACAGGACATATATGTTGTGGTAACTAGACTTCCATAGGCTTCAAGTCAGGCCCACCCTCTCAGAATGCAGAGGATATTACTACATAAAATGATGACATCTACTTCTCTTGACCTGCCCTGACATGTGACTACTATGAAAATTTGTCCACAGTAGATGTGGTTCTTATCAGTTTTTTAAAGAGCCAGAAACAAAGAAAGAAGAAAGAAAGAAAGAAAGAAAGAAAGAAAGAAAAAGAAAGAAAGAAAGAAAGAGAAAGAGGAGGGAGAGAGAGAGAAAGGAAGGATGGAAGGAAGGAAGGAAGGAAGGAAGGAAGGAAGGAAGGAAGGAAGGAAGGAAGGAAGGAAGGAAGGAAGGAAGGGAGGAAGGGAGGAAGGAAGGAAGGAAAAAAAAAAAAAGAAAAAAATAAAAAAAGAAAAAAAGAAAAAAAATGAAACTGGAATCTTCTTCCTACTTTCTTGGGATGTCTTCTTTTAGGAAGTAAGCCAGCCCTCTCATAAGGCCATCAAAGTAAAAGAGTCTCAGCCAAATTTTGGGACAAAACCACTAAGTATTAAGTGGTGAAATTTATGATGGAATCAATCATAAGAGAGAAAAATCTGTATATTAAACGTTCCATGTGGCAGGAACTTCCAATCTGTAACACAATGTGGCAACCTATTGCCATAGCATGAGAAACAGTGTCAGCTCCCTATAACCTAGGGTGAAATGAGTTGAGAATTTGTGACATTTTAAGGCAGTATATTTTCCATAGGCTTTAATTATGAGTAACTGGAACAATGGCCATTGAGAACCTTATCCCCAAATTTGGACACCCCCCTCACTCGGCCTCTGGTGGACATATCAGTTCTGCCAGTGCAAAGGTCAGATGCTGCCCCTGAAGGGAAGGCATTCTGCATGTAAGGAAAGATCATAGTTCCTTCACCAGGGTGAAACTGGGCACTGGTACAATCTCTCATACTCAAAACATGGTAAATAAAAAGTGCGGAATGCTGCGTGGAACAAAACAAAATTCAGGAATACCTGAGCTAAACATGGCAAATCTGGGAAGAATCCCTTGGTCCACTGATTATATAATACAATATGAGAATGAGACATAGTAATATATAAAGTCCAAAGTGTCTAACAATTTGGTTTCTTGGCAATAGTCAATATGGATAAGGAATTTCCCAACCCTTAGTTCCCAAGAGCAGAATGAATTTGGAGGAAAATATTGACTGTTCATTCAACATGGAAAATTGTAGAAACAAGAAGGGAAGGAAATTGAGACCATAGAATACTATGAGAGGAGTGCAAAGTGAAAAAGGCAGGGAGTGGAGAAGTGCAAGGTTGAATATTGGAAACATGGCTCACCTAGTATAAATATATAGATGTCCTAGACTCTACAGAGGATTGATCCAAGACTACCTGTGACTACCAACATCTGAAGATGCTCATTTCATATAAAATGTATAGTTGTATATGACCTAAATGAATCTTCCTGAATATTTTTACATATGCTGCCTATAACCTCAGAAATGCTCAGTAAATAGTTGATGAGCTGTACCATTTAAGCAATAATAATAAGAAACGCTGCATTCACATGTTTCCTACAGTGTAGTCATCATGCCATCTTAGCAGACCTAAATACATAGAGGAGACTTTACACAAATCATATTCAAATAACAAACCCAGGAAAAAGAGTAATTGAAATGGCAAGGGGCCTATATATAACCTCATTCATATGAATCTTAAAGAAATAAATATTTTATTTATTTATTATTTATTATTTATTATTTATTTATTTATTTAAGAGAGAGAGACAATGGGCACACAAGGGCCTGTAGCCACAGAAAACAAACTCCAGACATATGTGCTACGTCATGCTTCTGTCTTACGTGGGTACTACGGAAATGAACCTGGGTTTTTATGCTTTGATGGCAAGTGCCTTAATTTCAAAGCCATCTCTCCAGCCCTGATACGGATTTTGTATAGCATTTGGGTATGGCAAATTTAATTTTGACTTTAAAAGTTTCTATAATTTCTTTTTCATATTTTTGTAAATTTTAATTATTCATTTGCATATATGCATACATATGTGCTTATGTTTGTGTGTGTATATTGGTGCACCGGGCTCTCTTGCAATTTTTTTGTGTGTATGTGTGTGTGTATCAGGATACCAGGTCCTTTCCTATATTTGCATATGTGAGTGTGCAGGTGTGTGGGGGATATAGCAGAGTCTCTTGCCAAGTCAAATGTATGTATCAGTTTCTGTCTGACTTTTTGTGGGTGATGGGGAATTGAACCAAGGCTAGCAGGCTTTGCAAGCATTTTAAAAACATTTTGATCTATTTATTTGCAAGCAGAGAGAAAAGAGACAGACAGAGAATAGGCATGCCAGAGCCTCCAGCTGCTGCACACAAATTCCAGATGCATGTGCCACTTTGTGCATCTGGCTTTATGTGGGTACTGGGGTATTGAACCTGGGTTATCAGTCTTTGAAGGCAGAACCTCAACAACTGATCCATCACTCCAGCCTGCCATCTAGCTTTGGTTCTTGTTTGATTTTATCTCATGGGTACAGGGATGGCAGTGTAAAAAGAATCATGGAAGTTGCTCTTGTAACTCTATCTGACAATTAGTTTTTTGAGACGGAGTCTTGCTATGCAGCACATGCTGACCTGAAACTTACAATCCTCCTGTCTCAGACTCTAGAGGGCAGTGACCATCATGTGTGGCACAGCCTTCAGATTTCTACTGCAGACTGTAGAGCTTGCTATAGTTTTCTGGAAAAATAAATTAATGAAATCAAAACCTAAGTTTTTTAAAGGAGAGGTTAATCAGATAACATTCTAAGCCTTATCCAATGTGATCTCTTCAAACAATGAAAATCAAAGATGATATCTTTATTTCTACTTTGAGATTTTTCTCAGACGTTCTGTATTCTTTCAAATAAATATTACTGGTGCTTCTCTTTACATTCTCCAAACCTGTTTTCCTGTTTTTACTGATCCTTGTAATTATTCCATGTGTTATGGACAAGATGGCAACCATCCCTTATGGATTAGGACTATCTTTAAATCTCTACAGAATAATTCACATTGCAGATGTATGTGTGTGTGTGTATGTATATATATATATATATATATATATATATATATATATATATATATATATGATCTTTCTCTACATAGTCAATTAATACCATACATTTATAGCTTCTCACAGTTATATTCAATTAATTCTCAGAATCCTATGAATTGCTATTTTATTATTTGCCCTCAGTCATCATTGTCATAAGAATACTAACATTGGGGCGTGGTGGTCTACACCTGTACAAACTACTGAAGAAGCAAAGGCATAGGGAATACTAAAATTTATAAATGAAAGATTAGAAAACATGAGGAGACAAAAATATAGATATTATTCAAGCTAAAATATAACCAGGGCTCGAAAGATGGCTTACCAGTTTTGGTACTTGCCTGCAAAACGTAAGGACCCAGATTCAAATTCCCAGTACCACTGTAAGCCAGATGTTCAAGGTAGTGCATGCATCTGGAGTTCTTTTGCAGTGGCTAGAGGACCTGGTGCAGCCATTCTCTCTCTGCTATTCTCTCTCTATCTTCCTTTCTCTCAAATAAATAAATAATAAAAAGTAAAAACTGAAATAAATAAAAAATTAACCATAGTTCTATAACTCTAGTGTTTAATTTCCATTATATCTGATCATTTCTGAAACCCAAATTACTGATAAAAACAGTGGCTAATCCAGTGGATTTTATAATCTTCCCCCAATGAAAGCTTTACATATGTAGGACAAGAAGGGTTACACAATTCTGCAAACATTTGTGGGTATTATCAAGTGTGCAATATTAAAGAAAATTATAATTAAAAAGAAGTAAAATTTTTGGCTGGAGAGCTGGCTTAGCGGTTAAGGCGCCTGCCTCCTAAGCCTAAGAACGCTGGTTCCAATCTCCAGCCGTACCAATCTCCAAGTCCCACGTTTAGCCAGATGCAAAGTGATTCAAGGGTGCGATGCTGCACTTGACCACAAGGGGGCGAACACATCTAGATTTCATTTGCAGCAGCTGAGAGGCTGCTGGCACACCCATCTCTATTTGTCTTCCTCTCCCTCTCTCTCTGTCTCTCTCCAAAAAAAAAAAAAAAAAAAAAAAAAAAAAAAAAAAGTAAAATGTTAAGCAATTAGTAGAGATAAGTTCAATGTATATACTTAAAATTCAAATCATGTTATAAAATATTTAAATATAAATGTATTTTCACAGATTAATATTGTATAAGAGATTCATTTATTAAAATACTATAATGGATATTGAGAATTGACCAAACACTTTTATTTTCTTTTTGAGGCAGAGAGAAATAAAGAAAGGAAAAAAAGAAAGAAAGAGTGAGAGAAAGAAAGAAGAAAGAAAGAAAGAAAGAAAGAAAGAAAAAAGAAAGAAAGAAAGAAAGAAAGAAAGAAAGAGGGGAAGGAAGGAAGGAAGGAAGGAAGGAAGGAAGGAAGGAAGGAAGGAAGGAAGGAAGGAAGGAAGGAAGGAAGGGAGGGAAGGAAGGAAGGGAACACAGATAGAAGAAAAGTGAATCTGGGTGCACCAGTCCTCTAGATTCAAACTCCAAACGCATGTTCCACTTTGTGCTTTTGGCTTCACGTGGGTACTGGGGAATAAAAACCATGCTATCAGACATTGTAAGTAAGCATGTTTGACCCCTGAGCCATCTATCCAGCCTGATTTTTTTTTTAATTTTAGAGAGAGAGAGAGAGTGAGGGAGGAAGAGAGAGAGAGAGAGAGAGAGAGAGAGAGAGAGAATTGACACACCAGGGCCTCAGCCACTGCAATCGAGCTCCAGATGCTTGTGACACCAAGTGGTGTGTGCGACCTTGGACTTGCCTCAGCTTGGTGAGTCTGGCCTATATGGGATCTGTAAAGTCGCACATGCATCCTTAGGTTTTGCAGACAAGTGCCTTAACTGCTAAGCCATCTATCCATTCCTGAAACAGTTTTTTTTTTTTTTTTCACCTGTAAAGAGCTGTTTAAACTTTTATATCATATCTTAGTTTTGATGTTACAACTTGGATTTACTGGCATATCTTTGGTGAAAACTGGGAGGTAGGGCTGAGTTCATGGACATGCAACATGAACAGTTCACAAGACAATGTGCATAGAAGTGCCCAAGTCTTGGATTGCAAATATGGTGTCCATGGATTAAAACTGAATCATATTTAAACAAGAGGCCCCCTTTTTTTACATGGCAGTGAATACAGCAATATGAGTAATTTGTTCTGCTACAGTAAATACTGGCTTAGGTAGTCACGTGTGATTTAATAGTTCAGAATTTGGACTCCAATTATCTCCTCTTATCTCTCCTACTTATGTCCTTATAGCCACTGGGCCTTAACTACTTTGTGAATTGCATGTCTTGGAATCAATCATATACTGGAAGAAAGGTGTTTATCAAGTTGCATAATCCTCCCAAACCATCATGCATTTTTGGATGAAATTGACAACTAGTTAAACAGATGGAACCACTAATTCAAAAGCAAGTAACATAAGGTATCTCTCACTGTCCCTCATTAGAAGAGACATACCTCCTTTTAGACACAAGTGTAATTCCCTCCCACACAGACCTGATGTTATCTGACATTTATTATGGTAAACTATTTACATCAGAAATGCTACATTATGAAAATAAGTCTGCAGAATATCTTCTTTGTGGTTATGCATTAGTCATAGAAGTTTAATTCTTGTACATCACACTTTTAATGTGCTCCTCATTCTGATCCACTACCTCACCTTCTTCTTGCCCTTTAATATTGGTCATCTAAAAGATTTAAAATAGCCTGTTAGGGTTGTATTTTTTTAAGAGCATTTTGCAAAAATACAGGATAAAGAGACACTGTACCAAAAAAAAAAAAAAAAAAAAAAAAAACATTGTGTTAAAGGTGTGACTAAATAGGCAGGAGCCAATCTGTGATGAAACTTATTCAGTGACCTTCCTAAAGCATCATGCTTCTTAATGTTCAATAGTTCCTTCTGGAACAGATATTTCCATTTTGAAAATTCATATTGTAATGAAAAATATTGAGAACAGAAATCCTTACATTAATTATTAAATGAATATATATCTTTCTACCTATTATCTATTTATTCATTATCTATCTATCTGTCTTCTGTCTATGTATCATCTCTCTAGCTGCATGTATTCAATCATTTATCCACCTATCTATTAACTACCTAAGGGATAATTTCTGTCCTTAGCAAAATTTGTAAGAAGCTTTGGACAAGCTTTTTCATAAAGGACTTATGTATTGCTCTATTACAGTGACATACCTCTACTAAAAAGACACTTATTGCCTGAGATAAAAATCATATTAACCTCTCAAAGGAAACTAGAAACAAGAAGGAAATTACCTCTACATGCTTCTTAAAACCAAAATCTTTAAAAAGAAAAAGGATGATATAACAAAGTTTCAGATTTGAATCAAACACAAGATGAAAACATCAGAGACTCTGAAGGAACAAACAGAAAGGCAGAAACTATTCAGAAATGTAATACTTAAAATTAATTAAAACGTTTCATACTATATCTTTGAACTTACTAATTAAGATCATTTAAATAAAATTTCCCCCATTAAATCTAGTTTAGTCCTATGTGACAATATATACACATAGCCATTAACTGATGAATACTGTTGGTAGCTCTTTTTACAAGCACATGAGTGGTTCTTAAGGCTGGCCTCATAGAATTGCCTGAGGAAATTCAAAACTGACAGTCAGACCAATTAAATGAGTATAATTGATTGACTATAGCATCTTTTTTTATTTCTTTAATGCTGCTCAGGTAATTCTAATAAAGAAGCACATCAGAGAACTAATCTTCTTAACTAAGATAACATTAATCATTTCATGCCACTTTACTTTCATAGGTGGTAGAGTAGATTACATTCTGCACTGCAAGCAATAAAGCCTTATGTTACTTTTAAAAACTAACCTTCTGTATTTTGAAATAAATCCAATAAAATGTACAGTTTGAATTTTTTACTTTGTCTACATTTATATAAATATCATAAATCCTAGCAATCATACTGAAGTTTGCATTCATTTCATAGTTATATAATAATTCTTCCTATCTGAAAATGGTCTGATTTCAGTCACTAAAGATTTTTGTGGGCTGGAGAGATGGCTTAGTGGTGAAGGTGCCTGCCTGCTAAGCCTAAGAACCCAGTTCCAATCTCCAGGTCTCATGTTTAGCCAGATGCAAAGTGACGCAAGGGTGCAATGCTGCACTTGCCCACAAGGGGGTGTACACATCTGGATTTCGTTCACAGCAGCTGAGACACTGCTGGCATGCCCATTCTCTATCTGTCTCCCTCTCCCTCTCTCTCTGTCTGTCTCTCTCTGTGTCTTTCTCCAAAAATAAAAAAAAAAAAAGATTTATTGTAAAAAAAGATTATTGTAGAAGTTAAAATTATTTTAGCCTTTTTGTTATATTTTTGAAGTTCACTTACTGCCACTTGGTATAGTACTAGTTGAGTTTTTACCAATAATTGATTTGTTTCTTTTTTTTTTTTTTCCTGCTGAGAAGCATTGCCTGACTATGCCAGAATTTATTCACTTATTGCTGGATATTAATATCAGTTCCAGTTCTTTGTTATTGTGAATAATAGTGGCATAAATAATTTTGTAAAAGTTTCAATAAGAACATATGTTGTAATTCCTTTTAAACATCCACAAGTGATATTTCTGGGTCTTAATATATGCACATGCTAATTTTAGAAGAAACTGCCGAGTTTACTTTTCATAATGTGTTATGTCATTTCAGGTTCCCAGAAACAATTTATGAGAATTCGAGTGCCTCAACGAATTCACTAGCATTTAGTACTCCATACACTCTTTAGTGTCAGCCCTCTCAGACTTAGATGGACCTTGTTGTACAGTGGTTTCATCTGGGTTGGGCATGACCATTACTGTCCTGAATCAGAGCAGCTGTGATCACTCCTGGAAGACCATCTGAGATTTACCTGGTTTCAGTACTGCTTGGTAGAGAAGAAGCTTCACCAGGTTCATGAGAACATACAGATTCAGGAGGACCTCAGAAGATTCCTCCTTTCCCAAGTTACATAAGTGGCAAATTTTTGACCAGGGTGGGAGCTTTTGGGAGGGAGCCACCCATACAGCTATCAGTGGGACACTTCCTAGGTGCAGCTAGTCCTCCATTTTAGGGGTGGGACTCCAGGTAGTTGTTTCTGAGTTTACCCAGAGGATTTACATCTTGCAGTCACCATGCTCCTTTAAGTAACTGCAAGTAAACTCATGGGACAAAAGTTGAATCCTTTCTTTGGTCTGTGGTATCTTACTCATCTTTCTCTCTATATCATCACCATTCTGACTAGATGACTGGGAAAATGCAGTAAGCTCAAAATAAAAGTATGTGATTCTAATTAATTTCACTGTTATTTATTAAAATATTTTTGTCCCAACTAATAATATTTTGTAAATGTATAGACTTTTAATTTAGTATGTCCAGTTATAAAAGGGGAACCTTATTGAATTACAATTAATTGTTGTTAAGTAGTTCTGTGTGAGGGGCTGGAAAGATGGCTTGCTGAGTAATAACACAACATAGAAGCATAAGGCTCCAAGCTCAATCCCCAGAACTTACATAAAAGATTGGTGTAGCCATTTACATCTGTCAGTCAAGTGCTGAGGAGGATGGAAACAAATAGAAAGGCTGGGGGTTACTAGTCAGCCAGCCTGCTTGAATATGACAGCTTGAGGTTCAATGTGCTGCTCAAAGAAATAAAATGGTAGAGTGACAGAGGAGTACACACAGTCTCCCTCTAGCCTCTGCATGTGTGTGCACAGGCAACATGCATGCATGCATACACTGTGCACACAAACAATACTACATACACGCACACACTAACACAAACACACACACATACAAATAAAAAATAGAAGAATTAACTTCTAATGATCATTGTTTCTTCCAATGTAAGAATATGATATTGCTCTGAATTTACTTATTCAATGTTAATACCTCATACTTATCTCCTTTTGTTTATTCCTATATGCTTGGTGGATTGTTTTTCCATGTAAAATTATTTTCAATCTTTATTTTTTATGTTTAAAATATTTTATTTTTATTTATTTATCTGAGAGAGAGAAAGAGAGAGAGACACACACACAGAGAAAAGCAGAGATGAAGAAAGAGGCAGATGGAGAAAGAATGGGTGCAACAGGGCTCCAACCACTGCAAAGGAACTCCAGATGCAAGCACCACTTTGTTCATCTAGCTTACATGGGTCCTGCGACATTGAACGTAGGTCCTTTGGCTTTGCAGGCCAGTGCGTGAACTGCTACACCATCTCTCCAGCTCTCAATCTTTCATTCTCGAAGTTTTCTTTGCTACTGTTTAGAAATATAGTGTTGGTATGTGAGACATGCAATGTAAGTTTTTTTTTTATTATCATTCAATGTGTTCATAGCTTCTATATGATCTTCTATATAAATTACTATGTTTACGTGATCCCTGATTAAGCTTTGCACACAGTTATCATTCCAATGATCTGTATTCTTTTGATTTTCTTATTGCATTGCCAAGACAAGCATTGAAAGAACAGATATTTTCAACCTTTTTTGATACTATCAGATTTAGACTTTAACCAAAAAAAGCATAATATATATGGTATGTTTTGCATGATATATTCTTCCATTTATATATGGATAGGAAGTTTTATCAGGAACGTGATTTGATTTTATAAAAAATATGTCTGGTTTATTAAATTATCCTATATTTATTCTTTATTCTGTTCATAATATGAGGTAAATTTATTAATTTTCTAACAGTAAACGAATTTTGGGTTCTCCTGCTGATGGCTCAGGACTGCCTGGGCCCTGCATGTTTGCTGCAGAAGCAGGCCCCTTGCTCTGCCTTCCTGACTGAATGGCCCTTGGGTCTCAACTCCCAGATCCCCTGCTCCGGAGGGAGCATGAGAGGGGAAAGGTAGCAAGACCCAAGGAGATAAACTACCCCTCACACTTCAGCCAAGCCCCAGATGAAACCACAGAGGAACTGGGGAGAAGAACAAGGGTGGTGCTTCCATGGTGAGCCTGATAATCAGCACCAGGGTGAAGGAGACAGACCCCGATGATATGCAACACCTACCAAAGCAGAGATCCTGAATCTCCTAAGAGCTCATCACTGAAGTAGATTTAAAACTCACCCACCATGGCTGAGGGAATTTTGCTGAAGAGGGGGTGGAAAGCTTGTAAGAGCCACAGCAAATTGACTGTTGCTGCTTCCACAATCATAACATACAACCCCATGGGAATTACCTGAAACTCCACTGGGGAGGGTCCCAAGCAGAATGAAGGCAAGGACGAGTGAAAGAGGGTATCAACACATGATATATCGATACAAAATATGTTGCTAATAATAAGAAAAATATGATTACATAGAACAAAATACTGCAAAGAAAAATAAAGAATTTTGTATGTAGGCTGAAAACCAAACTTAATACAGTATGGCATTAACATTATTTATTTTTAAATTTGAACTTCTAACATTTAAAGGATTTTTGGAGTCTTATCTATTGACTAAGGGTTATTTTAATTTTCCTATTAAACATACAATGTGGGTTTATTATTAGGGAAAGATATTACTGTCCTTGAAACTTGTGTTAGATAATGTTTGGTATTCTACTGTTTTGTAAATAATTTATTTATTACATATGTATATATTTTTTTCCTGACAGGCTCAAAAAATTATTAGTGATGTCAACTTGATCTAACATTTGTGTAGAACTTAGTATAGGAATGCCCTTAATAATACATTATTTTTTCTTATAACTCTATGTCCATGTATGTTTTTATTATTTTAGGCTCTTTTAAAGTTTTCCATTATTATAATTTTGTAATAATTCCTAGTTGTCTTACCATCTATCTATAGCCATTTCATTTCCATCTTTAGTAGTAGTACATTATTCCTCTGTGTATCTCATAGTAATTATTTAATGCATGGTTTTCAGTAAAAAGACAGATTTTCCTCTCATGAAGGATTCCTTGTATCTGACAATACCTACTGAATTAAAAATTCTATTTTTGCCTTCGTGTTTCAAGATTTTATTATAATTTGCCTCAGTTGGTATTCATTTATATTTATTCCATGAGGAATTTAGTTTTACAAATATTTGCTTTCATGTCTTTTTAAATTTATTTATTTATTTGAGAGAGAGAGGCAGATAGGGAGAGAGAATGGGTATGCCAGGGTCTCTACCTAATGCAAATGAATTCCTGACTAAGTGCCACCTTGTGCATCTGGCTTATGTAGGTCCTAAGGAATCAAATTTGGGTTGTTAGGACTTACAGACAAGTACTTCCATTGATAATCCATCTCTCCAGCCTTGTATTCATGTACTTTTAACATTTGAGTAGTTTTGAGCTATTTTTCCTAAAATGCGAATTGGCATGATTCTATTTTCTTTCCTCTCATTTTTCATTAAAGTTTTATTTGTGCAGCTTATACTTAGCCTTGCCTGAAGGGTGTAAGAGTCATTCTGGTATAACATAACATACGTAAAATAGAAGATGAAGAAGTTAAGTCTCATGGCACACACCTATAATCCCAATAGTTTGGAGGCAGAGACAAGAGGACTGTGAATGTAAGGATAGCTGGAACAAATAAACAAGACATTTCCTCAGGAAAAAAGAACACAATAAAACAAAAAGCAGAAGTACAAAGAAGAGGAGGATGAGGAGGAAAGGAAGGTGTAAAATTTTCTCATTAAATGGAAAATACTAGTAATGACAGACCTTTTTAAAGAGCCAAAGTAGAACACAGCTATATAATAAAGGCCTTGGTGAGCTCTGATGATCTCTTAAATAATATTATGAATTAGGGACTTGGAGCTACATGCCTAAATCTCCAGGCCGTGGCAGGCAGAAAACAATTTGA
Source organism: Orientallactaga sibirica (assembly GCA_036365145.1). Classification (NCBI taxonomy): domain Eukaryota; kingdom Metazoa; phylum Chordata; class Mammalia; order Rodentia; family Dipodidae; genus Orientallactaga; species Orientallactaga sibirica. Next base: position 9,247,350 of record JAEOAD010000024.1, on the reverse strand, counting down.
GGGTAGACTGGACTATATGGAGAGTTGTTGCCTCAAAAATTGGGGAAAAATCATCAGGCAGATCAATATATACTTAAATAATATTATCTAGTATAGAAATACAACCAAACCCCGAGGAAAAGCTTTGGATTTCCAGCTATGACATTAAATATTTAAGTATCTAGTTTGAACAACAAAGCAAAAAAAACAACCTATCAGGTAAGTTTCGTATTTATAATTTCAGTGCTGTAATCGTGTGGATCTGTGTTTACATCTAGTTCTGTTACAGAGATTTCTTCATCATTTCTGCTATTATTTCTTTCATACATACAATGTCCTTTCACTATCTTTTTGTATATTATCATCCAAGTTTTAAAGAAATTTTGTTCTGGAAAAATTTGTATTGAGAGTTAATATTTTAGTGTCAGAAATTTAATGATATCAATATCCTTCAATCATTTTTTCCCTTTAACTTCTATTTTCTTACCTGCACTGCAGCCTCAAAATCCTTTTAAAGATTTTTTTTCATTAGGCAGAAATTCAATGTATTCTATCATGCTACACTTTATTTCTCCTTTATCTAGATCTTATATAAATTTTTCTATGAGACTTTTGAGTTTTCTATTTATGTCTTTTTATATTTTTCCTAAATATTAAAGCCATTTGTCCACTTGGTCCTCAAATTATGTATCTATATTATTCTCTGTATTTTTATAAATATGTTACTAAAATTGTACATATTTAAGATGCTATGAAAGGTCAATAAGTCTCTAGAAAATTCATTTAGTTTTCTGTTAGGTAGTCCATGTATTTTATAACCTTTTATTCATATACTGTACTTTCTTAATACTAATAAATTAATGATTCATTTCATCTATGATTATTTTATTTCACAATATTCCAATCAGTTTCTTTTTATATATACATACATTTCTGTTTTCCCCTGAGGATAATATTCGTTTTATACTTGCATATATTTACAAAACATTTAAAACCTTCATTTTGCTATTTATTCCATTCCCATTCAGTTTCAGTTACTATAATTTTTCCATTATTTTGGACAAAACCTCTCATTAATTTTATTCTACTTTTATTAGATGATGGAATAGCGAATGTCACAATGATTGTGGTCCATATTAGTAACACTCTTTGTTATGAACAACTAACACTCCAAAGGTTAACATAAATAAAACAAATATAAAGATGCAGAAAGGCGAGGACAGGAATGCTTCCTTCTTTCCTGACCAACAACAACAACAACAAAAAAAATCCCCTGACTTTAAATGAATTATAAAGCATGAACAGAAGATAAAAAGTTATTAGTTTCATCCTCCCAGTTCTAAGAATCAGCAGTGGAATATAAATAACTTTTTCTTAGAAATTATAAAACCACACTAAACTAAATATATTACATGAAGTAAATTCTGAAGTTCTAATGACAGTCCATGGCATACTAAGAAGCCACACTTCATTGACTGGGATTATCTATAGTGGAAACTAAAATCATTCAAGAAATAGAAATGTGCACATGCATGTTTTGTTCCAGAAATTTCCTGCATTTCCATGATGAACAACATTTAGAAACGTGTATTTTCACCACATGCTCACATGTGAATTTCAGTAAGAAAAATAAATCCAATATGATAAATACAAATCAGTTTTTCTTTATTGGATTGGAGACATGATTTGGGTTCCATAACTTTTATCAAATTTCATATAATAATCACTAATAGTAGAAGTATATTAGGAGCTGGAGAGATGGTTTAGTGGATAAGGCACTTGCCTATGAAGCCTAAGGACCAAAGTTCAGCTCCCCAAAACCCACATAAGCCAGATGCACATGGTAGCAGGTGTCTGGAGTTTATATGCAGTGGCTAGACGCCCTGGTGCACCCATTCACTCCCTCCATATGTCATGTTAGTTTTTTATTATGCTACAATGTTTAACTTCTTTATTTCTAGGACTCAAAACAACCTTGTAACAAAGGTATAATTATGATTCCACATATGATTCCTGTGAAACCCAAGGCTTGGAGAAATTAAATTTGTTTAAAATTATGTTGCCCAAGGACTAACAGGTGGTAAATGGTAATGGCTCACACAAGCCTGAAACTTGGAGCGCTAGAGGTTCTTTCCATTTCCCTCATGATATCTCAGAGGGAGGATTTTTTTTTTTTCATATGTCATGGTTTCTTAATAAATCATTAAAATAATTTTACTGGATGCTTGAAATTGAGTTAAGCACACATGTTAAGTATGTGTAAGTAGAAAAATTAACTGAAAAAATGCATACATATGCAGAACTCAAAAATACAGAAGAGCCAGGAGTGGTGGCACAGTCCTTTAATCCCAGCACTCGGGAGGCAGAGGTAGGAGAATCACCATGAGTTTGAGGCCACCCTGAGACTGCAATAGTGAATTCCTCCAGATCAGCCTGAGCTAGAGTGAAACCCTACCTCAAAAACTACAACAACAACAAAAGAATACAGAAAAGATGGTAGAAGTTACATTATTATGCATACTTTGAGATGTTGTCAATGCTGATATTGAATAAAAACATGGCTCTACAAATCACATTAAAGCAGTAATGAGTGCAAATCTTTGTAGACTTGTATGCATTGTGCAGCTCCTTCAAGACACATTCTGCCAGATACATAAAAATCACACAGAAACTATCTTACCAGTCATGTATCAATTACTCATTTACTTCTATTCTGCAAATATGTATTGAACTTGATTCTTTGTACCATGTCCTATGGTAACTGAAACAGAAAAAGAAAATTGAGGATATCTTTGCCACACTAGTTGTTTTGCTCAACAAATAGGTGACAATAATGTTTATAGACTATAAGTCATTTAATACAGTGCAATAAAAACTGTAGGGCTGGAGAGATGTAGTTAGCAGTTAAGATGCTTGCTTGAGAAGCCTAAGGATCCATGTTCAACTCTCCAGGTACTGTGTAAGCCAGATGCACAAGGTGATACAAGCAGGTAAGGTCACACATGCACAAAAGGTGGCACACACGTCTGGAGTTGGGCTTTCTAATTCTCTCTCTCTCTCTCTCCTTTGTTTACTCTCTTTCTCTTAAAAAATGTAACATAGATAACTACCTTAAATAAGTATTTGAATGTGTTCTATAGAACAAATTATTTAAATACTTGATAAAAATTATGCTGAGGAATGATTCATAGCTACCCCATAGTAACTGACTGAGGACTTCGTGACTCAACAGTGACTACCATAACGCTACTGAAGAGGGCCCCCAGGAAAATGAGAGTTGGCGTGAGGGGACAATAGTGTATAACCCAGAAACATATAACTTTAGGCTTGTTTAAAGAGTAGACAACAAACAAAATGAAATAAATCCCATAAATAAGGTACAAAAATTAAGAAAAGAAAGATTATCCACAGGCTTAAAGGGAATTATCAGGAGTTTAGAACAATTATTTTATTAACCTGAAGCCAAGTGATGTTAACCAGTCTCAATGAACAATATTAGTATTGACTATTAAGTTACACAAGTTTGCAGACCTAGCTTCTACTAGTGGTTACATTGTAACAGATATGTAAGTTATATGACTTTTTTTTTTTTTTTTTTTTTTTTGCAGAGGTTCCTACAATATCAGGCTTGTGATATACTCAGGATAAATGCTGTATTCCCTTACATCCTGTTCTTCCTGCCTCGTGTGGGTTTATGAATCTCAGTATACTCTCCTACTTTCTTTTATGTGTGCAAAGTTAACTGATATAATTTATTATTATATTATATTATTATTATTATTATTATTATTATTATTAGTTTTGATCCCAGATGAGCTGAATTTACTCAAACTGAAATTACAATATTGAAACCATAATGAACTCAAAACACCACTGATACATCTGGGTTAAGAACTAACTAAGCACACTGGTGACTTTCAGGCACATGGTTTTATTGAACCTTCTCAATTATGCTGGCATAGAACAAGCCTCAGCTCTCAGTTATGCACAATTTCCAAAGTAACATGTTCAGAGGGTTAGGGGAGCAAGGAGCAGAACCTAGTTTCCTCAACACCTCAGTCCTTGCCATGACTGCTCATTACCTAGTCACAAGCAAAACAAGCAAGGGTTGGAGAGACGACTAAGCAGTTAAGATGCTTTCATGAGAGGCCCAAGGACTTTGGTTCATTTCCCCAGGACCCACATAAGCCAAGATACACAAGGTGGCTCATGAATCTGGAGTTCATTTGCAGTGGCTACAGGTCCTGGAACACCCATTCTCTCTTCCTCTTTTTCTCTGCCTCTTTCTGTCTCTCAAATAAATAAACAGAAAAAATAAAATTAAAAAAATTAAACAAATAAACAAAAACCTTTGTGCAAGCAGTCATCAAATAGGAAAGCATAGTGACATGGCCACTGCCACTTTAAATGTAGATATCTCACTTTTCATCATCTTAGAAAGAGAAAGGGTTGGGCTGGTTGTGATTGAAGTGCATTGAACACATGTATGAAAATATCATAAACACATGCCATTATTTTGTACAATTAACATACAGTAATAGGAGCTGTCCATATAGACAATTATTCATTCAGCTTTTAGGTTGCTTTTTATAACTAGATCATATCACTTGAAGGTTTAAATACAACAACATAGCAGATATAATTTTAAATGCAAATTGGACTATGGTCATCAATGGAGCTACTGAGACTTGGTTTGCTTCTCATGGAACTCCATGAAACATCAATTTTATTTAACTAGGTGATTTGATCCTTTTAAAATATGAAAATAAAAGAATATACACCTTTATAAATGGTGTAAAGTAATCTAGAATTTATTGTTTTGGATTATAAATGCTTACATAAATAAAATAATAAGAGACAACATTTAGTTCATCTGTGTGGGGGTTGAGGTAAAAATCAGGGTCTCCAAATTTCCAAATGAAGAAAGGACTTCTAAAAGTCCATTGTGGTCTATATTATTCTTTTCTATTGCTTTCTATTAATATTTTTAAAACCATTTTCCTTTTTTGTCTTTGTATTTCAGCAGTCCTATCAAACTTTCATCTATTTTTGTCTTAACATTTTTCCACTACACATTTTTTTCTCTTCATCGTTTGTAATGACCTTTCAGCTCTCTACTTAAAGTATATACCATGAGCTCAGTTTTTACTCATTTTTTTTTAAAAAATTCTAACAAGACTTCTGCTTCCTTCTTTTTAAGTGCAATTTAAATAGCAAAAAGGAGAAACATCTTCTTTTGTAACTTTATCCTCTTTCCATCATGTGGCTTTGTCTTCTTGATCTTCCTGTCACTTTTCTGCCTTTGAAACCATTTCTACTTCTCCAGCTTGTGACCCAGTCACTTCATCACACCACCTCCTTCTAACCTTTTGAGTTGCCATTTTAGCTTTTCTCATTTTATTTTCACCCTGGTCCTTTCTTGTATCTTTAGCCGCATTCTTCTATAAGTTGTCCCAATTTTACATTTCCATTCAAATCTCCCTAGTCTTCTAAACCTTAAACAGGATGTAATGTTGTGTATTTTCTTTGCTGTTTTAGTGGTAATTAAATTTAAAATTTTAAACATTTATTACTTTTGTTTCTTGGTTTGCATGTGAGAATCAATATATTCTCACTAGCAAGGGTTTGCAACAGGTAAGAAAACAAGTATAAAAAGTTGATAGTATTTGCTCTGTGCTTGTAACTTTGATAGATGACATCTATGACACTTACATATTCAATAAATATGGTACCATGGTAGTAGATTTGTCCCTTTATGATACTATGCTAGGGACTGATTTTAAACTATTATGTTTGGCTCCAAAACAATCTGTGTCCCAATCTCTCTTGTGTCCCAACCTCTCTATTTTTCTTTCTTTTATAGGAAATTATACTCTAAGAAGAACAATTTTTAGAAATACCTTTATTAACTGATACAAAATTAAATAGCTATAAACCCCAAATTTTATTCAAATAAAATAAAACAAAAATAAGGACTTTTAAAATAAGACATATTTAAGTGGTGTTTTAATTAATTTATTTTTTTAAAATATTACATATTATAACTATCTCTATCCAATTATACTCTTATATTTACTCTACCATAATGTCATTGCATTTAGAGCCCTCCTCAGTAGAATTATTGGTGTCACTATGGGAATATGAATGTCCCCAGTCAGTCTCTTTGGGAGGGACAATGACCTAGGATATTACTTCCTACCCTGTTGCTGTGAAAATCTTCCCACCTCATTTTCCTCAATATTCACTAAGCCTTGGAAAGTGTGTTATAGTCTTTTGTAGTGTTGAGCTCTTATCAGCCTCTGATTTTATGCTTTCATGAATTTTGAGTCTCCTCAGTGTCCATTGTAATCTCCATGGAGGAAGTTCACAGGCTAGCAATGAAAAGAGCACTCATATTTAATCAACTGCTTCCTCTGCTATGTTTCCTGTGCCATGGAAGAAGTGATATAGATGTCTGTTTCCTGGTAGGCAGTCAGATTTATTTTCTTGTTGTGCTGATGGGTCTTGAATCACCTGGTATTCTCTGCCATCTGTAAAAAGAAGATTTTCTAAGGAACAATAAGAGTAGCATAGAACAAAGGACATAAGTATAGTCATTTAGAAGGCATTTTGAGAGACATACCTTCTCCTTTTAATCATAGAACAGTGGAAGCTTACCTTTAGGGTATATGAACATCTATGTCATAGGCTTCTGACTAGGTTTTGAGTACCAAGTATGAATTCCCTCCCACTGAGGAGATCTCAAATCCAAACAGAGAACAGATGATTACCTACATAGCCTGTGTTCCACTACTGCACAGTTATGTGCATCATCCTTGGGTTATTGACTTGCAGCTTGCAGGATCTCTTACTAATTAATGTTGTTGGAGACCATTATACCCCAGCAGCTAGCATAACACTTTCCAGCACTATGAGAGTTAGCCAGCAGGGCTGGCTTCAGCTCAGTTCTAGCATAATTGTTAGATGTCCTGTGATATCAGCCTGTGGTGTCTTCAGCAACAGGGTCTTACCATTTATATATGATGGGTAAGCAAGTTCTTAGGCAATAGCCTGCATTGTTTGGGGGTTATATCATTCAGTGCTTATTTTTATTTTACTTTTGATGATTTCATACATATTTATAATTTATTTTCAATAGATTCACTACCCATTATCATCCTATATCACTTTCCCACTCCCACTAAATCTCTTTATCCCAACTAATACATTTTCTAATTTCATGCATTTTTCAGCCTTAAACAAATCTCATTTAATGATTGCAATGCAGTGACCTAGATATAATCTCTCTTCCAGTTTCATGTAATTTTTAATTTTGTTAGTAAAATTAGAACTTCTTCATGAGAATGACAATGAGTAGGATATATTTACTAGAATATAGGGAACTTGCCAGTGACTACACCATGGATAAACATGACTCTTCTCACATTTATTCTTCTTACCATTATTAATTTTCAGTAGCCACTATGGGAGGAATAGAATCTTGTGAGCCTCTTGCTTATCCAGGAAGGAATGTTATGGCCTAAATTTTGTTCCAGAAGCCACACCTGCTATACATTTGTAAACATATTCTCCCTGCTATATCAAGAAGGCATTATTCAAGAACTACTCCTCTTCCTCTTGCTCTTAGATTTGTGTAATCCCCTCTTTTGTGTGGTTGCCTGAGGCTTGGTGGCTGAGACTTGGGCATAGATATTATAGCTTGGGTTGAGCACAAAACAGTCACTTATTCACAGCAGTTTGACCAGTTATAAGGGACTAACCTCTTCCCACTGCAAAAAATAAGAATGACAGCTAATACTTATATTTTTTCTAAAGGTCTAAGTTTTTTTTTTTTTTGTTTTGTTTTGTTTTGTTTTGGAAAACTAATCCTAACTATATTCCTTTTTTTTTTCTCTTTATGATTTATCCTTCAGTAAATAAATAAAATTAAAAGCTATACATGGACTGTGAAATCACCACCCAGGTTTTCACAGTTCAGGAGTAAAATTAATGAAAAATGTTGATATAATTCATATGCATATATATATATACATATACATATATATTCTTGATATGCATACATGTAAATGTATATAATTTTTGAGGTTTTAAAATTATTTATTTATTTATTTATTTGCATGTGTGTATGTGTGTGCCAGTGTCTCTTGCAATTGCAAACAAATGCCCTTCCAGCTTTATGTGAGTGGCTGAGGAAATTGAACCCTGGAAGACATGCTTTGCAAGAAAATGCCTTTGACCACTGAGCAAACTCCTTAGACCCAATTCTGATGATTTAACACAAATGTATTTATAGAAGATGTAAAAATAAAATATGCCACAGACTACATCTTTTGCAACTCCAGAGATACAGTAGGAAAAAACAATGATATTTACTTGATAGATGGGCAAGTTTTCTGGAATCCTTTTTTTTTTTTTTTTTTTTTTGTGTCTATTTCCTTCACCCTTGTGTTGGTATCAGGTTCACCAATAAAGCAGCACTCTTGCTTATTTACCCAATTACTGTGTGGTTTCAGAGGGGGGGCCCAGTTGAGGTATGATGGAGTGATTCTCTTCTCAGGTTCTGCATCCATCTGAAAAAGAGAAGCAAATGCTCCAATGGACAGAAAAGTCAGCTCCAGATAAATGGGATAGCCATTATTATTTTAGAGGGAATTCCATAGGTGTAGGTCCTCTTGTGGCCCACAGTTGGTGGGAGCTTGATATTGCAGAGTGGGCTCATTTTTTGGATATGGTTCTGACTTGTTTCCCAGTTCCAGATATAGGTTCTGTTCCACTGAGTGGATCTGCTAGCTAAATCAAGAGAAGTTGGTTATCTAACATGGCTGTGTGCCACTATTGCCCTTGTGTGAGTATCATGTCAGGTTGTTTGCTGCTGAGAAGCTTAGACCATGAGTTGCTTGGACAGTTGTTGGTCACTTTCCTCCAGTCACTCATGTAGCACCTTCTTTCACTAGACAAGCTAACTGTCTGGGGACTGACTCTCTTCCAGATTCCAACCAGGTCACTCCATGTTCAATACCAACAGCATATGGTGTCTTCGGTAGTAAGTTCCTACCATTAACTGCTGGTGGGTCGTAAAGTACTCTGACAGATTTCTGTCTTCCTTTTGCAATCCTTGTAGGTCTCTCTGATCAACAACTCATTATAAATGTTAACTGCATGCTGGTACTAGCCAGCACCAAGTGAAAAGAAGGCAGAAAAACATAGGTAATATAAAAGAGAAAGAGAGCAGAGAGAGAAGAGGAAGAGAAAGAGAAATAAACAGGAGAAGATTAAGGTTAGTCTTCATCATACCCTCTCCAGGGCCCTGTGAATTAGGTGTTCCCTTTATGGATTTGAAGAAGGTTCAACCTTTTAGTCTGTCTTTCAGAATATAGGAATTTATGGTACCATTTCCATTTGGGTCAAGTTTTGTGTCCCCCAACTCTGACCCTCCACTACGGCCCCACCCTCCCTATTGTCCAGTCCTTGAGATGTTTATTAGGAATGGTAGGATGTCAGGCAGATTCAGGTTAGAAACCACACATGAGTGATATCATGTGAAGATTATCTTTATGTGATTGGGTGACTTTACTGAGAATGATCTGTTCCATTTTTGAACATTTTTCTTCAAATTTTATTGTGTTATTTTTCCTTACTGCTGTATAGAATCCCATTGTGTAGCTATAACACTTCTTGGTTATCCATTTGTTGAATGATGGGCATCTAGGTTGATTCCTGTTCTTAGCTATTATGAATTCAGCAGCTATAAACACGGTTGAGCAAATCTCTCTGAACTGAGGCATGGTGCTTTTAGGGTAAAAGTCCAGTAAGGGAATAACTGGGTCTGTTGGTACCTCTATACTCATCCTTTTTAGTATTCTCCATATTACTTCCTATTGTGGTTGTACCAGCTTACATTCCCACCAACAGTGAATGAGGGTTCCTATTTCTTCACACCCTCACCAGCATTTGTTTTCATTAGATTTTTTTAATGTTTGCTATCCTTACTGGAGTAAAGTCAAATCTCATACTTGTTTTAATTTACATTTCCCTGATGATTAGGGATGTTGAACTTTTTCTTCAGTGTGTGTTGGAATTTGTATTTCTTTCCCTGAGAACTCCCTGTATAGTTTTCTTCCCCATTTTGTGAGTGGTTTGTTTGACTTTTTATTGTTTAGGTTTTTGAGTTCTTAGTAAATTCTAAAAATTAGGCATCTGTCAGTTGTATAGCTGGAAAAAATTTCTCCCATTCTGTGGGTAATCTATTGGCTCTGCTTATCGTATAGTTGTCTGTGAGGAAGCTTTTCAGCTTCATGAGATCCTAATGGTTGAGTGATTGCTTAATTTCCCAAGCTATTGTTTTTTTTTTTTTTTTTTTTTTTTTTTTTTTTTCAGGAAGTCTTTTCCAACTTCTATATCATAGAAAGTTCCTCCTATTTTTTTTTTCTTCCAGTAGTAGCAGAGTTTCCAGACTTATATTGAGGTCTTTGATCCATTTGGATTTGATTTTTGTGCATGTTGAGATGTGTACATCTAGTTTCATTTTCCTGCATATGGTTATTCAATTTGTCTAGCACCAGTTGTTGAAAATGCTGTCTTTTTTCCAATGTATATTGTTAGGGCCTTTGTCAAATATGAAGTAGCTATAGTTACATGACCCAAAGTCCAGCTCCTCAATTCTATTCCATTGGACTATAATCCTGTTTATATGTCAGTTCCATGTTGTTTTTATTATATGGCTTTATAATATAGCTTTAGATCAGGTATGGTAATGCCTCCAGAGGTATTTCTTCTGCTGAGGATATGCTTGTATATCCCAGGCCTTCTGACATTCTTGGTGGATTTTGAGATCATGTTTTCTATCTCCGTGAAGGAAAATGTTGGCTTTTTATTGGTATTGAATTAAATCTGTATAATGCTTTTGGTAAGAATGTCATTTTCACAATGTTAATTTTGCCTATCCAGGAGGATGGGAAGTCTTTCCACTTACTCAAGTCCTCTTTAATTTGTTTCTTGAGTGTATTTATATTTTCCTTGTATTGTTCTTTCACATCCTTGATTAATGTTATTCCAAAGTATTTTATTTCATTGGTTGCTATTGAAAATGAGACAACATTGCTTATTTCTTTCTCTGTATCTTTGCCTTTTGCATGAAGAAAAAGCTACTGGCTTTTGTGCATTGATTTTTTATCCTGCTAGTTTGTTGAAGGAGTTAATCACCTTTAAGAGATTGGAGATGGAGGTGCTTGGGTCACTTATGTATAGAATCATGTCTTCTGCAAATAGGCTAGTTTAACTTCTTCCTTTCGATTTGTATCCCTTTTATTTCTTTCTCCTGTCTTATTGCTTGAGCTAAGACTTCCAGTACTATGTTGCAGAGACGAGGGGAGAGTGGACACCCCTGACTTTTACTAAACTTAATTGGGAATTCCTTCAGTCTCTCACCATAAAGTATTATTTGGGCTTTAGGAGCTTTATATATACCCTTTATTATGTTGAAATATAAACCATCCTTGGATATTCTCTCCAACGTTTTGATCATAAAGTGATGTTGGAATTTGTCAAAGGCCTTTTCTGCATCTATTGAAATGATACTGTGGTTTTTGTGTTTAAGGTTATTTATGTGGTGAATTACATTGACTGATTTTCACATGTTGAACCACCCCTGTGTTCCTGTGATAAAGACTACTTAATCAAGGTGGATAATTCTTTTGCTATGTTGTTTTCTTCATTTGATGGGGATTTTGTTTAGGATCTTTGACTCTATGTTCATGAGGAAAATATGCCTATAGTTTTCTTTTCTTGTTGCATCTCTGCCTGGTTTTATATTAGGGTGATACTAGCTTCATTGAAGGAGTTGGGGAGCAGTCCCTGTTCTCCAATTATGTAGCACAGTTTGAGAAAAAGTGGTTTCAGTTCTTCCATGAAGGTTTGATAGAATTCAGCTGAGAAGCCATCTGGTCCTAGATTCTTCTTTTGGGAAAGGTTTTAATTACCTTTTCAATCTTGGTTGGTGTGATAGGTTTCTTTAGGAGATTAATCTGCTTTGTGTTTATGTTTGGTAGGAAGTATACATCCAGGAATTCATCCATTTCCACCATATTATCCAGTATTGTGGAGTAGAGGTTTTTAATATTAGTCCTGATTATTCTCCCAATTTCACTTAAGTCTGTTGTGATCTCTCCTTTTTTATTTCTAGTTTTGTTAATTTGTAGTGTCTCTTTTTATTGCTTGATCAAATGCCCAGGGATTTATCAAGTTTGATTATTTTTTTCAAAGAACCAGATCATTGTTTCATCAAATTTCTTAATTATTTTCTTAGTTTCCAATTCATTAATTTCTGCTCAATCTTAATTATATCTTTCCATCTGGAGTTTTTTTGGGTTAGATTCTTCTTGTTTATCCAATGACTTCAGGTGGATGTTTAGGCTATTGATTTGGGATCTCTCTGTCTAGGTTATGAAGGCATTTAATGCTATGAAATTTCCCCTGAGGATGGCCTTCATTGTGTCCCATCAATTTTGGTATGATGTGTTCTCATTGTCATTCATTTCTAGAAATTTTTCATTTCCATTTTTTTTGTTTTTTCTTTTTGTTTTTCAAGGTAGGTTCTCACTCTGACCCAGGCTGACCTGGAATTAATTATGTAGTCTCAGGGTGGCCTTGAACTCACGGCGATCCTCCTACCTCTGCCTCCTGAGTGCTGGGATTAAAGGCGTGCACCACCACGCCTGGCAATTCCATTTTTTTATTTTGTCCATGACCCATTTATTGTTTAAATGTGTGTTGTTTAGTTTCCAGGAGCTGGTGGGATTCCTGACACATCATTGTTGTTAATTTCTAGCAATATAGCATTGTGATCTGATATCATGCAGGAGATTATGTAGATCTTCTTAAATATATGGAGGCAAGCTATATGACCCACTATATGATCTATTTTAGAGATGGTTCCATGGGCTGCTGAGAAGAATGTGTAATCTGTGGAGTTTGGGTTGAGTGTTTGGTAGATGTCCGTTAAGTCTAATTGATCTATGGTTTTGTTGAGCTCTATTACTTCCCTGTTAATTTTCTGTTTGGATGATCTATCTATTGCTGATAGTGGAGAAATGAAGTCCCCAACTATGATGGTGTTGGTGGTTACTTGTGTTTTGTTGTCAAGTAGCTTTTGTTTTATGAATTGTGGTGCACCTGTGTTTGGTGCATAAAAATTGATGACTGTGATATACCCTTGTTAAATTATTCCTTTGATAGGTAAGAAGTGGCCTTTTTTTTGTCTTTTTTGATTATTTTTGGTTTGATGTCTATTTTTTCCTATATTAGTATAACAATACCTGCTTGTTTCTTATTTATGTTTGTTTGGAATATCATTTTCCAATCTTTCACCCTGAGGAGGGTCTGTCTTGAATAGTGATGTGGGTTTCTTGAAGACAGGAGATTGAGGGGAGTCTAATTTCCTGATCCACCATGTTATCTTATGTCTCTTGATGGGTGAATTAAAGTCATTAATGTTCAGGGTAAAAAATGTGACATTTGTTTCAATCCCTGCCATGTTGTGGTGGTTTATATGGTTTGGTGTTTTCTTGGACTTTGTAGTTTCTTATGCCCTCTCTGAGTTTGTTAATGTAATCTGTTTCTTGTAGGCACTTGACATTGGTTATTTGGTTCTTCTCTGTAGAGAATTTCCTGAAGTAGTATTTTCTGTAGGTTTGGCTTTTTGTTCATATAGTTGTAAAGATGAGATTTTTTTTCATTTTTTTTTTTTTTTCCTGTGTGTGTGTGTGTGTGTGTGTGTGTGTGTGTGTAAAGTTGTTTTTCTTTCACCATATATTATGAGGGATATTTTGCTGAGTAGAGTAGTTTGGGTTGGAAGCCATAAGTTCTTAGACTTTGCAGTGCTCCATTCCAGGCCTTTCTGGCTTTCAGAGTTTCTATTGAGAAGTCTGAATTAATTCTGATGGGGTTACCTTTATATGTAATGTTTTGTTTCTCCCTAGATGCTTTTAAGAGTTTCTCTTTGTTATCAACATTTAGAGTCTTAATGATAATATGTCTTGGAGATTTCCTCTTTGGTCCTGTCTGTTTGGAGTTCTGTTAGCTTCTTGTAACCTGATGAGTCTTTCTTTGGAGAGAGTGGGAAAGTATTTTTCAATAATTTTGTTGAATAAGTTCTCCATGCCTTTAGTCTGAATTTCCTCCCCTTCTGGTATTCCCATGATCCAAATGTTGGTATGACTAAGGGTATCCCACAGTTCCCTCACGTTCTGTTAACAAAAATAATTTTGAATTTATTGATACTTTAGGACTCACAAAGTGTTTCTTCTGTTTTGTCTTCTAGTTCTGAGTTTCTATCTTCCACATGCCTGACTCTATGCTTTTTTTTTTTTTTAAGATTTCATTTTTATTTATTTGTTTACTAGAGACAGAGAGAGGGAGAGAGTGTGAGAATGGACATGCCAGGGCCTCTTGCCACTGCAAACAAACACCAGATGCATGTGCCACTATGTGCATCTGGTTTACATAGGACCTGGAGAATCGAACCTGGGTCCTTAGTCTTTATAGGCATGCAACTTAACCACTAAGCCATCTCTCCAGCCCCTGACTCTATTCTTGAGAGCTTCTATAGAGTTTTGGACTTGTTCAATTTGGTATGTATTTTCTACTGACTTTTTTATATTTAGTTTCCATCTCTCTGTTGAGTTCCCTTTTCACATCATTTCCTGATTTTCTCAATGCTTCTTGGAATTCATCCTTGCATTTTCTTATGTCCTAATTGAGCTTAACCAGCTGGTTATTGAGGTCCTTTTTTATTTTTATTTTTATTTTTATTTTATTTATTTATTTTTTATTTTGCTCTCCTTCAGATCATTTAACAGTCTTTGGAGCCCTTCCTGGTTCTTTTCTATTTTTCTTTGCCAGGGTTGCATTGCTTATGTCTTCATTTTGGGCTTCTGATCCTATTGTCTCTTCTCTTTTGATTAGAGACATCCATTGTGGGACTTGGTAATCTTGCTGGATTTACTTGCATTTGGTTTTTCATGTTATTCCTTTTGCACTGTGGTCTGCCCATCACAGTGTAGGAAACTCATTTAATTTATCAGGAAGCTGTATGTTACTCTTGAAATGTCTTCAGTGATTATTCCTTTTATGTTTGCTTTATTAGGCTTCTTATGGCAGTGGGGCCTGCCTGCTCAGAGGGAAGGAGCCCATGAGGCTTTGGTGAGGGCCCAAGAATCTACTGCAGGGGCTTGTTCCTCATTGGTTTTGTATGGGACTGTGTTGTCAGCTGGCCTGAGTGGATGGGGGCAGAGGAGAATGGGACAAAGCAGACTCATGTTTTGTCTGGGCTATGGACAGGGGAGGATGGGAATGCATGTGGGTTCTGAGATGCTAATGGTTGATGGGTGGGACTGCAGAGGGTGGCTAGGACTGCTAGGTCCTGTGACAAGGCAGGGTGGGGATATGGGATGGCTGAGGGTCAGATGCTGTCAATTTGGGGGATTGGTGGCAGTGCCAGTCCCGGTGAGGTGGTGGGAAATGGGAGGGAAGAATATATTGCCTGTTAGCCTATTACCTAATAGTTTCCAGGGAGTGGAGTGGGATCTGATCCACACAGGACAGGTTTTGGAGTGGGAAGGTGGTGGTCTATGGAGCTCCCCCGTGGCTAGTGAAGGGGGAATGCTAGCCTCCTGACCTGGATCCAGGCATGGGGTGGCGTGGGATGGATGCCATTCACATGTGGAGCTCTGCAGGGATGGGAAAGCCTAAGTCATGGCAAGTGGGATGAACTGTAGCTTGTTGAGCTGGGTCTGCACAGTGAGGGAGGGGCGGTGGGATGTAAGGCATCCATATGTGTTGAGCTCCAGGGCGGGAAAGCCTAGGTTGAGGCAGGGTGGCTTAAATGCTAGCCTGTTGACCTGAGTCTGTACACTGGGTGGGAAAGCTAGTGGGACAGAAGGTGTCACGTGTGGAGCTCTGATGAGGTGGGGCGAACACAAGCTTGTTGTGGGGGGAGTGGGATGTCAAGGTGGTGGCAGCAAGTGGGACAGCGTTTTTTGGTGGGTGGAGCTCTGCAAGTGTGAATGCTAGCCTGCTATCCTACTGGCCTGGGTCCACTTAGCCTGTGGTTAGTGCAGGAGGAAACTGTGGCTGGGACTGTGGCCAGGACAGCTGCTTGAGGGGACGGGGGGGACTGGTGGTCTACCTCAGAGCATGGGAATCATCGGATTCCCTACTTTTCTTCTTTGTGCTCTCCCACTGTAGGTCTCCTAGATGCTGCAAACTCTTAAAACCCCACTGAACCCTAAATGTCTTGTCTTTCCTTCCCTGCAAGGTGAGATGTGGTTAGGCAGACAACATCTTGACCGGAAGTCCTAAGTATATAATTTGTAAGCAAGCTATTGATGAGATAATAATTTATGAAATAATGAGACACACAATCAATTACAAGGTATAAATGTTCACATACCTCGGATTTTCATCAGTCTTCCATTCTAAGCAAGGTTCTGTGCCTTAGTTTGTTGTAGTCAGCTCCACATTGTTGGGAAAAATAAACATACAGACATTGTTTATGGGTGGAATGTATTTCATGTTTACAAAATCCATGGGAAACTCCATAAATGGTGGAAGAAGTTGGCTCTCTTTCATAGATTCCAGCAAGCAGAAATGACAAAGCAGTCAGTACAAACAAGTATGAACCACCAGCACCAAGATCAACCAGAACTCACCTTGCTCTCCCCATAGTTTTGAGTTGGAATTAAGAACAAAAACCAAACACACTTTAGGCCTGAACTTACGATCTACCCACAGTGACATCTTCTCCAGATGGGTGGCTAGAGACCGATGCTTAATTTTAATAAAACTTCTGAATCTATGGGGCAATACATTAAAACTATCATATTCAGTCCACCATGTTTTGCTCCTGGCCCCTGTAGATTCATAAATATATCAAAATGCAAATTGAATTTGGTCTAATGCTAAAGGTCCCCAAACCATTATCAACTGTAAGACTGTTCAAAAGTCTCAAGTATCATCTGGGATTCATTAATGCCTTTTATGAGTGAGTGCTATAAATCAAAAGTTACATACTTTTAACATATAATGATGCAGAGTAAACTTTGCAATTACCAAAAGGCATAACATGGAGAGACCAGGCCAATGTAAAAATCAATAACCAGCAGGCAAAAATCACATGTCTAAGTTCAAGCCCAACATTCATAACTAGTGATGACAGTCTCTGGGGTTTTTATTTCCATACCTCCAGGTGCTCTGAGTAGCCAAGGGAAAATCTTTCATCCTGAGCCAGCAGTGCTCCTTGGTGGCCATTGTATAGTCCTGGTACATGCAAAACATCTTCACGTCTCTAGAGCAAACCACAGTCCATTTTTCCAACTCCCTACAATGGTCTTTTTGGTCTTCAATACAGAGATATCACCTTGCTTCCCAAGTCACATCTCAGCAGTGGCTTCTGGAAATTTATATAATGTTTTTACTCTAGTTTACACAGAGACATCACCCTGCTTCACATTCTACATCTCAACAACAGCTCCTGAAACACTGTGTATTTCATAAACCCACTGCAATGTATTTTTCATAGTTTCAAAATATATATCTAATATACAGTGGCACAACCATTTTGTTAAGCCAGTGAGGAATTTAATCTTGACCTTGAGACTTCAGAAATCTTCCTTTGAGTCGTCATCTCCTTTCAAAAAACTTTGTGTTGAGCCTTTCTTGGGTGGATTTTACCCTCAGGTATCTATTTCATTGTTTCAAGGCAGAGCAGTTGGCCAACTCTTAATGATGGCAATCTGTTTAACAATCTCTTCTTTAGTAACCTAAAATCAGTCTCTGTGCTCTTAACTTTAAACTTGTCTGATTTTTTTTTCTGGGATAAATCTTATATCTTTAGTTCTATAATTTTTCCAACATACCAATCCATTACTTTTAAATTCAATCTTGTTTAAATTGGTGGGGCATGGGCTGCAGAACACAGTCAGCCTTTAAGCCAGTAGCTCAGTCCCAACAAAGTTCTCTGCTGTCTTTCCATCCTCTTTTTAAATTTGATAAGATAAGCAAAACACATTAAGCATTTTCAAAACTCTTACCAGAATATCCCATAAAATTTGACTTCCCAAACTGAGGCTTCTTCAGTCCCAAGCCCTTCCATATTCCTTCAGTACACAAACAAGTTCCAAAAGACCAAAATCCAAATGATAAGATTCAATGAAGCAACAGTAAAACTCTCTGGTACTAATAAATGTTGTAGTCAGCTCTACATTGATGAGGATGAACATCCAATCTGACACATTTTATGGGAGGAAGAGATTTATTTCACTCTTACAAAGTCAATGGAAAGCTTCATCGATGTTGAATGAAGCTGCCTTCCTATCATAGATCCAAGAAAAGAGAAATAACTAAACAGGCAGCACCACAAAGAAGCATGAACTATTACCATAAACAACAGCCATACAAATTGCTCTCTCCATAACTTTGGGCTGGAATTCAGATCTGTCACCAAACACACTTTTGAGCTTGACTCTAGGATATACCTCCAGAGATATCTCCTCCAGCTGTGCAGCTAGAGATCCAAGTTACAGGCTTAATGTTAATAAAGCTTTGGAGTCTATGGGCCACACATATAAATTATAATATCCAAATTACCACATGCATATGTTAGTTAACTAAACTAATGGATGATATATTCTGAGATTGTTTCTTTTTTTTAGGTACTCTCAGAGAATCAGTTGTACATGTATTTTTTAGAGTCTTTGTCTTTTCAGTTCTGTCTTAGAAACATACTTTAGGTTAGTTACTTCTGGTCAGTGGTCATATATTAACATTGTAGAACAATATCTACATAATAATGATGAAGGCATGATTGTGAGGGAAAATAACATTGTTGAAATTTGACAATACACAAATAAGATTTATTAAGTGTGATGTAACATTGAACAGAAGCAACATTTTTGAAGAGAATTTAAAGGAAGACAATATTGTGGAAGTGGTACTTGATAGGAATGGGGTATTAATGAAGATGATGACTACATTGTTAGCAGCATAATTGCCTTTTTGCATTTGGGTAAGAACAAGAGCAACACTTTTCTTTTACCTGACATAATCACTTCGTTTTAAGGAGATTTCTTAAGTAATCCAATTGTCTCCTCCTCAAAGTCACTTCATTTGTGTTTCATTGTTTGGAACATGCAGGCAGTTATGGCTGCCACAGCTTCTGGCTGTGCTTGTAATCACTTTTAGTAATTCTCCTTTCATAACAGTTATTGAACACATTTAGTTGAACCAGATTGACAAAGAACCTTGCATATTTTCAAAACTTATCATCCTGGATAATATCCATACAAGTATATATTATTTTAATCTTATCTTGAACAGTACAGATACTAGAATGAACTAAATTATTAACAATATTGCTGCCCATGCCTACTCTCTTGAAACACTCACTTAGATATATTGGTGGCTTATCCTGTATTCTAAATATCATCTGGCAAATATGATGATTCATGCCAACACACAACTTTCTGTCTTAATAAGTTTAATATATTTAATACATATAAAAAGTTTGGTAGAAATAACAATTCCTTGTAGTTAGGCTGTACATTTGTTAGTGTTGGGTCAGTTATCTTTTTAACAAGATATCAAGAAAGTCGATATTGGCTGCTTTAAGTAATTAACTAAATATTCAACTTTGCTTCTCAAAGCAATAGAAGCAGCCTGTGCCCATATTATGGTAATAAAATTATATTATTAATGAAGGCTTTGAAATCTTCTTGTTTTGTGTCTCATTTATACAAATAAAAAAAAATAGCCTGGAGACTTCAAATACATTTTTGCAGCTTAGTTTTTAGAAGCAAAATATATTGGAATCCTGTTCTTCAAACCTCAAATTAAGTGCCTTACAAACAGCCTGAGTTTGCTCCACTGGACTTTGTCACATGTTTGTGTCAGAAATATTTTAGTAAATGTTTCTTTGAAATGAACGTTAATAAAATATATGATTATGTTATATGTCATCTCATGTAGCAGGGTTTGTGTAGCTATACTCACAAAATAGAAACATTCCCTCTAAGAAGGAGGAGAAAGGTCTGTGAGTCTCAGATAAATCAAAAAGTTATGAGGTTATAAAGCAGTCAACAGTTGTTCCACTTTACAGTGGAGTTGCCTGCAAGTTGGACAGGGAGACCAGGGATACAATATTTTTTTGGGAGTCTTCACCCATGGGGTATACCGTGTAGTGATCTAGCTGCCTTTGGGCACTGGTACTCCTCTAAGTAGCCACAGTAAACTCAGTTCACTGAGCACCACATGGGTAGAATCATTCCTGTGGCCTGTCATTGATAATGTATCTGGTGTGAAGCTAGCAATGCTTTCCCAGAAAAGTAAACCAATACAGAAATATAAAAAAAAAATTCTTTTTTATAATTTATTTATTTATTTATTTATTTATTTATTTATATTATTCTAATTTTACATTCATAATGGTGACTCCATTATCCTCCTCCCTATCCTCCCTCTTCCAAAGGGACCCTCATCAATGGGGAATGTGGGTCATGCATTGTGGGGGGAATTAAGAGTTATGGGGGATAGGCCAAGCCTCTGTGCATAATGCCCCAACATGTGGCTCTAACATGCTTTCCACCCCCTCTTCCAATGGAAAGAGAAGTTAGTACTAGATAGATGGAATGGCCGTAGATATTTTAGAGGGAATTTTATATGCATAGGCCCTTCTTTTTGCCCACATTTGGTGGTGTCTTGATCTTGAAGACTGAGTTCATTTTTGTGCATGGTTTTGTTATTTCCCAATTGCAGAAATGAGTTCCATTCCACTGAGTGGATCTATTAGCCAAATCAAGAGCAGTTGGTTACCCACCTTGGCTGTGTGCCACTACTGCACTTATTTGAGCATTATGTCAGGTTGTTTTCTGCTCTAGATTAGATGGCAAGTTGTTTGGACAGATGTTGGCCATTTTCCCCTGTTGCTCATATAGCACCTTCTGGCACTAGACTAGCTGTCTGGGGACTGACACTCTTCCAGATTCTGGCCAGGTCTCTCCATGTTTTGTCTCACACGTGTGTGCTGTCTTTGACAGTAGGGTCTTACCATTAACCTTTGGTGGGTCATCCAGAACTCTGACAGAAATCTGTCTTTTTTGGGGGGGGGGAGACCTTGTATTTGTCTCGGATCAATAGCTCATTGTGAAAGTTAACCCTGTGCTGTTACTGGGATTTATAAGTCAGCACCAAGGGAGGAGAGGGAAGAAAAACAAAGATAATATGAGAGAGAAAGCGAGTATAGAAAGGAGAGGGAGGGGGGAGAGGGAAAAGAGAGAGAGGTACGAAAAGATTAAGGTTGGTCTTTGTGATGTTCTCTCCATTTCCTGTGGTTCAGGTGTTCCCTCTGTGGGCCTGCTGAAGGATCAATGTTTTAGCCTGTTGTTCAGAATAAAGGATTTTATAGTATCATTTCCTTTTGGGTCCCTATTTGTATCCCCCCACCCTTGTCCTCCCTCCTACCCTCTCGTTCCCTCCCATCCTCACCCTCCCCCATCCCACCCTCCCTATTGTCTGGTCCTCAAAGTGCTTATTAGGTTTGGCAGTGTCTCAGATGGATTCAGGTTAGGAGCAACAGATAAATGAGACCTTGCGACAGTTGTCTTTTTGTGATTGGGTGAGCTTACTGAGGATGATCTGTTCCATATTTGAACTTTTTTTTTTTTTTTAATTTCCTCATTTCATCTTTCCTTACTGCTATGTAGAATCCCATAGTATAGATATACCACATCTTTGTTATCCATTCATTTAATGATGGACATCTGGGTTGATTCTAGCTCTTTGCTATTATGAATTGAGCAACTATAAACATGATTGAGCAAATGTCCCTGATCTGAGACTTGAAGCCTTTGAGGTAAATACCCAGTAAGGGAATAGTTGGATATGTTGGCAGGTCTATAGTCATCTTTTCAAGAGTCTCCATATAGCTTTCCATAATGATTGAACCATTTTACATTCCCACCAAGAGTGAAGGCTTGTTCCTATTTCTCCATAGCCTCCCCAGCATTTGTTTTCTGCTACTATTAGAGATTTACATTTTTTTTTTCCCAAACATATTTTACACCCGCGTACCTATTTCAATGATTGTAGGAAAGTGCAACCAATTAAATTAATTCAGGGTTTCCTGTGAACTACTGATCTGTGCCTCAGTTTTGGGGAGGATATATGTACTGCCAAGGTGTTAAGGAAGAGTAGAGAGTTCCTTAGCATCTCTTGTTTGTTTGGGCATACTGATGGCACCCAATCATCACCTCATTTATTCTTTTTTTTTTTTTTTTTTTTTTAGGGTGGGCACTGGCACTGTATAAATTCATCCTGACGTCCCAAGCCTTATGGGAAACTTCTGAGTTCTGTGCATGCAATCTGGGCTTTCATGCAGACTTTCAGAATCTCCTCAGTCCTCTTTGCCAGCTGACATTCCAAACCAGTTTTTTTTTTTTTTTTAATATTTTATTTATTTATTTATTTATTTATTTATTTATTTATTTATTTATAAAGAAAATAGGTGGTCCAGGACACCTAACCACTGCATATTAATTTCAGATGCATGTGTCACCTGGTGAATCTGGCTTACTTGGTTAGTGGGGAATCAAACCCACATCTTTAGGTGTCATAGGCAAGCACCTTAACTGCCAAGCTGTCTCATCAGCCCCCAAACCAGTTTTTACATGACTGCTATAATTCCTGACTATACCATAGAATCATGGAGAGCTTTCTAAGCTTTCACATTTATCTTTACGCAAGCAAAGAAATGGCCCCTCAAATTTCTCTCTTCCATTTTTTCTAGTCCACCCCTGATCTCCAATGTGTAAAGGAGCCTGGATAGTAATAAAATGGCGATTCTTTACTGTGTCCTATCACACTTGTGTCACTGTCCTCTGCCTTAGCCTATGGAATCCTACAGGTCTCAAAGGAAAGTTTGTGTTACTGAGGACACTTCTAAAATAACTTGTTGCCTCTAAAACTAAGTTATGGGATAAAATATTTCAGGTATCTATTCCAAGTTTTACATTTTCTTTAAAGTATGATTCATATAACATTAAATTCACCCATTATAAGTGCGAAGTTCAGTAATGTTTAGCCAGTTATCTGATCATAATGCAACCAACACAGTTCAGAATATAGTTATTTTTAAATTCCCCATTGGAGAATAGCTCCATAAATCTCTCATATTCTTTCATCCTTTTCCTGATTCCAAACCCAGACCTTGGCAAATACATGTTTACTTCTGTCCTTACAAATTGCTGATCTAGGCACTTTCCATATATGGCACTATAAAGTACGTGACCTTTTGATGCTCACTTATTTCATCCAGCTTAATGTGTTATTTTAGTTCACCTGTATAGTACTTGGCATCAAAATAGCCTGGACATTTTCATTTTAATATGGTTTGTATCAAATGTCCATGATAAATTCATGTGTTCTGAATGCATTGGCCCTAGCTAGTGGCAATTTGTGAGGTGGAACCTTGCTGGAAGGAGTCTATGGTTGGAGATGGTTTCTGCGGTGTTATAACCAGCTTCCGATTGCTAGAGCTCAACTTACTCTCCTTCTACTGTTTTTCATATGCTGCACCAGAGGTGATGGCTGCTCTGTGCTCTATCACCTTTCCCCTGCCACCATGAAGCTCCCTTTGACTCTATAAGCCAAAGAAAATCATTTTCCTCTCATCAACTGCTTTTTGTCAGGTGTTTTGTCCCTACAATGGAACATTAATGACAACAATGAACTTCCAATCAGAACCATATTCCATTTGTCCACATATTGAATAATTGGGTTATTTTTAGCTGTTAGGAATAAAATTGACCATGCATAAATCCTTATGAAAATATGTCCTAATTTATTCTGAGTAGATACATAGGAGTTCAATTGCTGGTATATGTCTTAATGTATGTATAAAATGTTACTAATTGATAAAGTATATTCCCAATGTCTTTTTTTTGTTGTTGTTGTTGTTGCTGTTGTTTGTTTTACTAGCCC
Organism: Orientallactaga sibirica; assembly: GCA_036365145.1. Classification (NCBI taxonomy): domain Eukaryota; kingdom Metazoa; phylum Chordata; class Mammalia; order Rodentia; family Dipodidae; genus Orientallactaga; species Orientallactaga sibirica. The sequence continues at coordinate 9,223,344 of JAEOAD010000024.1, read as the reverse complement.
AAAACTAATGTCTCAATTTCTCAACATGGTAATGAACTGTTAGTACCGGCATTAACTCTGCATATGACAAGCTTACTTTCTTCTGAGGTTTTTTGGATTGCCTTTCTGGTGTTCTGTCTATGTAGATTCCTCTTTATTTTCACTCCAGGGTTGTCTAGAATTTCCTGGGAAGCTTCTGTTTTTCACTAACATTAGGAAGTTTACTGTTATATTTTATGATGCTATGATATAAAACATGGTTCCTTCTCTCTCCTCTTCTGGAGGCTCCATTAGTTATGCGTCAGTGATCGTGACTGTTGCAGTCAGGTTCGCATTGCTGGCAGAAATCACCTGACCATGAGCAGTTTATGGGACTCGAGAGGAAGCTCCATGATGTCAGGAGAAAACGATGACATGACCAGAGAGGCATCACTCCTGGCCAAAATCAGATGGACAACAGCAACAGATGTGTGCCAAACACTGGCAAGGGGAAACTGGATATAACACCCATAAGCTTTCCCCAACAATACACTGCCTTCAGGAGGTATTAATTCCCAATTCTCCATCAGCTGGAAACCTAGTATTCAGAACATGTATGTTTATGGGGGACAGCTGAATCAAACCACCACATTCTGTCCCTGGCCCCCATAAACTGATAACCATCCAGGATGTAAAATGCAATGCATTCAGTCTAACTTTAAAAGTCCCCATATTTTTCATTAATCTTAATGATGTTCAAACATCCCCATCATTCAAGGTCTTTTAACTGAGCCATAATACTAAAACCTAACCCCCCAAAACAATAATGGCACAGAATAAAAACTCATATTGCAAAAGACGGCATTGGGCATAGCAAAGAAATATTCAACCAACACAATATTTAAACAGGGCAAACATCAAACTCTATTGCTCCAAGTCCAACAACTTTAGCCAGTGACAAGACTTAAAGTCCTATAATTCTATCTAGCAACAAGTCTCTGGAGTTCCAATACCACCTCTCCAGCTAGGCTACTAACAGTGCTGGAAAATTCATCAGGGGCTGGCAGCTCTACTTAGGAGCCTTCTTGTGATTCTGGCATCTCCACTGGGACTCCACTGCAACCCAAGGTCCATCTACATGGCTCCATCAGGTCTCCATGCAGACAATCCAGCAAACCTACTTCACACTGCCCATGGTCATTGCCAAAACACAAGATGGTGTTGCAAATTCAATGACCCTCTCTTTCCTATGTTTCTTATACTCCGTAATACCAGTTAGGGTGTCAATTGGTTGATCCAGGAAGAATAAAGCAGACTTTGAAGAACAGGACACTTCTTGAACACTCAGCCCCTTCAAAAGAGTCTACATTCTTCCTATTGCCCCAGTTCAGGTCAGCTGGCCTAATCTCAATGGTAATCTCTCATACAATTGCAGCTGAACTTGCAAAAGTTTCAGCCCAAATATTTCATTTTTTTTCTGTGCCATATTCATCTACTCACACCAGTCCATTTCTGTGCAGTGCAACCCCACACAAGTTCTCAGGACATGGGCATAACAGCAAGCCTCTTACACAAATTGCTTCTAGCCCAATCCAAGCAATGCTCTTTTTTACCCTCATAAGCCAAATCTCACCATCCATAGTTCTTACTGCATTCAGGTCTTTCAAGTCTAACCAGAATAGTCCCTCATTCTATACTTACAGCACTACAAGGCATCTCTTAGGTCAAGATTTCAAATCCTTCCACATTCCTCTTGAAAATTAGCTCCAGAAGGCAAAGGCCACACAGTCAGGTTTCAAGTAGCAATGACACCACTCTTGGCACCAACTTTACTGGTGCAGTCAGGTTCATATTGCTGGCAGAACTTACCAGACCAGGAGCAGCTTGTGGGGAAAAAACAAAAGTTTATTTTGGCTTACAGACTTGAGAGAAAGCTCCATGATGGCAGGGGGAAACAATAGCAGGAGCATAGAGTTGACGTAACCCCCTGGCCAAAATCAGATGAAGAACAGCAACAAAAGTGTGCCAAACACTGGCAAAGGGAAAGTGGCTATAATACCCATCAGCCTGCCCCAACAATACACTGACTGCAGGAGGTGTTAATTCCCAAATCTCTATCAACTGGGACCTTAGCATTCGGAACAACTAAGTTTATGGGGGCCACCTGAATCAAACCACCACACTGACATATTTTCAAGTCTCTGAAGTTCATTGCATGTTTCTTCCCCAAGTCTACAAAAGTAAATACACTAATGGCTGATCTTTTACTCTGTAAGTTTTCTGTGTCTTTCTTCGGCTATTACAATATGCTATTGAGTACTTCTAGTCAATCTTAAATTCCATGTGTTAGACTTTCAACTTTCTTTTAGTTCTTTCACTAATTCCCTCTTCTTTAGTAAAATTCACTATTTTTTTGAACAACCTTGTTTATGCTTGCATTTAATTCCTAAGCATGACTGAGATTATATATATATATATATATATATATATATATATATATATATATATATATTAGTTATGCATATAGCCATGATGGTACCATCATTAGCCTTCTCCCTGCCCTCCCCCCATGGGTAATGGGTAATGTGGGTCTTCTCTTATGGGTAGCCATCAATTATGCAGGAGAGGAAATGGCTCTATGTATAATGACCCAACTCATGGCTCTAACAATGTTCTGCCCCCTCTTCCGAGAATTTCCCTGAGCCATGTTGGGTAAGTTAATTTTTGTTTGTTTGTTTGTTTTTGTTTTTGTTTTGCAAGGTAGGGTGTCACTCTGGTCCAGGCTGACCTGGAATTAACTATGTATTCTCAGGGTGGCCTGGAACTCTTGGCGATTCTCCTACCTCTGCCTCCCAAGTGCTGGGATTAAAGGCGTGCACCACCACACCCGGCCCGGGTAAGTTAAATTTTTAAGCATGTTTCTCGATACCATTGTTTTCTACTTACTGGAACAAATCACACCCAAAAGCAGCTGATGGGAGGAAAGGGTTTATTTTGATTTATAGTCTCAAGGGGGAGCTTCCTCATGGCAGGAAACCTATAGCACAAGGAAGGCAACAGGAGAAGAAAGTAGTATAAGTGCCCTATACTGCTAACACCTACTAGAGTTGGACCAAAAAACCCCAAAGTCTGTCACACACCACCTCCAGCAATCCTCCACCTTTTTTAAGTACAAAACTTAATCACAAACCCTTGAGGCTATGGGGGAGGGGCTTTTACATTCAGACCTCCTTATTTCTAATAGCTATAGTGTAATCTTTATCTGCAAAATTTTAAAATGTGTCCCCTACGAGTCAGTCTCAATCCTTTGTTTTTCTCTCAACTGCTTATCAGACATTGTTCCCTGTTTCTTTGTACATCTAATATTTTATGGAGGTTAAAATGTGGATTGATATTTTCTATAGAGAAAGTTGTTATTACTGGTGATTTAGTAAATTTTCCACATTTAATTTTCAGAATTTATTGCTACTGAGGTATTTGAATATTTGCATCTTTACTCATTTTATTAATTGAACATTGCTCTAGGTTTTTAGGGATTGTTCCTGCTTAGTTTGATAAGTGTCCAATTAATTCAATATTTTTTTATAAAACTCTATTAAAATCTCCATCTTCTCCTGAGGTGTCTATATGTGTGCGTGTGTAACCAAAACGTTCTAACTCTCCTCATCATTTGTAAATTTCCCTTAGGAAGATTTCATTGTTAAATGTGTCTTTGATGATTTAGGAATTGAGATTGATGTTATTGCTTAGAGAGTTTTCTATCCTTCTTTGTTTCTCTCTCATCTCTTTTCCATTATGAAGCAGGTAAATTGCAAGCTTCATCAAAGTAACTGGATTTTCACCCTGACTTACCAAACTATTGTTGAATGGTGTTTAAGCAAAAAAGCTACAGACTTTTTCAGAAGTTACATGTCTCAAGTGTTGGAAACTTTTGATTGTCTTCCAGAGCCAAGTTGTTGTTGGTAAATATCTTCTCCAGTTTATACTTTCTTCCTAGGTAAAATATATGCATATATAAAACGTATAGCTGTTAGAAAAGTCATAATTTTGAAAATAATTTTTAAAATGAAAGAAAAAAAAAAACATATGGTTTTCTCATTGTCCTTGTATCAATCAATATTTCATTGCTGACCCAAAAACAGCTCATGGAAGGAAAAGAGTTTGACTGGACTCACAGTTTATAGAGAATGTTTCATTCAAAGGAGAAGGCATGGCTGACTGGTGCTGGAAGCCCATATTGCCTCTCACCAGTCAGGAAGCACAGCAAATGAGGCTGAACTCTTAAGCCTCAAGCCCTCTCCTTACCTAGTGACACACCTGTTCCAGCAAGGCTCAACATGGTAAAAGTTATACAGTCTTCCAGAACAGCATCTCCAGTCGGGGATTAAGCACATGAGCCTATGGGGACATTTTACATTTTGATCACCAGTTTTTAACTTATTACTTAAGTCATATCTAGAACATCCTAAGTACTGCCTAGATGGTGCAGAGGATTGGAGGATGAGGAGAGAAACAGAGATTAAAAACTTTAATCTAACACTAAAAGAAAGGGAAATAGAAACTTTTGGTTAGAAAGATAGTCCTATAATATTTGATGTGCCTTTTGATGATAAAGAGAATATTTGTCCTGAATTCATTCCTACAAGAAGTTTCACATTCAATTGCATTCAGTGTTGGAATCCTGATACTTACTTAAAGTATATCTATTTCTATATCCTTACTCATACTTTTCTGTGAAACACCACCATACTTTATTTTATCCAACATGTTGAAACACTCATTACATAACAGTAAAGGGGGAAAATGTTATATATTCTTTGGTTATAAAATACCGATTGAGAAAATAGAGGTATAGGTGGCCAGATGTGACAGGTAAGAATTCCTTAAAAATCACAAAGACATACATGTTCTGACTTATTCTTCATATAATACTTCATGTTAAAATGTAAAATACATTTTATACATTTGGAAGTTAATGGAAATACAGTGAAACCTATAAAAGAATGAATTTAAATATGAAACATCATTATATTTATTTTTCCATTTCATAGTTGAAAGAATATGAACTTTCAGAAAGAATTTAAGAGAAATGTTTTTGATGGATCTACTGATAACATACTGATTTTTTTTCTAACATTACTCAGAGTATGAATGAGAACATTGACAGTTTTGAAATTTTGTTTTGTAAACACATCTAATATTTAACTTGTTATTAAATATTTTTAAACATTAAGATAAGTGACTTATTGTTTGTTTCATCTTAGATTTTAATCTATCTAATCTCCTAAAATTGTTTGCTACAAATATACCAGAAAACCAGCAATATTTTTCAGTCTCAATAGTAAATGATGCAGGTTTAGAAAACCCTGCTGCTAGGGAAGAAAGCTGTAGTTCTTTATAAAATCTCTCAAAGACTACTGGGGCAAAGTCAAACAGCATCATTGGGTTGACAAAAATCTTTATCTCATTCTTTTTGGGTAGTTTTAGATTAAAAAGTTCTATCAAAAGCCCCTGCTGTTTTAAATTATAGCTCACAGGGGATAAAAACAAACTTTATATCTTTTTTGGTATATGTTTTATAGAAGAGAATCCTGATGTCTCTTATACTTCATTTCAGAGATTACAACAAAATAAATAAATAAATTCAAAATGCTTTGCTAGCTTGTTTCATTAAGCTGGTTTTTTCTCACATTTTTATTTAAGTATTTAAGCAACTACCTATGATAAAAGACATTTCTTCTTAGGATGTGTATATTATATTAAACACTTTCATGTGCATATTAAATTCAATGAACAATTTAGGCCAATTCAAAACTGCTAGTTTTTTTTTTCTCTCTCTCTCTGAATTTAGTTTGAAAGAATAAGAGTGCCCTCCGCTAGGTGACAAGCACTTTTGTTTGCATTTAAATTTTATGTAAGGCACAGAAAAGCTGTAACTTGTTTACTTTTCTAAAATATCACAAGTAAGTTGGCAGTTGTATTACAACAGCAGTGGCACTCTTTGTGGTATCAATATGCATTGCCCTAAAAGGTCATAAATATCTATGTGTAACTGCACAGAACTGTTCAGTGCATTATAAAGTACAACCACATGCACATTTTCATATGATTTGATTCTTTGCCAGTTTTCTATTTACTTTGTATTTTTCCTAATAGCAATAGATTTGCATGTGCATGGCTTTTTCTTCAAGTAGAAGAGGATTTTTTTTTAATTTTAATTTTTTTAAATTTTTTATTTTTTTTTTGGAGAGAGACACAGGGAGAGACAGAGAGAGAGAGAGAGAGAGAGAGAGAGAGAGAGAGAGAGAGATGGAGAGGAAGACAGAGATGGGCGCGCCAGCAGTGTCTCAGCTGCTGCGAATGAAATCCAGATGTGTGCACACCCTTGTGGTCAAGTGCTGCATTGCACCCTTGTGTCACTTTGCATCTGGCTAAACGTGGGACCTGGAGATTGGAACCACTGGAGATTGGAACCAGTGTTCTTAGGCTTAGGAGGCAGGCGCCTTAACCCCTAAGCCATCTCTCCAGCCTTTTTTTTTTTTTTTTTTTTTTTTTTTTTGTAAATATCATGTAGCAAAATATTTTTGAAGCTTTCAGGAACAGCTGCAAACCAAAGATAATCAGGCTCTGACCTATGATAATTAACTTCAGTGATCTATAGTGATGTTCAAACATTAGTGCTATAAGGAAGTCTCTGTAATATCCATATAGAATCTGGTCAGAAACCACTACTGGGTCATTGCTCCTGATCTTGAAATTTACTAAAAACTTAACCCAGAGTTTATGTAAGAAAATCTTATCTTTTCTATATCTGAAAAAATTCCTTTTTTACAATGGGAAAAATGGATCATGTATCGATTTTAAAGTTAGTGGAATATTATAATTTTATTTTTCATTTAAATTAAAGTAAAATTCCAGATCAATCTGGAAGTCTGAGCCCTAATTTTCTCATTAGGTACATTTTACTGAGATGTCATCATTTTCTTTTGAATTAATAAGTTTTCAAGCCCCAAATTACTAGAAACATTCCAAGCTTAGAAAAAGGCCATAGTTTCAATTTAACCACTACAGATTCCTGTTAAAAATATTCAGTCACCTAGCTGGGTGTGGAGGCACACGCCTTTAATCCCAGCACTAGGAAAACAGAGGTAGGAGAATTGCTGTTTGAGGCCAGCCTGAGATTACATAGAGAATTCCAGGTCAGCCTGGACTAGAGTGAAGCCTTTCCAAGAAAAACAAAACAAAACAAAAAATCAAAGTCCCACAAGGCATAACCCACAACCCCATGGGGAATACCAGCAACTCCATGGAGGAGGGCTTCCAGTGGAATGGGGCCAGGAAGGAGAGAAAAGATGGTACCAACACATTATGTATCCATATAAACTAAAAAAAAATAATAACAATAATATCACATTAAAAATCAGATTTAAGGCCATATGGAAATGTATGGTTTTCATATTAATAATGTTAACATATTATTATGCCATTATGTTAATATGAAAAATATATTAATAATATTATTTAATGTAACATTTGGTTTTTCATTTCTAAGGTAGAAACCTCATGAATAGCTTAGTAATTACTTTTACAATAAGAGTGAAACAACTTCAAAGAAAGAGTTTGGGCTAAAAGTAATATGCAAAAATGCAGCAGAATTAAGGGAATTAGTAAATGGAAATAATATATAATAAAAGCATGTAACTTACACATTCACAATATCACATAACTAGTTACCATGTAGTGGTTGATATACAAGTTCTGTTCATATTTTGGCCATTTACAAAATTGTCATGAGCTGAGTTTGCCAATCATTAGTCAGTAGTCAAATAAAGAAATAAAATAATGCATGCCATTATTTAGCAATTAAGCATCTTTAAGCTTTATGTTTTTTACATCAAGGAAGTTTTGGTTGGGAAGCTCTATGAAAAGAAAAAATCTGAAATCAACTTCTTCAATATAGACCAACTAAACTGAGAGAGTTGTCATGTGGTTTACACAAATCCCAGTAATATGAGTACAAATATGCTCTTTGATTTTATGTAATTATATGATTTTAATATGTTATTCATTTGCAGTAATGTTAGTGGCTCAATAAAACTGATACGTGTAAGTAAATTTTCTTCTAGTTTTTCAGCTCTATCTTTCTGATATTTCCAGATCTTTAACTATAAAAAATGTTATTTGTATTTCCCATAGTATCTACTGATTACAAATCAAATAATTCTCATTTATCCTAAGAAAAAGACTATAATCAATTAAAAAATTAAAAATAAATCAACCTATGTCCTGATATAAGAGGAAATATAAGAAAAATATAAAACCTCAACCAGTTTTGTTGACTGAAAATATATTCTTAATAACCAAAACATAAATAAGTAGATAAAGCAAGAAGAAGATATCTAGTACATTTCCATTAGGGAACTAAATAACAGTTATAAATAGCAAGCATTTCTAAGCAATTAAACTAGTTTGAACATTAATAGACATATAAAATAACAAAACAAGGACAAATGTAGTTGAACCACAGGGAAATGCACAGTCTTAAGTGTATTTATCAAGAGATAAAATATTCTGAAAAATAATTATCATGCCTATATTTTTAAAATCTAGCATAAAACACAAAGCAATAAAATAATTAAATCATTAAAATAATACCAGAAATAAACTTCCATTTACATGACTCTACAGGTAGGTTCTCAATATTTCCTGAGCAATAATGCCAATGAAAACCTCACAGACTTCAAAAATATAGGAAATATACTCCACAAATATTCCTTAAAGTGATTGTACATTTGATTTTAAAAAATGAACAAATTAAAAGGTAAGATTTCAGACTCTTAAGAATTTTATACAAATATCCTAAATAATATGCATGCAAACTGAACACAGTGATATATCAAATTAAGAAAATTGTGTAATGACTTTTTTACTCTGGAATGTCAATATAGTTTATATATTCAAAAATAAATTTAAAAAGTTGACTCATTGCATTACTCAGATTTTACTAATTGTAGCAATATACCTGAGAATGCCAACTTTTAGGAAGGATCTATTTCAGTTCAGGGCTTCAGTTTTTCCATCCATGGTTTATTGGGTCTCTTGTTTGGGGTCTGTGGAAAAGCAGAACATCATTCGGTGGTGTATTATGGTAAAGCCTGCTCTCCTCATAACAGTTGAGAAGAAAGAGAGGAAGGAAAAAGAGAGCAACAAACAGGAAAAGTTCAGAGAACCAATATTCCCTTCAAAGGAATAGTTCTGAAACCTAACTTCCTTTTATCATGCCATACCTCCTAAAATCTCTCAGTGGTGTCATAGGTTGTCAATTATGTCTTCAGAATATAGACTTTTGGAAAAGATTAATATTCAAACATAAACATAATTTTCAGGTAATGAACTTTCAACAGATAATGAAATATATCCCAAAATTTAACATATAATTACACTTCTTAAAGCTTTTTAGAAGTTTTATTGTTTTATTTGAGAAAGAGAGGAAGAGAGAGAAAGACAAACAGAGCGAATGGCATGCCAGGGCCTCCAGTCGCTGCAAAAAATTCCAGACATATGTGCCACCTTGTGTAACTGACTTACGTGGGTAATGGGTGATTGAACCTGGGTGTTTAGGCTTCACAGAGAAGTGACTTAAGTGCTAAGCCATCACTCCAGCCCTTACATTCTTAATGTATGAAAAAGTAAAAATCATTTGCTCACATAAATAACTACAAGATCATTCCAGTGATCAGCATACATATTATTGAAGTATTGCCCAGTTATCTGAGATTGTAAATGAGAAAAGCCTATATATATATTTTTTTTCTACTGGCCACATTACTTGTGACCTAAGGCTGGGAAATAAGAGAACAAGCCCTTTTAAAAGCAAATAGGGCAATAAAACAACATATATTATTTTCAGTTTAAATGAGAAATAAAATTCAAGATCTACCATTATATCTACTGGGAGAAAATATAAAAATTCCCAAAGTCTCCATATGGTCAGAGATCTTAAGGGCTTAAAAGATGAGTGATAGGGAAATCAGCCTTGAAGAGAAATAGTAACTAAATCCACAGTTATTTATTGCCTGTCTCTCCTTCAGACATTCAAAAGTATCTTAAGTTCAGTTTGTTAAAGGAGATTTACACATCACTACAGTATACCTTAAAAAGATTACAAATGTTTTAGAGGTGATTTAAATGTCAGCCTGTCACATACAACCATCACATCCATGACTGGGGTTCTTCTTCTGTAGAACAGAGTCTTTCTGTATTCACATCCATACAGCTCTCACCAAGACAACCTATAATGAAAATGTATCTGTAGATTACAGAAGGCTAGATTGGTTCATGACTCCCATCCATGGTTCTATTCCCACTATCACTCTTTCAAGTGAACAGGTGGTTGAAGAAATTAACTCTTTTCATGCTGTGTTGAGCCTTACTAATATTCTCCTTTAGAATCTCTAGTTACTAACTCCTGAGACTGGCTGGTCCGTGCTTGAAATGGGTGGTGGTGGGCCTTCACAGATCATGCCTACCTCTACAAAATGGTTTTATAATAGAGTTACATAAGGTTTTATAAATGCTATAATGTTAACCTCTGGGTAGCTTACATACTTAGAAAAGTATCTGAGAAGAGAATAATAATAGAAGTTAGAGTTCAACAGAAGATATCATGCATGGATGGAAATGTCCCTCCTAAAAGCCATGAGGTTCTTGAATAAAGATCACAGTGTCAAGGAAGGGCTGCCTCCTTGACTTTTTATCCAGGGAGGCCCATGAGGCCCTCCAATAAAATAAGGTTGTTGGTTGCATTCCAGAATTAAATGGTAAATCATTATTGCTGAATACATGGCTTCTTTTGGTTATAAGACTTGGAGAAGTCAGTCTTAGGCTGAGCTGGAAGTACCCCCACACACACACACACACTAACTGGCTTTCATAGTTCTGGAAGGTGCTATCTAGGCTGCTGGGAAAGAATGGTCATCAATAGACTGACTATGCTATGACCTTGTAAGCTATAATACCAACATTCCAAGCAATATGTGCCTACCTGTACAATAGTAGTAAAAATGTTGTGGGCATATCCAAAAAGTTTTTGATGGGACTCCAAGCCTACTATATGGAAAGGAGGCCATGACTGGTACTGGAAATCTGGTCCAAGCCTTTGACTGGGGAGGTCAGAGTTCTCAGTGGTGAAGCCCCTGCTATTGTTGTTAGATGGATATGATGCTCCTGTGAAATTGCCTGCTAAACATATCTGTGTATGTGTCCACTGAGTATCACTGTGATTTTTGCTTCTGTCTTGGTTGAAGAACTTCTTGTAGTCAGGGTGGTTGTTAATGGAAAGACTCAATTGGCCAAGCTCCTTGGGACTAAGTGACTGTTGCCGTGACAAAGTGTCCCAGTGCTTACCAATAGATGGACATTTATCTCACCTCCTCCAAGGCTTAGGAAATATTGACAAAGTGGGGCCAAAAAGAATGTAAGAGGCAGTGGAAGGGGTGGAGTGTTGTATAGTAAATTCAAACATTCCTTCCTCAGGAGGAAAAAAAACCTCTTAGGAGAGCAGAAAGTCAGCAAATTTGGGATAAATGCCACATGACCCCTCCCTGCCCTCAAGCTATATAAAGGGAAACAACTGCTTGAGGATGAGACTTTCCAACTGAGCTGCCTGCAGGTTCTGTAATGTGCTCAAGACTTTCCCAACCGCGTTTGAAAAAGCAGAAAGAAAGATAGCAGTATAAAATTGCTGTGTAAGTCAACATGAGAAAACTTGGTTTTGTTTTTTTCTGTTCAAATTGAGAGCAGATGCTTGATGCTGCTGGGTTTTAAAACAAGAGCTGGTAGGGTTTGCTATCAGAGTAAGCAAGGCATGGATGACTAGTGATGAAAAAAAAAAAAGATCAGAGATCATCCTTTTGCATTTGGTGTCAGCAGTATGTGGGAAACACTTTATTGTTCACTGGGAGGGAAAGAAGCAAACAAAAAGTATTAAAGAAAACTGAAAATGTCATATTTTAATATATTTACCTGAATAGTGTATTTTTTACCCCAGTACATATATTGAAAGGATATTTGGTTATAAACTTATAAATTTAGGGAGAGAAGATGACTAGAGATAAGAATAGTAAGCACATGGATGACATTTAAAATAATGATGGAATCTATTGGGATGTCTAGCTACATACACCTTTCTCCCAGGCTGTGTACAAGAACCTGTTTAAACATTAGCATATTTACCCTCAGAATGAGACTAAAAGTTGTTGATTCTACTTGGCATCTATTTCAATATAAAATTTGGTATTTTTAAAATTTGGATATACTTGTACTTGATACCAAATAAGTAATGGAGCTATAATTTGAATGAATGTCACTCTGTCACACAGCTTTCTTTCTTAATTATATTATAGTTTTGACATCAAGTCGTTTCTTCCAAATCCAAGAGTTGCTAACAGAGGGTAACTGTTTTAACTTTGTCCCTGGGCTATTGTGGGCATTTATCTTATGTCACACTGTATGAAAATTCAAATAATTTTTGAATCATTTTGAATTAAGAACAGTTCCTCCACATGATAAATATGTTTCAATATGACACTGGTATTTTATAATCTGAGAATGCTGTGACCTGTGTCCTTGAAGAAGAAAACAGAAGCAGAACTAACTTTCTCATTACAGGTCTATAGTGAAAAGTAGCTATGTACTAGCAATGGAAAAGATGCACTTATTTTACTTATTCAAAAGTTTTCTACTTCTCACGTTTTGGAACAGTTAATATTTATCCCAAGTGAAATAAGTATGAATTCTCCCATTACCCACCCACTTCCATTGTAAACAATCTATGTAGTCCCTTTGCACAATCCCTTTTTTGGTCTTTCTGCCAAACATTATCAGGCTTGCTGAATGTCTCTTGTGATTTTTCTTCTGAATAGTTGATTTTATCTTAACTCTCCTAATGAGATCAATAACTGACTGCATTTTTTTCCACTAAAAATATTGACCAAGTGTGATGGGCAGGTGAAGAATTTCAGAAAAACAAATTCTGATATTTTTTTTCTCCCAGCTTTGTATTCTCCCTCCTCTGTGTGTGCATGTACCTGTATGTGTACTTGTCTTCTCTGGGCAGTCCACAGCTGATCTGTGTATTGGAGGTAAGAGTATGTAATAAGCTTCCAAGCAGGGATTTTCATTGTCTGAAAGATCCCACCAGGAGCTTTGCGACATAATCAGGCATGCCGCTGGTACCAGGAAGAGCATTGTAAACTGTCCACAGGCTACAGGTTCAGGCCTTAAAACCTCAAATGTTGCTACAAGGACAAGTAGCAGGGAAGGAGGCCCCTGGAAACATTATGCATTTACTGTGAAATACAAAAGACACCCACCTATCCAAAGTGTGGAAGAAGCTCTTATGAACACAGGAACAATGCTTCTGAATGGTGTTTTCATGTATATTTTCATGGGTCTAATTGTGCAGATCCAAAAATGGGGAAAAGAAATATTTGTCAGCTCTAAGAATATGAAACTAAGCATATGAATGGCACATTTCCTACAGCACAAAAGGCTTAGATACCGAATATTGTATAATTGTCTTTTGGGGCAGAAAGATACATTTTATTATTAACAAAAATATTTCATGGAGTGAGTGAATATTTCTTTAAAATAATGAACTAACTTTGTAGCAGCAACATAAACAATCTAATCTGTCATAGTAATTTCCATTTACATTGTAGAACAATTGCTTTCATTTCAATTGATCTAGGAAGTATTTCAGCTTTGTTTTTTGAGTTCCATTAGGCAACTTTATTGTATTGTTATTCATAAGCAATGTACAGGTTGTTATGTTACTTTTAAGAAAGATATCACTAGGCATGGTGGCATACACCTTTAATCCAAGCTCTCGGGAGGCAGAGTTAGGAGGATCGCCTTGAGTTCAAGGTCACCCTAAGCATACAGAGTGAAATCCAGGTCAGCCTGGGATACAGTAAGACCCTACCTCAAAAAACAAACAAACAAAGAAAAAAGCTATTATTGCTTTCTTTTGGTTAACTGTGGAAAATTCAACCACCATCATCCCTTGTGTATGAATAAGCAATGCAGTTTTGGGAAAACACTGTAAACAGTCACTCTGGGTTGATGTCTTACCTTCACCTTCCACTACATGGGTAGTTCTTCTAAGAGGGTATAAATTTTAAGTTTTCTTCCTTAAGTGAAAAATAGAATAAGAACACATTTTTTTAAAAATTTCATTTAATGATAATTTATCTGTGAGTTGGCACATATAAAACCTATTCAGAGATTCACATGCAGGACTTTTTTTGGATTAAATGGTGTGTTTTCAATAGGGAAAATATGAGTACATGATTCCTTGTAATGTTTCCAAGTGATAAATCCAATGTGTCTCATCTTGAGGTATTATGTTGTAAATTATTTATTTAGTGAGAGAAAGATGAGAGAGAGAAAGAGAGAGTTGGCATGCCCGGGCATGTAGCCACTGCATATGAGCTCCAGACACATTTACCACCTTGTGCTACTGGCTTATATGGGTGCTGAGAAATAAAACCTGGGTGCTTAGGCTTTGCAAGCAACTGCCTTAATTGATAAGCCATCTTTCCAGGTCTTATTTGATATATAATATGTTTGATATGGCATAGATTCAATTAACTTTTATCTTATGCACCGTGTATTTATACATGTTTTTCATACATGTGTGTATGTGTATATGTGTGTGTATGTGTGAGTGTTGTGCATGTTTGTGTGTAAAATGCAAGCTGATTTTTGCTTCATTACCTCAAATTTCCCTCTCTCCCAAAGTTCCTAAGTGGCTTCTCTCTTTTTCCTTATATTTCGTTCTTTAGTTTATTCATCTACTGATAAAAATGGAGAAAGATCTCATAAATATTGTTTTTTACTTTCATCAGATAAACAATATAGGTTTAATTAGTTATTTATAAGCATTATTCATTGTGAATTTATGAGTGTGAACTGTCTATGAGGAGGAAGGCAAATTTAAAAGATTAGTATAAGTTTGTCCATCTGTAATGAAACATTTTATTGTCATTGAAAATTTAAAAATCAGAATCATTTTCCATTTTATATTAACTGTTTCCCAGGATACTACTTTCTCCCACATAAAAGTAGAATTACAAAGAAAGTGCAGGTAAGAAATAATTGTAATCAATCCAAATATAAAACAAAGTAAAAGAAAAATGAAATGATATGTCTATCTATGAAATGGCTATATGATAAAGGTAATATTTTATTTCAAATTATTGGAGTAATCACTTACTTCTTCACGTTTTCAACATTTACATACCTTCCCACTTGCAAATATGCCCCTTATATTTTTTCCTCATATGAAAGATCTCCAGTATTGAATTAATCACAATGTCAAGCCAAGTGTCTCTAATAAGGTTCCTCAGAAAAGAATATGTGGCAGCAATCTGCTTCATACCTTTAGAACAATGATTTCTCTAACACCAACCATCTGCAACCGTCTCTTCCCAGCTCTGCTCAACTGTCATATTGTCTGACAGGAGTCATAATTTTCTTCTTGCTTTTTTTCTCATATATTCATCAAATCATGACTAAGACTTACTGAGCCTTTTGCAGATTTCTTATCACTTACATTCTTTTTACCTGGTTCTACCTCAGTAGTTTCAAATGGATAAACCTCACAATTTGAGGCTTTGCTAAGCAAAAGGGGGGAGAAGCTAAATTCTTATATGTTATTTGGCCCCATTAAGACTTTTGGAGATATTAAAACAATTTACTACATAACTTTAACTTACTATCATCTTCACCAACACCACTCTCATCATCACGGTTACCATGTTTCTCTTCAGCACCATAATCACCATAACCATACCTCACTATCACCATCTGTGTCACCATCATCACAACCTTCCTCCTTTCCTGACCTTTAGCTAGGTGCTTCAAAATTATATTTTTAGGGCTGCAGAGATGGCTCAGTGGTTTTGTGTGCTTCCTGCAGAAGCACAAGGATCTGAAGCTGCCTAGGTTCCAATTTCCTGAACCCACATAAGCAGCAAACTGTGTGTGGCCACAAGCAACTGTATCCTTCCTCGGACCTGCAAAGGTGGCATAGGCCAGGGAAATGACCAGGCTTCTGAAATCAAAAGAAAAAGAAAAGGTAACAAGTTCTGGTATCAGTAGAGGACTCCAGCTCAAACATGGATGATTGGGAAGTGATGGAGAAAGACAACAGAGGTTCTGCTCTGGCCACTGTAGGCAAGAGCCCCCTTCCCATCACTTCAGGAGAGATCACAGGGTGTGGTAATGGTACATATGCTACTTTCCAGCCACTGCAATCAAATTCCAGACATGTGTGCCCCCTTGAGTGCATGTGCAACTTTGCACACTTGTGTCACTTTGTACGTCTGGCTTACATGGGATCTGGGGAGTTGCACATGAGTCCTAAGTGTTGACAGGCAAGCACCTTAACTGCTTAGCCATCTCTCCAGCCCAAAAGTTATATTTTTAATGAATGTTTGTTGCTGTGTGTGTACTATGTGTGTGAGAATGTTAATGGGTGTGCAAATGATTGTGCAGGTGTGAGTACAGGCATGTAGGTATCATGACACACGTGAGGAGGGAAAAACACAACCTGGGGTAACAGTTATCACTTTCCACCTTGTTTGAAGCAGGGTCTCTTGTTCACTGCTGTGTTTGGCAGGGTAGAGTTGGCCCAGTAGCGTCTGGGGAATTCTCCTGTGTGGACATCCTATCTTGCTATAGGTACATTCAGATTACAAATGCCCAACAAAGTGTCCAGCTTTAGATGAATTCTGGGGATCCAAACAGATGCTCATGCTTGAGGCAGCAAAGGTTTCATCCACAAAACATCTCTCCATCCCAAATGCTTTTTTCTTTCTTTTTTTTTTTTTTTTTTTTAGAAAATATTTTTTTTTTAGAAAGAGAGAGAGAAGGCAGCCTAAGAGAAAGAGGGAGGGATATATAGAGAGAATGGTCATGCCAGGGCTTTCAGCCACTGTAAAGGAACTCCAGATACATGTGCCACTTTGAGCATCTGGCTTACATGGGTCCTGAGAAATTGAACCTGGTCCTTTTGCTTCACAGGCAAACACCTTAACTGCTAAGCCATCTCTCCAGCCCACAAATGCTATTTTCTATTTTTACTGTGGTAGTATATAAACAGCCATCTCATGAATCAAGCTAAGCCCACAGATTTATAAAAATCAAATGAAATGAAAAATGAACCTTCCACATAATGAAACTAGTAACTAATAATGCTATGTTTAAATTAAAATGTATCCACCTTAATATTGTGAGCATTATCTTTACTTAGTATCAGTTTTTTTTTAATATCGATACTTACCATTTGCTCATAAAGAAATATACAATATTTCTAAACAAGAACATAATTTGGTTAGATATCTGTTTGTTTTTACTTTACCAAATATAACTGTATGGTTCATATTGCTCTAATTATTACTTCTGGAATGAGATATTGAAAACCAAACATTACATTAAAAATATAAAGTCTGAATTTTAGGTAAGAAAGAACAAAAGTTAAATCTGGACATTTTATAGGGAAAAGAACCAGTCTTCTTAGAGAAAATGTTTTGAAAATATAAGGATAGGAACCCATGTCATCCAACCTTGTAAACCAGGGGATCTTTCTTGGACTCAAATCACATATTTTCTAAAAATGTAACCTTGTGTCTCTGAAGAACCAAATCCATCCTTCTTATTAAGCCAATAAGGTTACTTTTTAGCATAGCTCTGAAGTTACAACAAGACTGATTATTCAAAAACCCTTAACTGAAAGTAAATAGAAGCCTGTTTTCCTGTAGTTCCACACTAGGCCAAAATGGAATGAATTTTTATAATGAAACTATACTGAATAATGAATGGTAAATGGACATATAGCAGAGATATACACAAGATGTGTCAAGAAGTTTCCACCCATATTTACTGAGTTTTCTGTCTTCTCTTTAAAACAAAGTTCAGTAAATTTCTAATATCCTGCCAAGATGAAAATTTGGTACTAATGAAACAGTAAAATATCTATGGCAACTTGAGAGGTTATAATAATACAGTTTTTTTTTTCCCTTTAAAATAGTCTCTATTGGTAAAAGATAGTTAGCATTATCTATTGATAGTAAAAATCAGTTAGTTTTAATATTCATTACATTCTCCAAGGCAGCATAACCACAAATTGCATGCTTTTATTTTAAATTTACAAGAGATTAAAGTAGGCATCTTGGTTTTTAAGTGTAAACCTATTCATCTGTGCATATAAAAATAAATAGCATCAATAAACAAAGTAAAAGTTAAAATTTTAGATAATTACAAAATAATACTTAAATAAATTCAGAATATCTGTACTTTTATATCTGGGCTGGATTTTTTGGTTCAGTGGGCAAAATTATTTGTTACACAAGCATGAGCAGAGCTCAAATCCTCAGAACCTATTAAAAGCTGGATGGAAGCAAATTTCTGTAATCCAAGCCCTCCCATGGCAAGATGGAAGCTGAGGCTGGAGACTCTTGGCAGCTCCTGGGTCAGCTAGCTTGGTGTATGCAGCTGTGAACAACAAAAAGATACACATCCACAAGCAAGGTGGAGGAGGAGGACTCACTAGAGGTTGTCCTCTGACCTCTACACACAAGCCCAAATTCACACATACAAACACTCGCATGTATGTATGCACATATGCATGCACATTCACCCCCCCCATACACAAAAAAAAAAAAAAAAAATCTATCACATAAAATGTCTGGTGAAGGCATTTTTGAATATTTTCTTATAGTTATTCTATTCAATACTGGAAGCAATAAATCACTTGATAAATTTATGTGGTTCCAGAATGCATTTCATTCTTCAGAGAGTGTTGCTGACAAATATATTATTTAAAATATGGCTTTTTGGAGCATCCTGGTGAGTTCAATGCCACCGTGAAACTACATAGTGAATTCTAGGTCAGCCTGGGCTAGAGCAAGACCATATCTCAAAAAGCCAAAAACAATGTGTGTGTGTGTGTGTGTGTGTGTGTGTGTGTGTAGCTTCATGGAATTCATTTAAAGGACTTAAAAATTCTGAGTTATACTGATATTCTATTAAATAGTCATTCCTTGCTTTTCTCAAATATATCTTACATGATAATTCACCAATTTTCTACATTTAAAAATGTATCATTTATTTATTTGAGAGAGAAATAGAGAGAAAGAGTCAGATAAAGATTCAGAGACAGAAGGAGAGAAAAAAAGAGAAAGAGAATGGGCTTCCCAGGGCCTCTAGCCACTGCAAACAAACTGCAGAATTATGTGCCATCTTGTGCATCTAGATTACATGGATCCTGGGGAATTGAACCTGGATCCTTAGGCTTTGTAGGCAAGCACCTTAATTAACCACTAAGCAATCTCCCCAGCCCAACTCACCAATTTTCTGTTCTTTGTTTTCATTTCTAGAAGAAAACAGATAAATTGTTGTTATTAATTATGGACTTCCTTTGGACCATAGTTCATATGCAAATGGTTAGGATTTCATTTCCACAATGGTGAAATCCACTATTAATTATATTCTCAATACTCTATATTCTAGGGGATTTATACAGCACAACTAAATACAGTATCTTTCATTTCATTTCATAGTTCATTTAAAATGGAATTAGAATGACATAACTTATACATATCAATTGATGATGAGATGAGGAATGTTTTCAGTACTAAAGTGAATTACTGGTCAAAATTCAAAAGCCTAGTTTCATCTCTAAAGCCTTGGGGATGTTGAATTTCCTCAATAATACCATATATGCTATGTCTATTTTTAAAATTAAATTGGAAATTAGGATGCATGAGTAATTTATATTGTCTCTCATTTAAAATCTAAAATCTTATTGCTTATTCAAGAAGTTCTCCATATGAATATATATATATATATATATATATATATATATATATATATATATATAGAGAGAGAGAGAGAGAGAGAGAGAATATACAAACACACAAACACACACACACACACACACACACACACTGATTCGAACAATGAAATGTCTGAAGTTATCACACTGATCGCTTTTAAACTATTTCACAAAGGCAGCTTCTTTTTCATTGGCTATTTTCAGTAGAACAAGGTAGCTGAATTTTCTTTATTTTTTGAAACTTTATTTATTTGTTTGTTTATTTATTTATATATTTATTTGAAAGAAAGAGAGATAATGGGCACACCAGCACCCTCAGCCCCTGCAACTGAGCTCCAGAAGCATGTGCCACCTTGTGTATCTGGCTTACATGTGTCCTGGAGAATCAAACCTGGGTCCTTTGGCTTTGCAGGCTAGCACCTGAATTCCTTTCTTTCTCACTCAATTTCAAAATGTGGGAGAAGACTCATCATTTGTAATGAGGGGAATCAGAATGTCAAGACATGTCAGAAGATGTGTAACATGATGCTACACACACAGATGGTGTGAAGCAGCCTTCTCCACATATACTTTGTGCGAAAGGGCAAGGGCAGTTCTTGTAAGCCTACCAAGGGGCAGAATCACACAAATAACTGGAATTGCCCCCAGTATGCACAAAATGACAAGAAGCAAAAATTAGATGGGATACACTTGGTAGAGCTGCAGAATTATGGAAAGTAATTTGAGATTTAGAAAGGGTTTATGCAATAATCTATTTTAAGTTGAAAAAGCAGGTCTGGTCCAGGGGATATAACACAGTGGTTTAGAGTGCTTAGTGCTTACCATGCCAGCGTGAAGACCTCAGTTTGGATCCCCAGATATACATAAGGCCAGATATGGTAGCCTATGTATGTAATCTCAGTGCTTTTATAAGGAGAAGGGGTGTGGAGAGAAAAGAAGCACGGCAAGGCAGGGATGGGGCAATTTTCTGGTTCATATACAGTAAACCAGAGATTCTGCCTCAGAACAAGGTGTTTACATGACATTGACCTATGACACTCAAACCATGTAATGAACATGCCCATATAAACAGAGAGAGAGAAGAGAGAGGAGAGCAATTAAGATATAAAGAATAGATATTTTAAATGAAATACAAAATACTTTCAATGTAAGAAATAACTATGGGGGCTGGAGAGATGGCTTAGCAGTTAAGCACTTGCTTGTGAAGCCTAAGGACCCTGGTTCAAGGCTTGATTCCCCCAGTACTCACATAAGCCAGATGCACAAGGAGGCACATGCACCTGGAGTTTGTTTGCTGTGGCTGGAGGCCCTGGTGCGCCCATATTCTCTCTCTCTCTGTCTCTCTGCCTCTTTCTCTCTCTGTACCTCTCTTTCAAGCAAATAAATAATAATAAAAAAAGAAATAATTATGAAGCAATGAGATTATGGGCATTTTGGGAGCAGAAATTAACTACAAATAAATTTCTCCACCCATAAGCATATTCAGATCAAACTCATAGTGTTTAAAAGATAAACTCTCCAGTCATAACAATTTTGATAATCCACATTGAAAAAAAATTACCTTCTTCAATGGAGTCCTATTTCTAATACAATCAAATAAAATTATTTGCAGTTTTATATCGAACCTAAAAGTGTCGGCCAGTGGTCCTGCAGATACCTTTGGAATGTGAACAATGGTAGCAGCCCCTTGTAAATACATAGTGCTTGTTATTACACTCATTAGCAATCATCAAATCACTGAATTTTTTAAAAGGATACAACCTCAGCAGTACTTTCTTTCAGAGATTCAAATTAAAATAGGTTAGATATGCAAGCAGAGGTCAAGGGAAATGAAGAAACTTGTTTGGCTTGGTGAAGTAGAACATCAACAAGAATGAGAACATCTTAGTTCTAGTCCTTGTTCATGAATTATTAACCACAGGGTGCTCGAAAAGCAATCTGATTCCAGGTAGTAGGATTCTTCGTGATTGATAGTGATAATTATATCAAGCAACCCACAGTAATCAGGACCTGGGAGAAAACAGATAACATGCTCCATGGGTAATTAAAATGTTTTAATAAAGGCCAGAGTGGAGCAGAGGGAAATCACTGAGCATGGGTGAAGCAACAGCAAATATATTCCAATCCTGTGGCTAAGTGTCGAGAGAAATAGATTGGGTACAGTGGAGAGGAGAGGAACGTCCCTTCACAGAAATAAAAACAAATCACTTTTAATGATCCATATACCTCATTTCCCCTTTCTATATCATTCCATGTGTTCCCTGGCTACTGGAGAAGAAACATAAGTATATACTGACTAGCAAAGCTATCAAAAATAACATGTTTAGCCAGGCATGGTGGTTCACATCTTTTTTCCTAGCATTATGGAGGCTGAAGTAGAAGGATTACCATGTGTTCTATGTCAGCCCTTTCTCCCATGAGACTCTGCTTCAAAAATTCTAATTCCAGCTGGGTGTGGTGGCGCA
Source organism: Orientallactaga sibirica (assembly GCA_036365145.1). Classification (NCBI taxonomy): domain Eukaryota; kingdom Metazoa; phylum Chordata; class Mammalia; order Rodentia; family Dipodidae; genus Orientallactaga; species Orientallactaga sibirica. The sequence continues at coordinate 9,201,021 of JAEOAD010000024.1, read as the reverse complement.
CGCCTTTAATCCCAGCACTCGGGAGACAGAGGTAGGAGGATCGCCTTGAGTTCAAGGCCACCCACCCTGAGACTACATAGTTAATTCCAGGTCAGCCTGGGCCAGAGTGAGACCCTACCTCTAAAAACCAATAAATAAATAAATAAATAAATAAATAAATAAATAAATAAATAAATAAATAAATGCTAATTCATAGATTGTCCAATCCAATCTCTTATTTTTACAGAATTATGTATGCATGCATAGATAGATAGATAGATAGATAGATAGATAGATAGATAGATAGATAGATAGACAGATAGATAGATGATAGATAGATAAAGATAGAGCTAGCTAGAGTCAGGTTCAATGTTATTTTCAGGATATTCTGTTTAGGGTAAATGTGATCTTTACAAATTTTATATCATTTAGTTTTTATTGGGTTTTAAAATTTTCCTAGTAGAGTGAATGCAATATAAATACAGAAAAGCACCAAATCTCAGGTGAGCTTAGAGTCATTGAATTATTTAACTAAAACAAATAGAAACATCTTCTTTTTATTATACAATTGTAATATTTTTCACAAGCTGAAATTTTATCATGTTTTCTGCCTGATTTTTATAAAAATACATAATAAGCATGATGGGCTATTAATTTCATAAAATACCCCACAATAGAAAAATTCATGAGGAAATTTTCAGCAGCTATTTTGATCAGTCATTTATCTCTATAGCCTCTTTCTCTCCCTGCCTCCTCCCTCCCCCACATACACATACACAAACACACGCTCTTGGTTTATCTGCTCCATAACATGCATTGAGGTTTAAAGTCCTTAAGAGCCACATGGACACTTGCCATCTGTTATGTAAGGAAGCCTGGATCAATAGAGGTCCAAAGTGAGACACTGATTCACTTCCACTGATGGGAATTTGACAGTTTCTAGGACTTCTTTCCTGGACATACAAAGCTTCCATTAAGCCATCAAGATTCATCAAAAAGGACCTAAAGCTTCACTTTGCCCTTTCCTTTCCTAGTTAAAGTAGCCACAATTTTAGCCACTCACCTGATTCTTATCCACCATCCTGAAAATTTCCATTTAATGTATTCTGTATGGAGCTCCATAATATTTGTTTTTTTTATTAAGAACATAATTTGTATGGAAACATCATGTATTGGTACCATCTGTTAACTCCTCCTTGACCTCACTCCACTGGGGGCCCTCCTCAGTGGCATTACTGGTGTTCCCCATGGGGTTGTCGGTTATGCATTGTGAGAGCACATGGCAGTTATTGGGGGAGAGGCAATGCCTCTGGGTATGATTTCCCAGCAAATGCTGGTGAGGCTGTGGAGAAAAAGGAACCCTCATTCACTTTTGGTGGGATTGCAAGCTTGTACAACCACTATGGAAATCAATATAGAGATTCTTGAAAAGGTTGACTATAGAGCTACCAACAAATCCACTTCTTCCCTTACTGGACATTTACCTGAAATACTCCGTGCTTCACTACAGAAATAGTTGTTCAAGCATGTTTATAGCTGCTCAATTCATAGTAGATAAGGACTGGAATCAACCAAGTTGTCCATCATTGCATGAATGGATAATGAAGCTTTGGAACATTTACACAATGGAATGGTACTCAGGAGTAAAAAAAAAAAAAAAAAAAAAAATTGACACAATGAAATTTGTAGAAATATGGTTGCACTTGGAACAGATCATACTCAGAGAACCCACACAATCACAGAAAGACAGTCGCTGCATGGCCTCACTCATCTGAGGTTACTTCCTAACAGGGATAAATCAGATTGACTTACTGACGTACATGATCTTATAAGCAACTAAAGACACAGACAATAAGGAAGGAAGGGCTTGGGGGAATGGGGAGGGGATGGTGGGGGAAAAACACAATACTAAACCCACTATGAACAGGTACCATAAAACCTTTATCCTTGAAGATAACTAAAAGAAAGAACCCTCAACAGGAACATGGGGAGGGGCACCTGAAAGAAAGGGCCCTGGAGAGGGAGGGATGAAGCCTGAACTTAAAAAAAAAAAAAAAAAATGGCCCTTGACCTGTTATTCCCAGTAACAGAAAGCAGTTGCTACCCACAATGAGCTGTTGATAGGAGAAACCTATAGGTCCCTAAAATAAGACAGGCTTCTGTCAAAGCACTTGATTACCTGCCTGGGGTAAACGACCCTACTGCTGAAGACATCATATGCTGCCATCACAGATTATGGAGAGACCTGACTGGAATGGGGAAGCACTACATGGGCTACTGGGGAAAAGTGGCCAATAATGGTCTGACCAACCAGAGGTCTAAGCTACTCAGAAGCAAACACCCTGACAAGATGTATACACAAGTGCAATAGTGACACACAGCTTGATGGGTAACCAACATCTTTCTGATTGGCTAAGGGATCCACTTAGTGGAAAGGCACCCATATCTAGAATTGGGAACCAGGTCAGAAACTTATGGAGACAAAATATTAAGCTCTCCAATGTGAAGCTTCCACTAACCTTTGGCTAATAGAGAGACTACATCCAACAAATTCTCCCTAAATTATTAAAACTTATCCCACTTAATCTGTGCTGACTTCACTCTCCACTGGAGAATCTGCTTTTCTTTTTCAGAAGGTAGTGAAACCTGAGGAGATAAACTACCCCTTAAATTTTAGTCAAACTCCATCTGAAACTACAGAGGAATTTGGAAGATGAGAAAGAATGCCACTTCCATGTGACTCTGATCATCAGCACCAGGGTGAAGCACACAAATGCTGAGGATACGCAACACTGACCAAAGCAGAAATCCAGATGCTCCTAAGATCTCCTCAATGAAGCAAACTTAAAACACACCCAACAAGGCTCATGGAATTTTGCAGGAGAGGGGGAAGAAAGATTGTAAGAGCCACAGGATAGAACATCATGCCCAGAGGCATTGCCTCTCCCTAATAACTGAGTGCTGCTCCCACATGTATAACCCACAACCCCATGGGGAATACCTGCAACCCCACTAAGGAGGGCCCTCAGTGGAATGGGGGAAGGGATGAGGGAAAAGATGGTGCCAACACATGATGTATCCAAACTAAGTATGTCCATAATTAATACATTTTAAAAAAGATATAATAATAAGAGAAAACATAATTTCATGTTTAAGCTCATCACGTATACTCACAGCATTGTGTTCTGTGTAGAAGACCCCATGGTGGAATTACAATGTCTGCCATCTTATGCCTGGAACATATTTCCCTCAGATGACATAAATATCATCCAAAATGAAATTGTCCCTGGCTATCTAGGCAAAGTAGTAATTTAACAATATATATATCTGCATCCTATGAGCTGTTATTTTAGAATGGAAGTCATCCAATATAAGTGTAGAATGAACTTTGCCACTGATTTTGGCTAAATGTTTAGCAATATCATTTTGCAGCTGGAAGACATCCATATCAATTTCAACATATTAACATAGGATTGTTAAAAATAGTGGGAATTGAGTAGGGGCAGATGGCTCAGTTGGTATACTCCCTTGAGATCCTGATTTTGAATCCCTATCACCCACATGAAAATGCCAGGCATATATGCCTGTAATCTAAGCACTAGAAGGTCCAGCCAAATTGTTGAGCTCTACATTATCTGAGACACCCTGTCTCAATGAATAAGCAAAAAGAAATCAAGCAAGATAACAAATCAAACTTTGCCCTCCACACATATTCACACATGCACCCAGGTGTGCCTGCATATGTATGTGTGTTTAAGCATACATGCATAACACACACACACACACACACACACACACACACACACAGAGAGAGAGAGAGAGAGAGAGAGAGAGAGAAATGGAATTATTCTGCATTTCCTCCACATTCATAGTAGAATGTGGGTAGGTATTAATGTATTTTGCTTGGTTTAGATTATTTTAAAAAAAGTTGGAAAGGTTAGCATAGAAATTTATCAAGAAAAGTCTCATGGGTTAGTAAAGGACAGTGTGATGGTTCATAGAATCTTTTCATTAAAGGCACAGAACAATGAAGGGATGGTTAATGTCAGGACACAGGTGGGCCTCATCCTTCTTTTGGAGACCTATGGTTAGCAACTTTAATTAAATGCTGTAATTCAGACCTTTGTTCCAGTTTCTGTAGGTCAGGTTAATCAGTACAGGGGACCAAGCGTCATGATCATGAGGAACTTTGTGACACATCAAACAACATGGTACAAAAATGAAGGCTTGGGTTGGAATGTTATTGAAGAGGCATTTTGTGAAGAAGACACTAGAGATATCCTATTTTAAACCACTTTTAGGGGATATTTGCCTTGTAATGCATGGGGCTTCCCCTCAAAGTAAGTCAGTCATTCTTGCTCTTCAACACTACGAAGATGATATCCTGCTTCCATGATGACATTAGGACCACTAAATAAGTCAGGTTCTCTTGGACCTAATTCACTTTCCTGGATAACAGTCCAGAATATATGTTTGTTTTTCTGTGTCCACTCTAATACCTCTTCAAAACTTCTTGACTACCAGAACTGGCATAAATTTGCTAATATGCATGTTGCTTTCTATGTCAGAAACAATCAAGTCCTGATCTCTGAATATCAGTCTCATATCTTCAGCCAAGATCAATGACATTGGGAAAAATTAGCATATTAATTTGTCAATAGGGTGAAATTTCAGACCTTTCACAGTTTGCAATGTCATGAGTCATTTATAGACTATACATATTTAGCTTTTAAAAAGGAACAGAAATTAGTCAAATATCTACTAAATATTTAATACATTTCATGGCCTACGTCTACATATATTAATTATAAGATTGTCAGATATAAAGATTATATAACACATTCAAATTCATACATTAATCATGAAAGATAATAAGAAAGCATACATGCTTCACTTTTTGATGGTGGTACATCATCTAATTATCTTATTAAGGCTCTGTGGTAATAATGCTACTTAATCTTTTCCCAGGCAACTTCATTTAATACTAGAAGCTTTTTATTTCTAGTTAAAACAACTAGGTGGAAATCCCAAGAAGGAGATAAAATTGGAATTTATATAGCTCTATTAAAATTAAGGTCAACTTTGCAGCCAGTCATGGATTCATTAGTCGCAGGCTGTTAGCCTCTAGAAACCTTCGCTGCCTCCAATCCATTATGAAACTTATTAGTTGTAGAAACTTTATGTACAGAGTCTCATTACCCCTATCTGGAGTAGCTCGTCCTCCTTTGTCTGTCTGCAATTCACATATTTTTGCTTCACACAAACTGTAATGTTTTTGGGTTCACTGCCTATTTGGTACAATAATGAAAATATTTGAAATTAAAAGCCTGCAACGTAACAGGATGCCCATATAAAAGACAGGGACCATAGACTTGATTAGATGCAAGACAGAGCTCTTAACAAAAGAATGCATTTGTAGAATTTCACAGAGGATTAGCAAATGAATACTTACAAATATTCATAACATTTTCCTTCTGAGGTCCACCAAGAGAAATCTTGGGGATGAGTATATTCTGTTCACAAACATTGATTTTTCCTAAATTAATTTAGGACATATTAATTACAGATTTTGTTATAGTTGTCAATGATTTTCATAAAGGAAGATAATCTTTGATTTGAACTTTTGTGTATATTATATGTTTTGTGTATGTAAATGTGTGTTTGTGTGCAAGTGTGCATGCATGTGTGCATGCTCATACGGAGGTCAAGGCCAACCTTGGAGATTGTCTGTCCCACAGGTGCTATCTGCTTCTTTTGAAACAAACTCTCTCATTGACCTGAAGTTGGCCAAATAGTCTAGATCAGTTGGACAGTGATCCCCAGAAAGCTGCCTATGTCTGCAGTATGAGGACTGGGATTTCAAACAATCATGCTATCACATTCCTATTTTTACTGTTTTTATTTATTTTTGAGAGAGAGAGAGATAGAGAGAGAATGGGCAGGCCAGGGCCTCCAGCCACTGCAAACAAACTCCAGATGCATGCACCATCATGTGCATCTGGCTTATGTGTGTTCTGAAGAACAAAACCTTGGTCTTTAGGCTTCACAGGCAAATGCCTTAACTACTAAGCAATCTCTCCAGCCACCCCACTCCTTTTTTTTTTTTTTTATTTTTTAGCTCAGTGATGAGGATTAAATTTAAGTCTTCATGCTTGCATTATAAGCATTTTATTGAGGGATCTATTTTCCTAGCCCTCAATTTATTTTATTTTATTTATTTGAGAGACACAGAGACAGAGATACAGGCAGAGAGAAAGAGAGAGAGAGGGAGAAAGAGAGAGAATGGGCACACCAAGACCTTTAGCCACTTGTAAATGAACTCCAGATGCATTCACTACCTTGTGCATCTAGCTTACGTGGGTCCTGGGAAATCAAAACTGCGTCATTTGGCTTCACAGGTAAATGCTTTATCCACTAAGTCATCTGTCCAGACTATCCAGCCCTTGAACTTTTATTTCAACTCCTGCATGATGGCATATGAGTACTAGGAAGTTAATAAATGATTTTATAATAAATTTATTGATATTAAGAAGTCATATCTGAGGCTGGGGAGAAGGATTAGCAGTTGATACACTTGCTTGAAAAGTCAAAGGTTCTATGTTCAATTCCCCAGGCCCTTGTAAACCAGATGCATAAGGTGGTACATGTGTCTGGAGTATGTTTACAGTGGCTACTGGCCCTGACATGCCTATCCTCTCTCTATCTGACTGTCTTTCTCTGCTTCTTTCTTTCTTTCTCTAATAAGTAAATGAAAAAAAAAATTAATGTTATAACTGATTTTATCACAAGACTCTGCAACATACATTTTTCAGTTTCATTAGGTTTCATAAGTCAGGAAAGGTTGTTTGTGGATAAGGCAAGTGAGAAGCCTCAATAGTCAAGTTGAAATAGTTATACCCAGAAAGATGTGTCTGGACATAAAGTCTTAAAGGAAAGATCAAACAAACAAAACAAGAAAGACGAAAGCAAATCAACCAAGCATTTCCAATACGAACATTTACCAGCAACATAGTAATCTTATGATTACTACCCCGACTCTAACCAGCAGTTCACCCCCAGAGGGATGGAAATAGACATTCTAGCTGTAGGTCCGATACATGAGCATATTTGTGATTAAGTGGTAAAATGGGGGATCAAGACCAAAGGAAAGAATCATATTTGCTTGTGGAGATGTAAACATTTGAACTTTCTAAATGAGACACCTAGGGGAAACCTTACTGAGTATTTACTGAATGTTCTAATGTAGCCTAACTGTGCCTCCACTGCCTTAGTCACATAACCAAGAAGTTAAAAATCATAGGTTATCCTGCTTTATCCAATAGACAAGAATGACCATACTTTCCATCTTTGGATTAAGTGATTGTGTGTGGGATGCATGTGCACACTTGTGCACATATGTAAGAAAGTGAGAGGATCACCTCACCTTTCATTCCTCTCACATGCCAAAATATATTTTATAAAATATATATATATTTTATTATATTATATATATATTTTTTATTTATTAGAGACAGAGAGAGGGAAAGAGAGGGAGAATGGGCCTGCCAGGGCCTCTAGCCAATGCAAATGAACTCCAGAAGCATGCGCTCCCTTGTGCATCTGGCTTATGTGGGACCTGTAAAATTGAACTGGGGTCCTTAGCCTTCGCAGGCAAATGCCTTAACCACTAAGCCATCTCTCCAGCCCGCCATCCACCTTTTCTGATACAAGGTTTTCATTAGCCTTGAGCTCCCTGATGAGGCTTGACTGTTGATATAACAGGTATAAAATGCACCACCCTGCCAGACATTTTTATTTGGCTAAGGATTTTTTTTTCTGTTTATGTGCAAAACATCATAACATTGGACTCTAAACAGAGGCTATTGTAAATGTGTAATTTACTTTACATGGTACGAATATTTCACATTGTTATTCCTCCCAAATCACAATCATGGATATACGTCCATGCATTTGTATCCCTCCATAACTTCTTAAATTTATTTCACTATTAGATTTTTTTTTTATTTTCCATTCTTTTTGTTGTTGTTGTTTATTTTTTATTTATTTATTTGTTTATTTGAGAGGGACAGACAAGACAGAGAAAGAAAGAGGCAGAGAGAGAAAGAGAATGGGAGCACCAGGGCCTCTAGCCACTGCACACAAACTCCAGACGCTTATGCCCCCCTGTGCATCTGGCTTACGTGGGTACTGGGGAGTCAAGCCTCGAACCAGGGTCCTTAGGCTTCACAGGCAAGCGCTTAATCACTAAGCCATCTCTCCAGCCCTCACTATTAGATTTACTTTGCACCATGAATATCATTCATCTTCTTGGTTCGATTTGTTTCTAAGTGTTCTATTTGATTATCCCTTTTGGTATTATAAATGAACTTGTTTTCTTGATTTCTTTTTGTATTGTTCTTTTTAATAGAAATGCTACTAACTTTTTATGTTGATTTGATTTTCTCTTACTGAAATCCCTTATGACTTCTAACACTTACTTGTGGCTTTTTCAGGATCTTCTATACATAAGCCTATGATATTTGCAAATGGTGCAAAAGGTCAACTGTTAATTTGGGTCCCTTTTATGTGCTTTCCTTTTCCCTCCTGTACTGGCTAGGATTTCTAATGACATGAGAATGCACAGCTTTACCATTTTCCTATTTACAGAGGAATAATATTTAAAGGCTTGTCTTTAGAAGACAGAAGGAATTTTCAAATGTGTACTATCTAAACTGTGGTTAGCTATGAAATTATGATCTATTGCCTGTGTTACTTTGAGGTATAGGCTTCCTGACCTAAGTTTTGAGTTTTTAATATCACAAAAGATATTAAGTTATGTCAAATGATGGCACTGTTTGTATGTAGGTGGTCCCCGTTTTAATGATTTTTGTGTATTGAACTATCTTTGCATGTTAGGCTTTAACCCTTCGTGACATAGCAAACCATCTTATAATGCCCTATGTATTTATTCTACTATTATTTTGTTGTACATTAGAAATATTAATTTGGCTGGGCATGGTGGCGTACGCCTTTAATCCCAGCACTCGGGAGGCAGAGGTAGGAGGATTGTTATGAGTTTGAAGCCATCCTGAGACTACACAGTTAATTCCAGGTCAGCTTGGGCAACAGTGAGGCCCTCCCTTGGAAAAATAATTAAATAAATATTTGTTTGTAGTTTACTTTTCTTCCTGCACTCCTGTCTTTCTCTCATATCATAATGATTCTGACCTTGGAAAGTGACTTTGGAAGTATTACTTCTTAAATGTACAAAAGAGTTTGAGAAGAATTTTTATTAGTTATGCTTTAAATGTTAGGGACACCACAGTGGTGAACTCTCAAGTAGGTTCTAGGTTTCTCAGACCAGAGGTTCTTACTTTTCTCATTATTCATTATTGACCTATTCAGATTTTTCTAATACTTCACAAATTCAATATTGGCAGGTTATGAGCTTTATGAATGTCTATCCCTTGTCTCAAGCATAGGTAAAATCCAATATATTTTCTTCCAACTTTAATTAATTAATTGATTGATTTATTCAGGGCATTTCATAACAATAAAATAATATATTTGGTCTTTTTTCACTAACTTGTTTGGCATTTTATTTGGAATTTGTAGCCAATCCACGATGCAAAATATGTCAAGAGGTCATTTCTTTTATTATTGCTGAATATTTTTCTTTTCATTAGTTAATAGGCATTTGGAAAATATAAATCAAAATTGTATGACAATATGAGTTTGGATCCCTTAGAATATCACTCAGGGACAAAAAAATGGGAATATGTGGAGAAACTGGAGCCCTTATGTGCTGGTGATGGCCATATAAAATAGTATAGACCTTTCAAGTACAGATTAACACTTTATCTAAATGTCTAATATTGATTTTTTTTTTTTGGAGAGAGTCAGAGACAGAGAGAGAGAGAGAGAGAGAGAGAGAGAGAGAGAGAGAGAATGGGTGTGCCAACTGCCTCTCCGCTGCTGTGAACAAACTCCAGAAGTGTGCACCCCCTTGTGGGCAAGTGCAGCATTGTTCCCTTGCATCACTGCATCTGGCTAAACATGGGGCCTGGAGAATCGAATGGGCATTCTTAGGCTCAGCAGGCAGGCACCTTAACCATTAAGCCATCTCTCCAGCCCTCTAATATTGAATTTTTATCAATGACTAAATCTACTCCTTTGTATTACATAACAGAACTGAAGGCTTCAGTACAACACTATGCATACATATTCACTACTGCTTAATTTATAACAGACAAAAAAATAAATAACCCATTTGTTGAAACTTTGCAATGCTTTTCATTAAAATATTCTTATTTATTTACAAGTAGAGGGAAAGTAAGACAGAGACAGAAGGGAGTAAAAGATGAAAAAAAAAGATTTTAAAAAATCTAAGAGATGTTCTGAAGAACAAAACCTTGGTCTTTAGGCTTCACAGGCAAATGCCTTAACTACTAAGCAATCTCTCCAGCCACCCCCCTCATTTTTTTTTTTTTTTTATTTTTAGCTCAGTGATGAGGATTAAATTTAAGTCTTCATGCTTGCATTATAAGCATTTTATTGAGGGATCTATTTTCCTAGCCCTCAATTTATTTTATTTTATTTTATTTATTTGAAAGACACAGAGACAGAGATACAGGCAGAGAGAAAGAGAAAGAGAGGGAGAAAGAGAGAGAATGGGCACACCAAGACCTTTAGCTACTTGTAAATGAACTCCAGATGCATTCACTACCTTGTGCATCTAGCTTACATGGGTCCTGGGAAATCAAAACTGCGTCATTTGGCTTCACAGGTAAATGCTTTATCCACTAAGTCATCTGTCCAGACTATCCAGCCCTTGAACTTTTATTTCAACTCCTGCATGATGGCATATGAGTACTAGGAAGTTAATAAATGATTTTATAATAAATTTATTGATATTAAGAAGTCATATCTGAGGCTGGGGAGAAGGATTAGCAGTTGATACACTTGCTTGAAAAGTCAAAGGTTCTATGTTCAATTCCCCAGGCCCTTGTAAACCAGATGCATAAGGTGGTACATGTGTCTGGAGTATGTTTACAGTGGCTACTGGCCCTGACATGCCTATCCTCTCTCTATCTGACTGTCTTTCTCTGCTTCTTTCTTTCTTTCTCTAATAAGTAAATGAAAAAAAAATTAATGTTATAACTGATTTTATCACAAGACTCTGCAACATACATTTTTCAGTTTCATTAGGTTTCATAAGTCAGGAAAGGTTGTTTGTGGATAAGGCAAGTGAGAAGCCTCAATAGTCAAGTTGAAATAGTTATACCCAGAAAGATGTGTCTGGACATAAAGTCTTAAAGGAAAGATCAAACAAACAAAACAAGAAAGACGAAAGCAAATCAACCAAGCATTTCCAATACGAACATTTACCAGCAACATAGTAATCTTATGATTACTACCCCGACTCTAACCAGCAGTTCACCCCCAGAGGGATGGAAATAGACATTCTAGCTGTAGGTCCGATACATGAGCATATTTGTGATTAAGTGGTAAAATGGGGGATCAAGACCAAAGGAAAGAATCATATTTGCTTGTGGAGATGTAAACATTTGAACTTTCTAAATGAGACACCTAGGGGAAACCTTACTGAGTATTTACTGAATGTTCTAATGTAGCCTAACTGGGCCTCCACTCCCTTAGTTACATAACCAAGAAGTTAGCAATCATAGTTTGTCCTGCTTTATCCAACAGACAAGAATGACCATACTTTCCATCTTTGAACTAAGTGATTGTGTGCGGGATGCATGTGCACACTTGTGCACATATTTAAGAAAGTGAGAGGATCACCTCACCTTTCATTCCTCTCTCACAAAATGCCATATATATATATATTTAATAAATATATATATTATTTATTTATTTATTTATTTACAGAGACAGAGAGGGAAAGAGAGGGAGAATAGGCGTGCCAGGGCCTCTAGCCAATGCAAATGAACTCCACAAGCATGCGCTCCCTTGTGCATCTGGCTTATGTGGGACCTGTAAAATTGAACTGGGGTCCTTAGTCTTCTCAGGCAAATGCCTTAACCAATAAGCCATCTCTCCAGCCCGCCATCCACCTTTTCTGATACAAGGTTTTCATTAGCCTTGAGCTCCCTGATGAGGCTTGACTGTTGATATAACAGGTATAAAATACACCACCCTGCCAGACATTTTTATTTGGCTAAGGATTTTTTTTTTCTGTTTACGTGCAAAACATCATAACATTGGACTCTAAACAGAGGCTATTGTAAATGTGTAATTTACTTTACATGGTACGAATATTTCACATTGTTATTCCTCCCAAATCACAATCATGGATATACGTCCATGCATTTGTATCCCTCCATAACTTCTTAAATTTATTTCACTATTAGATTTTATTTTTTTATTTTCCATTCTTTTTGTTGTGGTTGTTTATTTTTATTTATTTATTTGTTTATTTGAGAGGGACAGACAAGACAGAGAAAGAAAGAGGCAGAGAGAGAAAGAGAATGGGAGCACCAGGGCCTCTAGCCACTGCACACAAACTCCAGACGCTTATGACCCCTGTGCATCTGGCTTACGTGGGTACTGGGGAGTCAAGCCTCGAACCAGGGTCCTTAGGCTTCACAGGCAAGCGCTTAATCACTAAGCCATCTCTCCAGCCCTCACTATTAGATTTACTTTGCACCATGAATATCATTCATCTTCTTGGTTCGATTTGTTTCTAAGTGTTCTATTTGATTATCCCTTTTGGTATTATAAATGAACTTGTTTTCTTGATTTCTTTTTGTATTGTTCTTTTTAATAGAAATGCTACTAACTTTTTATGTTGATTTGATTTTCTCTTACTGAAATCCCTTATGACTTCTAACACTTACTTGTGGCTTTTTCAGGATCTTCTATACATAAGCCTATGATATTTGCAAATGGTGCAAAAGGTCAACTGTTAATTTGGGTCCCTTTTATGTGCTTTCCTTTTCCCTCCTGTACTGGCTAGGATTTCTAATGACATGAGAATGCACAGCTTTACCATTTTCCTATTTACAGAGGAATAATATTTAAAGGCTTGTCTTTAGAAGACAGAAGGAATTTTCAAATGTGTACTATCTAAACTGTGGTTAGCTATGAAATTATGATCTATTGCCTGTGTTACTTTGAGGTATAGGCTTCCTGACCTAAGTTTTGAGTTTTTAATATCACAAAAGATATTAAGTTATGTCAAATGATGGCACTGTTTGTATGTAGGTGGTCCCCATTTTAATGATTTTTGTGTATTGAACTATCTTTGCATGTTAGGCTTTAACCCTTCGTGACATAGCAAACCATCTTATAATGCCCTATGTATTTATTCTACTATTATTTTGTTGTACATTAGAAATATTAATTCGGCTGGGCATGGTGGCGTACACCTTTAATCCCAGCCCTCGGGAGGCAGAGGTAGGAGGATTGTTATGAGTTTGAAGCCATCCTGAGACTACACAGTTAATTCCAGGTCAGCTTGGGCAACAGTGAGGCCCTCCCTTGGAAAAATAATTAAATAAATATTGGTTTGTAGTTTACTTTTCTTCCTGCACTCCTGTCTTTCTCTCATATCATAATGATTCTGACCTTGGAAAGTGACTTTGGAAGTATTACTTCTTAAATGTACAAAAGAGTTTGAGAAGAATTTTTATTAGTTATGCTTTAAATGTTAGGGACACCACAGTGGTGAACTCTCAAGTAGGTTCTAGGTTTCTCAGACCGGAGGTTCTTACTTTTCTCATTATTCATTATTGACCTATTCAGATTTTTCTAATACTTCACAAATTCAATATTGGCAGGTTATGAGCTTTATTAATGTCTATCCCTTGTCTCAAGCATAGGTAAAATCCAATATATTTTCTTCCAACTTTAATTAATTAATTAATTGATTTATTCAGGGCATTTCATAACAATAAAATAATATATTTGGTCTTTTTTCACTAACTTGTTTGGCATTTTATTTGGAATTTGTAGCCAATCCACGACGCAAAATATGTCAAGAGGTCATTTCTTTTATTATTGCTGAATATTTTTCTTTTCATTAGTTAATAGGCATTTGGAAAATATAAATCAAAATTGTATGACAATATGAGTTTGGATCCCTTAGAATATCACTCAGGGACAAAAAAATAGGAATATGTGGAGAAACTGGAGCCCTTATGTGCTGGTGATGGCCATATAAAATAGTATAGACCTTTCAAGTACAGATTAACAATTTATCTAAATGTCTAATATTGAATTATTTTTTTGGAGAGAGTCAGAGACAGATAGAGAGAGAGAGAGAGAGAGAGAATGGGTGTGCCAACTGCCTCTCCGCTGCTGTGAACAAACTCCAGAAGTGTGCACCCCCTTGTGGGCAAGTGCAGCATTGTTCCCTTGCATCACTGCATCTGGCTAAACATGGGGCCTGGAGAATCGAATGGGCATTCTTAGGCTCAGCAGGCAGGCACCTTAACCATTAAGCCATCTCTCCAGCCCTCTAATATTGAATTTTTATCAATGACTAAATCTACTCCTTTGTATTACATAACAGAACTGAAGGCTTCAGTACAACACTATGCATACATATTCACTACTGCTTAATTTATAACAGACAAAAAATAAATAACCCATTTGTTGAAACTTTGCAATGCTTTTCATTAAAATATTCTTATTTATTTACAAGTAGAGGGAAAGTAAGACAGAGACAGAAGGGAGTAAAAAGATGAAAAAGAAAGATTTTAAAAAATCTAAGAGATAGAAAGGGAGGGAGAGAGAAAGAGAGAGAGAGAAAGAGAGTATGGGTTCACCAAGGTCTCTTGTCACTGCAAACAAACTTGATTCAATTTCCACGTTTTACATCTTGTTTCATTTGGGTACTGAGGGGTCAAATCTGGGCTGGCAGGTTTTGTACAAGCAAGTACTTTTAGCCACTGAGCCATTTCCTTAACCCACTCTTGTGTTCTTTATGTTTTAACTTGAAACAGGCAATATGATTCTGGTGTATTTTCTATTGTAAATTGACTTTGACCAATAATGAATATATGTGGCAGTGTGTGACATTTCAAATCTCAGTTCAACCCATCCACCATGTATCATCTGCACTTGCTCTCTCTCTCTCTCTCTCTCTCTCTCTCTCTCTCTCTCTATATATATATATATATATATATATATATATATATATATATATATATATATCAGCACATCCAATAGATCTTGATCAGTTATACCAGATTGTTATTTATTTATTTATTTATTTATTTATTTATTTATTTATTTATTTATTTTTATATGAGAGAGACAATGAAAGAGTTGGCATGCCAGGGCCCACAACCACTGCAATCGAACTCTAGACACGTGTCCCCTTGTGCTCATGTGTGCCCTTCAGATTTGGATCACATTATGCATCTGGCTTATGCGGGACCTGGAGATTCAAACATGACTTCTTAGGCTTTGCAGGCAAGCAACTTAACCACTACGTCATTTCTCCAGCTCTATACCACATTTTTAAAAATCAGAGAATATACTTAATCATTTGTCAGAAATTCTAGCAAAAGTAAATACTTCTTAGGCATTCATTTAATCCAGCAATATCTAAATATGGATAAAGTGAAGTGTCTTGAGAATTCATGAAAGCAGCTATGAGGGTCACACAAAGGAAAGCATAGGATGCTACATAACAATAAACCTCTTGATCTTTTGTTCTAATTTCAATGTAAACAAGAGTAAGTGTGTCAACATATATGAAACATATTGTACAGTATTTAAAAACTACAGTAAGCTCCAAGTTTATTTTTAATTAAAAGTTGAGTTCACAGAAGGATCATACTGCATGAACTGCATATTTGAAAGGAGCTTCTTTTTTCATTATTAAAGTTAAATGACTGTCATTAGTTCCGTTTTTGCTTCTTTTTGTTAGTATTGAATCTTATAATATATTAAAGACATCCACTTATTAAATAAATTTGCTGACAAAATTTTTAAATGAGAAATAAATAATCATAATCCACAATATAAGTAGTATTTATTTGTCATTATATATGTTATTTCACAAAATCAATAAATTTTATGAGATCATATCCATTTTTAATCAATCAGCAAATCAATTAAATTTAAAGTTGCAACAGATAATTGTGTGGTGTTTGTGTCTGCAGTTTATTTTGCATGGCTTGAGTCCCTGGCATGCCCATATTCTCTATCTGCTTCTTTCTCTCAAATAAATGAATAAATGAGTAAAAAAAAAAAAACAGTTTATTTTCAATGTACACATTGCCTTGATTATTCTGATAATCATCATTAATCAATAAAATTACAGTTAATGAAGCTTCTAAATGAGGACATGGCATCACTTTGCCTCTTTATAGCTGCAACTTCTAGGAAAATGGAAAGACTATTAGATGTTCAAATGATTTAACGAATACATTTTAGACACACATTTCATAAACATATTTTTATCTGCAAGTATATACTCAGGAATGTCTTTTTTGAAAGTGGGCTTAAATGGTTTGAGTTAATAAATTGATTTGCATATTATTTAATGAACTCTTCATATTTCATTTTACCTGAATGGAAAGTTAAAATGAGAAAGTGACTGCTAAAGGAACCACTTTGGCATCTGTACGTCATGTTTTCACCACATCACATTTTGTAACTTTAGTTTCAAAAGGCTAGATCTCTTCTCAAGATTCATAAAACAAAAACTAAGTTACTTTTGATAGGATCCTCCTATGCAGGTACTAAAGTTTTTAATTAACATGGAAATTACTTTGGAAATTAAATAGCAACAAAGAACCAAAGGTCTTTAAAATTAACTGGAAGCAAGTGTTTATTGCTTTTAAAGACCTTTACATAACAGCAAATGCATAGTAACTAATTGGCTTTCTTATACCTGTAATTATTGTTTTGTGCTGAAATCATCTTCATTAAAATAACCTTCAAAGGGAGGGAAAACAACCAGGATATGATTTTTTCCTAGTACTTTTAATACTGCAAGATAATAGGAGTAATTGAGCATTACTCTTCTCCCTCATCTTTCTTCACTGGTTCATAACATTGACTTTGATCTTTATCATTCCCTTACCTCTCTACAGGCTCATTTCCCTGATTTTCTCTTATATTCTTTCATACATTCCTTTTCTTGTAGATTTTACATGCTACTTAAATTCATTTTTGAGTATCTATAAATGTCCTTGTTCATCAAATTTCTTACATGAATTAAAAAAATTTACATCTTTTCTTGTTGCAAATAATACTCCTGTGATCATCTATAAATGTTAATTTGGAAAACAGTGATAACTTATTTCACCTGTGCTCAGAAATGCTTATGATTGTTGTGATATGAACTTTCAGTTTCAGATGCAAAAATTGTGCACAAAGTCTAAAATTATTAGTTATCATTATATATTTTAATATAATTATATGAAATATGTGAATGATTTCTGAATGTTATTCTGTATTTTTTGGATTTGTAATTAGAGAACTGAGCATATTTTATATGCCTAATTAATTTCCTTTTTTCAGTTAAGTTTTGAAACATTCAAACTTTTTTTTTTTAAATTTATTTTTGGAGAGAGACAGACAGAGAGAGAGACAGACAGAACGGGAGAAGGAGACACAGAATGGGCGAGCCAGCAGTCTCAGCTGCTGTGAACGAAATCCAGATGTGTGCGCCCCCTTGTGGGCAAGTGCAGCATTGCGCCCTTGCGTCACTGCATCTAGCTAAACGTAGGACCTGAAGATTGGAACCTCTGGAGATTGGAACCAGAGTTCTTTAAGCTTAGGAGGCAGGCACCATAACCACTAAGCCATCTCTGCAGCCCAAACTATTTTTTTTTTTAATTTATGATCTGTGATGATATAGATCATACATACATATATAGGATTATATATATATATGAATATATATATATAACTATGGTAAAATGTTCCAATCTGTGTATTGTAAGGTACTATATTTATAATCACATTTTTGTGAAAAGAAGTTTAAATTAGAATATTCAAATTATTTCATTCTCACCTTAAGATATTTTTCTTTCCTGTACAAGAATATAATGTGGCTACATCAGTTTTTTGATCACTTCTGCAATAAATACCTGACAATAGTAATTTACAGAGGTAGGGTATATTTACGCTAACAGTTACAGTCCATCATGGTAGGACGAGAAGGTATGATGAAAGGAACATGAAGCATCTAGTCACAGGGAATATCCAGTCACAGCAGAGAAAAATGAATGCCGGTGCACCTCTGATGTTCACATTTTTATTCCCTCTAGGAGTGTTGGTGTATTGGATATTCCTGACATAGTTACAATGGTCTTTCCTCCTCTCTTAACATAATCTGTAAACTCCCTCATAGACAAAACCAAAGTTTGTTGTCACTGTGAGTTAAATCACATGAAGTTGACAAGATAACCCTTCTCATTTGTCTCCTTTATTTATTTTTATTTAACATTTAGCATTTGTGTTTTGCTTTTAATTTTTAAAGACTATACAACCAAGATAGATTTTTGCTTACAGTGATAATTCATACCATAATATTCCAAATAGCAAATCAATTTTACCTAACTTGAAAGAATTTATTTGCTTCATTCATTGGTTACTGCTTTGTTGTCAATTCCATGAGAAAATATTTTTGGAAAATTGTATTACTTTATTCATTATTCCTAAATCTTCTGTTTCAATTTCATAAGAGGAAAATAATTTTTTTTGAATAAAATTTTCATCAAAGTGTTTTTTTTTTCTTCTTGTACTTGCCAGGATATCTCAAATAATATATAAATTAACATCAATATAAGGTATGAATCCATTAAAATGACTTTATTGGGAAAGCTTGTGAAGTGTTGCAAGTTAAATATTTTCACTAATCTTCTAATAAACAATGATGCACTTTTTCTTTCCTCTATTGCTGTAGAATTTATCTGGATATAAGGCAACTCAGAAAAATACATAACCTTTCCTAACGTCATGTGAAGTTAGATCCTGGTTTATTCCTAATGCTGGTTAATGGAAGAGAAGCAGAAGCAGCCCTTCTGGACTTTTTCTTGAAATGGATGAAGAGACCATGCTCAGACTTTGTAATTTAAATTACTGAGCTCCTTTAAGTGTGGAAGTGAGAGCGCTGGCTTCTCTTTGAAATGGAAGGAAGTGTGCTCTCTGTAGAAGATTTTGAAACACTGGAGTATGATGTGTGCCTGATGCCTGAAAAATCCTATGTCAGGGTTCAACAGCCTGCAGCTGGATTTCTCATGAGCTTGTCTCCCACCTACAGAATTGCTGAGGGATTTGTGTCTGCTGTCAAATGTACTTCCTAAGTAATTAGGATAAGCAGGGCTGAACGTGAGAAAATCCTAAAATGTGTGCATTTATACATATGTCCCAAATGTTATTGCATTTGTGATGAAATATTATTCATTGAATAAAACCCACCATAGAAGGCTAGAAATTTCTAGATGATCATCCTTGTTTGGCAAATACAAAAGACCTGGTAATGTTTACTCCTAAGATTGCATATTAATCTCAAGTCAACATTTTAGCAGTGAAAATAATAAAATAAAAATGTAGAATGTAGAAGAATGTTTGTTGCTTATTACTGTTTTTTAGGAAAACTCCATTCAAGAGACAACTCAAATTAATAATTAATGAACAAGTAATTATGAAGATGAATGAATGTTTTTTTTTTTTTGCAAAAGGACAATGTTTGACTGTAGCTTGAAAACTATAATGATGGAGAATACCATATTTTTTAGTCTTGAAAATTTCACAAGTTCAACTTCTTCTGGTTTTATCAATACATAAATTATTTAAAATAGCTCATAAGTAGCAGCATTAGCAAGTACTAAATAATGAATTATTATACATAAGGTTATGAGATTGATGGCATATGCATGGTTAAGGGTACAGGTTTCCAGTAAAGCTAAGTGCTACCAATGGAGACTCCATTAGGTTCAATAAACTGTAGTGATGTGGAGAGTTAAGATGCATAAAATGCCAATGTCTAATTAATGTTATTCACCACGAATAAGCAGACAGTTAAATAGACCTCAAACCAATTACACTTTTGAGGAAATTGTATTATCAAATTAAAAAAAAACCTACTAGTTCTTTAAAAAAATTAGGCTAGAGAGCTTTCCAGTGCTCTCAATATCTGAAGGCCAAGTGAGCTTCACAGACAACATGGCTGCTGACATTGAGCATTTTGTACATAAAAGAAAGAATGGTGTCCAGAGATACTGGTAAAGTGCCAAGGAAATTCTAAATCTGGCTATTTTCTCCCAATACTACACCTACTCCCAATTCTATACCTTCTCCCAGGCCAATCAGAATTTTACTACAAAATGAAAACTATACATATCATGAAGTATGTTATGAGTATTATAGACAATGCCCTCCACAGGTTTTTACATTGAACAGTCCCTAATCCCTAGTTTGTGGTGGCCTTTGGGAAATGGTGGGACCTTTAGAAGGTGAGGGCTGGCTGGCATAAGGGGCTCACTTGGTCAGCACCACTTTTGAGTAGACCTCTCTTCCTGGTCTGCTAAATTGTGAGGAGTCCTTGAATATGTTACTGACACTGTGTATGTCTCTATGACATCCTAATTATGAAACTTTAAGATAAAATAAATCTTTCAACCCCTAAGTTTTTTTCTGGACACAATAATAAGAAAAAGAACTAATATGAGTTGCTTGAAGCAGTGCAGATTTGCAAACTTGTAAAACATAACTATACCATCTTTGGAAGAAACCTTCCTCAGCAGTATTAGAGATCTCCTAATTTTTATCCATCATCTTACAAAATTTGGACAGATTCAATATAATAAAAATAAGTGTCTATATTGCTCTGCCATAGACTTTTAATCAGTAATATGCCTTCAACAGTATTACAAGTTACAGAATATTAATGGATTACAGTAAGAACAGTAAGAATGAGAATATATTTTTATTCAAACATAAATGGCAGATTACTTGCATACAATAAAAATAACTTTACAAAGCCAGGCATGGTGGTGCATGTCTTTAATCCCAGCACTTGGGAGGCAGAGGTAGAAGGATCGCTGTGAGTTTGAGGCCACCCTGAGACTTCAGAGTGAATTCCAGGTCAGCCTGAGCTAAAGTGAGACCCTTCCTCGAAAAAAAAAAAAAAAAAAAAAAAAACTTTACAATCCACAAAATTGAGGTGACAGAGGAGCAAAGAACCAAAATGAAGAAAACATTGTAAATTGCAGAACAGAACAAAAAAGGAGAGGATTCCATGAAAGCATGAAAATACATATAAAAATTATACTAGCAATAAATATTTATGCCATGAAATAGTTTTGTAGAAACATATTTTATGAACATGCAATCTGTTTATCATAACACATAACAAAGCAGTATTACAACTTTGAATGAATGTCTCAAAAATTAAGTCAACATGATATATTTTCTTGTACTATATCTCAGTTAATTATGGAATTACATTTTTGTAGTACTTTAATGTATTTGGATAGTAAAAGGGGAGGATTTTCTGAAGAATTACTAAAATTTAAATAATTTAATGTAAGAGAACAATCATAAACTGTTAAAAATATTACCATATTAATTTTCTTCTCTGTCCATGTTCATTAATCCTGCCAAGACATATAAGACCTGTAGGTCAAAGAAGAGTCATTTCATTTGAAGATTATTGTAGTATTACTAGTTTCTCTTCAAACACTTCTACTAAGTATGGTGTGATATATATTAGATGTTCCTGAATGTAGAATAAGTCCTCCATCCTAGAGCAGAAATCCTGAACTTAGGAGACATGGACTTTGCATGGGGAAGGCATCTCTTCTTCTGCTCCTCCACCTCAGAGATAAATATAGAGCTTTATTTTCTAAAGGAAGTATACTTTCTCTTGAAAGAGAGAGGATTTTTTTTTTTTTTTTTACCCTGGAATATAAAGCAGTATCTCAGGAGGATAGGAAAGTTATATCTGGCATTTTAATCTAAGAATGCAAACAATTATCTTGTTGAAATTCCTCATACACTCTGAGACATTCAAAAATATGAAAATAATATGGTGTAACAGACTTAACTTACTTAATGCTATTGGCAAAAATACATGGATACTAGTTACACATTCAAAATATTCAATTTTGAAAATAATAATAGATAGTTTTGAACCAGTAATGAAAATTAAAGTTAGAAATATTGGAAAATGAATACTTTAGGAATGAAGAGACTTTAGAATGGTCACATGTGAAATGATCCCCTTTTTTTGATCTATTTGTGTTTATTAATTCTTTGTTCTTCCTGGGCTCTTTGCAAGCATTTCCATAACCAGAACATCATTTAGCAAATTGCATGATGCCAAAAACAATAAATGTGCCCTCAAACAAACCCAAAGTATTCACTGGGGGGGGGGAAGAAACAAAAAAGGTTAAAAACCAACCAAAGTTGAGACTGGACTAGGCCAGGGAAGTGAAATATGCATCTTATAAATAGGTTCAAAAGTACTAGATTATGGGAGAAAAGATACACTAAAACTTGTTTCTGATTTTTGAATTCCAGAAAATACACTGGAAGAGGCAGCTTTCTTGGTGAACCCGACACCAGAACAAAGCTGAAGGAGATAAACGCAGAGAACATTCAACCCCTACCAAGCCAGATATCCAGAGACACAGAGGCTCCCAAGACCTAATCAATGAAGTAGAACTAAAACAACCCAACGTGGCTCAGGGAAATTTGTGGAAGACCGAGTGGAAAGGGTGTTAGAGCCACAAGCTGGGTTATTATGCACAGAGACTTTGCCTCCCCCAGAACTGTTTGTTGGCTACCCCCATAATGCACAAACCACATTCCCCAATAAGGAGGGTCCCTTCAGAGGGGCAGGACAGGGAGGAGGCTACCGAAGGCACCAACATGAATGTAAAATTAAAATGAATTAAAAAAAAAAAAGAATGATTTGCAAAGCTCATCACTCCCTGATGAGGCCTCTTCAACAGACTCAGAAGGATCCCTACCCTGGGCTTTAAAACCTATGAATTGACTTGTTCTAGGTCACAAAATGATCTTTATCATAATGTTTTAGCCAATGTCACATATTAACGTAAAACAATAGAGGTGGTGTTGATAAATTTGGAGAAGTTGTATTATTTGGTTGCATTGCAAAATAAAGTTACCTGCTAACAAATAGATGAATAGATCATAATTTAAATATAACTAAACTGATATATTTATAACTGGAAAGTACATTTTTATTTATCTTGCAAACAAATCACCCTGGTATTTTCACAAATTTGATTAACCAAGTAAAATGAGTGCATACACTATATCTAAAGAAGCACATGTTATTGTACTTCCCTATAGACATCTCCTCTTCAGACATAGAATGATGTTCTACCTTCAGAATAATAATAAAAAAAAATCACTAAGGGAAATATTTGTCACTGAGAGGATTTATTAAGAGATTTCACAGATGCTTTAAAAATGGCTAAAACTTTGCAGTAGCAGCTGAATCTGTATGGGTGGGATGAATACTATACAATTTAAACAAGACAAACAAGACAAACTATGTATATGAAATTTCAGCACAATTCATGTGTTGAAGATCAAATTCTCTGTGCTGCATTTAAAGCTGGGATCAACCATTCATTCTTCTGATGAAGGATTTTCCTCTTGGCACCTATATTTGAAGTGATATTATACAGAAAATTTTCTCATAATCTTCCTTGATAGCAGCAAAGATTTCTTTTGAAAGGATAGCCCATGAGCTGAGATGCTTCTGGTGTTAATTGCCTGCCTTCAAGCAGAAGGTCCTGAGTTTGATCCAAAGCACCCATGTACAAATAATGGATGAGGTGGTGTACTCTTAAACCCTACTGCAGAACAGGAAGAGACAAACAAGAAGATACCTGGAGTTGGCACGACATCCAGTCTAGTCTAACTGCCACACAATTTGTCAATGAAATATTCTATTTTTGAAAAAGGCAGCCAGCATTTTTGAGGACTGTACAAACATGCAAATGAGCAAACACACACACACACACACACACACACAAACAGATATATGCACACACTGGAAGATGGTGTTTCCCATTTTACTTCTGGTCCAAAATTTCATGTGAACTTATTAATCAAGTGCGCATTAGTTTTCCTTTAGAATTCTAACAATAGGAAGTCTGGAATGTTCTTGTCAATAGATTAAATTGGAAATATCATCCTTTCACCAATGTAAATCATGTGGTACATGTACTTAATATCTGGGGTTCTTAAATTCACTTTTCTTAATTTCTTATATTCTAAGCCCATTATTAATTTTATTTCATTTGCAGTGATGATGCAATGTTCCTCAAGCCTTTAAGATGACTTCACCAGGGATAATTCTCCTATATATCTTCCTCTCTTCCAAATTCCTCTGATTTCTGATAAAAATAAATTATTTCTGCGTACTTCCCATCTCCACCATACCCCCTTCATTACTGCTTTGTGCCGTCTTGTCATCACTCATCTGCCAAGGATCCTACCTGCATACCCTCACTGAGTCTTGATAATGCATGAAAACAATGGAGATCATCAAACATATGGTGTAGAAACCAGATTCCCACCCATTACAGCCTCCTATTCTTCCAGTGGGAGCTGACAGTGAATTCGAAAGACTTCACAGCCCAAATCTTCCTTTCTGTTTAGTATAGTATATAATACATGGTATAGTAGGTTCTTTCATCACTGGAGTTAATATTCAATTGCAACTTCTTTGATGCTTGGGAGCCGTTCCTCATATACTGAGGTGATCCAGAAAGTATAAGAAAAGCAACAAACACATATTTCCATTTCCTATGAACAGGCAATTATAGATACAGATATATACATATATAAATCTGCTTAATAATATATGGATATTCACTTTATCAAATGGTCTTTTACTAGGTAGGATGTGTACTCTGAAGATAAAAGTGTGTCGTGAAAGAAAGGAAACAGACATGAAGAGATAGGAGAGTTTGGTCACAATAAAATCTCGATAAAGGATGTGGGCAATCTTTTAGGAGACAATCAAACTAAGTCTACAACAGTACTGAGTGAATATACTTCATATTTTCATTTGCTTAATTACAGTGTTCCATGGCATTAGATTTTATCCTTGTAAATACAGGTGAATTTTAACTTCAACCCTAACTACTTTGCACTTAAGGATATGTAATGGATACTATGATGGGCCAACACAAAACTATAGTAATCAATGAATTGTCTATATTCTCCAGATGACGGGACTATGAACACACAATTTTAGTTGTATATTCTCATGATAAATTGTCCTTGACTAGAGACAGCTGCCTCCAACAACTTCCCTGGAAAGCTTACCACTAATTAATGCTCGGTGAGAGAAAATAAAATACATTACTCCCATATTCCAATGCAGGATACTTCAGAAGAGATGCCACAAGGCCGGAATTTCCTGGGGGATAACTTGAAATCAGTGACACTAAATCACATCCTGAATTCTAGATCTTTCCAGTTCACCTTCCCTATGCCCCTCCTTAATAAATAACTTGCACAATACTTTCTGCCTCCAGGTTTGTTTCCCATAGAATAACATCTACGAAACAGAACAGGTTTTCAGACATAAGACTCTAGAATTCTGAATGTATTTCAAAATAAAAGTAGTTATAAGGAAATTGGAAGGATTGCTCAATGGGTAAGACCTCGTGCTACATATGCATGAGGACCTGAGTTTGATCATCCATTCCTGAGTAAATAACCAGCTGTGGTTCTACATGTTTGGAATTTTAGTGCTGATAGTAATGGATACAAGAGGATGCACTTGGCTCCCTGGTTAGCCAATATAACAACAACAAAAGGAAAACCCTCAAAACATTCATTTTTCAGGCATATCTAAAGATTCTATCCCAGGGAAATAAAACAGATGGACAATAGAGGATACCCAATATCTTCCTATGCTCTCTGTCCACGTGTGCACAGGAGGCATGGATTTGTACACATATGTGCAAACACACAAGAATAATGACATACAAGAAACAGTTATCAAATAATTTCGTATGATATGATATGATTATACTAATGAAAATGGCAGTCAAAAGCAAGATAATAAGATGAAATGATAAGCAAAAGCAGTTGGACTAAATTTACTGTTGGAATTCAGAGATGGAGGATCATATTGAAGGCTGTCAAATCAGAAAGACTTTTATGGAAAAGCAAAAACAGGTTTGCTACGTGAACAGGATCTTGATGGATAAAAAGATGGTATAACATATGCAAGATGTTGAAATGAGCACTGAGCCTCTTGAATTTCTGGTATTCATTTTCCATCAGTACCAGAATGACTTGGTGGCACTTGGAAAGGTGGCAATCAAACAGCTCTTATTCGGTTGTTTTAAAGTATGCTTTATGATTTTTTCCCTGAAAAGCCCTTAAATTGATTGTGTCTCTTATCACAGTTTCTATGAAATCTTTAGATTTAATGAGCTTATTACTAGTTTAAGTAAGCTGCCACTAGAGAGCTGTCAACCTAAAATAATCTCACATGTTCTCATTTGAAGAACTCTCCCAGGAAGCAGATGATCAAGGAAATGATTACTCTTAAAAGTGTTTAGTGAGATTTAAAGAGAATGTGAGTCCCTACTCCTTTATCATTCTTATTTTCTTAGAATGGACCACGTGTAGGTCAATTAAGCCATACCTAAATGTATTCAAAATGACATTAAATGTGTTTTTATATAGAATCAGTTGTGGTGTGATTTTTTATCTATCTAGATTGAGTATCTTATCTAGTCTTATAGTAACTAAAGCTGGATTCCTTCTGATGGGACAAATTAATATTAAGTATATTTATTAGTATACACATTTTAAGGTCATTAATTTTAATCATGATTTAAAAAAAAAAAAAAAAAAAAAAACAGAGGCATTTGGGGCTGGAGAGATGGCTTAGCAGTTAAGGAGTTTGCCTGCAAGCCAAAGTATCCCAGTGCAATTCTCCAGGACCCACGTAAGGCAGATGCACAAGGGGGCTCATGTGTCTGGAGTTCGTTTGCAGTTGCTGGAGGCCCTGGCATGCCCATGCTCTCTCTCTCTCTCTCTCTCTCTCTCTCTCTCTCTCTCTGCCTCTTTATCTCCATCAAATAAATAAAATATATTTTAAAAAATACAGTCATTATAGTTTAATCATTAGGCATTATTAAGACCTCATTAAACATAGAGTATATATAAAATGGAGAAAGTTAATCTGTGACACTTATTGACTACCATATACATTCTTATAAAGAATTTGCAGAGCAAGCAGCTACTATGAGGCAGTTAAGGCTATTTTATACAAGTTATGTATATATCAACAACATTTAAAAATATTTTATTTTTATTTATTTATTTGAAGGAGGGAGAGAGAGAAATAAAGAATGGGTGTATCAGGGTTTCCAGCTACTGAAAACAAACTCCAGATACAAGTGCCACCTTGTACATCTGGCTTACGTGAGTTCTGGGAAGTTGAACCTCTGGCTTTGCAGGCAAGTGCTTTAACTGCTAAGCCTAAGCCTTCTCTCCAGCATTTTATCTACAATTTTATGCATGTAGCTACTGTGTTTTGATTACATTCATCCCAATTACCCTCTCCTTTCCTACTTTAACTCAGTTCTAATTAGTTCCCCTTCTACTTCATGACTGTATTTGGTTACTGTCTAAGATTAGTAAGGGTGCTTGCATAAGCATGTTATAGGGTTTATTTTACTGGAGCATTTATAACATGTATTTGGCTATGCTACAAAAAACATAGATTCTCATCCCAAACATCACTGAACTTTATGAAAAATGTGAGAGACATTGTAAAATTCCAAGTTCTACATTGAAAGTTTTATTTTTAAATAGACCAACAATGAAACTAAATATGCATTCATCTGCTTGTATAGAAACACAATGAAACTTGACTTAAAGTGCAAATTTATCTAAGATTAAAATTTTCATTCTAAGAAGTAACTCTTAAGAAGTAAATGTGGGGCAGGGAAGATGGTACGGATAGTAATGGTGCTTGGTAGCAAAGTCGGCCAGCCAGAGTTTGACTCTCTAGTACTCACATAAAGCCAGATTCACAAAGAGAGGGCTTCATTTACAGTGAAAGGTGTTGGCATGTCCATATTTCTTCCCCCCACCCGCCCCTCCCCTTTTCCAAAAAAATAAAAATATTTAAAATCAATTGACAAAGAAATTATTGAAAATGAGGTGAATCCATTTCATGTGCTATGGGGAAATAAAGGACTTAACAGAAAGCATAGTGCTGCTTGGAAGAATGATCACTAGACTTTTAGATTTCACACCTTATGAGACAATTACTTTTTTAATTTAATTTTTTTTTTAGATATGGACATACTTAGTATGTAAACAGCACATGGTGGTACCATCCTTTCCCTCCTCCTTTTCTGAAGAAGTGTTCCTCATGGGGGATGCAGGTTAACTCCATGGGGATTGTGGGTCATGCATTATGTGGGGGTGGGAGGGACAATGTCTTTCCAACCTGTGGCTCTTACAATCTTTCCACCCCATTTTTTTTTTTTTTTTTGAAAAACTCCCTGAGCCATGCTGGGAGCACATTAAGTCTACTTCAGTGATGGGCACTGAGGGCGCCTCTGGATCTCTGGTTTGTTAGGTATTGCATGTCTTCAGTGTCTATATCCTTCACCCTTGTGTTGATATCAGATTCACTAAGAAAGTAGAACTCTTGCTCATTTCCCCAATTCCTCTGTGGTTTCAGCTGGGGCCAGGGTGGAGCGCAATGGGTCATTAATCTCTGCAGGCCCAGCTACCATCTGAAAAACAGAAGCAGATTCTACAATGGAGAATGAAATCATTACCAGTTAAATAAGATAGCCATCATTAATTTAGAGAGAATTAAAAGGATGAAGAAGCTCTCTTAGCCCAAGGCTAGCGGGAACATGACAGTGGAAAGAAAAATCATTATCTGGATATGATTCTGACTTGTTTCCCCATTCCATATATGTTTTTCTTCCACTGAGTGGATCTGTCACCCAAGAGGAGTTGGTTACCCACCATGGCTATGTGCCACCACTGCACCTGAGTTAGCACTATGTCAGGTTATTTTCTTTTGAGTTGCCCAGACATTGAGTTGCTTGGACAGATGTTGGGCACTTTCCCCCGGCAGCTCATGCAGCACCCTCCAGCACCAGATGGGATAATTGTCTCTGGACTATCTCCCCTCCAGATTCCAACCGGGTCTCTCCCTAGTCTGAACTGACAGCATATAGACCCACCATTAACCTCTGGTGGGTAATAAACTACTCTGACAGAAGTGCATCCTGTTGGTTTTGGGAGAACTAGTAGGTCTCTCTGAAAAACAGCTCCAAATGGATGTAGACCACATCCTGATAGAGTGAATTACAGGTGAACACCATAGGAAAAGAAAAAAGAAAGGGACAGAGAAGACAGATAAACAGGAGAAATTTGAGGTTAGGTTTTGTCTCACTCTCTCCAGTGCCCTTCGATTCAGGTGCTCCCCCTAAGGCACTCCTGAGAGTTCCACCTTTTAGTCTGACATTCAAAATATAGGATTCTATGGCACCAGTTCAATTTGGGTTTAGTTTTATGCCCCCCCCTTTCTACTTTGCCCAAGCCCTACTCACTCTATTGTCCTTTTTGGTTACTTTTGGTTTGATGTCTATTTTATTAGATATTAATATAGCAACACATACTTGTTTTTTATTTCCATTTTCTTGGAATATCATTTTCCAACATTTCACCCTGAGGAGGTACCTATCTTTAGTGGGGAAGTGGGTTTATTGAAGAAAGCAGATAGAAGAGTCAAGTGTTTTGATCTATCCTAATAAACTCTGTCTTTTGATGGGTGAGTTAAGACCGTTAGTATTTGAGGTTATTACTGTGAGGTTTAAATTAATCCCTGCCATGATGAGGTGTTTTATGGGATTTGGTGCTTTCTTGTGTTTGGTACTATTTTGTGCTGGTCTATTTTGGTTATTGTCATGTTTTACTTGTTGGCTCTTAAGATTGGTTGTCTGTACTGTGTAGAGTATTCCCTCAAGTATTCTCTATAGGTTTGGCTTTGTGTTCATATAATCATAAAGTTGACTTTTTTTTTTTCATTTTAAGTTTTTTTCTTTCACCATCTATTATGAGGGATACTTTTGCTGGGTAGAGTAGATTGGGTTGGAAGTCAGTTTTTGAGACTGTGAAGTGTTCCATTCCAGGCCCTTCTGGCTTTCATGGTTTCCATTGAGAAATCTGATGTAATTTTGATGGGATTGCCTTTGTATGTTATGAATTATTTGTCTCTTTCTGCTTTTAATTCTCTCTATCTCTCTCTTTCTCTCTCTCTTGTTGTTGTTAAGAGTTTTAACTATGATGTGTCTTGGAGAGTTTCCTCTTGGTCATATCTGTTTGGTTTTCTGTGGGCTTCTTGTTTCTGCATGGCCTCTCTTTTGAGAGATTCAGAAAGTTTTCATCAATAATTTTGCTGATATAGTCTGTATGCCTCTGGCCTAGATTTCCTCTCCTGGTATACCCACAATCAGGATGTTTGGTCATTTTAGGGTGTCCCATATTTCCCCTTATTCTGTTCACTTGATTTTTTTTTTTTTTTGAACTTAGCAAATTTCTTCTGTCTTGTCTTCAAGTTTCTGCCTTCCACATGAGAAACTCTATTGGTGAGGGGTTCTAGAGGGTCTTTTATAATTTATATTTGATATTTGTTTTCTGTTGAATTATTTTACATCATGTCCATCTCTTTTTTTTTTTTTTGAGGTATGATTTCAAATTGAGTACTGATTTTCTTGATGCTTCCTAGACTTCATTCTTGCATTTGATCAAGTCTTCATTAAGCTTAGTCAACCAGTTGTTGAGATCTTCCATTTCTTGACTCACCTTCAATTTATTCATATCTCTTTGGAAGGTTCTAACATTTTCTTCAATCAAGTTAAGCCTACTGTCAAAAGCTAAATGCTCTAGCAGATGATTTTTTTCAATTCCATTGATATGATTGTTGTTTCTTTGATGGTTTGCTTCCAGTTCAGTGTTTTCTTGATCAGTGTCTCATTGGTTATTGTGTTTTCATTTTGGGAATGAATTTCTATTGATTTCTCTATAATTTAATTGGAGTATTCCATTCTAGAACAAGGCATCCTTTCTGGAGATCTCTCAGTTTTCTGATTTTCACTGATCTTTTTTGCATTGTTGTCTAAACATTTTAGGAAGACTTTTTATTTTATTAAGGAGAAAGCAAGTTTTTGACCTTTGGCCCATGCACTCTCTGACTCAGGTGAACAGAAATGCAGGTACCCAGTGGCCAGTCAGTATACCAGAGCAAAAGGCCTGATTCCATAATGCACACAGGGACCAGACCTCCCCAACCAAGTCACAGTTGGACCTACCAGGACCAGGGGACTAGGAAGAGCAAGGTAACAGGGATCTGGCCTACTTATTCTGTGCAGGGCCCTCTAGCACACAGACTAGAGCAGGGAACCTGACCATGGAGGTGGGAGGAGCCCAGAAAGAGTGGTCTGGCATACTCACTATAGACTGCTGAACCTGCCAGCACACTGTCAGTGCAAAGAACTCAGATTGGGGAGAGGGGTGGAGCCCAGAAACAGGGGTCTGGACAAGTCACTCCAGACTGCCACCCCTCCCCATAAATTTTCGTAAAAGGAACTCAGGGGAAGCCTTAACTGCCTCATAGTAGCTGCTTGCCTGCCCACATACTGTTTGTGCAAGGAACTCAGATGGGGGCAAATTCTGTAGACTTTACTTATGTTGCTATTACTATTTCAAGAGAATTAGACTCAAATTTCTGTTTCTACATTTATAAATAGGCATGTAATAATGCTTGTGATGCAAAGTGATACTTAATTTAATGTGATTTCTAAGTTGGTAGGGGTTATCAGTGTTTCAATGCAGAAATTTTACAGAAATTTTGAATGTCAATTAGCCCTGTGAAAAGATTATTCTTTTTTTCTGTTTGAATGGGTAATATTGGTATAATCAAGAAATTGTGAATTGTTTTTTGGAATGATGAGAATAATATTGGTCATTGGTCATCATGGCATAGTGCCATTAATTTCAACATAAATCAGGCAAATATGTAGTTAGTTAGATAGTGTGGTGGTTTGATTCAGGTGTCTCCCATAAACTCGGGTGTTCTGAATGCTAGGTCCCCTGTTGATGACAATTTGGAAATTAAAGCCTCCAGGAGGCAGTATATTGTTTGGGGTGGACTTATGGTTGTGATAGCCAGCTTCCAGTGTTTGGCACACTCCCGTGTTGGTGTTGTCCATCTGATCTTGGCCACGAGGTGATAACCACCCTCTGTTAAACCATAGTTTTCCCCTGCCATCATGGAGCTTCCCCTCAAATCTGTAAGCCAAAATAAACCCCCATTTTTCCCCAAAAGCTACTCTTGGTTGTGTGTTTTTGGCCAGCAATGAGAACCTGACTGCAACAGAAAAGTTTCTACCAATAAATGGGGTCATTGTTGAAAGAAATCTGACTGTATGACTTTTGGCTTTTCAGAACTGCTTTGCAGGAGGAATGTGGATGAATTTGAAATCTGCCTAAGAGGTGCCTTGTGGTGCTATAAATACAGATTGATAGACCATTCTGTCAGAGTTGAAAGACTTGAATGCAGTAAGAAATATGGACTATGAGGTTTGGTTTCTGAGGGTGAGTAAGAGCTTTGTCTGGACTGGGCTAAAAGCAGTTTGTGTGAGAGGCTTGTTGTGTCCTAAGAACTTGTGCAGGGTTGTTTGTGGAGAAATGGACTGGTGTGAACAGAGGGATATGGCAGAGAAAAAAAAAATGAAATCTTTGGGCCAAAACTGCTATTTGTTTAAGCTGCAATTGTATGAGAGATTACAACCACTGAGATTGGGCCAGCTGACCTGAAATGGGACAGCAGAAAGAATGCAATCTTTTGAAGGAGCCAGAATACTGAAGAAGTATCCTGTTCTTTAAACTCTGCTTTATTCCCCCTGGTTTAACAAACTGGCAATGGTACCTGGTATTATGGAGTATAAGAAAGGAGGGTCATTGTATTTGCAACATGGTCTTGTGTTTTGCGTATGACCATGGGCAGTGTGTATCAGGTTTGTTGGATTGCCTGCATGGAGACCCTATGGAGCCATGAGGGTGGACAGTGGGTTGCAGTGGTGACCTAGTGGACCACAAGATGGCTGCTAGGGAAAGCTGCTGGCCCCAAATGAAGTTTTCCAGGACTGTAAAGTAGCCTAGCTGAAGGGATGGAATTGAAACTTGAGAGGCTTGCTGCTGATTAGAATTATTGGACTTACAGATTTGTCACTGGTTAGAGTTGCTGGACTTGAAGCTACTGAGTTTGATGTTTGTCATGTTTAAGTCTTGTATTGGTTGAATATTTCTTTGCTATGCTTAATGCCATATTTTACAGTGTGAGTGTTTATTCTGTGCCATCATGGGTTTCTGGAGGGGGAGGAGCTTTTTCATATTATAGCTCAGCTAAAAGATCGAACCATGGAAATGTTTGAAAATCATTAGCATTGATAAAAACAATGCAGACTTTTAAAGTTGGACTGAATGTATTGCATTTTATATCAAGTATGATTATCAGCTTATGGGGGTCAGGGGTGGAATGTGGTGGTTTGATTCAGATGTCCCCATAAACTTAGGTGGACTAAATGCTAAGTCCCAGCTGATGACAATTTTGGAATTAAAGCCCCCAGGAGTAAGTGTATTGTTGGCAGTAAGCTTATGGGTATTTTTGTCAGCTTCCTCTTGCCAGTGGTGGGCACAGTCTGCTGTTGCTGTTTTCCATCTGATGTTGCCCGGGAGGTGATGTCCACCTTCTGTTCAAGCCATCATTTTCCCCTGCCATCATGGAGCTTCCCATTGAGTCTGTAAGCCAAAATAAAACTTTTTTTTCCCACAAGCCACTTTTGGTTGGGCCTTTTCGGCTAGCAATGTGAATCTGACTGCAAACGATTTGATGTGGCATCATTTCTGATAGTTATTTTTGATACTATTGCAGATGATTTTCACTTAGTTCAGTGTATTCTGATTTAAAATGATGCTATATTGTCTAAATATCACTTCATTTGGGGAAAATAATACATCTAAAATTTTTCTGAATTTTTATCTGTTCCTCTCTTAGAAAATGAGATTGTATTTTTGACACAAAAGACACAGTTCTCACCATAAAGGGGATAAGAGTTTATTCTGGAGCCAAATATGAGTGGCCATCACCTGGTATACTAGTTATGGTTTTCTGAAGGAACAGAACCAATAGAATGAATTGTAGCAAAAAGGAATTTATTAGATTAGCTTATGGCAGTCTACCAATAGCAGTCTATAGGCTTGAGCCAAGAGACCCAGTAGCTGCTCAGTCCACTTGGCTGGATGCCTCAGCAGTCCAAATCCATCACTGAAGGCTTTCTGGAGCCTACATGCTGGTCTGCAGTCCGTGCAGGGAGGCTGATGAAACTTGGTTCCAAAACCAAGGAAGGATGGCCAAACAGGAAAGATGCACATGGAAGGGAGGCACTCACCAACAAGCAGCACCAGCAGCCAGGTAGGTGGAAGTTATTCTTTTCTCCCAGCGCTTCCTTATGTAATGACCATCCCCCACTTTGGGAGGACCATGCCTTCTGGGGGAAGGGCTCACTCTGGAGGAAGGACTTCCTCTTCCAGTTAATCCTTCTTCGAAGCAACCTCAGAGACCCAACCAAGAAGAAAGTCTGAGGATTCCTAAAGAGATCAAGTTGACATCAGAACTTCACCATCCCATCGCAGAACACAAATTCGGGTTACCCCAATATCATGTTCCAACATGTTAATGGTTTCATGAAGGTTTTATGGTTACAAAACAAAATAAAGTCATAAATCACAAAGTTCTCAAACACAATGGCTGACCATCAGGTAATTGTATTACAGCAAAGCAGAGAAATCTCCACCATAGGCCTCAGATGCTACCTGATGACATTATTAATCCTTGGGTTGGTGGAAGCTGGTGGTGTGTTTGCACATTCCAAAAAGGTCACACCTGATCAACTGATAGTCACAGGATGTTAGGTCAGACACTGAAGTGTACAATACATATCTGTTACAGGGCTAAAGGTAGCCCAAAGTAATTTGTCTCTGACTTGCAACATTCTTTCTTTGTGATCACAGGAGTTCTAACAGTGTAATCTGCCTTATTCAAATTAGATGCAGCAGATGCAGTGCTTTTCTGGGAACTTTGCTCACAGTATCAACCCCACTTGAAATTAGTGTTAATTGAAAAATCCATATGTAAATGTTAACTAAAACTCCAAAATCAGCTTTTTTTTTTTTTAAATACAACTAATGTGTATTTCTGTAATATATCAATTATTTTTTTAAGATTTATTTTTATTTATTTATTAGAGATAGAAAAAGAGAGAGATAGAGAGAGAATGGGTATGCCAGGGCCTCAGCCACTGTAAATGAACTCAGACACATGTCCCACCATGTGCATCTGGCTTATGTGGGACCTGGGGAATTGAACCTGGGTCCTTAGGCTTGGCAGGCATGTACCTTCACCACTAAACAATCTCTTCAGCCCAATATATCAGTTCTTTAGGTATACTTAAACACGTTCTAATCGATTTAGTAACATACTTCTACTTTTTTTTTAGACATGAGCTCATTTTATTTACATTTTCAAAGGCAACTTTTTGGCCCATACCATTTTTTTTTTTTTCTGAATATTACCTTGGACCTTGGTTATCACTATTCCCAGCTACCCTTTGTAATCACAACCTCAAAACTATAAGCAACTATTTCCTTCATGGTGTCAGAACTAGCTATAGGCTATTGTACCTATTCTGTGT
This sequence comes from Orientallactaga sibirica, assembly GCA_036365145.1. Classification (NCBI taxonomy): domain Eukaryota; kingdom Metazoa; phylum Chordata; class Mammalia; order Rodentia; family Dipodidae; genus Orientallactaga; species Orientallactaga sibirica. The sequence continues at coordinate 9,165,277 of JAEOAD010000024.1, read as the reverse complement.
TCTCTGAAAAAGACATTTTGGTCTACCTTTTAATTCAATAGCAAAAATCCTTTCATAGAAAGATACATGGGCACTTGAATTAGGTGAGTGAGCATGACTTTTGAAATTGCATGTTGTAATAGCACTTTGGATTGGTTTCATGCCTGACAATTGATGAATGGTAGAAAAGAAATACTGTGGCACCTTTAAAAGATGGCAACTGATGTCTCAAATTAAATGTTATGTCAAAATATCCTTCAAGGCAATGATGAATGACACATGATTGACACTCTCAGTTTCACAGCAAAGTTCAGATCCTTTGATGCCTTTTTAAAAGGAGGTCTTGGGTATATGCACAATGTTTACACAAATCCTGTAAACTCTATAGATAGTGTTCTTTTTCCTATGGTAAATAATGTGAATTCTCTAATATACTTTCTGTTTCATTAAAAAAATGAAAATATTTCATTTTCATAGAGTGCATAACACTATCACATAAATTTGCTAATATTATGGTGTATAAATATCTCCAAGATTATAATATAGTCTCAGAAACAAACAAAGAAAAGAAAAACAGTTTGTCATTAGAGATAAATATGTTATATTGCCTTTGAGAGTGTTTGTTACTCTGAGGCAAAATTGTCTTCTAAAATGAGATTTAACATATGTTTTTAATAGTCTTACATATACTGAACTGATTTCTATCTGAAAATTTGTTAACCTGATTGCTGCTGGTAAAATTCTTCTTGACATGATTTCTGAACAAATACCTACTACTCAATATGGTCAATGCATGTTTTTGTCATAATAACCAGGTCTCTTAAAACATTGTAATTTTTTTCCATTTATATTTTCTATACCTTTCATATTTCATGTTTGTTACATGAGTTGTTAATGTTAATATATTTTCAAAGTGATTTCCCATTATCATTTTGATGTCCTAATATTTCAAGGACTTTTTGTGTGTCTTTGCTTCCATGATTCATTTTTTTTATGTTCCTTAGACTTAATATTCTTGAGGAAATTTATCGTTTGCTTAGTAGTTTATTTTAAAACTGCATTCATCATTTTCCACCTCTCCTTGCATCTCAAATTCCTGTTAGTATATTCAATAATAAATTACTCTTGTAAAACCTTACCTAAAACTGTTTCCCCTATTTTTCATGAATGATCCATGGTTATACATGCTTACATATATTAGGTATATTAGGGTTCATCTAGCTTGATCCCATGTGACTAAATTTGGTTGATTTGATACAGTTAATAGTAATTTAAGGTACATATTTCCAAAATCATACCATGAAATCTTTTTTTTTATTTTCATTTTCCCAGATTATGTGGTTAAAGATACCTCAGGAGCCCCCTGTTCTAGAACACATAGCTCGAAGGAAGAGGTCATCATAACCTGCATATTTGATTACATGACAACATACTTTTGGTGTGTATAAGAAAATCAGAAATTAGACTATTTTTCATATGTGAATGTGCTCTACTTAAATTATAAATGAGAGTAATAAAGTCTTACTTACCTTTAAATGTATCATCTAAACTATGCTTTATGGATGTGAAGTAAATCTTAATTCAATGATGCCTAATCCTAAGAGTTCAGCAATAAAGCCTACATCTATCAAATAAGTTTATATCAGAAAACCAAACACTTTTCCAGTGTACAGCTATATAGTTGTAATGAAAATGGAAGTATCTTTTGGGGGTAGTTAAAAGGGAAATGATCAAACTAAAAACCATTTATTCAAGCTCACACTAATTTTATTCTGCTTCTCCCTAAAATTCACTATACTTCTCAATTATGGTAGCACCCAAACTGATAAAGTGAGTCAGAATTCATCTCTTGATATTTGAGTGTAAATTGGAAGTGGTCCTGGAAAAACTCAATGGTAGACAGCTTACCATCGGTTCAGATAAAAAGCACATTTTCAATATTATCTAAAACATGTCAGCATGGCTTGAAGGCCTTAATGGAGTTAACATAACTTGTTTTTTAAAGAAAGATCATCAAAAGTAGACTTTCACAGGGGTTTGAAAAGATTCTAAATAAAGCAAATCACAATATTGTCTGAGGTCAGCGAGCCATGGGAATGGAGTAGCATTAGCACTTTGGAGTCACTAGAAGCAGGAGGCATCTCAAGTCCCCTGAACTAACCCTTTCTCACAGATTCTGTGAGACTGAGTTAACCTGATAACCTATATCCTATTATCCACATGGCTTTTAGTGCTGAAAAGCACACTTATCTTACACCAGAAAAAAACACAGGGAAGTGACCCTCTATTGCAAAGCCCATTGACAGGTATGGCACCATGCCAGTTTACTATTATAGAAATCAAATTTATGATTAGAAAATAGTAATCTGTATTACCTTGGAAGAGAATGCATTAAAAATTCTTCACAAACAACTTGTGTGTGTGTGTGTGTGTGTGTGTGTGTGTGTGAATTTAATTTCAGATAATCTATCTGGGGAGCATTTAAGAATTAAAGTTAAGGGCTGGAGAGATGGCTTAACGTTTAAGGTGCCTGCCTGCTAAGCCTAAGAACACCGGTTCCAATCTCCAGGTCCCACATTTAGCCAGATGCAAAATGACGCAAGGGTGCAATGCCCACTTGCCCACAAGGAGGCACACATCTGGATTTCGTTCACAGCAGCTGAGAGACTGCTGGCGCACCCATTCTCTATCTGTCTCCCTCTCCCTCTCTGTCTGTCTGTCTCTCTCTGTCTCTCTCTAAAAATAAAAAATAAAAAAATTAAAAAAAAAGAATCAAAGTTAAATGGACTAGCCAGTAATATGTACACTGGGAGTAGGTTATAATAAATACACACACACACACACACACACACACACACACACACACACACACACACATTCTTTTCTTTACATAATGTTGTCATTTAAACTATTAACTCAGGTTTAAAATTAATAGAAGTAAAGGTAATACAAACTCAACTATTAGCTATCAATTTAGATATTAAATACAATAGCTTGGTCTGGGAAATGGCCCAGTTGGTAAAATGCTTGTGATGTGAGCATGAGGACCTGAGTTTGGATCTTTACAGTCCAAGTAAATACAGGGTGGGTGTGTTGCCTTGCCTATAACTGCAGATTTAGCTAGATGGAGACAGGAGATACTTGGACAAGCTGGCTAGCTAAACTAGCTAATTGGTGAGCTCTAGAATCACAAGAGAGACCTTGCTTCAGTTTATAAAATAAATAATAATCAAATAAGATATTTAATGTCAATGTCTGCTTTCTATGGTCATCCACATGCACACACACACACACACACACACACACACACACACACACACACACACAATGAATCAAACCACATACACAGGTATAAGAAAAAGAGAAAGGCTTTACAAGCTGCAAATGAGAAGATTGATTGCTGAATTTATTCCCCAGTGCTGCTGCTTCAAAAATAACATTGTTTCCTACAAGGGTTTTAACCTTTCAAACACAAAACATATTGCATATTTACTTGTTTTAATCTGTTTTGCTAGTCATGGCTTTTCAGAGTAGGATGCCCAATGTTTTGAGTAAAATTGTTCTGTCTGGAAATATCTGTGACACCATGAACTGAACTTTCTTTCCCATCTCACCTCATATTTTCTTTTTGGCAGAAGGTGGGTTAAATATGAGAGAATTGTTATTGTCTTTTTTCAAGGTAATGTACTAGAATTTAATCAAAATCTCTTCTTAATACCACATGAAAATCTCTCCATAAATCTGTCAAGGCAGAGAATGATGACTGGTAAAATGATAAAAATAAGTGACTGATTAGTTATTGGCCCTACATGACATGTGTACCTCATCCACTCCAGGGACCAGGAAACACCACAGAGGATGAACACCACAGAAGCTGGAATGGAAAGAATGTGAAGCTAGATGACAGGCATGATGTAGACCTGTGACAGTATCCAGATATGACAAAGCCACTGCCTTCATGAACTCACACCAGATGCCTTTACCTCTATAAAACCATCACCGATACTGGGGAGGGTCACTTCAGGAAAGCAGAAGTATCTCTCTTCCATGGCATAACCACTAATAAGAGAAAAGAAACAGGGGTACAGTGGGATGGAAGAGGTTAAGGGAGAACAATGTGGGCTACAGATATTTAAAATATACTATATATGTATGAAAATTTCAAAAAACAAAACATTTTCTACCAATACCACATTTAACTTTTTGCTTCATTTTTACCTTCCTAATACTTTTTGTTGACAATACACTTGTAATCAAAATGTCCTCCAGTTACACATTTCTGGTTAATCCTTTAAGTTTAATTCTCCAATGCTTCCTGGATCATGTAAAATTAACATGTATAACAATATATATTCATCACACAATGGAAATATTGATCTTCAGAAATAATCTGCAGATACAAGGATTAGCTGCTACTTTCCCTACACCATCAATGCTTTCTGTATTCCAGAAAAAAAAAATGCAACTAGTTTTTCTCTGGGACTTGATATATTTATAGAAAAACATTATTAATCAGTTTAATCTTTCATTGTGACATGAATTCATCAGTCATGTACTTTTAATACCTTTTCACCCATATTTCCAAATACATTTCCACATATATATAACTGTATATGATTTATATGATCATTTATAGTTTATCTTATTTATGATGTTCTGAGTGCTTTAGTTTGATTTTTCCACAAGTTATTATGTTGAAAACTTTATTGTAAATGCAGTTGTGCACATAGGGGAGACATATTGTAAAGCTGGTGAGGTCTCTTAGAGTGCAGTCCTCATGAATGAATTCACGCAAGTTCTTCAGCAAGAGGGTTCCCTCAGCCAGAAGCCCCTCTTTCACCCTTTCCCCCTCTTTCACCTGCTCTTTCCCCTTCGAAAATGGGGATTCAGAGAAAGAAAGCTTTGGAAGGATGCTGAGATACCAGGATGTCAACCTTGCATTCCCAATCATTGAAACTATGAGCCAATGAATTCAGTTTTTCATTGCCTAGCCTGTTTTATTCTATTCATGCAGTACACGTGGATTAACAGAATGACGTAAACAGAGCAACAAAGACAGAGTGGTGAACACCGCATACTTTAGGTTGCAGAGATAACTCAAGGTTTAAGTGTACTTCTTGCACCAGTATGAGGGGCTCAGGGTGCCTGAATTTGCCCAAGTTTCAATTTCAGGAACCCACATAAACAGCTCAGCATACACTCATGTGCCTGTGAACCCAGTCTCACAAAGGGATAAAAGACCAGGGAATCATGTGGGCTCATGAAAAGCAGTGAACTCTGGTGTAAGTAAGACACTCAAATGTTCTTTGGCCGATGTAGTTCCTCCCCCCACTCCTTCTCACATACACAAACACCACCAGGAAAAAGTAAAACTTGTCTTTTGAATACTAAAGTCATGACTAAGGTAATTTTCTCTAAAGATAGCCTTTGAGTTTCTTAAAAAGCTATTTCCAGAAAACTATACTTCTGGGTCTGGGCTTCATTTCCAGAAAAAATAATTATGCCAAATTCTGCTTACTTAATTTTCCTGGTAAGTCAGTTATTGGGAAAAATAAAAAAAAAATATTGACAGGCAAACAAGATGATGCATAAACAGTTTATAACACTTTAACTCCTCCTGGAAGTCACAAATAAAGACTATTCTATAAGTTTTTATGATGAACATGCAAACACTGACAAGTAAGTGTTTTTCTTTAATTCAGTCTACACATTCATTTTTTCTCAATTCCAATTTCAAACAGTTGTCATATAACCTGTTTATTATTCTCTCTAGTATTATACAGCTTAAGTCTTTATTTTCCCCCTCAAATTCTCAACACACATTCAATAAAATGATGCCAAACACATTCTTTTCTGTTGTGTCTCGTATGTGCAATTCTAGCAAGAATAATTCTGAAAATCAGTGATTTCTTCTCTGATATCTTTTCTTCTTCCACACAGTAGAAAGTCAGCAATCGATACCGTAACTAACCAATCACGGACCATGTATCAGAACAGGCTTTCTCTGTTTGGCTTTTGTTCCAATCAGGTGCCCAGTGGTTCTCCCTCCCTCATCTGGGGAAAGCCTCACAGAAACTTGTAGAAAAGTCTGGTCCTTCTGAGACTTCAGCTCTACCAGTTCCCTTGCAAACAGTTTCCTTTGTTCTTCCCCCATCATTCCATAGTTAGAATGTACCAGAATTTGCTATGCTTTCATGTTTTCATGCATATTATTTTCTTAGATTTTATTTTTTGTGCTTTCTTTCCATTCTTGGCATTTTCATACATGTCTAGAGTGCATTTTGTCATATCTCCCCAAATATCTTCTTCCATGCCAGCCTCCTCCTATTAACACCCATCTTTTTCCCCATTCAGCCCTATCATACTTTCATGCCTTTCAAAAAAATAATATTGAGGCCGGGTGTGGTGGTGCACGCCTTTAAACCTAGCGCTCAGGAGGCAGAGGTAGGAGGATCACCATGAGTTCAAGGCCACCCTGAAACTACATAGTGAATTCCAGGTCAGCCTGAGCTAGATTGAAACCCTACCTCAAAAAAACAAAAAATAAAAATTAAAAAATTTTAAAAAATAACATTGATTTGAATTTGAGTTGTTGGCATGATCATTGGTTGAAGGTTGTTTACTAAGGAATGGGCAACTTATTAGTGGCTACATCACAGATGAACCTGCATGGGCAATTGTAAGGGTTCCTTTCTAACCCTTTATTCTAACCACTAAAAATGATTTTCTGTCTACCAGTGCAGTTCAGTATATGTTCAATTTCTAGCACCACAAACAAACAAGCATTCATAAAAAACCTTGCAGACTATGCAGGACTAACACTTAACAGCTACCAGAATCTCTGAATGTCTTCCATTGACAAACCCAGTACTGAAATCTTGTCACAACATGTACATGGGATGACTGCTACTAGAACACATAGCATTTTCCCTTTTACTCATAATGTATATATCCAGATATTCTTGTTTCTTGGGAATTGAAGTATATCTTGTTTATATTTGTATGTCTGATACTAAAAAAACATATTCCTGGAAGTTTCTTTTTTTAAAGATTTTATTTTTATCTATTAGAGACAGAGAGAGGGGGAGAATGGGCATGCCAGGGCCTCTAGCCACTGCAGACAAACTCCAGATGCATGTACCACCATGTGCATCTGGCTTACATGGGACCTGGAGATTCAAACTGGGGTCCTTAGGCTTCGCAGGCATGCACCTTAACTGCTAAGGCATCTCTACAGCCCTCCTGGAAGTTTCTTAAATTAATTATTTTAATTGAATTATTTAGTGAAATGGTTAGGAAGGTTTTGTTCATTTGTTTATTTTTGATGTGCTACAGAACATGCCAAGGACCTCAGGCATGTTAATTAGGCAAGATTTCTTCTGCCATTTCAAAGTTCATCATTTGCCCCGGCCAGCGGGGCTTCAACGGGAGCAAGGACCCTAGAGAACCTGAAATGAAAGGGACAAGAGACACAAGGAACCAACAGCAAGACAAAATTCTGATCAAGCTGTGTCTTTTTATTAATCTCAGGGTGCCATTTATACAGGAGAACAGGGAAGTTTGTCAGTAGCTCAGGTATTATTATAATTATGTTTCAACAGGACCAGGTCTCAGCCCCAAAGCCATAAGATGTTCCACAGGATAAGACCCCAGCCCCAAAGCCATAAGATGTTTCGACAGGACAAGGTCCCAGCCCCAAAGCCATAAGATAACAACTTCCTCATTCTCTATGGGTTACATTGTTCTTTCTCTGTGCATGGGTGACATTCCAGAACAGACAACTTATCACAAGACAGAATCACTACTCAAGATAGAGGCACTTTTGGTTACCTAGTGCCCAATGGTTCCCGACAATCATTTTATATTTTATAGTGGCTGCTTTGCCACATTTTCTGTGAGTTGTGCCATTGACTTTTAAACATATGTACATATTTCCAAATGTTAACTGGTTTAATATTCCTATTTACCCACCGGTGCTTAGTTTTGTTTTGAATACAGTTGTACTGTGTGTGCTCAGTGCCCATGACAAAATAATTTATATTCACATGTATGTAGAATTTCCTGAAATTGCCTCTAGCTCTGTTTTGATTTTCTACTGGATTTCCCTGATTTATAACTCTGTGCCTTTTTAAATACACACTGGAGACTTCCATGAAAGTCATTTTTACCCCATAAACCTTCTCTGGTATTTCAGTCATGAATGATATAGCATAGGCTTTTTTTTTTTTTTTTTCCCTTAGCATCAGCTTTTGTAATTAATTGTGATTTTTCCTGGTAACTGTTATTAAATTATCAGGGATTTGTATGTGCTGGGCAAGCTATTTACCAGCCCTGTTTGTGATTTTTATACTTCAATAAGTCTAAGAGGTATTTATTGAATAATTGATTGTAGATAGGAATGCAAATAGCTTCAAAGTATATCTACACATATGAAAACCTAATAGAAATGTCTCTTTAGAAATTTTGATATCTCAAAGCACTATTATAACATATATAGCAGAAATAGAAACAATTTTCCGCTGTCCCATTTTCTCTATGGCATCAAGGGAGAACTGATTTATTGCCTATAATACAAATATTAGTAGGGTTACCCACAGTTTTCCTACTAAATTTTCAAGACCATAAAGAAGTGAGTCAATAATTTCCAACTACAATGGAGAAAATACCCTCAATATTTCTATAGTTGGCAAAACTAATCCTTAAAAGGGGTGGGAAAGTTAAGATCACTCGATCATCAAAATCTGTGGCATTTTATTACTTGTTACCCTGCTTATGGGTCATGTACACAATGAAATGACAATACATGTGAGAGTAAACTGAACATGTCTAACAAAATTAGCATCACAATGAAACAAAATAAATGGGTAATTATAAAGTTTAGTATCATTATCACAAATGTTTATATCTTCTTTTGTTTTCTTCTTAAGACTCCAATGCAATGTATTTAAAATAATTACTAGTATATGTTCTGAGACAAATATAAGGATGGGATTGCCTGACATCAACAACTATGGTATGTAGATGAAACTGTGAAAGAGTAAAATTTTGTACATTATGAAGATAAATTGGTCTAAATTCTACAGTATGATACTTTTCGCATGTCAAATTAATTTCCATGGTAACTATAAAGAGAATAAGTCTAGAATATATACAACTGAAATGAGGAAGCACTAAAACGAACTAGCTACAAAAATTAGCTAAACATAAATGAATAATGCAGAAAATGAAGGATGCAATAATTACAGGATATACAGAGAACAATTATCAAATGACAGACATAAACCATTCTTTAACAGTGTTTACTTTAAATATAAATTCATTAAACTTTCCAAAGCCAGATTTTAACAAGATAAGTATATGTGATTCAATGACAGCCATACAATGTACAATGACATTGTAGTCAATGATGGACTACAAAGACTACAGTAGCACTATAAGATTATAATGGAGCTGCAGATGGGAGATCGGCTACTGGGTAAACTGGAACTGAGGGCTCGAGTTTGTATCACTAGTACTCATGGAAATGCTAGGCATGATGGCACATGTCTATAACCTTGCAGCAGAGGAGGCAGAGAAACGAGTATCTCTGGGGTTTATTGGCCAACTAATGTGAATCCTCAAGCTCCAGTTTTAGTGTGAGACCCCTGTAATGAAAGAAGGAAGGAAAGAAAGAGAAAGAAAGAAAGAAAGAAAGAAAGAAAGAAAGAAAGAAAAAATGGAGCGTGATTGAGGAAGAAAACTAATATTGACTTATTGCCTACACACACACACACACACACACACACACACACACAATTAAAATATACTCATAAACTCCAAGGTAAGGTCAGAAATGAAAAAAAAAAAAAAGTAAATGAATAGTAGACCATATATAAACAAAATGCCAGCAAGAAAAACAATGAAGTTTGTAATTCTTTATTAAGATGATTTATACAAAAAGAGAAGATTCAAAATGCTAAATAAATTAATGAATTCAAATGAGATATTAATACCACTTAAACATAAATTTAAAAAAGTGTTGATACATGAGTGCCGTTATGATTAGAAACTAAAGGATTGTAAATTTATGTGAAGTTGACAAAATGTGAGAAACACCAAGCCTACTGATATAGAATAGGAGGTACAAGGTAGCTTTCTTTATTAGGTTGTCAGCCAGGAAAAGAGGTACCAGGATATAGCACTTTGCCTGTTGTGGTAGGATTAGAACCTATGTCTGATCCATCTGAAACACTCTCACCCAAGATGGCTACAGGAATCAACTCCAGCAATAACTTCCTGCTGCTTCTTCAAGTTTTCCCAGGCTTTGCACATCTGTAGGTTAGCCCTGACTGAGTCAGCTTCTGGTTGAGTCTATCAACCAATCAGGACTTTCCCTTAGGCAACTGGAGTCTTGGGCTTCCTTGTCAATACACCAATAAATATATATGCCAAAGCTCCAATAAATTTGGGGTATCCCTGGAACCTTGTCTTATGAATTTAAAGAATTAAAATCCACAGAGCAGAGGTAAGGTTAAGAGTGATTATTAGATTAAGAGAAGGAAGTTCAGAGAGCTCCTGCCATGTGGAAGGCAGGATGGGGTAGAGAGCTCATGAGGGAGTGGGGGGGCACCCTTCTTGTAAGGGGGGTTACTAGAATAGGGACCTGTAGGTTCAGGAAAGATGAACCACTAAAAAGAGACTGTGCCCACCTGAAAAACATCTATTTATAATCTTGTTGTTGAGTGCTTTACCCTCAGGCTCAGGTGAGTCTGAGAGAGATTTTTATTACATCCCAATTAAAAGTTCTTGGACAATTATGATGTTTGAACATCATTGCAATTTATTAAAACTATGGGGACTTTTAAAGTTGGACTCAATGCATTTCATTTTACATCTTGAATGGGTGTCAGTTTATCGGTACCAGGGCCGAATGTGGTGGTTTGATTCAGGTGTCCTCCATAAATTCATGGTTTATGAATGTTAGGTCCCCAGTTGGTGGCAATTTGGGAAGTGGAGACTGGAGGTAGTATATTGTCGGGATAGCGCTTAGAGGTGTTATAGCCAATTACCTCTTGCTGTTGTTTGGCACACTCTCCTGCTGATATTGTCCACCTGATGTTGGCCAGGAGGTGATGTCCACGCTCTGCTCATGCCATCATTTTTGCCTGCCATAATGGAGCTTCCATTGAGTCCATAAGCCAAAATAATCCTTTTCTTGCCACAAGCTGCTCTTTGTCAGGTTATTTGTGCAACCATGTTTAACTGACTACAACAGACGCTGAACTCAGGTTCTGAAGCAGGCAGTGTAACATCTATTTTCTTCCCTCTTTGGGCCCACTCCAAATTGGTTATTTGAAAATAAAGCTGCCTGGCTAATTCCCCTTCATTTTTACATCTGAGTCTGATAATGAGGCTTAGCCCAATTTTATGTTTGGTCCATATACATCTCATAAACCATACATGTGAATCTCTCTCTCTCTCTCTCCCCTGTCTCAACTTTTATCTTCACCTTAAAGATCTAGCTTCTTACTTAGCTACTTAGAGACGTTTTAGGGTCTTTTACTCGATGATTGATGTGCATCTACTATACTCCACCTACTCCACTTCATAGCCTTGCTGGGAAAGAAGAAAAGTGCTTGTTGCCTGAGCATTTTCCTGCTTGCTTTCCACATGTGTTTTATCCGGGGAGCTTTCTTGCTTTGCTGCCTTTGTCATCTCTGGTCCACTATGTGAAGGACCTCTTTTGGCCTGGACTCTCCTGCTTTGCTTTCCATGCATGGCCCCCTCTCTCTCTCCCATTCTCACTCGCTCTCACTCTCTCTGTTTTCCGTGGAGACTGCTTCCCCAGATATGTGACAGGAGAAGTGCTCTGACTCCTTATCCCACTTCCCAGAACTTCTTTTGTTTGGGCTTTCCTGCTTGTTTTCCTTCTGGATCCTCTCTCCCTAAAATAAACCACATGTTTTCAATTCTCTGTTTACTTTCACAAGGATCCAAAATTGGGGTCCATGGGCCAGGGATATCTTGCTTATTTATGGTATTTATTCATCTTTCTGGATTCAAACATCTATTGTCAATACCAACACTAAATCACAATGAGACTGATTCATAAAATGATTAAATAACAAGGGGAAAAATAATTTTCCAGAAATGAAGTTGTAGTCCTGATGGCTTTACAAGTGAATTTGACTACACATTGTTATATATCAAATTCCTCCCAATTGAAACATGCCCTATTGAAGGGAGGAAGTAGGATCTGGAGACAGAGGAAGTCACTTCTGGAAGAGCTGGATCTTTTTACTTTATTTTATTTTATTATTATTATTATTATTATTATTATTATTATTATTTTATTTTTGGAGAGAGACACAGAGAGAGACAGAGAGAGAGAGAGAGAGAGAGAGAGAGAGAAGGAGAGGAAGACAGACAGAGATGGGCAAGCCAGCAGTCTCTCAGCTGCTGTGAATGAAATCCAGATGCGAGCGCCCCCTTGAGGGCAAGTGCCGCATTGCACTCTTGTGCCATTTTACATCTGGCTAAACGTGGGACCTGGGGATTGGAACTGGGTTCTTAGGCTTAGCAGGCAGGTGCCTTAACCACTATGCCATCTCTCCAGCCCGAAGAGCTAGATCTTAAAAGGTCATAAGACAATTCCCCAAGGTTATAAGAGTGGTAAATAAGTGATGGAAGGCAGAATTTGATCAATGCTAATTAGTAATTGAAACACTCCCTCCCTGGGGGAGGAACACAGATGACTCAGAAAGTAATATAAGTCTGGGAAAAAATAATTGTAAGATTCCTCTCAGGCCTTACAAAGGGAAAACAACTGCTGAGGAAGATATTCCATCTGCCTCTCTTCCTGCGGATGGTGCAGTGTGCTCCAGAGATGTAGCTTCCATGAGTCCTCACTTATGCTGGGTTGGGCTTTCCCATGATGCAGCTGCCTTTGAGTCATCCATTCTCCTGTTAGTGCCCCCTCACTCTGCTCTGTAAGTAATGCCAAAAAACTCACTGGATCACCAAACTAGTTAGGGTGCAATTGTACTTTGGTTTGTTATCTGAGACCAATCTGGAGTGAATAAATGAGTATTCATATCTCCCCAGGACAATAGTTTTGTACAACAGCAACAATCTTTTAAATGAGAATCTGTAAAAAAGAATCAAGACTGACTGAGAAGGCTGGTTTGGTAGAAAGAAACACTGGGAAAATTTTCTTTTTTTGGGGGGGAGGGGGAGGTTATAAGAGGAAGTTTAGTAGTTCAAAGGCAAGACTTCAGTTCCTAGGAAGCAGAGAGGTGTGTCCCTTTTAGGAGTGTATTGGGTAGGGGGAAGTCCAACACCCAGCCTATGTGCTAGGACCCATGGAGACACTAGATAAGACCCAAAGCCATAATCCAGATGGAGTTGGATTTCCATGGCAATGGGACACTGGTCTTGCTTTCCCACTTGGCCTTGGACCATAGGCAGTAGAGCTTTTTCAAAAGACCACCCACGCTAAAATAGCTCAGTCTTATTATTTCTTTTTTTTTTTTTTTTTAATTTTTTACTTTATTTATTTTTGGAGAGAGAGACAGAGAGAGACAGACAGAGAGAGAGGGAGAGGGAAACAGGCAGAGAGAGGTGCGCCAACAGTCTCTCAGCTGCTGTGAACAAAATCCAGATGTGTGCACCCCCTTGTGGGCAAGTGCAGCATTGTGCCCTTGCATCACTTTGCATCTGGCTAAACGTGGGACCTGGAGATTGGAACAGGATTCTTAGGCTTAGCAGGCAGGTGCCTTAACTGCTAAGCCATCTCTCCAACCCCAGTCTTTTTATTTCTATAAAAAATAAGGAAATTGAGGAATGACTTCATGGAAAGAGATGTAGGGGAGGAGTAATACAGATGAAAGGACATTGGATTCATGACTCTTGTCTCTTTGAGCTGAAATTATTAGTCTTGTTTAGGGTATGGCATTCAAGTCTCAAGGTTAGGAGTCAATTGGTTTGCCTTGGGTCAGAAGCTGGGATATTCTCTAGATGAATCTGTGTGGAATGCTAGATGATTATCTGGATTATCAGAGGAACTACAGCTATAAGAATAAAACAAAACAAAACAATTAAGGTATCAGACAGCAGGTCCAGGATGAGTGTTAGAAATATTTGCAATCAGATTTTTGAAACTTTAGAAGCTTGTTTGGATACTTATGAGATTTATGGGCAGATGAAGGCTTCGTTAAGATGAGCTCCAGTATTAAAAAAAAAAAAAAAAAAAAAAAAAAAGATTTTGGGGCCGTGTGTTGGTGTGTTGTGGCACACACCTTTAATCCAAGCACTCAGGAGGCAGAGGTAGGAGGATCACTGTGAGGACAAGGCCACTCTGAGAATAAATAGTGAATTCCAGGTCAGCCTAAACAAGAGTGAGAGCCTACCTAAACACCCCTCACCATCCACCCCCCAAAAAAGATTATACTATAGTCTACACTGATCCCTTTGAAACTTTCCTATAAAATTGAGGAAAAGATTAGCTTCTATTTTATTCTGAAATTATTAGTATCACCTTATAACCAGACACTATAAATGAAGTTAAAAATCAAAAAACTAGGGACCAATATTTTTGTGTTCATAATGCAAAAACTTGTGAAAAAAGCTCTAGCCAATCCCAATTCTGCAGTATATTGAAAACATGACCAACTCAGACTTATTCATTGGAATACTGTGTGCTGATTTTCAACTTGTCTAGTCTGGTTGCAGGGAAAGTCCATATGCAGTTTTTGCATGAAGGAAGTTTCTTACTTTGTTAAGCAGTCAACAGGGGCAACAGAAGGCTGCTGTTCAGTGTTATCCTGTTTCAAAGGTTCAGGAAAACTATCCATGGTAGGGTTGCTTGTACCCTATCTTCACTCAGCTGAAGACTAGAGAAAGTACCCTGGCCTAAAGTAAAAAGTGATTCATTAGTCTAAAACCTGAAGAAAATCCTGTGTCTAGGGAAAAATGGAATCAGCCAGACTCCAAGCTTACCTAGACAGCCTCTCCCAACACATTCTAAAAACTCTTGAGAACTACAAGCAAGAGAGGGGTGTGGTAGTTTGAATAGATGGCTCAGAATATATTCAGTATTTTGTTAGTTTATAGTTTGTATCCGCAGCCTCCTGGCTGGAGGAGGTGTCATTCTGTGGATCTTAGGCGTGGTGGTGGGTTTGAGATTTCAATCTAAAGATATGCAAAGTGTGCCTAGCTGGAGTTCCTGAAGTGGGCTGTGCTGTGTGGCTTTTAGCTTTTGGCTTTCTCTCTCTCTCTCTCTCTCTCTCTCTCTCTCTCTGGTTGGACTTGTGAAGGAAGGCCAGCTTCTTCTGCCACTGTGGAACTTCCCCTGGATCTGTAATCTTCAATAAATTCCTTCTTCCATAACTGTGCCTTGACTGGAAGTTCATCTCAGCGAACCTGAAGCTGTCTGCTGGGGGTGGGGAAATGGAGGGGAGGAGGGGGGGGAACATGGTTGATTCAATTCAAGGCCAACCAGATAGTTGTCCTGCATATACACAGAAAACTCAGCACAATAAGTAACATTAAATGAAAGAAAGAAAGAAAGAAAGAAAGAAAGAAAGAAAGAAAGAAAGAAAGAAAGAAAGAAAGAAAGAAAGAAAGAAAGAGGGAGGGAGGGAGGGAGGGAGGAAAGAAAAAGGGAAGAAAGAAAAAAAATAACTTCCAGTGACTATTTAGTTGCTAAAGAAAAAAGGCAGCATAGACACAGTGTTTTGAAATACAATGCCCAAACTACTTAGGACTAAAAGGCAGTAGTTACATAATAAAAGCCAAGTATGAAAGTCTACAATACACAGCATCCTTAGATGATAGGGTTAAGGACTGGCAGTTTTCCTCTAAGATCAGAGTATGCTAGACTGCATGCTATTGTCATTGTTAGTAAGCCTAGTCCTGGAAGTTTTTGCGAGAGCATGAGTCAATAAAAAGAAATGAAATATGTAAATGGAAGGTAAAATTATGCCATCTCTGTTCATAGATGACATGATCTTACACATGTAAAACTGTACAGGTTTTTCAAGATGGTTGCAGCTAATAAATTGACTCAGTAGAGGAAAAGATAGTCAGCACATGAAAATAACTGTCCTTTCACACATTAACAGTGAATAATACAAAATGTAGTTAGTAAAAAACATGGGATTTCACTACTGAAACAAAACGTAGGAATTAAATAGTATATGAGTGATTTGCATAATGAAAACTATTAAATAACAAAAATAAATAAGACAAAAGTGAATGAAAGCCCATCCCATGTTGATGAATTGAAAATTATCAGTTGCAAAATGGTTAATACCACCAAGCTAGATATACTTCTTAATCCACATTAAATGCCAATGATAACTTGCACATGAATAGAAACCATCTTAAATTTCAATCATAGATTAAACTTTATAATCAAGTGTCATTTTGATTTAATTTTACCCTATACATTTTGAACAGAGATCTCCCTTTCTTGCCTGTGCCCATCTCAAGCTCATGTTCCCTGGCAATCTTCCTGCCATCGTCTTCTTGCTGGGAGGGCATGCAGAAGCCACCATGCTTGGCTCATTCTGAGGGGATATCCAAGCAAAGCATCCAGAGAGATAACACTCAACATCCATGATTATAGTTGTGATAAACAGAAAATAACAGTTTAGCAAGAACTGGAAATTAGGGGTCCTTGTACAGTATTGGTGGGAAAAATAACTACTGTAAAAGACAATATGATGGCTTCTCAACAATTTAAAAGTAGTGAGAGGAAAGATGGCTCACCAGTTAATTGTGTTTTTACAAGTATGATGGTCTCAAAGGACCTTAGATAACAATATATTCAAATCTCCAGAATCCATATACCCCCAGTTGTATGTGGAGTAAAACCACTGTGGGTCATGAAACTGATACAAGAATTTTGGACTCCTCTGTCAACTTACAAACATACACCAATGCATGTATAATTTAGGGGTGTTCTTGGATCCAAAGAATGAAATCTACAGACCAGAAGATAAGGTTCATAAAGGTTTCAGGGCTTTAGGAGAAAAACCTTTAAGAGAAGAGAACCTAAGAAAAGGAAGAAAGGCCTAGCTCTTGACCTAAGAGATAAGATTAGGTTTGGAAAGCGTCAAACCTTAAGAGGAGGAAACAAGGAAGAGCTCTTGCCCAGGGAGGTAAGAGTGGTTTGAAAAGCTCCACTGGAGACTCAGGTTGGGGATATTATGAGCCCCATGGATGGGGCTGGTTTTGCCAATATAGTCTTGATGCCAGGTGTCAGGGGCAGGGTTTCTGGAAAAGGGTAGTTATCTCAGAATCTTAATTCTCTAGAAAATGACTTCTCCAAAGGGAGTGGAAGGACTCCCTAACAGGAGTCCAGAACTTCTCACATTTCTGACATCTAGTAAAGGGTAAGGACCTAGATTTTTCTCTAAAGGTCCAAGGATAATTTTCATATTTAACAAAGAGAAATTATCCATGTTGGGGTGCTGTCATCCTAAGTTGCCTATCAATTTCTATCTTCTATAAAAGGAAAGCTCTGGAATTAGAATGAGACACCTTTTAAAAATAATAATAATAATAACAATAATAATAATAAAGCATGTGTGAGTGATATTACTCAATATCTTTCTCTGGACACTGCCGGGATTACATGCAGCACCACATTGAATACATGTAGCATATGTATGGGCAAAAAAACAAACTCCATGCCACATACACTAAAAATAACAAAAATAAAAATCATCATATAACAAATTCACTCTAACTATAATTCCAAAAGAAATGATCAATATTATCCATAATCTAAAATATGTGCTTTTATACCCAAATCT